>CAWUFW010001371.1:0-600000 GCA_963921515.1 Calotriton arnoldi
AAAAGTGGGTGTCCAATGCAGAATTGGCTAAAAACGTGTTTTTTAAAAATGTAGCGCTTAGAATTCGCTGTGCTATACCTTTAATCCCTATGTTTTTGGCTCTTCCCAGTCACAGGCCTTTGCCCCACTCACACAAGTGAGGTATCATTTTACTCGGGAGACTGAGGAGAACGCTGTGTGGTAGGACATTTGTGCCGGAACGGTGATCCCACACAAAAATATGTGGAAAAGGTGGTTTTTTCAGCTCAATTTGAGGTTTGCAGGGGATTCTGAGCAGGAAAACGTTGGGGGATCCACGTAAGCCATACCTCTCTGGACTCCCCCAGGTGTTTAGTTTTCAGAAATGTATGGGTTTCTTAGATTTCCCTAGATGGCCGCCGAGCCCGGGGCCAAAAACCCAGGTGACCCCCCTTGCAAAACCAGGTCATTTTGTTATAGGTAATTTTGATGTCTCCTCAATATGTTTTGGGCCCTTGCCTGTCGCAGGTACTTGGGCCACCCACACGAGTGAGGTACCATTTTTATCGGGAGACCTGGGGGAACGCTGGGTGGTAGGAAATTTGTGCCAGCCCGGTGATCCCTCAACTTTCCCACACAGAAATTTGAGATTTTTTTTTTTTCCAGCTAAATTTGAGGTTTGCAGGAGATACTGGGTAGGAAACCGTTGATGGGTCCACGCAAGCTATACCTCCCTGAACTCCCCCGGATGTATAGTTTTCAGAAATGTGTGGGTTTGGTAGGTTTCCCTAGATGGCCACCGAGCCCGGGGCCAAAAACCCAGGTTAATCCCCTTGTAAACCCAAGTCGTTTTGTGATAGGTAATTTTGATGTCTCCTCGAAACGTTTTGGGCCCTTGCCTGTTGCGGGTACTTGGCCCACCCACACGAGTGAGATACCATTTTTCTCGGGAGACCAGGGGAAATGCTGGGTGGTAGGAAATTTGTGTCAGCCCTGTGATCCCACAACTTTCCCACACAGAAATTTGAGAAAAATTAGATTTTTCAGCTAAATTTGAGGTTTGGAGAGGATTCTGGGTAGGAAAACGTTGGTGGGTCCACGCAAGCCATACCTCCCTGGACTCCCCCGGGTGTCTAGTTTTCAGAAATGTGTGAGTTTGGTAGGTTTCCTTAGATGGCCGCTGAGCCCGGGACCAAAAGGTAGGTGACCCCTTGAAAAACCAGGTAGTTTTGTGATAGGTAGGTGGGCACCTGTGTTTTTGGTCCCAGGTTTGCAGATATCTAGGGGAACCTAAAAAACCCAGACATTTCTGAAAACTAGACACCCATGGGAGTCCAGGGAGGTGTGGCTTGCATTGATCTCCCAACATTTTCCTTCCAAAAATTCGCTGCAAACCTCAAATTTAGCTAAAAAGTCACATTTTCCTCTAAAATCTGTGTGGGAAAGTTGTGGGATCACCGCACGGCACAAATTTCCTACCACCCAGCATTCCCCTTAGTCTAAAAATGATACCTTACTTGTGTGGATGGGCCAAGTGCCTATGACATAAAAGGGCCAAAAACGTGTAGAAATTGAGGGGGGCCCAAAGCGGGTCTAAAAGGGCAGTTGGTTTATACTTTTTTGAGCTGACGCTACTTTGGGCATCCACACAAGTGAGGTATCATTTTTCTCGGGAGACCAAGGGGAATGCTGGGTAGTAGGAAATTTGTGCCTGCACGGTGATCCTACAACTTACCCACACAGAAATGTGAGAAAAGGGGGTTGTGGCTTGACCACGGACTGAGATGGCCGCGATGTAGTGGAGCTCCGGTCCAAGCCCGTATATCCAACGACCATCCGTGCCTCTACAGGGTAAATCTCGGCTGGGGACGAGTAGCGGAAGAAGAGGAGCCCCCCGACGCCAAGATTGGTGATCCGTTTGACCCACCAAATGCCGCTAGGAGCCAGAGCAGACAGTCTCGGCAAAGAATAATGGCCGCCGAGGAAGTGAATGGCTGTGGCGTAGTTACGGACGAGATCCGGGGGTAATAGTAAGCAGCGAGCCGAGGGGGAAAACAACTCCGCCTACCAGTGTGAACCGGCGCTGCGACGGTGTGTCACCCGACGAGGACACGGCGGAGCAAAGAAACGCTGGGCTCCCGATGGAGGGGCCCGGTGGTGATGACGTAGAGTGGAGTGTGAGCCACCATTTAAAACAAAATGAACACCACGGCCTCCCCCAAGGGGCTGATTAGCCGCAACATAGCCCACAGCGGTTCCTCCAAGTGGTGAAGCCCCAACAGGAAGCAGAGAACAGTGGACTGGGGGAAGGACCGAGGCACCCCACGGAAACTGGCATGGCGACAGCTAAGGTGAGGAGTGGTGGAGCACTTTGGCGCTGTGCCCCGGTGACCGGGTGGAAGACGGCATGCTGACTGCCCCCGATGTTGGAGTAGGCTGCAGTAGACGAGGAGGAGGGGGTGTGCTGAGCCGAAGTAGAGAGCGGAATGAGCCCTGGGCACCCGGCAGTACACGGAGGAGGGTCCAAGTGGTGGCAGAGTGCAATATCCTGCAGGGAAGAGGCCCGGTGACAGGGGAGATTGCAGGACAATGTGGGTCCAGTCGATCAGAGGGCATCAAGGCAGTAGGGAGCCACTTGCTGCATTTACCCCCAACAACACCAGAAGCAATTGTGAGCAACTTAGGAGCTGGGGTGGGCTTCCCATACGATCGGGAGGCAGATTACAAGCGAAGGAAAGGAGGCGGGTCAGCGGCCTCCCACATAGTGCAACGCGGCCTGGCGGGGACCTGCATTACCGGTGGCCTGCTGAACTTGGGGCGAACAAGGGGAAACTGACCCACACCATATGAGCAATCAGCTAGAGGCAAGGTCAAAGGACGACTCGTGTGCACCGAAACAAGGGAGCTGGGCCTGGGGGCTGATCCCCGGTGGACCTGACGGACCCTTGGCAGCCCGAACCGGAACAGAGGAGGTGCGGAGGGGCCCTCTCACCAAAGCCTTAGGTGGGGGCAAAATCTGTGCAATCGCCACAGGAAAGATGGGTAAGCCCAAAGGCACGGGACCGGTGCAATCCAATAAGATGGATAATTACGCAGTCACCAGATCCGCAACGAACATAGAAGAAGACAGTGGAACTGAAGAACCTTCCCTGACTGCGATAATGGTGGCGATTCGGGACGTTAATGGAACCCTAGAGCTGAAAATTGACTCTGTGTCCATTGACTCTGATCAGGGCAGATCTTTCCAAGTTATCCGAAAAGGTGAGCACGGCTGAAACGAATATTGTCCAGCTTCAGGCAAAAACGAAATGCCTTGAACAGCAAGTTCAGACACTAACCCAACAGTCGGCACACTTCGCAGCGCGCCTGGAGGACCAGGAAGGAAGAGCGTGGAGGAATAATATAAGCGTGGTGGGGGTACCTGAAGGCGCAGAGGGACCAAGCGTAGACCTGTTCCTGGAGGATCTCATCGTCAATAAACTGCAACCAGTGCGCTTGTCTAAGTTTTTCTCCATTGAGCGAGCACACAGGGACCCAGTGCCACCTCCAAAGCCAGGAGCTCCACCCCGGACAATTATCGCCAGAATATTCAATTACCGCGATAGAGATGTAATATTGCAGGCGGCCAGAACAAAATGGGACTTGCCCAATGAAAATACTGTGATCAGATTCTTCCCCGACTTCACTCTCCAAGTGCAACGGCAAAGAAGAAGCTTTGAACCGGTCAAGAAGGAACCGCGTACCAGGAATGTAAAATACATGATGCTCTTCCCGGCGCGACTACAGGTGATTGCGGAGGGGAAAACGTGGCACTTTACTATACCAGAAGAAGCCCGGGACTGGCTGGAGGGATGGCGCACAGTCGGCAGTAGACAAGGCAAAGATTCAAGCCGGGAGAGTGGAGTCTGCAGGGAAGGCGCTAAGACTGTGGAGGGGCCGGAGCGGCGGTCTCCCTCGCCGGAGTTGGCTAGCCCCACCACTTCCAATGCAGCAAAAGGGTAACGAGTGGTGTGATCAAAATGGAGGTAAGACTGTACCAATTTGGGCCTGCTCTTGATCAAAGCCCAGCAAGGCGAGTGGAAGTACCGAGACTTGAGAATGAGCCGACCGGAAATTCCGGTAAAGACTATCTAAATGGACATCAATAGAGGTTATCGGCCAGTAAAAGGGGCTTGGACGGGAGGGGGCAAGAAAGACGTGCGTTGAACGCGGGTCCGGTTGGATCAGGCTCCCCCCAATTTCATAGTTTGATTGTTATGTTAATTATGGGGCGACAGGCGCTCTGCGGGCTGGAGAGTTGGGGCTTCCATAACCCTAAAAGCAGGGTAGCAGAGTGGGGGGGTGGGACTTGGGGGGGGGTTGAACAAGTTACACGGCACTACATCATAGAACTAGGTAAAGGGTGCGAGTATAAGTCTACAATCGAAGTAAATTTATCAACAGAAATGTGAGAAAAATGTGACTTTGTAAGTAAATTTGAGGTTTGCGGGGGTGTCTGGGTAAGAAAACGCTGGGGGATCCATGCAAGCCACACCACCAGCCAAGAGTCAGTACACGCACACAACCATCCACACACACCACCAGCCAAGTGCCATCCACACACACCGCCAGCCAAGCGCCATCCACACACACACCGCCAGCCAAGCGCCCCTACATATAAATAAAACAACAAAATCCCTGGCTCCTAGTGGGCTTTCTGCCTCCCCGGGGGGTGGGGGGGCAGATTAGGGACTATTGCCCCCATCTGCCTCCCGGGGAGGCAGAAAGACTGTGGCAATTGTTTTGGGGGGGTGGAGGCAGTGGCATGCCCATTTTGGGCAGCCCCCACCTCTACGTATAAAAATAACCAATCCCTGGGGCCTAGTGGGCTTTTTGCCCCCCGGGGAGCAGATCAGGGGTTATTGCGCCATCTGCCTCAGGGGGGGGCAGAAAGATTGGAGGATTTGTGATAAAATAAAAACTTTTATAAAAATAAATTAAAAAAGAATTTAGGGGTGGGGCTGCCCAAAATGGGCATGCCAATGCCCATTTTGGGCAGCCCCACCCCTAAATTCTTTTTTTTTATTTTTTTTTATAAAAGTTTTTTATTTTATCACAGCAACTTATCCAAAAACATACAGATATTATCTGAGATATGTACAAGCTTTACAATGCACTGTCCAATGGAGAAAGACACAAGCCAAAACATAAAAAAATAACATCTGCAACATAAAGCATTGTTAATGCATCATTAATCATCCTTATTCAGATACCTGTTCAAAAAAAAAAGAAAAACAGAAGAAAGACCAAAGCTATCCGCTAAAGCAATCACTACTACTGGTTTTCCTTCCATCTATAAATGGGCCCCCAAATACGTTTGCGAAGCAATCTCCTCTTTTTCCCCTTTCTGTCGTAAGTCCCCTTCTCAAGATTGTATGTAGACAATAACCTAGCCAGCCATTGCTGGAACGTTGGAGCTGCTTTATCCAGCCAGGCTGTGGCAATACAAATGCGCAATACTGACATAGCCCAAAAAAGAAAACATTGAGATAGATCTTGCCTGTCCTCATTATTTATCCCCAGCAAAATTATAGATGGAGTAAGACAGACTTTAATTTCTAGTGTTTTATCCAAAAATAGTTCGATCGCATGCCTCAAAGTTTGCAATTGAGGGCATGATGCAAACATGTGTATTATTTCAGCGTCCATGCTGTCACACCGAGGGCATCTGGTTCCCGTCTGCCCCCCCCATTGTGCAATCCTTGCAGGTGTATAATACAAGGAAAAGATTGTTTTATACTGTTGAGCTTGGAGCCCTGCAGAACAGAGAAGGGTTTGGCCTAAATCTAAAGAAGCTTTAAAGCTATCCTGATCCACGCCGAGTTTATCTACCCATTTCTTCTCATACTTTTCCAGATCATCATATTTAAATAAAGAGAGTTCAGCGTATATCCTCCGGATAGTGCAATCTTTCCCTTCTCGAATAACATCCATAATTTTATTTTCACTAAATCCACAGGGCCCCCCCTTTTTCCCCACCTATAAAACTACGAATTTGAAGATACTTAAAAAAATGTATTTTGCTAATACCATAGCTATTCTGTATGTCTACAAACTGCCAGATTCCATGGGGCCCCAGTCTCTGGATCCCACACACTTCCCATTCCGCCATTATGGAATCTGAGAAGATTTCCCCAGGAAAAGTGGGGTTTCTAAAAAGTTGAGTATAACCATTTAGTCTACCAAGGCCAGTTTTTTTACGAAATGCTGTCCAGATCTTATATGCAGCCATCAGGGTCTTAAACCTAGTTTTTTTTAAATAACTGGGCTCAGTGAATTTCAAAAAACAGTTCTCAGCATCTTCTCCCACCAAAATTGTGTACATTTCGATTGATCCAGACTTGACCCAGGGATCAGTCGCGTCTCCCCCAATTAGCCCACTTATATACTGAAAGGCCGCCGCCCAGTGATACATTTTAAAATCAGGAACAGTCCATCCTCCTCTTACTCTTGGTAAAGACATAAATCGCAGTGCCCTCCTAGTTTTCCCATGTGCCCAAATAAACCTATTAACCATGTGCTCCAGTGCAATAAACCATTTTTTCTCAAATTCAAGCGAAATAGCCCTAAAAAGATACAAAATATTTGGCAGAAAGACCATTTTCACCACATTGCACTGCCCAACTAATGACAGATATAAATTGTGCATTCTATCAAAATCCTTTTTCGCTTTGACAATTATTGGGTCAATATTTCTTTCTACAGTCTTCCCCAAATCTGCTGATATATTTATCCCCAGATAAACAGCTGAGTCAGTTACCCGTGTACCATCACACACCGCCCCCATATTCTTGACTATCTGTGTCTTAGACCTGTTTAAAGCGTACCCCGATACGAGGCCAAATGTCTGAGCTTCTGTCTCAATTACAGCTAGGGTGTCTTCCGGGCTTGGAGTGACCAGTGCGATGTCGTCTGCATATGCCAAGGTTTTATATTCTAGGCCATGATATCTAATAGGGATAATGCCTCCATTTGCCTCCAGCTTTCGAATTAGGGGGTCAATGTATATCGCAAAAAGCAGTGGTGAACACGGGCAACCCTGCCGTGTACCGCGCTTGATTGCTAAAGATGCCGTATATCCCCCGTTCACTCTAAGTCGGGCTGTTGGATCTTTATATAAGGCCTGAATTGCTCTGACATAGCCCCCCCCCGATACCAAACCGCTTCATAACTGCCCAGAGATAGTCCCAGGAGACCCGGTCAAATGCCTTTTCAGCATCCAACTATATTCCCATTTCCATCCAGTATTTCCCTAATCTCCCCGGCTGCATTTTTCTGTCTCAAGCGCACCGCTAGTGTATACCCAACCCGTTCACTGAACTCATAACATTGCTCCTTCCTTGCGAGGAAAGTTGCTGCTGCCTTGGTAGCTATAACATCCTGAGCTTCAGATTTGGCTAAGGCCAACCTGAGCAGAGTATCATCAAGCGATGCACCCATAGCAATTGCCACATTCAACTCCTCCTCTATTTCCATAACCTTTTCTCTAGCTGTGTCTCTCGTTTCTGTCTATGCAGACTATAGCTTAACGTCTCCCCGCGTACCCCAGCTTTGAACGCAACCCAGACTACCCCTGGGCTGGTACTTCCTCTATTGATATCCCAGAAGCCCACTTTCCATTCCTTCATATGTTGATCATATCCTAGATCTTTCAGCAACCCTCTCTCGAAGGTCCATACCCGCTCTGGTCTTCCCCCCCCTTGCTATATCCACTGTTAGCACTAAAGGATTATGATCTGAGATGATCCGGGGAAGCTTCTCGATCCGACACCTGGAGATTAATAAATTAGATACAAAAAAGTAATCAAGTCTAACAACCAACTTGTGCGGAGCCGAAAAATATGTACTGCCAGGGACATCAGGCTTCAATCGAGCCCACACATCCGCCAGTGAGTTATTCCAGACTAGATTAGAGATTGCTCGAAAAACCTTTTTCTTCCGACCCACATACCTATCCCCAGTCTCCGTCCAGAGTCCACCCAACCCATTTATGTTAAAATCTCCACACATAATGACTGGTGCAGGCCAGGAGGCTAACTCCAGATCTAGAAATTCAAAGATATCAGGGTCATCCTCGGTCGAGCCATACACTGAGCAAATAGTAAACGTTTCACCCAGTATCATACACTCCACCAAAGCCCATCTACCCCATTTATCTTCTAGCTTCCTCTTAATTATTATATCGCCTCGTCGGGAAAGTATGGCGACCCCTCTAGTCTTAGTCCCCTGCCTAGTATTCGCAATGAGACGGAAACCTAGCTGTTCCATTAGACTGCCTCTTGTGCCCTCTATATGGGTCTCTTGAAGACACAAAAGATCTAAGCGCATTGTTCTCAAGATCACCGCAGCCCGTTGCCTTTTAGCCTGATCATTTAAGCCACAAACATTAATTGAGGCGATTCGTAGACTTATTAATGAACATCAAGCATCTGTCCAACCCAGTTATCCTTTAAGTTTATTTTCAAATTTTTTATCTTTATTCCTGAGCTTTCCCTTTCCTTGTTTTTCATTGCTCACCATGTATCTCACCATATGTCTCAGATGCCGCGCTGTGCTGTGCCGTGCCCCCTCCCTCCCTGCCACCCCGAAAACCCCCCCAACCCTCAGGACCCCCCCCCAAACTACCCCCCTCACGGGCAAATAGGTTAAGCATGACCTATGTGAGGTAGCCAAAGCCCATAGCTAGAGTTGCAACAGCCCCCCCCCTTACTCCCCCTGATACACCACCGTGCTCTATGTGAGATACCTTAACAAGCTATTCACCCAACCATCAAACAGTTATATATACATTTAAATCACTAAATCGTATATAACCGGTAGAGAACCCTAAAGCTATAATTGCCCATGAGGTAATTCATATGAGTTCATATTATAGCATACACAACAACAGAGCTGTCAAACCCCTCCATCTTTCCCCTTCTTATCCTGCAGCTCGGTCAAAAATGCTTGTGCCTTAATCTCTGAAAAAAACATTCGGACTCGGCCATTGAGAATGACTTTAAGCCGGGCCGGGTACAGTAGATAGGCCTCACAACCAATCCCCTGGAAGGGGGTTATCAACTGTCTGAGCCTCCATCTCCTTTTGACAGTGGCGTGACAAAAATCAGGACGGGCGAAGAATGTATTACCCTCGAATGTTCGTCTGGCATCTGGTCTTGCTTTGTCTATAATAGCCTGCCTAAGGAGAAAATTGCTGATGTACACTAGGATAGCCCTGGGCCGGTCCCCTTGGCCAGCTACATGCCCTCTCTTTTGAGTCAGTGGGAACCGATGTGCCCTCTGAACCTCGGCATCCCAGTTCCACAAAGCCCAGTCGGGGAATGCCTCCTTCAGAAGGGTTACTACAAACGCCATTATGTCACCTCCCTCGACGTTTTCGGCCAATCCCAAAAGTCTGATGTTGTTTCTCCTTTGCCTATTCTCAAAATCTTCGAGCTTCCACTGTAAATCCTCCGTTAGCTTCTCCTGTGATTCCTTAAAGGCCTGCCATTTGTTAACCTCGTCCTCGAGTCTGCCAGTTCTTTCCTCTACGTAGGTAACCCTGTCTGCCATGTCCTCATATAATTTATTGATCTTACACAGCGAGCCCTGAAGTTTTTTGGTTGCTTGCTGCACCCTACGACTCTCCAGTCTGGCCTCCCCCTGCATCTGCTTTAGCGTGGTAAACACTAGATCCATTGAGGGAGCCCGGGCCGTTTCGGTCGGACTGGTATGCCCACCATGTTCAGGCATTACTCCATCGTCCTGTTAGAGCTGAGTAGTGGCTGAATAATCCCACGTAAGCTTTCGAGCTGTTGCTGTATCCATTTTGGAAGGGCTCACTCTGGACTTGGATTTGGACCTACATTTGTGGAAGGGAGCCCTTGGAGCACCTGGTGCTCTCTGCACTGAAGAGGTCTCTGCAGAGTCAGACCCATCAGAGAAATTACCATCACTGGAAAGTGACAAGTCAGTGTCATCGTTAAGAGAGTAGAAACAATCCCCTTCTGGAGAGCCAGCAGTCGTTTTAGTACGATTGGGCCCCTGTACTCGTTCCATTGCCTTCCCTAAGGGTGCATTTTCTATAAGGGTCTCTAGGAGAGTCAACACCTGATCATTACCCTCTATTTCCCCATTGCTTTCCATAGTTGGGCGCAGATCACTTGCTGGCAGCTCACTGTTTGACGTATAGTCTGTCAATTTCTGCTGCCCTGCCAAATTCCGATCATTCAGCAGAGCCAGCCCATCCTCTTTCTCTTCGCTCGGCTCCCCTTGCCTGTCAGCCGGCCTGGAGTGAGGCTGCAACATTGTATCCTCACCGAGAGGAGTCACAGCAGTCACAGCAATCTCGGAAACTTCCCCTGCACCGATCTCTACCTGATCATAGGGTCCGGTTCTTGCTGAGCCCGCCGGTATCGCTGCCAAGAAGGTCTCCGTCAGGGTAGGCTGTCGAAGGGTGCTCTCCCGAGCCTTACTCCTTCCTTCGTTGCCATCCCTCTGCTTCCCACCATTGCCGCCATCGCCGCTGGGTCCCTCTGTTTTCTTCAGTGGTGCTCGTCGGGACTGTACTGAACCTCCCCCAGCCGCGGCCAAAGGTATGGAGGTGGCTGAATCCTTCTGTGCATCTTTCAATTCCTTTAGAAGCTTGTTTGTTCTTGGTGCCATCCTGTTACCGGCGGTCATATAACGATACAGGAGTTGGATTGTACGGCCGATTTCCAATGTCAATATCCTCCTGGATGCCGTCAAGTCTTGATTCCACCGTTGAGAGTTGCGGTCGATCACCCGACCGATCAGTCAATCCAGCAGGTAAGAGCAATGTGGCATTTCACCTCGCCATTTCAGACCCTTTTTTTGCAACGAGGGGGAGAGCTTCAGCTGCGACTACTTGCTACGGCCTGTCGGCGGCCATCTTGCCCCCATTATATTCAACCACCCCACCCCTAAATTCAATGAAAAAAAAATTCCTTTGCATCTAGTTGGCTTTCTACCCCCCCAGGGAGGCAGATTGGGGGCTACTGCCCCCACCTTCCCCCCTGGGGGGGGGCAAAAAGACTGTAATTTTGCGGGGGTGGGTGGGGGCATTGGCATGCCCATCTTGGGCAGCCCCCACCCCTAATTGCAGAGAAACAAAATCCCTGGCATCTAGTGGGCTTTCTGCCCCCCAGGGGGGCAAGAAAGACTGGAATTGTGTGGGGGGAGTGGTGGGGACATTAGTATGCCCATCTTGGTCAGCCCCCACCCCTAAATTCAACGGGGAAAAAAACCCTGGCATCTGGTGGGCTTTCTGCTCCCCCGGGAGGGGCAGAAAGACTGTAATTTTGTGGGGGTGGGGGCATTGGCATGCCCATATTGTGCAGCTTCCACCCCTAATTCATATTGCAAACAAAATCCCTGGTATCTAGTGGGCTTTCTGCTCCCCCCCCCCCAGCGGGGCAGATTGGGAGCTACTGCCCCCATCTGCCCCCCAGGGGGGTCAGAAAGACTGAATGTGTCCAATTTAATATGGGGGGAGCAAAGGTCCTTGCTCAAGGGGCCGCTCCCCCCTTCCTGGTGCCTAGTGGGCGGATCCCTGCTTGGGGATCGCCCTCTTGGGGTGATCCCAAAGCAGGGATCCACTAGGGAGGGGCACCATTGGTAAGTGGAGATTCTCCCCTTTCCAACGATACCTCTCCTGACTTTCTACGTGCTCAGGGGGCTATCGTTGAAAGCAAAACTGAAATGAGCCTCTTGGCTCATTTCAGTTTTGGTTTCACTGAAATGACGTCAGCGCGACGTGTGCGCTGATCATCATTTCAGGGAAACCATCTACACAGCCTCAGCTCCCGAGGCTGTTGGGGGGAAAAAGAAATCCCTCTGGTGCCCGCACCAGAGGGATTTCAAATGCCATGTGTGAGGAGGGTCGGGGGCCATCCGACGCACCGAAGGGGTTAAAACACAGCTAAAACTTTTCAACTTTAACTTCTTTTCAGACATCCAGAAATTCATAGTGATGGGGTTTATTAATATCCCACTCCACCCTCTCCATCACAAAAAAAAACATTATTTCACTCACCTGGTCAGTTCTCACCATTTTACCCAGCTTATTCTGACGTCTTCTCTGTGCTGTCAATATCTGTTCTTTGTTTACCCTCATCGTGTATATGATCAACTGCCAAATCAAATCAAATCAAAATCAGCTTTATTCGGTGCAACAGATACCACCATAAAAGCATACTAATCAAAAAGCATTCCTACATTACATCGTAATTACAATTTATACAAATAACAATTTAAAATTCATCAGCTAAAAAATAGTAAAATAGAACAAATACTAATACATGTAAAGATTTAAAGTGCAAAGTGCCATTATTGAATAGACTTAGGAAATTAGAGAATTGGAGGCAAATCAGTTATACACTTCAGACTTTTCAATAGTGCAATACATACATACTTGTGATGTAGAGTGCTAATGCATAAAGGTGCATAATGATACATGGAGTGCAAGATGTCACATCCTGGCAGGGGGCCTGATTTGAAATAGAGCTAAAATTAATCATCTTGATATACAACTGCCACTTTCTCTCTCACCATTTACACCCAGCTCATTCTGACAGCTTCTCTGCGCTATCAATATATATTACTGAGCCAGCTGGATTATCAGGACATTTAAAAAAAAAATTATTTTCAGTTTTGTATAGCTTGCATTGGCATCGTTTCGCATTTGCAGAAAGAAAGTAGACTTTTATTTTGTGTGAAGGGACATTCTCTACCTGCATGTGTTTGTTTCTCTGTGTGTGTTTCCATTTCACAAAGTCAGCAAAAGTGAGGCCTAATTCTTACTGTAGTTCACTGTAGTAATACATTGAATTAAAGCGCCTTCCTCACAAGAAAGCCATGTCCAGCATTATCCTGTATGTTGCAATATGCAAGGCCCTTTTCCTAGGCTTTCATTCACTGAATCAGCTATTATTTTGTTAATTTACATAAATGCCTATCATCTCCCTCATTATCTATGCACCCCTCTTACCAGTGGTGTAACACAGGCCCCCGCAGCTCCCGCGGTGCAGGGGGCCCCCTTGAGCAAAGCACTCTGACCTGAGAGCTCCTGATTAAACCTGGAACGGGGCCCCCTCCATGTATCTTGCAGGGGGGTCACCTCAAGTTTCGTTACACCACTGCTTCTTTCATTAATTTACAGTAAAGTAGGTGTTTACTAGATGAATCTTACTGAATGTATCTAATGTATTAGAATGTTCATTGATCTGTGTCTTGTAACATTAATAATCGAACCCTGTCAAACCATTAGAAGTAATTAAATGTGTGTAGTTTCTGTGCCTAAAAACCTATAAATGACGATGTTTTTGAGACATGTCACAAGTTATGCACTTGCTTTTGACGCAGACTCTGAATCGGTCCTCTTGCTTAACTATACTTTGATTCTGGCTGGTTTAAGAAAATGACATTATGTTAATGCTCTTGCATTATTGGATTATAATTTCTTATCACAAATGTTTTAAGCAGGGGTAGGTGGCAAACTCCGCTTCCCCAACAGAGTTTGTGGTGTTTTGCCACTGCGTGCTCCACTTGGAGTGCGGAGTTCGGTGCAAAAAACTCCACCTACCACAAGTGGAGTGGAGTTTACTGGCATGCTCCAGTCGCCACTCACCCCTAATTAAAAGGAGAGGATGGTGGACACGAAAGTGTGGCTCGGCGCGCAACTGCTATGGTCTGTCTTCAACCAGTCAAGCTAGTCTACACATGGGTGAGAAGAGAACGCGTCAAGGTTACGGCCATCTTAGTAAGGTCAGGCAATTCTATAAGTAAGCTAACTTATATTGTCTGCTTACTAATAGGGTTGCCAGACCCTAAGATGGTCATCACCATGATGCGTCGCACCCATGCGCAGACTAGCTTCCCTGGTTGAAGCTGTATTAAGAGGAGGGAGTCTGTTGTTGCCCTTTCCGGAGGGACCTTGAGGCCAGAGCTGGCTGGTCGGTGCTGGTGCCGAAGGGCCACCACAGCCAGCTAACCTCCTTCGACTCTGCTGGTCACTCCTGGACTATGGGTTTGTTGAACGATGACGCCAGTTCTGCCCATGTTGGTGCCACCTCCCCGCTGGATAGGGACGACGTGAGGAGGGACCAGAGGAACATTGGCAGATCATCGTCAATGAGCTGGGTGACAGTGCTTTCGGCGACTGCAAGGTGTTCAAGGTAAGCCCAGTCTGCACAGCCATACGCTCCATCTTCGTGGCTGGGAGTGGGAGCCTAACTGCATCACTGGCACTGTCCACTGTGAGAACATAGGCAACAGTGGATCATGTCAGGTATTCTGCCCGCTGGCGGAACTCTGCAGAATTCTGCTGTGTTTTTTGGCAACTCTGCGGAATTCCGCAGAGTACAACTCTGCAAGCTCCACCCAGCCCTAGTTTTAAGGCATGGGCAGAGTGGGCAATTGCCTATGGCCCTCAACTTCTACCAGGCCCCCTTGGGAAGTGAACATTCTGCCTAATATACTTCTGTCTACTATGTTTATTTGGCTGTCTAATCCATGCTCCCTTTCTCTGCCCCCTTCATCTCTTACTCTGTCTCTCTCTACCCATGGTCATCTTAAGGATATTTTTGGTTCCGGACAGGACATATTTGAATTATTTGAATTCAGTGTGGTTTAGGATTATGCGGGATTGAAATAGCAGGAAATAGTTAATAAAATTCAATGTTGTCCCAAACAGAGGCCCCCAACATATGTCTTGCCCAGGGCCCCCAAAATCCATAAGAGGACACTGCTTTTTAAGATTGTTGTTTCCATGTGATTTAATTAACACCTTTTTGCCTACTATAATGATCTTAATTTTGAATAAACCCTTATGGTTTTGACCTAAACTCTTGTCCTGTGGAGGTTTTGTTTAAGGACATCGGGCTTAGAATATTGAAGACTCATACAACGCCAGTGCTTAATTTGAGCCGGTGCTTTCCGGTGCTCAGCACCGGCACTTAATTGGTATCCGGTGCTCGGCACTGGCACCTAACTGTTCTGAGTATGGTGTTGACAGTCTACCACATGGTGGCGCTGCTCGTCTAATTTAGAGATGAGCAGAACAACGGTTGTTTCGGAATACAATATCCATTAAACATGCTAATACCTGCTTTCCCAGCCATTCCTTTAGCTTTGGGGACCTGGAATAATCTGAACTGTCGCATTTACACACGAGAGAGATGGTTAGTAGTTGTTTTGGCAGCGATGACAAGGGCGATGTGTGGTGCAAGCTGCAGTGGCCTCCTGGTGAGAGCGCTGGCACTTAATATTTTACAAATTAAGCACTGATACAGCCCCGATCCTACGCCCCAACCCTATTAATTATTTTAATTAGAGGGTCGAGACCGGTTTGTTTTTAGATGCTATTCTGATAAACATAGCTACCCCGGCTCCGTTACCCACCAAAAAACGTATTCATTTCACTGGTGTCCCTGTGAGCATCGTCTCACTGCCAGAAACAATTCCAGAAAAGCTGTGCTGGGCCATTTCCTATTCCACCTAGGAGCTATACAGCCAGTGTCCGGCGGAAGGCATTCCATTCCACCGCTCCATTGACTGGTCTGACTCGTCCTTTCACATGAACACTCGGCTGAGCTCTTCTGGCGACGCATGCTGCCTCGCCAGGGCATGGCATTCCTCTCAGAATCCTTCTTCGAGGTGTGCAGGCCCCAGGCAGGAGCCAGGAGCAGGACCTCTGGGCTCAAAGGGACACTTTATCCATCTGACGTCACTGACTGACCCATGCAGAGAAGAGTGATACCTGTCAGTTTCTTCTGACCTCTGTTGTTTCTGCTGGAAGCCTCTGGTTACCCCTGGAGACAGCAGCAAGGGGTCACAGAAGCAGCCTCTCTAGTTGAAACCAAGGAACTGAGTTCTGTGCTCATCATCAGAAGGGTCTAGAAGTATGGGCAAGGACAGTCACTTGACGTCGGTAGCTCCTGTGAGACACATCTAGTTATCTGGGCATATCGGGCCATCTGGCAATGCCAGAACTGGTGTAGCAGGCCAGTGTGTCTATTGGTGTTGTTTTTGAGGTTTTTGGGCCTATTTTTTGGTTTGCTGGGCCGGTTTCTACTGTAGGTTTCCCTGATATTGCCATAAGCATTGCCTGCAGCAAGCACAAATGCATACAGTCTCCTATACATTGCAGAAGACCTGTACAGCGTGTTTATACAAGTTCAAAACCACCTGATTTGAAATTGTGGGCCACTTTTTAGGTCGAGCATTCGAGACCTCTTGTATATACTTTAGTATATACTTATTATATACTTATATGTGTATGTACTTTGTGGGCTCTGGAGATCAGCCCTAGGACTTGTCTGCTTCTGCTTAGGGACATTTTTTCTGTTCAACTGCCTCTATTTAACTGTCTTGATAGAAAACGACCAGTAGAGGTCAGTAAAATACCAGAATCACTTTAGCATTCTCTAGATTCCAGTCCATAGGAATTGTCTTCCACGAGCACCCGTAGACAATAATATTTTTTCAAATCTTGTATTTTCAGTGATATGACCACCGAAGGCCCTGATTTTATATTAAAAACAGAGCTTTGGACTATACCATTTCCAGCTGAGAGGCAATATTTCTCTCCATGTGTTCCCATACCTGGCGTGTCACGCAGTTTGGTGCTTACTTTCCTTCCATGTTAAAGAACAGTAGATGTATCAGAACCCAGGCTAATGTGCTGCATAGCTAAATACATATAAGGTCCCAAAGGCGAGACCGATTGCATTGCAAATGCTTGTTGAGCTTTATGGTTCGACAATGGGGTCACTTTTCTGTTGGTGCCAAGATAGGTAGGAAGTGCACGTGAAAGCGGCTGATACATGAACGAATGGGACTGTGCCAGCGCTGGCATCAGGCTATCGTGCTGTGCCAGGCCTCGCTCACCACTTACTAATTGTTACTGGCACAGCCTGTGATGCCCACAATGCTACAGACCTAGAGTGGCAGCAGCCTAAGGGGTCCCTGGTCACAGCGGCAGCGGCCCCTCCATTCAGTTAGTGCAGGATGTGATGACAACTGAAAAAGGGCTCCAAATCAGAGAAAAAAATGATATGAAAACAAAAACAAAGTGGTAGGGGTACCTATTGCATGGACTGCCCGTGGCGCTAACTGCCGAGGACAGCGAAGGAGGGGGCGGGACTCTAAGTCCCAGGGTGCTTCACTTCAGGGAGCTGCCGCCGCAGTCAGCGCCCAGAGGTGCCTATTTACAACCGCGGGGGCTCCCGCAGCATGGGACAGCGAAGGAGGGGGCCGGACTCTAAGTCCCAGTGTGCTTCAGGCAGGGAGCCGCCGCCGCAGTCAGCGCCCAGAGGTGCCTATTTACACCCGCGGGGGCTCCCGCAGCATGGGACAGCGAAGGAGGGGGCCGGACTCTAAGTCCCAGGGTGCTTCACTTCAGGGAGCTGCCGCCGCAGTCAGTGCCCAGAGGTGCCTATTTACACCCGCGGGGGCTCCCGCAGCATGGGACAGCGAAGGAGGGGGCCGGACTCTAAGTCCCAGGGTGCTTCACTTCAGGGAGCTGCCGCCGCAGTCAGCGCCCAGAGGTGCCTATTTACACCCGCGGGGGCTCCCGCAGCATGGGACAGCAAAGGAGGGGGCCGGACTCTAAGTCCCAGGGTGCTTCAGGCAGGGAGCCGCCGCCGCAGTCAGCGCCCAGAGGTGCCTATTTACACCCGCGGGGCTCCCGCAGCATGGGACAGCGAAGGAGGGGGCCGGACTCTAAGTCCCAGGGTGCTTCAGGCAGGGAGCTGCCGCCGCAGTCAGCGCCCAGAGGTGCCTATTTACTGCCATGGGGGCTCCCGCAGCATGGGACAGCGAAGGAGGGGGCCGGACTCTAAGTCCCAGGGTGCTTCAGGCAGGGAGCCGCCGCTGCAGTCAGCGCCCAGAGGTGCCTATTTACTGCCATGGGGGCTCCCGCAGCATGGGACAGCGAAGGAGGGAGCCGGACTCTAAGTCCCAGGGTGCTTCAGGCAGGGAGCCGCCGCCGCAGTCAGCGCCCAGAGGTGCCTATTTACTGCCATGGGGGCTCCCGCAGCATGGGACAGCAAGGGAGGGGGCCGGACTCTAAGTCCCAGGGTGCTTCACGGCAGGGAGCCGCCGCCGTAGTCAGCGCCCAGAGGTGCCTATTTACTGCCATGGGGGCTCCTGCTGCGCGGGACGCACCTGGGCGCGTGCCCGGGCGAAGAGTGGGCCAAGAACCAGTCTATGCCCGTCCGTGGCTGGATGAGGCTGGACTGCCCCCCCCCGCCCACACCTCTTGGCTTTCTGACCCAAAAGACTCCATTAGAAACTGGTGGTTCAGGAAGCAACGTAGGAGTTCATGGATCATTTATTACGGAAAGAGCAAGAATGAAGGGGGCAGTACCACCATTGACACTATGTGAAGAAGAGCTGCCGGGCTTGTTTCCAACGAGATAGAAATAGTGGAACGCAGATTATCATTGGATTTTGGGAGGTCGTCGACATCCCTACCTGATAGAGGAAATGTGCCTAGTTAAGCCAAGCCCAAGGAAATGGCATCTCTGCAACTTAATACCTCAGGCTTAAACGTAAGTACTGCCCTGGGTAACAACTCAGACCCACTAGATCCTGTGATAACACCTCTGATTCCATGCCCTCCCACTTCCTTAGCAGCAAAAGAGAAAACAAGCATTGGAAATGCAATAGGTCTCGCATTTGTTGGAGCTGGAGCTATTGGCATTGTAAATGGCAATGTTTTGTACTTTGCAATAGGTCTTGTATTTGTTGGAGCTATTCACATTGTAAATGGCAATGTTTTTTTATTTATCCTTGGGGTTTTATATAGCGCGAACTTAACAGCCTCAGTTGTGAATTTCGATTCATCAAAGTTTTGTGAGCCCTGAAATTTGCACAAGTAAAGTGCTAACAGTATAAATATGGGCACTGTTTAATAAACGAAGCCACTGCAATACAAGAGCAAAGGTGAACGAGTGACTGCTTCTGGGTTGACTGAGTTGCTTACAGTCACTGCCCGTTAAAGCTAGCTAGCCCGCTACTATGAGTTTATCAAACTTAATGCTATGTTTTCTTATGTTATGTTCTGCTATGCTATGTTATGCTATGTTTTGTTATGCTATGCTATGTTTTGTTATGCTATGCTATGTTTTGTTGTGTTTTGTTATGCTAGGCTTTTTTTGTTATGCTATACTATGTTTTGTTATGCTATGCTATGTTTTGTTGTGTTTTGTTTTGCTATGCTATGCTTTATTATGCTATGCTATGCTTTGTTTTGTTATGCTATGCTATGTTTTGTAATGCTATGCTATGTTTTGTTGTGTTATGCTATGCTATGTCTTGTTATGCTATGCTATGCTATGCTTTGTTATGCTATGCTATGTTTTGTTGTGGTTTGTTATGTTATGCTATGTTTTGTTGTGTTTTGTTATGCTATGCTATGTTTTGTTGTGTTTTGTTATGGTATGCTATGCTTTGTTATGCTATGCTATGCTTTGTTTTGTTATGCTATGCTTTGTTTTGTTATGTTGTGCTATGTTTTGTTGTGTTATGCTATGCTATGTTTTGTTATGCTATGCTATGCTTTGTTATGCTATGCTATGTTTTGTTGTGTTTTGTTATGCTATGCTTTTTTTGTTATGCTATGCTATGTCTTGTTATGCTATGCTATGTTTTGTTGTGTTTTGTTTTGCTATGCTATTCTTTGTTATGCTATGCTATGCTTTGTTTTGTTATGCTATGCTATGTTTTGTAATGCTATGCTATGTTTTGTTGTGTTATGCTATGCTATGTTTTGTTATGCTATGCTATGCTATGCTTTGTTATGCTATGCTATGTTTTGTTGTGGTTTGTTATGCTATGCTATGTTTTGTTGTGTTTTGTTATGCTATGCTATGCTTTGTTATGCTATGCTATGCTTTGTTTTGTTATGCTATGCTTTGTTTTGTTATGCTGTGCTATGTTTTGTTGTGTTATGCTATGCTATGTTTTGTTATGCTATGCTATGCTATGTTATGCTATGCTATGTTTTGTTGTGTTTTGTTATGCTATGCTATGTTTTGTTGTGTTTTGTTATGCTATGCTATGTTGTGTTTTGTTATGTTATGCTATGTTTTTTTGTGTTTTGTTATGCTATGCTATGTTTTGTTGTGTTTTGTTATGCTATGCTATGTTTTGTTGTGCTTTGCTATGCTATGTTATGTTATGTTTTGTTGTGTTATGCTATGTTTTGTTATGCTATGCTCTGTTTTGTTTTGTTATACTATGCTATGATTTGTTATGTTATGTTGTGTTAGGCTAGGCTATGTTATGTTTTGTTTTGTTATGCTTTGCTATGCTATGTTTTGTTATGCTATGCTATGTTTTGTTTTGTTATGCTATGCTATGTTTTGATGTGTTTTGTTATGCTATGCTATGTTTTGTTTTGTTATGCTATGCTATGTTTTGGTGTGTTTTGTTATGCTATGCTATGTTTTGGTTTGCTATGCTATGCTTTGTTATGCTATGCTATGTTTTGTTTTGTTATGCTATGCTATGTTTTGTTGTGTTCTGTTATGCTATGCTGTTTTGTTTTGTTATGCTATGCTATGTTTTGTTGTGTTTTGTTATGCTATGCTATGTTTTGTTATGCTATGCTATGTTTTGTTTTGTTATGCTATGCTATGTTATGCTATGTTTTGTTTTGTTGTGCTATGCTATGTTTTGTTGTGTTGTGTTATGCTATGCTATGTTTTGCTATGCTATGCTATGTTTGGTTGTATTTTGCTATGCTATGCTTTGTTTTGTTATGCTATGTTTTGCTATGCTATGTTTTGTTGTGTTATGCTATGCTATGTTTTGTTATGGTATGCTATGCTTTGTTATGTTATGCTATGTTTTGTTGTGTTTTGTTATGCTATGCTATGTTTTGTTGTGTTTTGTTATGCTATGCTATGTTTTGTTGTGCTTTGCTATGCTATGTTTTGTTGTGTTATGCTATGTTTTGTTATGCTATGCTATGTTTTGTTTTGTTATGCTATGCTATGATTTGTTATGTTATGTTGTGTTAGGCTAGGCTATGTTATGTTTTGTTTTGTTATGCTATGCTATGCTATGTTTTGTTATGTTATGCTATGCTATGTTTTGTTGTGTTTTGTTATGCTATGCTATGTTTTGCTATGCTATGCTATGTTTTGTTGTATTTTGCTATGCTATGCCTTGTTTTGCTATGCTATGCTATGTTTTGTTATGCTATGCTATGTTTTGTTGTGTTATGCTATGCTATGTTTTGTTATGCTATGCTATGCTTTGTTATGCTATGCTATGTTTTGTTGTGTTTTGTTATGCTATGCTATGTTTTGTTGTGTTTTGTTATGCTATGCTATGTTTTGTTGTGTTTTGTTATGCTATGCTATGTTTTGTTGTGCTTTGCTATGCTATGCTATGTTTTGTTTTGTTGTGTTATGCTATGTTTTGTTATGCTATGCTATGTTTTGTTATGCTATGCTATGATTTGTTATGTTGTGTTAGGCTAGGCTATGTTATGTTGTGTTAGGCTAGGCTGTGTTATGTTGTGTTAGGCTAGGCTGTGTTATGTTGTGTTAGGCTAGGTTGTATTGTGTTGTGTTGTGTTGTGCTGTGTTGTGTTGTGCTGTGTTGTGCTGTGTTTTGTTTTGTTATGTTTTTGTTTTGTTATGTTTTGTTTTGTTATGTTATACTATGTTATGTTATACTATGTTATGTTATGCTATGTTATGTTATGCTATACAATGTTATGTTTTGTTATGTTATGTTATGTTATGTTTTGTTAAGTTTTGTTAAGTTATGTTATGCTATGCAATGGTATGCAATGCTAGGCTATGTTTTGTTATGTTATGTAATGGTATGTTATGTTATGTTAGGCTATGTTTTGTTATGTTATGCTGTTATGTTAGGCTAGGCTATGTTTTGTTATGTTATGCTATGTTATGTTATATTAGGCTAGGCTAGGTTATGTGAAACACAGAGCAGAAAGGTAAGACATGTCACGTCACCAAACAATGCTTGCCTGCAACCCGAGCCTATTGTCGCCTTGAGCTGTGCGTGCAGTCCGCATTCGGGTCAATCTGAGCCATCATTAATGCAAGGAGACATTGGATACTTTTGGAATGCACGCGCTACAACTTGAAAGCTCGGTTCATGTGCTCCATTGATTGCAACTAATACTTGTGAGTATTTAACATGCTGACGGATGAGTACTTTTGTGATCTGGAATCCAAGCCAATACGTCATCAGTGCACAACTGCATTTAGGTATGACGGGAAATGTAATTGCTGCCTCGGCAGGAAAACACAGAGTCTGCCGGGATCCCCCTGTCCTCCCCATGACCCCGTGCGCCTCTGAGCTCCGTGCCTGCTTCACAGCTGTTGTGAAGACTTTTCTTATCTGCTTGTTAAATAAGCAGATAAGAAAAGTCTTCACGACAGCCGTGAAGCAGGCGAGCCAGTCCGGGTGGGCCGGCCAAAAAAGGGAAAAGGAGGCACCCTAGAAACCTTATTTCCAATGGCAGCCCACCGTTTATCATAAACGGTGACGCAAGCCAATGGGAATAAGGGGCGGGCCTTCAAGCCCTCTTCTGAAAGTACTCATCTGCAATAAATCTCGCCGGGCGAGCAGCGCATGCGCTGCCATGCCAGGCGAGACCTAAAGAGCCACTGGGAAGCAGGTGCCCGCAGAAAGGAAACAGCCAAGTCGAGCTGCGAGTACTAATAATGGACTTCTTACTTGGGTACAGCCAGTGCAGGCTGCACCAGCTTTCCAGCCACAGTTCCAACAACTGCCCCACACACAGACCTCGGGCAGCGAGGAGACTGAAGGCCTGCACATGGACCCCCCTCTCTTTGAACTGTTCTGTACTAGAATTAGTAATATTTTAGATGAAAAACGTAGGCCCCTGGTGGAGCGGTTGGCCAGTCTGGAGAAGAATGTGAATGCAGTATATAATTCCCCACCCCTGACGATTGCGGACAGGGTCAGGAGCGAGACAATGTATGATCCCACCCACTACCCACATCTAGCAGGATACCTACACATCAGACTATAAATGTAATCCTCAACGCTGGTTCAGCTGATGCAGACCGACCAGGGCAACACAGCCCGTCTCCGTCTGCTAAGCAAATCACTACAGGAAATAGTGTATCAGCAGCCGCCATGCTTACTGCACTAAAGGATTTACCATTTAATAACAACAGGGGCAAAATCTGATACTTCCTATGCTCGTACCTACATACATCGCCCTTTGGATGCAACAAAGTATGCAACCAATAAGGATTTATTGGATTTACCTTCAGACTGGCCATACGTACTAGTCCTAGCTGGCGTACCTCCGCTGAGAAATTCTCAAAGTGAAACCTGGGAGGAGCTGCGGAATAAATGCATTGACTGGCTTACCAAGTGTAAACACTTTAACCCAATAAGATGTAATGAAATACTGATGGTGCGGGGGTTGGGTGGGTAGGCCGCTCGTATAAAGATATCGAGGGAGATTGTACTGTCATTACTTTTCATAGACCATTGTGTGTGCGTGACATATTGAAACAGCAGGAGGTCCTTGGTGGCTTCCATTCTAAAATCTGTTGCCTCCTCCTTGGCTACTTCTGTAGACCCACAGCAATAGGGACTCCACCTCCCCCTCAGATGGCCGTACAAAGTAATAGATTTTCTGTTCTAGGATGTCTTGATGGCCTAGACTGACTGAAGCCAGATCCAACAGATGGGGCTGGGGCTGCATTCAACATCACGCCAACTGCGTCTCCTGTCAAAGCCTCACCAAGTTTGAATGCAACCCAAGGCATGACGACCATATACTAAAAGTCTTGAGCTGGAACGTTGTGGGGCTACAATCGAAATTATTGTGTCCAGACTGGCTTTCTTTCATTAGTCAGTTTGACATTCCAATGTTTCAGGAGACCTGGCTGACCCATGAAATATTTGTTGATGTTTTTGCACTCTATTTAAATCCAGCAACTCCCTCTAGATCAGGCCGCACAATAGGTGGGTTAGCTATTTGGGTGAACATTAAAGCAGGGTGGTTCTGTGAAGGCACTAGAGATGATGGAGATGATGGAGATGATGGAGATGATGGATAGTAACATTCAGGCAGTGAGGTACCAAAGAGGTCTAACCATATATCGAATTAGTTTTTATAAGAACGACTTCACAAATGTGCCAGACACTAAATCCCCAATCTTGTTTGAATACATCTCATCTTTACAGTGTGCCGTAGGTGATAGTGGCCAGCTAGCTGGCTTTTGTTTGGGTGGTGATTTTAATGCTAGGTTGAGTTTACCAAGCACCCCCATACATTCTTTTAATACCATTTTTTGCGCTTACACTACCCCGCATACAGAATAGATCTGGTGACAGAGGATCTGAGTTGGCATCATTCTTGGCAACCTGCGAATTAGTTAATGTCATGGATATTACAGGTAATTGTACAGAGGCCTACCCACTTTTAGGGGGCGAGGTTAGACGTCCACAATTGACTGCTTCTTTATATCTCCTAATTTAGAGGGACTGTTGTTATCAGGAAAGGTTATTTCCTCTAGCTATGGCAATAATAACCCAACTGAGTTAGCCCTCTCCCTAGCCCCTAAACCACGCTTCAGGAGGGACTTTGGAGCTGTTAGCCTTGAACCCTCATCAGACGGCCTTAGACTAGTATGGAGGGCTGTTGAACCCGCTCACCTATTTCAGAAAGTGATTAAAGAGAACCTCCCTGTGGTTATGGCATGCCTTAGCAAAGAATATACGGTTTACCCTGCAGCCATGGCCTTTGGCCAGCTATGCTCCCTCATTAGGAAAGAGCTTATGAGACTCATAAAACCCCGTAGTAATAAACCAAAATGAGTCAAGAGTGCTCTACCGCTAATCGCCAACTGCGACATGCACTTAAGGCCTCCCCCAGAAACACACGAGCAGTAAGAGAACTATGGAAGATATACAAGCAGGTAACAGTAGCTACAAAAAAGGAAGTATTAGGCCAGCATTGGGGCTCCTTAGTTTTAACAGCCGACAACAAGAACAGCAAACTCTTCTGGATAGCAGTGAAAGAGATGAAGCAGTTTAACCAAGTAGAGTCAAAGATCAGCGGTAATATTACAAGAGAGGCCTGGGAAGAGCATTGTTCTACCATCTATGCCCCTGTCTCCGCCGGCACGGATTATATATCAGAATCATATTCCATGTCAGTGCAGTTAACCTTGGGGGAAGTTGAGGATGCAATAAACCAGAGCATTGGGGGCAAGGCTCCTGGCCCCGATGGGGTACCGATTGATCTTTTTAAACAAAACCCCGGATTTTGGGCTCAGATGTTACTGGATGTTTTTAAGAGTTTAGGACACTGCCCTTTACCAAATACATGGTCTACATCCATCATAGGCCCCATTTTTAAGAAGGGTGTTAGTTTGCAGCCTAGCTGTTACAGGCCCATTTCCCTAATTGTTCCTATACAACAGGATAAAAGGATCAACAAACGAGAAGTCAATTTTTTACCCCTGTCAGTACGGTTTTAGATCCAAGATTGGTACAGTAGAGCAGTGTCTCAACCTTAATTTATTGATTGGAAAGTACACCATAGCGCAAAACTCCCCAATATATCTGGCATTTATGGACTTGACCACAGCGTTCGACAGTATAAACTGTTCAAAGCTTGAAGGAAGTGCCCCGAAAAGGGCCACTCGGGTCACTCACGACCACCTTCTCTGCCTTCCTACAAATGAAGAGTCGGTCAGACAGAAGAGAATACAAACCAGATTATTTATTGATATTACACTGCAGCGGAGCCCAGTCTGACCAGTCTCCTGGGATGGCTGTCGAGGGACTGGACCCCGTAAGCATACAATTACATTATGTACGTTGCGAAGTCCACAAAGGCCCGCCTACTATGGAAAAACACTAGCAGGTGTCGTAATACAATGGGGGTACAGAGCATAAGTTTCGATTCTGCAGCCGGGCACAAGCTATCTACTGCCCAAGGTCATCTGGCCTATCCTCCCTACCAGACGGGTGGGAGAAAGACTCCATCTAACAAGAAAGGTATGTACTAACGAGGATACTTGCAATTATAAGAAGAAAAAGCTCAGCCTTGGGAAACGAAACTTACCAAGGACCGTTTCTCGAAAATAACTAAGCAGCAGTTTCGATTATCATACAAAATGGCGTCCAGATTGCAAGATGGTGTCGCGAAATGCTAAAATATACGGACAGAAGGGCGCCTCAATATTAACAAACCCTCCTGTTAGCATGAGCTAACCATCTACAATCGAAAAGACAAAAACATAAAGGAATAATGAAGCACATAGCTTGTTATGCACATGTTATGCTGTCAATAGTGGAAGTATATTCCAAGAGAAGAGAAGATGTTTCGAAGACACCCTCATCTATGACCATAATGTCATCTACTTCTTTCTGTAACATTATTGCTGCATTAGTGTCATGAATCAATATTTTCCTCTTCGGAGCCAATACAGAGATACAGTATGTGCAGCACATTGGAAGACATTGAATAAGAACACAGCAACATATCAATATACCAATGAAATATATTGCTTTTTAGGTCTCGCCTGAGCCAGCGCATGCGCTGCTCTGGCGAGACATTTAGAGAGTGGGCTTTAAAAAGCCGACCACAGCTTTTTGTGTGGCCTAGAGCGTGCGGTTACGCGCACAATTACGAGCAGAGGCGCCATCTGGCTTTCCTCTCTCGTCATGGTGTGCGCACACCACTCGCCAGACGTGCGCGTGCTTGGTTTTCTTACCATACAAACAGTTTTTACGAGTTGAAGCATGCTGCTTGCCTTAACTAGTCAATTGCGTAATCGGTATTTATTAAGGCAACAGCTGTTATTGTCACTGAGATCCACTTTCTCTTAGCTGTTCTTTATTTATAGTATCCCCCAAAGCATCCTGGAGTACGTTGTTTATCGACTGGTTGCAGTCAAGTTTTTAACAGAGCTTTTGAAGTGCTGAACTGTTCTGTAGGTCTAGTTAATGTGTCATATTATACAGTGAAATTTCCTCTTGCTTTAGTGGATCTTTTTTCTTAATTTTTTGTAATTAGTTTAATGTCCTTAGCAGACAGGAAAAATTGATTGTTTTCGGCTTCTTGAGGTCTTTCATGTTATTGTATCTTGAGTGCTTGTGTGGCACTTAAATATCAACAGAGTTCTTTGAAAGAGTGCTCTCAACAGTTGTCGCTGGGACTTGGTTGAGCAAGTACGTGTGTTTCCTTTTCATTAGCATATCCTTTATACATGGCATATTTAAGGGGAAGGTGTTCTATCCTTTCATTCCCCTGAACACAGGAGGTGCTTTTTCTGAACATATATTGCAGTAAGGTGAGGTACCTGAATCGGGAGAATATAATTGTTTCGATTTTCTTTTATAACGGAGTTTGTGTCTCCTTATCCTATTACTTTTATTATTATTATTTTTTTTTTTACTCAGTGGGCAAGCCTTTTGTCTAAGTGTTATTAAACCGATTTAAAAAAAAAAAAATTAATACTGGATGAAGGAGCTGTATTTGGCAAATAATGCTTCACACCCGATCCGATTGTGGCCATACACAGTTCAGAGCAGGAACGTATTGGGAAGAAGGTAGTGGTATGTGGTGTTCTTATAGATGTGGTTTTTTTGACGAAGTAGAGGGTCAACGTTATGGAGGAAACTTTAAGATTGTAGGATTGACCCAAGCTTACTACACCAGATTAGTCCGGTCTATTCTAACAACTAGAGACAAGGAACCATAAATGGTTTGCTGCTGCTCACTGTCGTTCATGGACTCAAATGATGGTGATGGAAAGCGGTGTACATCAGAACAATGAATAGTAGAACAACCACGACGTCGGAATATCGAGGCCGCACTTCACTTTCTGTTTCTTTTTGTTCTATACAAATGTGCACAAGGGTACGGTACAACTGCAATGCAGAATAGAAATTTGAGTTTACTTAGGAATGGTGCACCAGAAAGCTTCTTATCCCCAATTATGTGTATATCTGGTAGCCACTTTGTAAACACCTCATACTGCTCACAAAATTAGGGAACACACACAAAATACTTTTCCACTACAGGACCTAGCCGAACATAATGTCAAAACATACTGCTTAACAAGCTGTCCCAAGAGTGGCCAGGACAAAGACTGTACAAATACAGTATAACTAGACACCACAGATCTTTAAATGGAGTGTTCCAATCAATGTCTGGCTAGTTGGATTAATATCTGTGTATAGCTTTTTCTTTGCATAAAGATGTATATATTTTTGGTGCCCACATGTTATTCACTATATTACCACACCAGGAGTAGGGTGCTAGCACTCCCTCGTGCATGGCTTCGATTATCTTTGGCGATTGGTTTCTCGGAGTCCTGCTTCAAAAGCACACCGAGGACCACACACTGACAATTTTTCTTTTGTTTTGCCCTCTTTTCGAGGGAGGAAGTTCTGGGTGCATGTATGCCCCTGTGGAACATGAGCATGAACGTCATTTAGGGGTCCCTGCTGCGACCTCTGGCATGCCCCTTGTGACCCCTGGCACTGCCTTTGCAACCCCTAGCGCCAGCAGTGGACAAATCAGTGGCAGGAACAAAAGGAACTTGTCCTGATGGTCTTCGGTGGGGCTTCACTCACCTCGTTCTTTGTCAACTTTTTAGTACACTAATAGTGAATAATATTACATTATTTCCTATTAGTTTAATAAAAAACGGAGTGCAAATAGCTGGAATATGACTTTCCCTGGCATCTGAGGTAAGAAAAAAATGCTTAGAATATATGTTTGTTGTGTGTATGCTTGAAGTTTTGAGTGTGTTCACGTAAGAGTGTGTGTGTGTGTGTGTGTGTGTGTGTGTGAATGCGTGTGTATGTATAAGCATATGTATGTGTGAGTGAAAGTGAAGGTCAAGAGGCATGTGAAGTCACTTTCTGTACCCCTGGCATTTTGGTGAATTGACATCCATGAACATGGGGAAGAGCTGGAACTGAAAGGGCATCAGGCTTCGAACCCCTGTCGCCTTGAAAATAGGAAACATTCAAATGGATGTCTCTTGCAGTTTAGTTAAGGGATAGTCTTCCACAACAGTTTGACACCCAAATATAGCAATAGAAAGGTGACCAGCCAACCTTTGCAAAGGGCCTTCCACTGCTTGGCAAAACTTGTTGCTTCATGTTTACAAACTTTTGAACCATTAGAGCTAGAAACAAATAATCTTTTTTGTTAAAATCTGCAGATTATGAGACAGATGATGGATTATGAAGCAAATGCGTCAAACCTACAATTACGTGAAAATCTCAGCGACCGCACAATCACATAATTCCAATGGCCCTGGATATAGCACAGTGAGCTATGAAGGACATGTGACTCCTACACCTTATAACCCTCACTGACTTAAGTAACACATCTTGTACATTGATTTTATACACCTCCATGATTTATTGTCAATGCATTATGTGTACATATTATGTAAAGAGCTCTGCCATCCTGCATTGGAATGAGTAGTGCTATAAAAACAAGCATTGGCATAGCCAATAGATCTCGCCTTAGGGACCTTATAAGTGTTTAGCCATGCAACAGTTAATGTTGTTCCGGTAAGGATATTGTGCTGCATAACTAAATACTTATAAGGTCCCAAAGGCGAGACCTATTGGCTATGCCAATGCTTGTTCTATTAGCCACCCCCATGTTCCAAAAAGAGACCAACTCCAATTACCTTCTTCCATACCTTTGACATTCTCAATAATATCCAGGATATACTTGGTGATATTCTTTTCTATATTTGTTATGCCCACTACACACTGATCGCCAATAACTGCGCATGCACCACCATTCTTTGCTAGAATAAAGTCCACTGCATATCTAGTCTGTTCAGAATAAATCCTCAAACTTTCTAATTGAAGGGTGATGTCACGTAAGACTGCTTCTGTGGTATTTGACAATATCTGTAATTTACAGCCAAAATATTCCCGAGCCTTTTCAGTCCTACTCATAGCCATTCCCCCTAATGTGAAAATGGCAGACAGGAGGATATAACCAAAAGTAACACCATTACTATAACTGTTGATCTCAATATCTGTCACTCCTTCGCAAAATTCCTTTGTAAGTGTTCTCTTTACCCATTTTATTTGTCTGTGAGCATATTTGCAAGGGACCCCCAGGGGCAACACCATCCCAAGAGCTACATCATTGGTGCTATTATGAACATTTGAGTACGTTCCATTAGTTAGAAAGAAGAACCCGGGATGAGCATATATTGGCCTATCATAATCCACAGCTGCATAACGAGAATTATCTGTCGCGGTGTCAGAACCTTTCGAACCTTTCACAGGGAATGTCTGTTTGGATATGATCACCCCTGAGCAATTGATATACAATATGGTATCAGTACTATTTATGATGGGGCAACAGGCGGGGTAATAGCCAGCTTTTCGAGGAACCGTCACTTCTTTATAATGCCAACCCACCAACGTAATATTTTGCTCTTCCAGATAGAAGTTATCACAATACATATTATTGTCACAACCGGGGTACCCTGTTCCTGTGGGTTGACGATGATACAAACATCGTCCTGGGTAGCCAAAACCAAACTCCCCTTTTAACTCAACAAAATTTGTCGGCTTAGAATATGTATAATTTATCAAAGACAGAGGATAAGCAGTCCATAGGCTAGTCACAGATTCAGTAGGATAACAAGCAACACCATTACCAAAAGATCTCTTATGAGTATCTAGAAAAACATTATTAGAAAGCATTCTTTTCCGTCTCGGTGTGGAAGAGATATCATTGTCAGAAGTAGGCGAATTACTTGCATTCTCTAACGCCCAAAGAACTCCACAAAGAATAATCATCAGCAGAATAGCAAAAAGAAGGAATAGCACTTTCCGCTGCTTTACACATGATGATCGGGGCAAAACAACAAAACCCAATGGCTCTTCTTCATCGATCATTGGCCTGCCAAAAAGATGCAGGATAGCGGAATGAAAAGGTACTATTAATATAACCGTAATGAAACTAAATAAACAATCTTCTTTCCAGTGTCCGTTTTTCTCCTCCTGTGAGCCTCGCTGGCAGGCTCCTATTGTTCATCCACGGTGGTGCTATCAAGCACTTCTCGTTGGAGCTACACAATTGCAGCCCTTGCTGAGGAAAATCCACTTCTCTCAGGATAGGGTACCCTCCCTCCTGGGATAACACCCCAAACTTATCCTGTCCAGTGTCTCGATCAATGCACCAATCTCTCTGTCCCTGCTCTATTGTCCCTATTCTTCATCCATGAAGTCCATCCCTACTAATCTGACTTTTCCTTCGGTGCACTGTCCCGTCGTCGAGGACGCAAATTGTACTTAACAACTCCAGGAACAGAGGGATCAAGAAACAAACATTCACTTTCAGCGGTTTGGACTGATTCGGATTCAAACACAGATGGGCCAGCCAACTGGAGCTCTTGGCTGGCCTTAACCTCAGGTGGCACTGCTTCATTCAAGACTGAATCACTCTCCTCCTCAGAAGGTGCCCACGTTATTCTGGCATCGGAGAAAGGGATGAAACGAGGAACCTTTTCCGTCTCAGAGTCCCCTATACCGTCGATCCTCCACTGGTCATACGGCAGGGGAAGTGGCACCTTCTTAGTATGAGAGGAGTGTATCCAATTCTTCCGGCCGTCTACTTTGACTGCAGTGCGGGTGGCGAGCAGTATTTGAAAAGGCCCCTTCCATCGGGGCTCCACGCTGCCTTTTCGCTGTAAGTGCCGAATCAGTACATAATCACCAGGCCAAAGGTCGTGGCCGGGTCCCTCTGTAGCGGATGGCAAGTCCTCTTGAATCTGCTGATGAATAGAATGCTAATTTTTAGTCAATTCATATAAATAATCTATCAACAAGGGGTGCTCTATCTCGGAAAAGTGACGGGGTCTTGGAACTCCCCAGACATTAGCGTGCCTACCAAAGACAATCTCATAGGGGGACAACCCTGTTCTAGTATGGGCTGTAACTCTCGTCGACAACAAGGCCAATGGTAAAGCATCTGGCCACTTCAACCCTGTACTCTCCTGAATTTTGGCCATCTTTAGTTTGAGAGTACCGTTGTACTTTTCAACTAAACCTGCTGACTAGGGGTGATTCGCAGCATGAAATTTTTCTTAATGTGCAAGCCATCGCACACTAACTGGATGACTTTAGAATTAAAATGACTGCCGTTGTCACTCCAAATAAAACGAGGCAAACCAAAGCGAGGGAAAAACTCCTTCAAAAGAGCTTTCGCCTTCGCTAGAGCTGTATTTTCCTTGGTAGGATAAGCCTCAACCCATTTACTGAATGCGCAAACCACCACCAACACATACTTCAAATTGTTCACCCATCCCATCTCAATGAAGTCCATTTACAGGACTTCGAAAGAGAAAGAAGGGGTGCAAAATTACCCGGAGGTGTAGGGGTCCCCTTCCCCGGGTTATACAGCATGCACACCATGCAATTTTTTACCAAATGGGCAGCCGTTTTTGGAATATTATCATTCTGCCACACCGGGTCGAGCAACTTGCAGATACCCCTAGCACTAATGTGAGCTGGTCCATGAGCCATAGTAACTACGGGGAGAACATATGCATCTGGCAACATACATCTCTGTTTTCCTGACTTGTCTATCCAACACCCATCATCATCCAATTGTGCTGTACTTTCTTGCCATATTGCTAATTCCTCAACCGTCACCTCGCTCTCGATTTCTTTCACACTATCTAGTGTGTCCTCAAACATTGTGACTTTCGGCACCCATCTAGCAGGACCTGCTACAAACATCTTTTTCATCTTAGATCGGGCCGTCTCTTTAGCTGTTTGATCCGCAAAAGCATTCCCCCTCCCCACATCATTAGTAATTGCTTTGTGAGCGCTACACTTCACTATTGCCAGTTTCTTGGGCAGGGTCAACGCCGACAAAAGTCTATTTATCAAAGGGCCGTGCTGAATCTTTGAACCATGGGAGGTAAGGAATCCCCTCTCTTTCCAGAGCCGCTCAAAATTATGAGCGACTCCAAAAGCAAACTGGCTGCCAGTGTAAATATTAACCGCCAGTCCCTGACTTAACTCACAAGCCCGAATTAGAGCTGCCAGCTCTGCAGCTTGGGCCGACTGATAGGGAACTCGTGATGTCTCAACTATCGTGCGCAGTGTTGTGATCGCATAAGCAGCAGTTGTGGTGCCATCTGGTAATTCAAAACAAGAGCCATCGACATATAGTTCCCCTTGGGGGTCAGATAAGGGAACATCAGTCAAGTCTACCCATCCCTTCGTCTCCTCCAAACTGCGAAACATACAATCATGTATGTCTATCTCCTCACTCTCCGAAGGGAGGGGTAGTAACGTGGCAGGATTCAGAGTGGCACATCGTTTGATCGTAATATGTGGTGCAAAAAGGGTTAACTCATAGCCAGTCAGACGTGCACTGGTAAGGTGCTGCGTCTTTGTTCTGTTCAAAAGCGTATCCACAGCATGAGGTACCATAACAGTGTCAAGAATAAGCCCTGCCGATTATCGAATAGAGACGGCCACTGCCGCGGTCGCTCTTAAACAGCTCGGGAGGGCTTTCGCGACGGGATAAAGAACAGCAGAAAAGTATGCACACGGCCTCTGCTTACCTCCAAAGGCCTGTGTTAAGACAGAAAGCGCACAACCGGCCGACTCGTGTACATACAACACGAACGGCTTGTTGTAGTCAGGTGTGCCAAGCACAGGAGCTGAACAAAGCGCAACCTTCAATTGCTCAAAAGCTTGTTGACATTCAGGCGTCCAAGGCAAAGGCTCATGCACATCTTTAGTTGTTAAGTGAAGCAGAGGCTTTGTTAATAAAGCAAAATTGGGTATCCAATGACGACAATAGGAAGTGATACCAATAAAGGCTCGCACATCCCTTTGGGTCCTTGGAACAGGCATGTTAATTACAGCGTTAATACGTTCAGGAGTTAGTTTCCAACCCTCCTTCGACAGTAGGTGACCTAAATAGGTGACCTCCTGTCGACAATATTGGAATTTGGAAAGGGACACTTTATGTCCATGTTGAGCCAAGTTCAGCAACAATTTGACTGTAGCTGCTTTACATCCTTCTTCAGTATCAGACGCAATCAAAAGATGGTCCACATACTGCAGCAATACATTACCTGGAGGAAGGGTAAGGGAGTCCAATTGACCCTTCAGAGCCTGGCTATATATGCTAGGACTCTCAGTATAGCCCTGAGGAACCCGACAAAATCTAAAACTACGACCTGCCAGGGAGAACCCGAACAGGTGCCTGCTATTTGGATGAACTGGGATGCTAAAGAAAGCGTTTTTCAAATCAATGACAGAAAAGAATTTGGCAGAAGAAGGAATCATAGTCAGAAGAGCAGTAATGTCAGGGACCACAGAGAACTGAGGGACTACTATTTTATTAACTTCACGCAAATCAATCACAAAACGATAAACATCAGCAACATCATCAGAGGAACCCGGAGGTGGCCTCTTGAGCACAGGAAGGATGGGGCTTTTACACACATTTGCCGCTGTCTCCTCAACAACTCCTGACTGAATCAAATCTTGTATTATATGTAACAACGCCTGTTCTCCTGAATGCAAAATCTTATACTGAAGGATGCGAGGCAATACCGCATTTTCTTTAACCTGAATAGAAATTGGAGGTATTTGCAAAAGTCCTACATCTGTATCACTTGTAGCCCACAGCGGAGATGGAACACCTTTAAACTCAACTGGGAGGGGGGCATCTTTAGACAAGCATTGTATAGTACTAACCACACTCTGACCCACTGTCAAATGGACACCATCCGGGGAATAGTAAATAGTAGCATGTAACTTTTTTAACAGATCTAATCCCAACATGTTCTCTCCACAATTTGATGTTAGTAAAAACGTTGAATCAACGGTGAAGGGGCCTATAGTCAAAGCAAGGGGTTTGGAGATGGGGCTTACTACCGGCACACCAGAAAAACCAACCGAAACATTGTTACGGCCAGACAGGGCTGCCCCAGGGACCAGTGACCTCGCAACAGAACTATTCATTGCTCCTGTACCCACTAAAAATTTCTTCTCCGAGCCCTGCAAATCCACACTAATATAAGGTCCATGCTGATCTACAGGTATCGGAACTGGTCCCTTACCCTGTCCTTGGCTGTCCTAGCTGTAACGCATCCCCGTCACCTCATCCAAATCATAATCATCATGATAATACTGTCAGCTCTGAACCTCATCAAAGTAATTCTGATCAGTACGGCCCGATGACGTTCCAGTAGCCTGGTCCCCATCCTGACTGGCTGCTCTCCGTCCTCGCCCTCTCTCTCCCCGTCCTCTCGGAGCTGCAACCTTTTTCAGCAAAACTGGGCACTCACTATGCCAGTGCCCTTCCTCCTTGCAATACGCACATTGATTTGGGCCCACAGGCACAGCACTCCGACTCGTACGAGGAAGCTGCCTGACTGGTCCAATGCCTCGACCCCGTCCCTCCCCCCTAGATGCCTGCTGCATCAGTACCTTAGTCTTCAACTCCTTTGTTTTCTTTTCCACCTTCTCTTTCTCTTCATTCTCTCTATGCTCATAATACTGAGCCATACTCAATATCACCGAAGGGGTAGAAGTAGTCCACGTGCTTTTAGCAGCCTGCAACCGTGTTGCAATCTCTGGTAACAAATTTGTGACAAATCTGTTAACAAGCAATCTGATACCCCCTTCCAAGGACAAATCCTGGCCACTAAAATCCAAAAACACACCTTCAAACCGAGTAAAAAAATCAGACACACTCTCATCTTTCTTCTGACGACATGCGGCTAGCTTATCCCAATCCACCTTCCGGGGTGGAATAAGAGAGTGCATATAAGTAATGATGCGATCTGGCAAAGCCAAGATCTCGGCCTTTGGCTTGTCACACCTTTAAAACACTGTTCCCATACTCCAATCAAAGTGGCCGACATATGCTTAAGGGCATGCTGCTGAACAAATGGCTCATAATCCTTTAACACACTCCAAAAATCTTCAACACCATAAATAGGACTACGGTCCCACTGGGCAGCCTAATTTGCCACCATATTTTTCTCCATATCTCCCACATCAGACCGAATCAACCCCCGTCCTAATCGCTCCTTTGCAACTTCCCCAGCTCCATTTTCCTGACCACGCACCGGTGTCTCGGCATCTAACAAGGGGATAGGGGTAAGAAAAGGGGCCAACATACTGGTCGAAGAGGGGGGCATCAAGGTCAACATCAGCTGAGTAGTAAGTGTCTGTGAAGGGGAAAGTAACGTCGTAACAACAGGGGTGGCAGGAGGACCAGCAGTCGCAGTGACTGTGGGGGACGGAGCCACAGAAGAAGTTGGTGCTGCCGGAACCAAAGCACTTCGGTCGATACCAGATACAACGGGAACAGGGGGGGCAGAAGCAGATGACAAGGGCTGTGGAACAACAGGGAATATTCTATTCGGGGCATAAGGGGGAGGCGGTCTGTCTTCCAATAGCTCTTCCATAAAAGTATCTGCTTCCTCTCTAGTAACATAAGACTTATCACATTGCAATCGAAACCTCCTATCTGCACATTCTATACCCTTCTCCACTTTCTCCTTATCATGTGCCACCGCTTTCTGAGTCAGTGTCTGCATTCTCTCCCTCCGTGCCTCCCTTTCCGCCCTCAGCCGTCTCTGTTTAGCTTCCTTCCGCCACACCTGAAGATAATCAAACATCGACTGCCTACTACGTTTAGCAAACAATTTTTCCTCCAAATAATTCAATTTCTGTTCATCAAAGGTGCCCGTTGACGGCCACTGCAATTCAGCGTTGTCCCTGGTATATCTGTGCCAGAATGTACTAAATATAATAGGGCCAAGACCATATTTGATATACATGTCATAATTTGGAGTACCTTCCGCATGTGCGGGTTGTCTTTCCTCCAATCGAGCATCAGCAGAACAACAATGACACCTCACACAACACAACTTACTCCAACAAGGCATTCTGTTCACACAAAAAAACACATTCACCACACAATCACACTAAAATGAACTCATACCTTTACCAAAAATCGCTTCCGCGGGCTGCATCAATCACAAATTAACAAAATGGTACCATGTTTCAAAAAGAATCTTCAAAATCAAATGCAAGCGCTTGTCAAAGCTGATTCTTAGACCAACCAAAATATCCGTCAAACAAACGTCATGACAACAAAGAACCAAACAAGCTCACCTGGTGCCCACAGGTCAAATGAATTTATTCTCCACTGCCGACTTCGGACCAAACGGTCAAATCCAAGGGTTTTGCCATTCAGGACCCCAGTTGGGATGAGCACTGGGCAGGGCACCGCCCCATCAGACAGGCGGGGCAGCTGCGAGTGCGAAACTCAATCGTGCAGGGGTCCCCCGATCCACCTATCCGACCCAATGCGGCCCCGTCCTCCTCACCCATCCGCGGGCGAGGATGAGGTCACCCGAGGGAGTCCCTGTTCGAGCGCCAACTGAAGGAAGTGACCCGAAAAGGGCCACTCGGGTCACTCACGACCACCTTCTCTGCCTTCCTACAAATGAAGAGTCAGTCAGACAGTAGCGAATACAAACCAGATATTTATTCAGATTACACTGCAGTGGAGCCCAGTCTGACCAGCCTCTTGAGATGGCTGTCGAGGGACTGAAGCCCGTAGGCATACAATTACATTATGTACGTTTGCAAAGTCCACAAAGGCACGCCTACTATGGAAAAACACTAGCAGGTGTCGTAATACAATGGGGGGTACAGATCAGAAGTTTTGATTCTGCAGCTGGGCACAGGCTATCTACTGTCCAAGGTCATCTGGCCTATCCTCCCTACCAGACGGGTGGGAGAAAGGCTCCAACTAACAAGAAAGGTATGTACTAATGAGGATTCGTGGAATTATAAGAAGAAAAAGCTCAACCTTGGGAAACAAAACTTACCAAGGACCGTTTCTCGAAAATAACTAAGCAGCAGTTTCGATTATCATACAAAATGGCATCCAGATTGCAAGATGGTGTCGCGAATGCTAAAATATACGGACAGAAGGGCTCCTCAATATTAACTAGCTCTCGACATGGATGAAGCATTTGTGCACCTTATAGCTTATTTGCACAGTGACATGATGGCCAGAATAAGAGTAAATACTCAAGGGGACTAGAAAATACCAAGGAGGTGGATGGCTGTTCAACGTCAAAAGCATTAAAAGGGGCGCCTCTTACAAATATCTAGGGGTCCACATGGATACAAGGTGCGCTTTTTTAAAACATGGGGATGAGGTCGGACCTAAAACACTGACCCTCAAGGTAGCATTTACTAAGCTTGCAAGGCGGCTACCCTGTCCAAGCCTGACTCCTTTAATAGCTGTTATGAAGGCAAAAATCTCTAACTATCTATGCTATGGCCAGGCGATTATGTTGGGGAAAGATAACAGCTTGGTGAACAAAATAACAGCAAGAAGTTTTAAGCAAGTGTTGAGCCTACCAAAAACCTCATCTTCTGCCCAGATAAGACTTAAGTTTGGCCTTCTAGATCAGCGGGCGGTTGGTGCCGGAGCCTTCATCAAGCTATGCAATAAATTATGCACGTCTAGAGAAGCAAGCCTTGAGGCCGAGAGAAGCAAGCCTTGAGGCCGAGAGAAGCAAGCCTGGAGGCCATGCTGTGGCATGAAATATCAACTAGTCAGTTGGGACAAAAGCATCACCGTCACTTAGAAGGTTCCCTGCAACTTTTGGAAGCAAAAGAAATCTGGGATACTAATCCATCACAGCAGGTCCTTAAAAAGAACATCAAAAAGAGTGTTCGTCTTTGGTCTTTCCACTTGGACAGAGCACAATTGGCAAAATGCAAACATGCCTGGACGATTATAACAGGGTTCAAGCCAGGGACTGCGGTGCCAAATTTGTCCTGTACCTATAAAGTTTTTTTGAAAAAAAAGATTTCTGACCATCAGGATGGGAGAGTGGCCCTTTCTGCATCACCTTTCCAGTTGGCGCCGTATAAATGACAACATAATGTGCAGGGGTTTGGGTCCAGCACGGAATCGATAGAACACGTGGTATGCCTCTGCCCAGCATTGCTTAATGAACAAAGGACTCAATTACGGGGCGAATGGAACAAACTCCGACAAACTATCATTGCATCCATGAACCTGGAGAATTTGATGCTCAACATCTGGTTGACTAAGTTTGTTACAAGAGCGGCAAAAAGGCTTAGCCAGTGGGAGAGCCAGTAAGCCAACAACTATAACCCTGTACCAGGCTGCTCTGAACTTAGCCAGATGGCAACTGGCATTCCCTAGTGCGCTAACTGACAGCAGCCCTGACTGTTACTTCGGCCGCTCTTTTAAAGGCTTTGCATTTCCTGTGATTTCAGAGTTTTTGTCATCTTTTGTAGGGATTTGTCCTTCCATAAAAAGAGCTGTAAAGCCAGTGGAATTGCTAGTAGGACTTCCGGGATTAGTGATCCGCCTCCTTGTTTAGAATGGCCAAAACTCAATAATTCAACACTGTTCCCTAATTGAGAACCAATTGAAAGGGCTCTCGCCCAGAATCAACTCTGTGATCTGTGACATCCTCAAAACGCAGTTTTAATCCAAGTAGCTTGGAATTAGAGCATTTACAGAATTTCAGTGGGTGTCGATTCGGTCACATTTAATTATTTATTGTTAAATATCGTAACCATTTATCATTGTCTCCCAAATGTGACGTTATCAAGGGACTAAGGGTTGTACTCAGGACACCCATAAATTGTGAAGAAACCACGCAGTGTGGATTTAGAAACAAAGGAATTTTTAAAGGGTGCAAATATTTTAACTATCTATTGTTATATATTTTATTGTTTGTACGTTCATCATAATGATTTTTATTAATCAAACAATAAAGCATATTATTATTACTCATGGGGGGGTGTCTCGGCCCATTGGAATTTTTAGGGGAGTGAGACACGGATGTGTTTAAGCTCCACTTTTATTTATTTTATGTATAAAGCATCTCAACTTTTTTTCTTATCCGCAAACCCTGATGTTCTTAAAGATAAAGGCTCATTCTTACTATACGCGGATGATGCTGTACTAATGGCCGTACGACAGTCAGTACAAGGCTTTGTACATTTTATGACATCATTGGACTTACGTACCAATTTTAATAAACTTAAATAATGGCTTGTGGCCCGAAGAAACATTATTTGTTTTCACTAAAAGTGGGTGAGTCTACTCTAAATTGCACTCGCACTTTCTCTTATTTGGGACTAACCTTTGCTGTCAACGGCTCATGAGCCGCACTTGTTGCACAAAGTAGTAATAAATTGTCAGGAGGGGGGGAGCTCTTCTCCCCCCCTCCTGCCTGCCGACACGGCTGAGATATGGGGCATTAACAGGTGCAACTCAACTCAAGTAGAAGAAAAGAGATTTTGCAGAAGAGTCCTAGGGGTCTCTATTTCTCCCTCCAACTTTATCTGCCATAAAGAATTGAATGTCGTGTGGTTCCTAGGAATCCCCAGGACCTGCGCATTATGTATGACCTAAACTGAGGGCTTGGTGTCCCAACCGCTTCTGGACACCCCCACAGGATATGTCAGCCGTTAGACCAGCTAGCTCTACGGTGCCACTACCACCCCTTGTATCTCACATTGGTGTAGGTAGTTTCTGGCAACCACTGAACATGACAACCCTGATTCCTCAGGGGTCGTGGAAAACAGTACAGTACTTTTCGCTCAGTCACTCGTGCTTTGCTTATTCTCATTAAATACACAGGATGGCGATTAGGACATTTCAATAAGTATTTATTTGTCCAGCGTCAGTCTTGTGTAAAACATATGTGCTGCGACAATCAGGAGACAGAAGCATACGAACGAGAGTGCGAGTACCAATATAGTAAATAGTAGTTACATTTCTACCATAGTGCTAATAAGATGAACATAAGCAGTTCAGATAAAAACAGTAACACTTGCATATTCCTAAAATGCACGCCCTAAGTAATTTGCCTTAAGGTACCTAGCCTAGATCTGCATGTGTAGCATGTATATTACCTACTGGCGGTCGGCAGTAGGTAGTTATAATTAGGACCTAGTTTCCATAAGAAAAGCATTTTTTGATTTGTCTATATCTTTGGTGCCGTTTGACGAATCTTCACAAACTTTTCAAAACTAATGGGGCACTCCGGTCAGCTCCTGTCTTGAAAGTTTCGGGGTGATTCGTCAAGCGGGGGTCGAGAAAAAAGGTGGGTCCCTAAACGCGTTTTCTCCATGTTAATTTCCATAGGAAATTTTGGAACAGGCTACAGTCCGAACTGCTGAACGGAATTACACCAAATTTGGCAAAAAGGTGGATCCTGGTTCAGAAAGCGTTTTTTTTTAAATGGTGTTAATCCGTTCAGTAGTTCCTGAATCATTCATATTTTTCAAAAATTATATATCTGGTGACCGCTGTGGATTCGCGAACCCTCCAGAGCACAAGCTTGACTCTGATTGCCTGCCAACACTTCAAACCAGAAAGTATTGGAAACCATCTTGTGACTCGTTAGAACCGAGTCACAAGAAAAAAGGTGAAAAATGAAGAAAAGGGGGCAGGGTAGAAACCCCCTGACCCCCTAGGCCTGGTCAGGGGTCCCACAGGGACCCACAAAGACCCCCAGGGCCAAAAAAAGCATTTTTTTAAAAAACTTTCAGCGGGATTCGCGATGGGTTCCCGAATCCCGCAGAATTTTTTTTTTAAAAACGATGCGAGGGCTCCCGCGCTTCATTTTAATAAGCCCCCGGGTGGGCCAGGTCCCTGAGGCAATGTTCAAAATATATGTGGGGGCCACGTGGCCCCCGCAGCCCCGGGGACCGCCATCTCCCTGGGGCTTTATTAAATATGCATGGGGGGCACGCGGCCCCCTGCAGCCCTGGGAACCAACACCTCCCCGGGGCTTCATTATTTATGGGCGGGGGTGTCTCGCAGGCCCCTCCAAGCCCCGGGGACAGCCACCTCCCCGGGGCTTTGTTAAATTATGGGTGGGGGGCCTCGCGGGCCCCGCCCTAAGACCCGGGGACTTCCACCTCCCTAGGGCTATTACTAATTATACTTGTGGGGGGGCTCGAGCCTCCTCCCTGGGCCACTAATTATTGAAATACGGGCGTCCGTTGCAGACCCCCGGGGACCACCAACTCCTCGGGGCTTTAAACTTGTTGGGAGGGGGCCCTCCATGGCCCTGGGGACCGCCACCCCCCAGGGCCGGCTCCAGCAATGTCCCGGGGTGCCCACCCCCGGCACATTGCAGTTTGCAAAGACAGGGCAGGAGCACTGCTCCTGCCCTGTTATTGCAAACTCTGCTTCGCTTCATGGAAGCGAGAGCGGGAAACCTGCTCTCGCTTCCATGAAGCAAAGCAGTATTGCTTTTGGACAAGGGGAGCTGCATGTCAGCAGCTTCCCTTGTCCAAAAGCAATGCCGGCTCCCGCAGGAGGCGGGGAGCCGGCTGGGACCGCCGGGGTAGCCGCAATGCCCAGCTTGAGGCCAGGCCCCAGGGATGGGGTCCCCAGGGCCAAAAATGGCCCAGGAGGGGGGCCACGCAGCCCACCTCTCTTTAAAAAAAAAATACAAAGGATTGGCAAAGCCCCGGGGATGGGGTCCCCGGGGGCCAAAAGAGGCCCAGGGAAGGGGGGCCACGCAGCCCCTTCCCGTATAAATATTTTTTAAAAAAAGGAAAAAAACTCCCTTCCCGTTTTTTTTAATTTTTATGTGAGTGTCTGTATGGGTATTTGAGTGCATATATCAGAGGCTGTATTGATGAGTGACTGTATCGGTGAGTGACTCGATGTGTGTAGACCTATGAATCAGTGAGTAGGTATGTACTAACTGGTATTGGTGTGTCTATGGTTTCGAGAATGGTAGTCTGTATTTCAGAGTGGGTGTACGAAAGGTTATATTAGGGTGTGAGGAGTTGCATCATATATTAAGTGGATGATGTCATCAGTGATGTCATCAGTGGTGTCATTTGAGATGTCATCAGTGATATCACTGACCATGTCATGAGTGATGTAATATGTGACGTCAACAGCAGTGCATTGCGGGGGCGCGAGATATAGTTAGCTCAACTAACTATAACGGCCGAATTTCTCTGGTTTTATACGGGTCAAATGTCCAACTAACTATAACGTCCCTGAAATCTGTGGTGTTTTCAGTGAATGTATATATATATATATATATATATATATATATATATATATGTGTGTAGCCAAGAAACCCCTAGGGAAGAACCATCCCCCTCACCTGATGGTAGAGAACGAAGGATTAAACCCAGATCTGTGACTGGGGGTGAATGTTTGCCAATGTGCAGCATTCCGTCCATCATCTTGTGTGTTTTGCATTTCGCCCTAAGTGGGAAGGGTATGCCCAGACGTGGGTCCCGTGCTCACTACGCCACTGGAGTCAAGCTATCCTGGCTGATGAAGGCTGATAGCCTGAAACCGGTCCTAGGATGCTTGATTCCAGTCCAGGGAAGACATTGGCTTGGCAGTTCGGCCTGGACTGTTCCCATGAGGCACAGGGTCAAGACTGATTTGCATATGGCTATGTCTGAACTGGGGTGGCGTGGTGAAGCAAAATAACGATGGATTAAACCCAGATCTGTGACTGGGGGTGAATGTTTGCCAATGTGCAGCATTCCGTCCATCATCTTGTGTGTTTTGCATTTCGCCCTAAGTGGGAAGGGTATGCCCAGATGTGGGTCCCGTGCTCACTACGCCACTGGAGTCAAGCTATCCTGGCTGATGAAGGCTGATAGCCTGAAACCGGTCCTAGGATGCTTGATTCCGGTCCAGGGAAGACATTGGCTTGGCAGTTCGGTCTGGACTGTTCCCATGAGGCACAGGGTCAAGACTGATTTGCATATGGCTATGTCTGAACTGGGGTGGCGTGGTGAAGCAAAATGACGATGGATTAAACCCAGATCTGTGACTGGGGGTGAATGTTTGCCAATGTGCAGCATTCCGTCCATCATCTTGTGTGTTTTGCATTTCGCCCTAAGTGGGAAGGGTATGCCCAGACGTGGGTCCCGTGCTCACTACGCCACTGGAGTCAAGCTATCCTGGCTGATGAAGGCTGATAGCCTGAAACCGGTCCTAGGACGCTTGATTCCGGTCCAGGGAAGACATTGGCTTGGCAGTTCGGTCTGGACTGTTCCCATGAGGCACAGGGTCAAGACTGATTTGCATATGGCTATGTCTGAACTGGGGTGGCGTGGTGAAGCAAAATAACGATGGATTAAACCCAGATCTGTGACTGGGGGTGAATGTTTGCCAATGTGCAGCATTCCGTCCATCCTCTTGTGTGTTTTGCATTTCGCCCTGAGTGGGAAGGGTATGCCCAGACGTGGGTCCCGTGCTCACTACGCCACTGGAGTCAAGCTATCCTGGCTGATGAAGGCTGATAGCCTGAAACCGGTCCTAGGATGATTGATTCCGGTCCAGGGAAGACATTGGCTTGGCAGTTCGGTCTGGACTGTTCCCATGAGGCACAGGGTCAAGACTGATTTGCATATGGCTATGTCTGAACTGGGGTGGCGTGGTGAAGCAAAATAACGATGGATTAAACCCAGATCTGTGACTGGGGGTGAATGTTTGCCAATGTGCAGCATTCCGTCCATCATCTTGTGTGTTTTGCATTTCGCCCTAAGTGGGAAGGGTATGCCCAGATGTGGGTCCCGTGCTCACTACGCCACTGGAGTCAAGCTATCCTGGCTGATGAAGGCTGATAGCCTGAAACCGGTCCTAGGATGCTTGATTCCGGTCCAGGGAAGACATTGGCTTGGCAGTTCGGTCTGGACTGTTCCCATGAGGCACAGGGTCAAGACTGATTTGCATATGGCTATGTCTGAACTGGGGTGGCGTGGTGAAGCAAAATGACGATGGATTAAACCCAGATCTGTGACTGGGGGTGAATGTTTGCCAATGTGCAGCATTCCGTCCATCATCTTGTGTGTTTTGCATTTCGCCCTAAGTGGGAAGGGTATGCCCAGACGTGGGTCCCGTGCTCACTACGCCACTGGAGTCAAGCTATCCTGGCTGATGAAGGCTGATAGCCTGAAACCGGTCCTAGGACGCTTGATTCCGGTCCAGGGAAGACATTGGCTTGGCAGTTCGGTCTGGACTGTTCCCATGAGGCACAGGGTCAAGACTGATTTGCATATGTCTATGTCTGAACTGGGGTGGCGTGGTGAAGCAAAATAACGATGGATTAAACCCAGATCTGTGACTGGGGGTGAATGTTTGCCAATGTGCAGCATTCCGTCCATCCTCTTGTGTGTTTTGCATTTCGCCCTGAGTGGGAAGGGTATGCCCAGACGTGGGTCCCGTGCTCACTACGCCACTGGAGTCAAGCTATCCTGGCTGATGAAGGCTGATAGCCTGAAACCGGTCCTAGGATGCTTGATTCCGGTCCAGGGAAGACATTGGCTTGGCAGTTCGGTCTGGACTGTTCCCATGAGGCACAGGGTCAAGACTGATTTGCATATGGCTATGTCTGAACTGGGGTGGCGTGGTGAAGCAAAATAACGATGGATTAAACCCAGATCTGTGACTGGGGGTGAATGTTTGCCAATGTGCAGCATTCCGTCCATCATCTTGTGTGTTTTGCATTTCGCCCTAAGTGGGAAGGGTATGCCCAGACCTGGGTCCCGTGCTCACTACGCCACTGGAGTCAAGCTATCCTGGCTGATGAAGGCTGATAGCCTGAAACCGGTCCTAGGATGCTTGATTCCGGTCCAGGGAAGACATTGGCTTGGCAGTTCGGTCTGGACTGTTCCCATGAGGCACAGGGTCAAGACTAATTTGCATATGGCTATGTCTGAACTGGGGTGGCGTGGTGAAGCAAAATAACGATGGATTAAACCCAGATCTGTGACTGGGGGTGAATGTTTGCCAATGTGCAGCATTCCGTCCATCATCTTGTGTGTTTTGCATTTCGCCCTAAGTGGGAAGGGTATGCCCAGACGTGGGTCCCGTGCTCACTACGCCACTGGAGTCAAGCTATCCTGGCTGATGAAGGCTGATAGCCTGACACCGGTCCTAGGATGCTTGATTCCGGTCCAGGGAAGACATTGGCTTGGCAGTTCGGTCTGGACTGTTCCCATGAGGCACAGGGTCAAGACTGATTTGCATATGGCTATGTCTGAACTGGGGTGGTGTGGTGAAGCAAAATAACGATGGATTAAACCCAGATCTGTGACTGGGGGTGAATGTTTGCCAATGTGCAGCATTCCGTCCATCATCTTGTGTGTTTTGCATTTCGCCCTAAGTGGGAAGGGTATGCCCAGACGTGGGTCCCGTGCTCACTACGCCACTGGAGTCAAGCTATCCTGGCTGATGAAGGCTGATAGCCTGAAACCGGTCCTAGGACGCTTGATTCCGGTCCAGGGAAGACATTGGCTTGGCAGTTCGGTCTGGACTGTTCCCATGAGGCACAGGGTCAAGACTGATTTGCATATGGCTATGTCTGAACTGGGGTGGCGTGGTGAAGCAAAATAACGATGGATTAAACCCAGATCTGTGACTGGGGGTGAATGTTTGCCAATGTGCAGCATTCCGTCCATCCTCTTGTGTGTTTTGCATTTCGCCCTGAGTGGGAAGGGTATGCCCAGACGTGGGTCCCGTGCTCACTACGCCACTGGAGTCAAGCTATCCTGGCTGATGAAGGCTGATAGCCTGAAACCGGTCCTAGGATGCTTGATTCCGGTCCAGGAAGACATTGGCTTGGCAGTTCGGTCTGGACTGTTCCCATGAGGCACAGGGTCAAGACTGATTTGCATATGGCTATGTCTGAACTGGGGTGGCGTGGTGAAGCAAAATAACGATGGATTAAACCCAGATCTGTGACTGGGGGTGAATGTTTGCCAATGTGCAGCATTCCGTCCATCATCTTGTGTGTTTTGCATTTCGCCCTAAGTGGGAAGGGTATGCCCAAACGTGGGTCCCGTGCTCACTACGCCACTGGAGTCAAGCTATCCTGGCTGATGAAGGCTGATAGCCTGAAACCGGTCCTAGGATGCTTGATTCCGGTCCAGGGAAGACATTGGCTTGGCAGTTCGGTCTGGACTGTTCCCATGAGGCACAGGGTCAAGACTGATTTGCATATGGCTATGTCTGAACTGGGAGTGGCGTGGTGAAGCAAAATAACGATGGATTAAACCCAGATCTGTGACTGGGGGTGAAAGTTTGCCAATGTGCAGCATTCCGTCCATCATCTTGTGTGTTTTGCATTTCGCCCTAAGTGGGAAGGGTATGCCCAGACGTGGGTCCTGTGCTCACTACGCCACTGGAGTCAAGCTATCCTGGCTGATGAAGGCTGATAGCCTGACACCGGTCCTAGGATGCTTGATTCCGGTCCAGGGAAGACATTGGCTTGGCAGTTCGGTCTGGACTGTTCCCATGAGGCACAGGGTCAAGACTGATTTGCATATGGCTATGTCTGAACTGGGGTGGCGTGGTGAAGCAAAATAACGATGGATTAAACCCAGATCTGTGACTGGGGGTGAATGTTTGCCAATGTGCAGCATTCCGTCCATCATCTTGTGTATTTTAGAGAACGAAGGACCCCATCTCTGCTTCGAGGATGACACCCCGCAAGGGATGTCAGACCGCTGCGTGTCGAAGAATCAGCATGCAGGACCGCGTGTCAGCTTGGAAGGAGTTCTCCTCTAATTTGTAGGGGGGAATAAGGGTCTTATATACTAGAGTGGTCACTCCAGCTTTATTCTAGAATCACCTGAAAAACCTTAAAAACTACCGGCCCATCTCTCTCCTCCCATTCGCAGCCAGAGTCACAGTGAGACTCGTAAACGCACAGCTGACCGCCTTCATAGAAGAGAACTCCATCCTGGACGCCTCCCAGTCTGGATTCCGCAGCAACCACAGCACCGAAACAGCCCTCCTCGCCGCCACCGACGACATCCGCATGCTACTTGACAAGGGACACACCGTGGCCCTCATCCTCCTAGACCTCTCCGCAGCCTTCGACACCGTTTCGCATCGCACTCTCGCAGCCAGACTGCATGACGCGGGAATACAAGGAGCCGCCCTCGACTGGATCCAATCCTTCCTCTCCGGCAGAACCCAGAGGATCCGACTCCCTCCCTTCCTCTCCAAACCTACGGAAATCAACTGCGGAGTACCCCAGGGATCATCACTCAGCCCCACGCTCTTCAACATCTACATGGCCCCCCTTGCAGCCATCGTCAGACAGCATGGGCTCAGCATCGTATCCTACGCCGACGATACCCAGCTCAACCTCTCGCTCATGAAGAATCCCGAAGACACCAGACCCTGTTTCCAGGAAGGTATGAAGAACGTGGCAGCCTGGATGAAGGACAGCTGCCTGAAGCTAAACTCAGAGAAGACCGAGGTCCTCATCCTCGGCCCCTGCACCTCCACCTGGGACAACACCTGGTGGCCCTCCGCCCTCTGGAGCCCACCCACCCCTACAGACCACGCTCGGAACCTCGGCATCATCCTTGACTCCTCCCTCTCCATGAACTGCCAGATCAACGCCGTCGCCTCCACCAGTTTCAACTGCCTTCGCATCCTCCGTAAGACCTTTAAGTGGATCCCCGCCGACTGCAGAAGGACCGTCACCCACGCACTCATCACCAGCAGACTATATTACGGCAACGCCCTCTACGCCGGAATCAACAAAACTCTTCTACACAGACTCCAGACCATCCAGAATGCCGCAGCCAGACTCGTCCTCGGTATACCACTCCATGAGCACATGACCCATCACCTATGAGGCCTCCACTGGCTCCCCGTCGAGAAGAGGGTCACCTTCAAACTCCTCCCCCACGCCTACAAATCCCTCCACAACATCGGACCCAAATACCTCAACGAGAGAGTATCCCTCCACGTACCCAAGAGGAACCTCCGCTCCACCGACCTCGCCCTGGCAGAGGTCCCCCGCATCCGCAGGAACAGAACCGGTGGAAGAGCTTTTTCCCACATCGCAGCCAAAACCTGGAACGAGCTCCCGGTGAACATCAGACGCTCCCTGATCCTGCACATGTTCAGGAAGGACCTCAAGACCTGGCTCTTCGACTGATCCGGAGCCGCCCCCCCCACCCCCACAGCACCTTGAGACCCTCACGGGTGAGTAGCGCGCTATATAAACCCCTGATTGATTGATTGAATATGTTTTGAAAACAATCATAAATGTTTTCCCAAACAAATGCGATCATGCACAGCGGGCTGTTGGCGAAGGATGAAAAAAAAGTGGTGACCCTTATACAGGATAAATATGCCGTGGCTGAGGACATGTTTATGTACGTCAGGTGCAGGGATTATGATAGAATACTAAGAGCCCGGTGTCGAAGAAACAGGAGCAAGCTACTAGGTAAAAGGTCACCTGTTTGAAATCGTTATTGTAATGTGGATGGGACAATGTATGTAGAAAGGGGTATACATGACAGGACTAGCCTCAAAGGACATGACACCCCCTCCTCATCAAAAGGTCAACAGGGTCAGCTAGATAATGATAAATCTAAGGCCATTAAAAAGCATAAAAATCATTTACAATAAAAAGTACTAATAGCATTTTAAAAAGCACGAAAAATGTCCATGAAAGAAAAGTCAATTTTTCCTTATAAGCGTTCAAAAGGTCCTCTAAACTTGTATATGTAGTTATTATAAGACTGAGCACCTTGAAAGCCATTACGCTCAGTTAGGGCAGAGAAGGAGAAAAATAAAACAAAGTCATTTACGACCTTCAATTTTGTAAATGTTTAAAAAATGCCAAATAGTTCCAGGCACAGGAAAGGCCAGATTGTTTATGAATCCTGTGCCGAAGACTCAACATCACTGAACATTGCATCCGCAGGTGACAATCCCTCCAGAATTTCCAAGATAGTATTGAGTGAGCAAAGATGGTCATCTCTGGTTCCCACAGCAGCCGCCGGGGAAGAATTAGATGCCTGCACACCTGGAACCAATGCCTGAACCTCTGGAGCGGAAGCATCCCATGGAGGCTCCAGAAATGCTGTCATCAACATGGGAATGCGCTGTGGACAACTGTACACGTGGGCCTGCAAGGGCCTCAGTAGCACGTCTATGTCCGGTGGCTCAACCGATGGAAGTTTCAGACACAGGTCCAACACGCATCTGAATCCATAGAAGAGGCAACAGAAAACAGGCAGGACACAGTCTAGCAAGACTGGTCTAGAAGACAGGAACCAATGCTCACTCAGCTCTCGAAGCCAAGGCGTAGTCAGGTAGAACACCATACGCTCACGACAACATCGTTCCAGCAGTGTTCTCTCCATGTCTTGAGGGATTGAGACGTCCATTGTGAAACAATAGGATTAAAATCAGGATGCCTGCTATTGATAGCAGGACCAAAGGAAGCCCTCCAAAAACGATTCCAAGTACGGAGTGTATGACAGCTGGAATTACTCCGAAGATGGTCTGAAAGGTGGTTAAGAGACCTGATCCAAGGCGCTTAAATAGGTGTATAATCCCACTTGTATGAGACATGTTAAAGATACGATGAACCATTTCTCCAAAATGGATCGGGAAGTTCGTACGGACCAGGGCCTGTATCTCTGCTGAAGACTTTGCAACCTGGAGATCAAAAGTCTCTCGGGCTAAAGTTAAGGCCACATTTTGTTGAAACAACATGGCTTTCAGTCTGCTCAGCGAATCAAACCTTATACTGGAAACATTCAATGAAGGCCACAGTGGTGCCTCCTTAACTATACCAGCTGGGATAAACAATACTTGCTTACAACAAACAACCCTGAGGTTTACTGGGACTAGAAATGCGATTCACGGCGCCATCCCACAACAGCCTTGATCATTCAGCATTAAATAACTCCCCTTCGAAAGTAACTCAAAAACTGGATGAATCACTGTAGCTGTGGAGCCTTTCAAGTAGCAAGATAGTTTCGCTTTTCACGCATTACATGCTCCATGAAGCGACACCTCTTTGCACACTAAAGACCAGCTTAAAGCCCTCTCGCAGTCTGTACCACTTAAGAAAACTTCAGTGTCCTTATTTCTACACCTATATCTGTACGGTAACTCCCAGGTTTCCTGTATGTACCCTTCACCCAACGCTTCATACCTGCCTGCTTGGATGTATCTAAGGCAGTATTGGAACTGGAATGTCATGATTGGCAGTGTGATATAGCCATGAATTTACCATTCCGTAGACGGTGACTCTGCTACTGTAAATGGTAACTTCTCTAATTTTTCAATGAACAGCATGGTGTACTTTGCATCTCTGTTTGCCAAGGTCAACTGTCTGTCGGTCAGATTATAAGACGAGAACAGATTTGAGCCGTTAATGTACCACCATGGCACGTGGCCAGAATGCAATGATTGTAGCGTCCAGCTTAAAAGCACAATGGAGCGCAATTGAGAATGCCCATGTTGTAGAATAGACAAATCTTGTTCCATTATGTCGATTGCTGAGGAAACAATGTTGCCTAGTGAATAAATACGTGAAGAAAGTGTGGTCATACCATTGTCTACCACAGCCAAGGCCTTTTCTAGGCCATTCTTTCGTCCCCCAGATGGACTTTGTGTCTATTGTGTCCCTCCAATAGTCGAAACCTTGTATAAACAGTTGGGAGATAAAAGGTGCTGAATATATAAGCTTGGCATTTGTCAGCATCATTTTCTTCGCAGTTGCATTCATTTGCGTAAGCTTATAATAATATGACATTGGGTCTGATGTATTGAACCCTGAAAAGTATGCAAATTTTGTGCGAATGTGGCAGAACTACCTTTCGGTGGTGTCGGGCAATGTTCCCATTGATGGTAAGTGTTAGCAGTTCGAGGGGCACTCGCTTTATGCAAAAAGTGATGACCATAATGGTGATAACAATACATACTGTCGAAGTCAAGTGTATCTTTATACAATTCCCTGTAAGAAAATGCAGCAGATTGTTCTAGCTCTGAGAGCACAGTGTTCACAGTCTCATTGTCCCAATCATCAGAGAGTGTACTCGGATGATGAAATCATTCAATGAAATTTTAAATACACGTGGAATTTTCAAATGTTCAATAGGACCAAACACATCATATGAAACCCTAGCCCGAACTATACCATCCGGTACTGGAACTGCTGTAATGTTTACTAGGGACAAGTGTCTTTGTTCACAGTGTGATGACGTATGTGGTTTCAGGACCAAGTTCACAGAGTTGTACTGCAGAGCGTTGTGGGAGGTAATGTCCATTCAGTAGTAGGAAAAGACAGTTACTATGCCAATCCAAATGAACAGGATCCCTAATGCAAACCAAAGATGCAGCCAAGGGGACCCAAGGTAAGTCTTTTTCATCCAGAGATAGAATTATCGAAATTGTTCTTTACTGGAAATGGGTGACGTTTGCTCAGGTTCACTCAGATCTGAAGAAAAGTCATCAAAATTGATGAAGTAGTCAGACGCAGTTTGATCTATCTTTGGGAGCTCAGCAGTGTTTGTAGAACTGGCAGTTGCTTCTTGTGAAGGCACATTGATGTAAAGTTTATTATTGGGCCGAATTGCAATTTGCGTTTCAGTTTCATTTGGATGTTGTTCATTTTCAACTGGTGTAATTTGTACTCCATTATTTGCTACTCCTGGATCTTGTGCAGAGGAGTCTTGAAGCATTATTAGTCTTTCAATCTTCACTTCCTGTATAGTAGCGAGAGGAGATCTGCGGCTACCCAGGATTCCATGCGGCCTACTGTTGAGAATCGGCCACATAGTGTGGTTTTATCAGATCAATGGAGACAAATCTTTTTTCTTTTTTGCAGGCAAGAGGCGGAAGAAGTACTGTTCTTGTTCCTTAAACCACCAGGACAGGTACAGGTGTTCTGTGGGATGGCCCAAACTCCTTCTTGTCCACAATATTTTCTCTGACCACGTCCCCAATCTTCGGGACCCAGACAGGTCTTGCCGGAACTGGTTTCACTTCCCCAGTGGCGGTGCGTTTTACTTGTACGTTGCTTTGTAATGCCCGGAATTCATTTGAGTTCCTGTAAAACAGCCAAACGATCATTCAATTCAAATGGTTTTACATCCGCCACTGTGCTGGCACAATTGAGGTCAGGTACCCACATTCTTGTCCCAAACAGGATCTCATAGGGGGTACGTCCTCCCAAGGATTTTCTTGGCACATTGTTTAGTGCCCTCTGGACCCCATATAGGTGATTGACCCAACTACCGCCTGCACCTAATACCCTTGCTGTTAAGGATTGCTTTAGGTCCCAGTTTTTCCTCTCCACCACCGAATTTCCCTCGGAATGGTAGGGGGAGTAGTAGCGCAAGGCTACGCCCATACTTTCCATGGCTTCCTTGTAAGCCCGAGAGTTAAACGCAGGGCCATGGTCGAAATGTAATGTGCCAATTGCGTGTGTCCCGATAAAGACTAGCAAATCCTTTATAATAGTTCGAGCATCAGCCGAGCGCTCAGGTCAAACCCATAGAAATCAAGAGCATGAATCCACTGCCACCAAGATGTACTTGTAGGCCTTGTCTGAATTTAAGGAGCCGATTTGATCCAAATAGACACATGTGAGAGGTCTGTCTGAAATGAGTAATGGTGTTTGTGGTGGCCGTGCTAAGGTAGAACCTTTCATCTGCTGGCAGATGTCGCACTTTAAGACATAAGCCTTTGTTTGTTTAGACAAACTTGGCCACCAGAATCGCCGCTTCAGTAATTAAATTGTAGCAGTGACTCCTGCGTGTGCTGAGCCCAGACCCTCGTGTGCAGCTAGAATTAAACCTAATCTGCAATCCATGTTTGGTATAACTCTATCCCCCACTCCTGGAATTTGGGCATACGGTGTGTTTTGCGCATCTAATTTATAGGAATATTTGAGTGGAAAGCCTTTCGGGACGGCAGAGCCATTCTTCGAGGCATTGACAGCTATCAGTATGTCTCTGTCTATCCTCGTGCTAGAACGAGTGATTGCAGCAACAGCAGAAGTTCGCACTGTCGTCTTGGCGGCTTCATTAGCCAGTATATTCCTTTCAATGTGTACGCCAACACGCTGATGACTCAAGGTGTGAATAACTTGAGCCCTTGGCAAGCATGCGTTTAGCTTTGCCACTTGTTCCCATAACAATTTATGCTTAATTGTGCAACCCTTGGAATCTCTAAACCCATTCTGGCCCCAGTAATGAAGATATTCATTATAGGACTGCACACAATGTTATGTTATGTTATGTTAAAAAGGTTTTATAAAGCGCTCGTACACCGGTTGGTTTCATGGCGCTGATACTAGGAAATGCCGAACCGGAGCAGTTTATTCGTAGGCCTGGATGTACAGCCATGTTTTAAGGGATTTTCTGATTCTCAGTAGATCAGTGCTTGACCTGATTTCCAGGGGGATGGAATTCCACATTCTGGGGGCCAGAGTTGCAAACCTACAACCCCCTTGGCGCTTCAGCTTGAAGGTCGGGACAGTCAAAAGTTGGAGATGAGCCGAGCGGAGGTTGCGTGAGGGGGTGTAGCGTGATATGAGGCTGTCTATGAATTTAGGGCACCGGCCATTCAGGGATTTAAACACCAGGCAGCCAATTTTGAATGCGCAGCGTTGGGGAATAGGAAGCCAGTGCAGCTTCCTTAGGAGGGGGGAGGCATGTTGCCACCTGGGTTGTTTGTAGATCAATCTAGCCGCTTGGTTCTGTACCATCTGTAACCGTTTTTTAAGGCAAAGTGGTATACCAAGATAGATTGCGTTGGCGTAGTCTAGACATGATAGGACCATGGCTATCAAGACCTGTATCAGAGCTGCTTGGGTAAGTAGCCTGCTTATCTTCCTAATTTACGCAGCTGAAAAAAGCAGGTGGAGATCACAGAGCCTACATGAGTTTTTAGGGAAAGGTCATTGTTTATGGTGACCCCCAAGCTTTTAACTGAGGAGGAGGGAATAGGGGGGGTCCTAATTCGTTTGGCCAGTAATGTGGGCCCCACAGATTGTGACCACCACCCGTCAGGACTAATTCGGTCTTGCCTGGATTTAGTTTTAGGTGGTTGTGGTCCATCCAGTGACGAATGAATTTCATGGTGGACTGAAAGTCAGATATTGACTGGGAAGAGTTATCGATTGTGAACAGTAGTTGGAGGTCATCGGCATAATTGAAGGTGACCACTTTCCTTTCCTTCAGAGATCTGATCAGCGGGAGAAGGTAAAGATTGAACAGGTGCGGGGAGAGTGAAGAGCCCTGTGGGACCCCACACGTAGTTTTTAATTTGGGGGCTGTAAGTTGGCCAATACGGACTGCCTGGGAGCGGTCTTTCAGGATGAGCTGATCCAGCTAAGGGCTGGGCCCTGGATGCCTGCCTCTCTGACACAATCCGCCAATATACCATGGTCGACCATGTCGAAGGCGGCCGAAAGGTCTAACAACACCAGGGCATGGGGAGTGCCTCTGTCAGCCTTTTCCCGTAGGGAGTCCAGCACCGCTAGTATCACCGTTTCCGTGGAGTGAGCTGGACGAAATCCAGCTTGGTGTGGGTCAAGAAAATTAGTTTGTTCCATAAAGTTGGACAGACATTTCGCTACATGGGCCTCCAGTACCTTGGCCAGGTACGGGAGCAAGGAGATGGGGCGGTAGTTTGATAGCGTCTGGGGGTCAACCTAGGGAAGAACCAGCCCCCTCACCTGATGGTTGAGAACAAAGGACCCCGTCTCGGCCTCGAGGATGTCACCCCGGAAGGGATGTCAGACCACTGTGTGTCGAAGATTCAGCATGCAGGACCCTGTGTCAGCTTGGAAGGAATTCTCCTCTAATTTGTAGGGGGGAATAAGGGTCTTATGTACTAGAGTGGTCACTCCAGGGTTTCTTCTCGAATCAATATGTTTTGAAAACAATCATAAATGTTTTTCCAAACAAATGCGATCATGCACAGGGGGCTGTTGGCCAAGGATGAAAAAAAAGTGGTGACCCTTATACAAGATAATTCTGCCGTGCCTGAGGACATGTTTATGTATGTCAGTTACAGGGATTATGATAGAATACTAAGAGCCTGTTGTCGAAGAGACAGGAGCAAGCTACTAGGTAAAAGGTCACCTTTTTGTAATCGTTATTGTCATGTGGATGGGACAATGTATGTAGAAAGGGGTATACATGACAGGACAAGCCTAAAGGACATGACATTTTGATTTGATTTGATGAGTTTTATATAGCGCTGGCTAGACCCGGAGGTATCAGAGCACTTTACATAGGGAAACAGTGAGTTGCAGGTTACAAAATTTCACAATAAATTACAAAATAATTACAAAGTCAAAACAAGAGTTGCTAGTGAATGGCACATACGGTCACATAAGAGAGGCACAAGAAAACAATAGTAAGCATTGCTAGTGCGTAATGTAAGAGAGAGAGAGGGAAAAGAAAGTAAGGGAGGAAAATAAAGAGGGGGAAGAGGAGCAGATCAAGCAAAGGTCAACAAGATGGGGGATCAAGGTCGGGGGCATATTCGGAACCAACCCAAAAAGGTGGAAACACAAAAATAAAAGACCAAAAAACCAAGAGAGCTGGAAGTCAACAGGGAGGAGACTGCAGTGGAGAAAACGGCGAGATATATGTCCGAAGTCCGGCTGGGTAGGTGACGGCCATAGCGGTGAGCCGGAGCCAATCTCCCCTATAGCTGTCGATGCAGCTCCACCGGAAGTCGGCCATGCTGCTCGGGCTTCGCCGAGTTAGGATGAAGTTCATGAAGTATCCGAAGGTCTCAAGTCAAGAAACGGGAGAATGGGGGTGACGAGGATGGCAAGATAGTAAAAGATATGGAGCTTTGACTGCCATCTTAAGGTAAGGCAAGTTGAGTCTGTTGATCCTCGTGACTCTGCAGCTGGGCTTGCCTCTAGTTCTATGGTTCATATTCTGCTATGCCTTTTGTCCGGATAATACGTCGGGACCCCTTCGTCTTATGGGACATCATCCCTCTTCGGTGGAATTACTTTGGCGGGCGCCATTTTGGGGTCATGCTCAGCAAATCCCGATTTAAAAGTATTGGGAAAGTTTTTATAGGGGATTAATTTAGGCGCCAGCATGACATCTAAACCCCCAATGGGAACGCTGGAGGCTATTTTCCGCTCCCCTACTCACCGCCTCTAAAGCGCGTCCGCTGTGGATCTCGGGGGACGCTGCAGGCCGTGGTCGAGTGCCCTTCCCTCTCTGCCGGAATCGTACCTTATAAGCAGAGTGGGTAAACGAGATTTCACAATGCGGCACAATCACCCCAGTGGGGTCCGCAGGCACTTCGAGGTGAGGGTCGAGGGTGTTGAGTGCTGGTTAGAACGGAGGTCAGTGGCATCAATATGACATGAATATCCCTTTTACTGAAGACTATATTTATGTTCGCCCCCTGCTTCTTTGTCTGTCAATATGGAGAAGCCCAGAGGCAAGCCTCACCAGAGATATTATTTTAGATTGTCTCGCTTGCGAAAAAGGCAGGAGTATTCCATGGTTGGTGACAGTGGAATCACTTTTACAAAAGGTAGGCTGCCAACAGATGTTTGAAAACCCTGATGATCCATATACCACTGGCAAGTTACAACCAGTTTTATATAAATCCTTACAGCCTGACATACTTCTGAGACTCTAAAGCCGAGTGTGGCGGCCTATATCCTCGGCATCTGCGGCACTAAAAGCCCTTCATTGGCTTCCGCTGCATAAGAGAATTCTCTTTAAAATCCTCTTAATCACCTATAGAGCCATGCATAAATCGGGACCTAAGTACCTCTCGACACGGTTCACTCCCTACATCACAACCAGGACGCTCAGGTCCTCTTCAGCCAACCACCTAGTTTCAGATGCAAAACAAAAGGAGGAAAAACAGTGGTCGCCTTGGGAACCAAGGCCTGGAACCTTCTACCTACTTATCTAAGATTGCTAAAAACAGAAACACAATTCAGGAAGGCCTTGAAAACTTGGGCATTTAGCACCCCTGACGAATTTTGCCTTTCTCTCATTTAGCATCCCAGGGGCCCCCTCTCACCTCCAACCAACCAGCGCCAGGAAGCTCCTTTCGGAGTAGCAGTCAGCGCTTTACAAATACTAACTTACATTACATTACATTACATATATGAATATTTGAGTCACCAGATCGATTGCAGTGTATTTAACAAAATCAATCGGACGATTGTAGCAAAGTCTTCTGTTTCACCTCAGGGCAGGTACTATTAAATATTTGTTATATTTTCCCTTAGGATTTCAGGTAAATTTGGACTTTTCCCTCTGCCCCTGTAACGGAAGCTCAGGTCAATCTTTGTTACATGTCTTGTTCTTCTGTGGTTTTTATTCTATGTATACAAAAATAATTCTACTCCCTCTAATCAAAAAAATTGCCATTAGTGATTTTAGAGAAGCATATAGCGAGCTGCTCCAACTCACTGATGATGAGAGTATTTTTTTATGTGGGCATGTTCCTGAAAATCGCTGTCTGGGCTTGTTTGACAATGAATATTAATTAGAATTATCTTTACAGTTTTATTATCGATTAATGAAATATTTTACAATTTTACTTTGATTTTTATGAAATGACAGTTTGAACATTGCCTGTGATTTTAAAATGCACTTTTATGGATACATTTGTTTCCGAATAAAGCTAATAATATTATTATTATTATAACTGTTGGTTCTCCCAGGGCACCAGTTGTTGGTTCTCCCAGGGCACCAGTTGCTTGTAAGCCCAGGATACCTGTCGCTAGTTTTACACAGGGAAAAACCACTTGCTGGTTCTCCCAGGGCACCAGTTGCTGGGTCTCCCAAGGCACCAGTTGCTGGTTCTCCCAGGTCACCAGTTGCTGGTTCTCCCAGGGCACCCATTGCTGGTTCTCTCAGGGCACCAGTTAATTGTTCGCCCAGGATACCCGTTGCTAGTTTACACAGGGAGCAACTAGTTGCTGGTTCTCCCAGGGTGCCAGTTGCTGGTTCTACCTGGGGCACCAGCTCCTGATTCTCCCAGGGCACCAGGTGCTGGTTCTACCTGGGCCACCAGTTGCTGGTTCTCCCAGGGCACCAGTTGCTTGTTCACCCAGGATATCTTTTGCTGGTTCTACCCAGGGCACCAGTTGCTTGTTCTCCCAGGGCACCCATTGCTGGTTCTCTTAGGGCACCAGTTAATTGTTCGCCCAGGATACCTGTTGCTAGTTTACACAGGGAACAACTAGTTGCTGGTTCTCCCAGGGTGCCAGTTGCTGGTTCTACCTGGGCACCAGTTGCTTGTTCTCCCAGGGCACCCATTGCTGGTTCTCTCAGGGCACCAGTTAATTGTTCGCCCAGGATACCTGTTGCTAGTTTACACAGGGAACAACTAGTTGCTGGTTCTCCCAGGGTGCCAGTTGCTGGTTCTACCTGGGGCACCAGCTCCTGATTCTCCCAGGGCACCAGGTGCTGGTTCTACCTGGGGCACCAGTTGCTGGTTCTCCCAGGGCACCAGTTGCTTGTTCACCCAGGATATCTGTTGCTGGTTCTACCCAGGGCACCAGTTGCTTGTTCTCCCAGGGCACCCATTGCTGGTTCTCTTAGGGCACCAGTTAATTGTTCGTCCAGGATACCTGTTGCTAGTTTACACAGGGAACAACTAGTTGCTGGTTCTCCCAGGGTGCCAGTTGCTGGTTCTACCTGGGGCACCAGCTCCTGATTCTCCCAGGGCACCAGGTGCTGGTTCTACCTGGGCCACCAGTTGCTGGTTCTCCCAGGGCACCAGTTGCTGATTCTACCCAGGGCACACGTTTCTGGTTCTATCTGGGGCAACAGGTTCTGGCTCTCCCAGGGCACCAGTTGCTGGTTCTCCCAGGGCATCAGGTGCTGGTTCTCCCAGGGCACCAGTTGCTGATTCTACCCAGGGCACATGTTTCTGGTTCTATCTGGGGCAACAGGTTCTGGCTCTCCCAGGGCACTAGTTGCTGGTACTCCCAGGGCACCAGGTGATGGCTCTCCGAGGGCACCATTTGCTGGTTTTCTCAAGGCACAACTTGCTGGTTTTACCCAGGGCACCACTTGCTGGTTCTCCCAGGGCACCAGTTGATGGCTCGCTTAGTGAACAAGTTGATCATTACCTGGTACACTAGATACTGTTTCGCCTCTGGCACCAGTTGCTGATTCGCTCCGTGCTACTACTTCAAAAGCAGAAGGGAGAAGATGATTGGAAGGTCACCTCATCTCCCGCTAGACCAAATCACATACCGGAGAAGTTACCTCCTGAGGCAGACTCTTGTAATGTCCTAGGCGAGCTAGCAAATGGTGCCCTGGGAGAAACATCGACTGGTGCCCAGGAGAAACATGTCACGGTGGTAACAGGTGGGTGGTTCAGGCAGGTCACAAGCACACATCATCTCAGTATTCCACTTCCCAGGTATAACCGAGTGACTGGGAAATGGGTATGCTAGAGGGACTACATCTCCCAGCAGGCTCAGGGGCATACAGGAAGTATCCTGCGAACGAATGCGGACGGAGGGCAGGTCATAAGCCCCTCCTTGGCAAACACTCAGGGCTTGTCAATTTGGACTGTTTCGAGTTGCTGGCTATACCGAAGGACTTTCGGATTCCGTCTTGTGCCTGAGGATCCCTGCCTACGCCAGCACACGGGGAGTGTGCGGTACCCCTTCTCCTGTTCTTTTGCTTTCCTTAGCCGCGGCGGATTCCACGAGCCATCTTCATTCCATCAGCGGCCCCGCGAGCCGCGTCTTCCATTTTTTTGAGGGGCTCTTTTCCAGTCTCCTGGATTTGGCCGCGTCTGTCCCATCCCGGATATTCCTGAGTGACGAGGGGCGGCTTTCCTTGTTGGTTATTTTCAGTTCTTTTTGGTGCACGGAACTATTTTCATCCCGCTTCCTTGCTCCAGTGACATAACAGGGAGCTCTTGCTTTGCAGGTGCCTTCAGTTGCAACAAGACTTTTCCTGATCTCGTATTCTGTGGGATTTCGTCTTATTCTCCTGGAGGAGAACTTGATTCAGCATCTGGTGATGCAAATAGGTTCCTGAATCGATACTGGAAATTGTACCTGCCCTTTGGACTACGTGGTAAGCACCTTTATGTTATGTTGCGAGTCTTGGGGAGATGGGCGATGAGCTGGGGTGTGTATGAGTGCCGGGTATGACTTCTCTTCTCTTTTGTCTTACACACAGGGGTATTCTAATGTTGCAGAAGTTCCCTGAGGCATTCAGCCAGTTGTCCCCGAGGGTGTCCAGTTCCGTGCTGCTCTACCCTTGCAGCCTTTGTTATTTTTCCCTATTCCCCTTTTTATTGTGGTGCTCCCACATCAAGGGGGGGTTACTCATACTCCTCGTGGTGGTAGCTTTTAGGGGAATAGAGGGTCTGGCAGATTTCCATCATCCCCGCTGGACCCCTCCGCAGGTTAATGATAACCAACTCTGGGCCTTGACAAAACAGCAACTGGTGCCCAGGTGAAAAACATCGACTGGTGAACAGGAGAAACAGTAACCAGCGCCTAGGAGAAACATCAACTGGTGCCCAGGAGAAACATCAACTGGTGCCCAGGAGAAACATCAACTGGTGCCCGGGAGAAACATCAAATGGTGCCCGGAAGAGACATCAACTGGTGCCCAGGAGAAACATCAACTGGTGCCCAGGAGAAACATCAACTGGTGCCCAGGAGAAACATCAACTGGTGCCCAGGAGAAACATCAACTGGTGCCCAGGAGAAACATCAACTGGTGCCCAGGAGAAACATCAACTGGTGCCCAGGAGAAACATCAACTGGTGCTTGGGAGAAACAGCAGCCGGTGCCCAGGAGAAACAGCAACCGGTGCCCAGGAGAAACAGCAACTGGTGCCCAGGAGAAACATCAACTGGTGCTTGGGAGAAACATCAACTGGTGCTTGGTGGAAACATCAACCGGTGCCCAGGAGAAACAGCAACTGGTGAACAGGAGAAACAGCCACTGACACTTAGCGAATTACAGACCAGAGACGTTACCTCCTGTAGAAGACTTGTGTAAAACCTATTTCCAGACAATAGTGAAAAAGAAACACATTTTTTAAAAGGACTCTCACCCACATTACTGTGTTGAATGCTTCATTATTGAGTCCTCGCCCGGTGTATCTATATTATCAGGCGGGCTCAACACCACTTTTAGAGGGAGCACTTTCATATTGATAATGCTGCGGGATCTAGAATTGAGTTAAAAATGTCTTCAGGGGGGCGTGGCCGGGCAAGATGGCCGATCGGACGTAGACCGTCTCGGCTCCCGCTCCACGCGCTGTTCCAGATCAAACTCTGGCGGCTATCGGCGATCGGGATTGCCGCAAACAGCACATACATGTGTCGGAGGATGTGAGGCATTGGATGAGCCCCTTCTGTTGCCCTAGAAGTGCCTGAACTGGCCTCACTCTGCCTCACGCTGCCTCGCGAGGAAGGCTCGACGGAGGCTAAGATGGCTTCCGGAGCTCGGCCGAGGAGAGAAGCGTCCTGGCCCTTCTGAAAGAGGTACGGACCGGCAAATCTATCTCAGGCGCGGCGACTTGACTCCCATTGCGGGCTGCCTGGAGATACATGGGGCGGCTTGGTCTGGGAGCGGAAGAAGCTGCGGTACTCCCCACCGCCTATGCCTGACCCTAACATGGCGGCCGGACTTTGGGCCACGGCGACGGGCGCTAGAGCTTGACCTCCTGGGCTCACGGGCCCCTACGCTTACCTTCCCGGACGGCGCGCTTGAGGGGCAGGGAGCTTTGCAGCATAGCGGCGGGCGCTGCCGCTTGACTCCCTGGGCTCAAGAACTCCTGCCTTTGCCAGAATGACGGCGCGCCTGGGGGCTCGAGTGGGGGCTCTTCTGTCTGACCGCCGTGGGGCCGACGACAGCCTGCAATCTCCCGACTGGGAACGGATGAGACTGCTGTATTACCCACCGCCTATGCCTGACCCTAACATGGCGGCCGGACTTTGCAACGCGGCGGTGGGTGCTGGCGCCTGAGCTTCTGGGCTTGCGGACCCCTCCGTTTACCATACAGGACGGCGCGCTTGAGGGTACAGGCCGGGGCTCCCTCTGTGTGACCACCGCGGGGCCGACAACAGCCTGCAGCTTCCTAGGGCCCCATGAAATGGCACGCCACACCATTACACGCCAACACACCTGCATGGGCACCGAGTCGGCGGAATAGAGAGGAAGCCTCCACACCGCCACTTCGCAGCGGTTAACTCCACATCTGCTGCCCGTAATAGTCGCTGGACGCCTCGAACTGGAGCGTACCTACGCTACCGCGAGACCTCTTCTTCCTCACTCCTCCCAGCTGAGCTCGGCACAGACTGCGGCCTACATCATATCTGGAGCCGTCACCTTCAGCATGGCGCTCTCGCCCCCACAGTGCGATGTCGACCCCATCGGGGCACTGCAACAGATCTAGATGGCGACTTGAGGTGGGACCATCATTACCCTGGAGGTACCGCTCCTCAATACCACATGGTCTTCTCGCATCTCACCTTTCACGATTCGCTTGAGGCTAAATCTGGAAGGCCTCCACTACCCTTGACAGGGCTTCGGGGGTCCGTGTGGCCTCATCCTTATGCCGCCGAAGAAGGTGACGAGCAAGACGCCAAGTAGGGTTTCGGACTTCTTCGCGACTTCCGACAAGCGCCCAACGCTGCGAGGGGACGCGGGAGCTGAAGCCATGGCCCTCACGAAAGCAGACTTGTTGGCTATGTTTAAGGATTTTAAAACTGAATTGCGCAACGACCTCAGCCAGGACATCAAAGCCTCCATGGAACAACTGCGCACAGACCTCATGGATCGTCTGACCTCCCTCCAACATGATTTGGACTCGGTGGGCACCAGGGTGCTGGACCTGGAGACGCAACATCAGGAGCAAGAACGACTCACCACTGAGGTGCGCGAGGATGTCCGGACACTTAAGGATCAGTTGCAACAGGTGCAGCTCAAGGCAGAGGACCTCGAAAACAGAGCACGGAGGGAGAACATACGAGTCAGAGACCTGGGGGAAGGGGTGGAAGGACCGGATCTAGAAGCTTTCGTGGAGGGGCTCTTTGCTGAGATCCTGAGTCCCCAGATCCTTGAAATAAAATTGGACAGAGTCCACCGGGTGGGAAACGTACAGAGCGGCGAGCAGAAGAGACCCCGCGACATCTTGGTGAAATTCCACTCGTACAAAGTTAAGGAGGCGATAATCCAGGCAGCCAGGTCGAAGGACTCCATCTCCTTTCAGGGTCATTCTTGCACCATCTACCAGGATGTGGCGCCGTCTACGCTGGCACGAAGACAACTGTTCAGATCCGTCACCACTAAGTTGCGAGACAACAAGATCAGATACCGATGGACATACCCGTTTGGTCTCAGCTTTGAATTTCAGAACAAGCGACGCCACATTACGGATCTGCAGGAAGGTCTGGATCTCTTCGGCCTCCCTCCCGAGGAGCGCAACCCCACCAGAGGTACAATTGGAGGGCCTTTCCGGGGCTCGGCATCGGCTTCCACCTGGTCTGTGGGCTCGCGCATAGGTCGCCGATGATCTCTTAATGATTGCATCATGAGGGCTGCGTGGTCTATCACCAACACCAGGGCTGCACTTCATAGACTTATGAACATTGACTCTGGACGTCGAGGTATTCGGATCCATCCAGTGGCAGCAGATAAAGTCCTGCTTCTACTCGCAATTCCTCACTTTCAGACCCAGCTGCAGCCCCTGTCTCTGAGACTCCAGTCATCTGTTCGGGAGGTGGGGAAGCTGTGAGCTGAGTTGGCAACATACGTAAGAACAGTGATGTTTCCCCTTTTCTTTTCTGTTTAAAGTAAGGCAGGATTGGAATTTAGTGCCATAACTACTTTTGGTTATATAATGTTAGCGGGGGGCACGCTATGGGTTTGGCCTCCATTGCAGATGGCTCACCTTTGTCGTTCTCCTAATCATAGCTTTGCATTGTGGCATGTTTTATCAGCCGCACAGAGATATTTTAGTTATCTATGAGCCTTGTACCTGGATGGGCGTGGACGGGGTCCTCGGACCTGTCGTCCCCCTGGTCCCTGAGGGGCGTTTTAGTCCCATAAAGGGGACCCAGTAGTAGTTTTTGTATGGTTAAGTTGATCATGTTTGTTTCTATTTTGTTGGGGGTTATGGGGCGGGAGCGGGAGGGACATGGTGGCGGCTTTTTAATAATCGACTTTCGGGGGTCCTCTGATAGTTGCAACCTCACAGCTGACACAAAATGGCATAGCACGCCTCTTCAGGGACAGGCGAAGTCCTGGCACATGGAGGGGATGCTAGGGCTCTTAAAGAAGGATGGTTTTTTCTCTCTAGCATAATGCCGATTACGATCGGAACATGGAACGTTAGGGGTCTTAACTTCCCCCAAAAGCGCCAAAAGGTGTGGAAGTACATTCTCGACCACCATCTCGATATAGTAGCCTTACAAGAGACGCACTTAGCCAGGGCCGAAGACACGCGCCTTAGACACATACACTATCCACTAATTTATAGGTCCTCGGCTCACACAAAACACAGAGGAGTAGCGATCATGTTCCGCTCTTCCATACAATTCCAACCATTACGAGTGCATAATGAACGGAGGGACGGACGCGACTCCGCCCATATTACTCCTCACTTCCTGCCCACGGGTATATGCTTCAGAGGGCTCGCCGGCCGCGCAGCGGGCGCACCAAAGGCAAGCCCGTCTGCGCCCGTCCGCGACCGGATCGCGGCCGGCGCCGGCCATGCTGCTGGTTATGGGAGAGGTAAGGCCATTTGTTGGTCGCGAGACGACCTGATGAGTCTACAAGGCGTAATCTGCCCAGGAGCACATCTGATTGACTTAGCTAAATCCTCTCTGCCGCATAGCTGCGGCGCATGCGGTCAGCTTCTGATCCAGGTTAAGGCCTCCAATTTGAGAAAGGTACCCCCCGAGGCGTGGTGAACGAGCGCAACGCTAAAATTAAGGCGTGCCTCATCAATTGCAGATCACTGCCCAAGCATGCGGAGGATGTCTGGTCAATCTTAATTGAGGCTATTTGGGATGTTATGTTTTTAACTGAAACCTGGTTAAACACGGACGTGTTGTCTACTATCGCACTAGCTACCCCACCAGGTTTCAAAATGTGCTACGCCAATCGAGAAAGTGGAAAAAGGGGAGGTGCGGTGGCTATTATTTTTAAAGACTCATGGGAGCTTGTGTCCTCTGCCCCTCTCCTTGTACAGGGCATCGAAGGGCTTAATTTTTGTATACAAATCAACCCCTCGTCTGCCCTAGCGGGCATCCTGATCTATAGACCACCTGACTGTGTAACGACTGCATCCCAGACTCTGTGCAATTATGTTGCTCAAAAATCGGTACTGTATACCAATTTTATAGTCCTGGGAGACTTTAATCTGAATGTGGACGACTCGAACTGTCCACAAGCAACGCAACTGGTCGCTTCCTTAGCAGGTGCCAATCTTGTAGAACAGGTGTCCTCCCCGACCCATAAAGCGGGGCACACCTTGGATTTAGTCTTCACTAATATCACTACCATCGATATGGAGACCCTGTCCCCGTTGGTCTGGTCAGACCACTACCTGAACCCTTTCTCAATTACTCTGCCAAAATCCGGCCAAGCGAAAGACACACGTTTTATTCAAAAAAGAAATTGGAAGAACCTGTCTGAAGCTTCATTAAGCCCGATTCTGCAGGACAATTACCCCCGCCTATCCTCTGACCCCAATGTAGATGCAGCTGCTATACATCAATGGATTGCCACTGCGGTGGAGTCAGTTGCGCCGGTCAGAGTAGTAAAATCTATCAGACTGTCCCCCTCTGCTCCCTGGTTCTCCGATGCCCTCAAAGAATTAAAAAGTAGGTGCAAAAAACTGGAACGCCAGTGGAGGCTGCGCTACTGCGATCTAGCTAAGGGAACCTACAAAAAAGCTTTAAAATATTTTCACAAATCCCTAAAAGCAGCCAGGCGGGACTATATTGTGACACGCATCCACAATGCGGACCACGCCAGTACAGAGGTTTTTAAAGTAGTCCAAACCTTTCTCAAACCCAAGGCAATAGAGACTGAAATAATCCCATCCCTAGCCTTGTGTGAAAAAATTGCTAGTCATTTTGATACCAAAATTTTAAAGGTCTAGACTCCTTCTTACCTCTTGAGTCAACTGAGAAATCGGATCTCCCACAGGGTATGGGTGAGGTTCTTCCGTTCACCAACTTCGCACCGATTTCGCCTCAGGATGCGCTAGCTGAAATCCAAAAATGCCGTTCTGGCGCCCCTGATGATCCTTGCCCTCCCAAATTGTGGAAAATGCTAGCCCCCTGCCTGTTGGGAGGATTACTTGATATTTGGAATACCTCCCTAGATACAGGCATCTTCCCTGATCAATGGAAGCATGCTACACTTCTCCCTTTGCGAAAGAAACCAAATGGTGACCCAGGCGACCTCAGCAATCTTAGACCCATCTCTCTGCTCCCCGCCCCAGGAAAAATGCTGGAGAAGCTGGTCCACCGTCAACTGTCCACTTTTATTGAGCAGAATAGTGCTCTGCACGACACACAATCTGGTTTCCGGGCGGGTTTCAGTACGGAGACCGCTCTCCTTGAGGTGGCAGAGTCGGTAAGATGGTCGTTGGATTCAGGAGCATCAGCACTGCTGGTGCTCCTGGATCTGTCCGCCACGTTCGACACGGTCGACCACACCTTATTGATCTGGAGACTACAAGGTGTGGGCTTCGGTGGGAAAGTGCTGACCTGGCTAACATCCTATCTGAGCGGGCGTACTCAGAGAGTTGCCCTTCAACCGTGTGAATCTAAACCAAAACAGCTCTGGCGTGGTGTCCCCCATGGCTCAGCTTTGAGCCCTTTGCTTTTTAACCTATACCTAGCTCCACTGTTTTCCCTGATTGCCAACTGGGGTGTGAAGGCGATTTCCTACGCTGACGACACCCAGTTGGTCTTTCCGTTTAAAGAGCGGACGACAGAAGCCTTCAAGAACTTCAAGGGCTGTCTGCGCGATATAGCTTTATGGATGAACTCAAATAAATTAAAACTCAACGCTGGGAAGACAGAGGTTCTGTTCTTCGGGAAAGACCCAGTGCCAGACTCTGATTTATGGTGGCCATCAGAAATGGGTCCACCACCATCCCCTGCCACACGTATCCAAAATTTAGGGGTGAGATGGGAGGCGGACCTCTCTTTCTCAGCCTAAATACAGCAGGTTTCTGCAACCTGTTTCAATAAATTAAAAAATCTCAGGAAAGTCCTACACTTCCTACCGGAAGATTGTCACAAATCAGTAGTCCATGCCACAGTTACATCTAGGCTGGACTACGCAAATAGCCTATATCTTGGCCTTCCCAATTACGCCATTTGTCGCCTTCAGATGATACAGAATGCGGCTGCGAGGCTGGTTCGTCGCATAACTTTTCGACACCATGTCTCTCCGCATCTACAGAAGCTTCACTGGCTTCCAGTGGAGAGGAGAATTAAATTTAAGGCCATGACACTGGCCTACCGGGCCCTCAACGGAAAATGCCCTGGTTATCTGAAGGATAGACTGTGCCGCTATAAGCAAAATCGGATGCTGCAATCCAATTTTCATAATTTTCTGCGCACCCCACGCTTTGCATATCGCGCTTGGGCGGCAGAGCATTCACATTCAGAACGGCTTCAATGTGGAATGCTCTACCGGGGTCCCTGCGACAGGCCAAGTCAGAAGCCTGTTTCAGAAAGGCCCTGAAAACGTGGCTCTTTATGGCAGATCAATAGGGCCCATTGGACCCCGGTGCTCGCTCCGGTCGCAATTACCTGCTGCTTCAGCGTCGGGACACCCCTGTTTGGGGCAGCTGTCGCACTTTATAAGCTTCAGTATTATTAATGACAAATATGGCCGCTGGGTTATGGTTAAGGGTCGTCTGAGAGGGAAAATATGCACTTTTGTAGCAGTATATGCCTCCAATACTGGACAGACGGTTTTCTTACACACACTCTTGGGGAGGCTAACGGACTTTGCAGAGGGACCAATGATCCTCATGGGTGACTTCAATTTGATCTGGCAGAAAGAGTTGGATAGTACGCATTCACACCACTCAGACATGGGCTCCTTTTCCACGGACACAGAGCGACGCTTGCACGACATGGGGCTTCTAGATGCTTGGCGCAATCTCTATCCGCAGACCCGAGATTACACATTCTACTCTCATGTCCATCGTACATATTCCCGGCTTGATTACATTTTTATCAGCCAATCCCTGCAGGGTGCCCTGCAAGAGGCTAAGATATTCCCCCTTTCAGTTTCAGATCACAGTCTACTTTCTATATGTCTCTTTTGGGGTGGGAACGCCTCGACTACACCCAGGTGGTACTTCCCGGCATCGCTTGCCCGTGACAAGGAATCCTGTACCAGGCTGAGGGAAACCATTACTGAATTCTTTGCTATTAATAAACCGGAGGACACGTCGGAGTATATCACCTGAGACACGTTTAAGGCGGTCTTCAGGGGGAGATGCATTGCCCTTAACTCGGCATTAAATGCGCAGCGCACTAGAGAGAGGGAGCAATTGGAGACGGAGTTGACTTCTCTTGAACACGCTCACAAATTGAATCCCACAAGACAAACCCTTCGCAATCTAACAGCCCTCCGAGGTAAACTTCGGGCAATTTATAATAATAGAGCGGAGTTCACGCTTCTCAAATTACGGCACTTATCATACACTCAGGGCAAAAAAATTGGTAAACATCTTGCCAGACAACTAAAAGATAAGCGAGAGAGAGAATACGTGGGTGGCATTCGGGGACCCTCTGGGGACATTACACATAAGGACGAGGATAAAGCTGAGATCTTTGGATCCTTTTACGAAAACCTTTATGCTGGTGAAGCCCTAGATCCGAACACCCAACGGGAATATCTCCAGCCACTACCTCTACCCCAGGTGTCTGCTGCATGGAATGAATTACTTACCGCTCCTGTTACTGTAGATGAGGTTAACTCTGCCATCAACGCCTTAAATCCCCATAAAGATCCTGGCCCGGACGGATATACCGCCCTCTTCTATAAGACGTTTGCCCCCGACATCAGCTCCCATCTTGCGCGACTCTTTAACAAGATGGCAGAAGAGGGCGAGACCTCTGGCACTATGTCCGAAGCCGTGATATCTGTGATACCCAAATCAGGAAAGGACCCCCAACACTGTGCTTCCTATAGGCCCATTGCCTTGTTAAATCTCGACGCAAAATTGTACTCCTCCATAATAGCCAAGCGATTGAATGACCTTATGCCTGACCTCATCCACACTGACCAGTCGGGATTTATTAAAGGCCGTCAAACACACGACAACACACGTCGAATTATACACCTGATAGAGAAGGCCAACAGACGTCAAATCCCTGCGGTACTAGTAGGGCTGGACGCTGAGAAAGCCTTCAACAGGGTGGACTGGACGTTCCTATTCCACACACTCACGGCATTCGGGTTTTCGCCTAAATTTCTCACTATGATTCGAGCCAATTATCTCCACCCCCGCTCTAGAGTGGTGGTCAACGGGGTGCTATCATCCTCCTTTTTCCATGCCAGAGGCACTTGACAGGGGTGCCCCCTATCACCCCTACTTTTTGCTCTTAGTATCGAGCCATTAGCGCTAGCGGTTAGGACTAACCCTGGCATCCAGGGATTACCATTCACGGGGGAGTCACATAAAATTTCCCTTTTCGCGGACGATGTCCTCTTGTCCCTCTCCAATCCGGCCACATCCCTCCCGTCCTTACAATCGGAACTTGAACGCTTTGAAGCAGTAGCAGGTTTTAAAATAAATTTAGACAAATCATATATTCTCAACCTCACTCTCCCGCAAACAGAAGTTCACAGGCTCCAGTCTCTTACACCCCTGCCATGGGCCACTTCCTCTATTCAATATTTGGGAGTCCAGTTAGCACCAAAAATAGAGGGGCTTTATGCTGCTAATTTCCCCACCATCCTCAACCGAATCCAAGCGGAACTCGCGAAGTGGAAGCCCCTCTTCCTGTCATGGTTAGGCCGGATCTACGCCGTGAAGATGACGCTTCTTCCTAAATTTCTTTATTTGTTTCAGGCTTTGCCCATAGAGCTGGAGGGGGATTTCTTTCGGCGAGTGAAGGCCATGATCCTACGCTTTATTTGGCAGGGGGGGGGCGCGCTCGCTTCTCCTTCTCTCTATTGCGTCGCTCTCGCAAGGAAGGGGGAGTTGGACTTCCAGATATTCACTTATATTATAAAGCGGCGCAGCTGAGAGTCTTGGTCGAATGGTCGAAGCAAGACTCCGATAAGCACTGGCTACATATGGATCGCAGTGTGGCGGGAAGGACTATATAGGATCTTGTTTGGCGCCCCAAGAGAGACAGACCTCAGAATACTTACATCAGCACTCCCACACGCACCACCTTAAGGGTATGGGATTCAGTCACGGGAGACGACAGGTGGACTTCGTTCCCTTCACCATTTACACCACTCCACTTTAACCCGGCATTTCCCCCGGCCTTGCACGAGGGACCTTTTGACGTCTGGAGGGAGGGAGGATGCCTAGCTTTGACACATCTGTTTCATAACTTTGACCCTCTCACTTTTGATAACTGCAAGCGGGACTATGAACTGGGGAATACAGAAAGCTACCACTACGCTCAATTAATGCACTGGGCCCTTACTCCTCAGGTTCGAGAGGCAGCCACACGTCCCCTCACAAAGTTCGAAGCTTTCCTCACCAAGACCACTTCTATGAAAGGGACGATTTCTTTCATATATAACTTCCTACTCACCACCACGCGCTCCCCGTGTCCACGGTATATGTCTATGTGGGAGGATATGCTGCAGCGTGCTATTTCGGACGATGAGTGGACGCATTTATGGTCCGACATCATAAGATTTAACCATTCCACAGAGCTCCGCGAGGCTCACATGAAGACTATGATGGACTGGTACCTACACCCATCCAAGCTTAAGCGGATCTTCCCTGCCACCTCTGACAGGTGCTGGAGAGGGTGCGGACTACTTGGGGACTTTCAGCATATTTGGTGGGATTGCCCAACTATCCGCCCCTTTTGGGAAGAAATTCTGGCACGCATCAAGGACATGTTGGGATACCCCATCCCCTCTACTATGGCGGGTGTCCTTTTGGGGCTTCGCGACTCTTCCCTAGAGCATCAGACCCGAGCTGATAAAACAATTATGTGGCTATGTATAGGAGCAGCTAAGACCACCCTGGCAGCCGCCTGGAAGAGGAAGGAAGCACCAGCTATCTCCCTTTGGCACTCTCGTCTATGGAGATTGCTCAGCCTGGAACGCATGTCAGACATCTTCAGGGATGACTATAAAAACTTTGAATTCCGGTGGGGCCCCTTAGTCACTTTTCTTTCACGTGGTCTTCCATCGGCTGTTTGTCCTCCCACCATTAGAGCCCTTCATCTCTTTCAATTTTGAGTCGAGTTTTAGTACCATTAGATAATTCAGCTATGTTAATGTTGCTGCCACCATCGTTGGGGAGGGGGGTGGGAAGGGGGGGGGTTCTTTCTTCTCTTGTTTACGTTATCTCCCGATTGGGAGTTGTTTTTATATGATTTTTGTTCATTCCCTGTAGCACCTTCCGGCTGGAAGGCATAGGGAAATTACCATCGCAGACAGAAGATGAAACACATGTGGGACCACCTGCTCGCGCTTTCTGCGTATACAAACTCACTCCAAGCTCCGTTATCATCAAAAAATGTAACCTACATTTAAGCATTTTATTGAGAAAGGAGTTGGACTCATGTTTGGCAATGTATCTTGCTACTCAATTATAGTCCTGTCAAATGTTGCCACCCCCCTGCGAGGGATGCTGTGATGGTATTGTTTTAAGAAGCATGTTGGGAAAACTTAATAAACATATCTTTGAGAAAAAAAAAAAAAATGTCTTCAGGTGAGACCCTGTCAGCTTTACTCTTGGGGCGTCTTTGATGATTTAGAAAGTAGAGCGGGACATACTTGGAGCGTTACCTTCTCCTACATCCCTTGAATAACGTGTTTCAGCTGGTTCTGCTTTGCCCTCTGGGTCATCCGGCCTTCATCAGGATAGTCAAGATCCCTTGAGATCAGTATTTGTTTGAGAATTATACTCCTGTTCCGGAATTTTTACACCAATCAGTTATGGCCAGCATGTACTCTCTTCATGTATACAGTCACACTATATCACCGCAGGAATCCGGCATGTCTCGTGGTGGGAAGCCTGGATATTGCCAAGATACTGGTTCTGTGAAAATAGGAAAGAATTGTCATTGTAATCTATGTACATGTTGCCACTGTCATATATCGCACTCAGTTAATGTTGACGTGATACACTGTACACTCTATTAATACAAATCGTAATGTCCCCATCCTGTTGTGATGAGATTTCCTTAATTTACTGAGAGGGAACACCGCTGCTCTTTCTACTTATCACTGTTTTAATTTAATCAGTTGTTCAAGTTATGCAATGTGCACTCCCTTGGTTGAATTCAACAATCATGTCATGCTTCCAGTCACACTGAGAATGACTTTAACTCGACATGGCACCAGTTGCTGGTTCACCTGGGACACCAGCTGCTGGTTATCTCAGAGTACCTGTAAATGGTTCGCCAGGGACACTAGTTGCTGGTTCACCTGGGACACCAGCTGCTGGTTATCTCAGAGTACCTGTAAATGGTTCGCCAGGGACACTAGTTGCTGGTTCACCTGGGACACCAGCTGCTGGTTATCTCAGAGTATCTGGCAATGTACAGATTTAAGGCAACCATCCACGAATGAATAATTAGTGCTAGTACATGAACAATAAAAAGCAGAAAGAACCAAGGCAACAAAAATATTTATCAAAAGTACAAATTATCATTTATTTTAATTTTTAACAATTAGATGACGTGATATTCATACATTCACATTCATATCCTTCAATCACACTCTCATTCAAAACTAAATGCAGTTTAAAAACATTGTTGATATGGTGACGCGTTATACAAATTTGATGAGTTGACACAATGTATTTAAAAATAGATTCAATTGGAACAATGTGGCACGAATTCAAATGACTGGTGGTGTTCTACATGCGTTTCGGCACACAAGGGGTGCCTTCGTCAGGAAGAGGGCCACAGCTGGAACATATGGTGAATCTGTAAATGAAAATTATTGCCTTATAAAAAAGGGGTTCTTTCTAGGATACAGTAAAAATGCGATAAGCATTAGTAAAGGGATGGAAAAATTTGCATTGAATAGAGAAAAAGAATGAAGAATTAAACTCTAAGTGACAAGGTTTACAGAATGAAATTGAGTTTATAAAGATAAAGTATGAAGAATTATGGTAAATAATAGCCCGATGTGAACAGTGAGAGAGAAACCAAATTATATATATATATGATAGTAAAGCCATAGATTGTTGGAAATAAAGCTGCCTACTGGTAACATGATCCCATGTTTAGAGCTTGATAACAGAATAACAGAATCTTGACTGTTACCTAAAGCTGATGTTTATAGGATGACCAGTCGTTTTCTAGGGTCAGTAAAAAAGATACAATTCTTGATATATTATCTAAACATGAGAAAAAATGGGTGACAAGTATTGGTAATTGCACAGTTGGGATTACATTTTTGAATCAGAGTTTCTGGGGATCTAGCTAATGTTTACCTTAATTGTCAAAAATGTGATAAGAATTGTAGCTGGATAGTAAAAACGAAAAAGAAACACTGTCGTTGTGTTGCGCAGTGTTAATTTATGTTCGTCCTTTTTTAAGATGCTGAAAGTGAAAAACAAACAAATATGTATCTGTTAGCTAAAGTAAACAGTTTTTTTAGTGCATGAGGCAACATACAATGGTATAATAAGCTATTATCTCTTATAGACCTGTATAGTAGATTTTGCGGTAAGAATTGTAACTTGTCGTGACAGGTGGAAACAGACTGTCGTGGTAATGCACAGTGTGTGTTTGATTCGTCTTTTATTCCAATACTAGGCGAAAAGCACACAGATATATACTTATTAGTTAAAAGAAACGTTGTTTGTTGCAATTTAGGCAGTATAAAGTAGAAAAGGTAGCCACTGAATAATAACCACGCAGGCTCTATTGGTACCACTTATTGGATCTATTTGGTATCTCATAAAGGAAGCACAGAACTTAGGGGCATATTAACAAGGCGGCGTTAATGAATTATCGCCGCTTTAGCGTCCGTTTTCGGACGAAAAGCGGCGATAATTTTATCGCCGAATTAACAAGGACACGCTAGCGCGTGATTCCTGACTTAGCGTCCGCTTTCTGCACGCCTCCCATCGCATCGCTAATGAGATGCAAAGGGGGCGTGCCTGTGAAAACAACAGGGGAAATATCGCTAACCCAGGTATCGCCATATTAGCAACGTGGGTTAGCGATATTTTAAATTGCGTTAAGTATGCCTTAACGCAGGAATTTAACGTCTGCTAAATTCCTGACTAAGGCATACCTAACATGGGGGGTGGATTGTGTGGCTAAGACCACAGGCCCTATCGCCAAGTATAGTCGCCGTTTTCCATGGGACATCGCTGGAAAACCAGCGATGTTCCATGGAAAACATCGCTATCACTGGAAAATTATCGCCTTTGCGCTAAGCGTTGTTAATACAGCGCTAGCATGGCGATAATTTCCAGCGATAGCCGGCGATAGGATTCCTCACGCTAAGCACGGCCAGCGATAATTATTATTATTATTATTGTTAATATGCCCCGTACTTCGCTAGGATTCAATGCGCTTAGAGTGGCTGAGTAGATATCACTTTTGATGAATACAAAAATTGCTGCAATATAAACAGAGAAGGCACAATAAAACATACAAACTGAATATGGGGTGTGAAATGCAAAATATGTGGAGGGTAATGTTACCCTGCAAGAGTGACCAGCGGTAACTGTAACTAAATGTATTGAATATTGGATATAACGATGAGAATTTTTTTAAAGAGAAAATGAAATAAAAAATGGTGTCTATGTTTGCAGATGTCGGACGCATGTAGGGTAAACCTTACATCGCCGATTGCAGATATAAAGATAGTACTCTGTTATTTAGTAACAAACAAAAGTGAGACCGAAACATGTATAATGAGAACATTCATGGGCTGAAAAGAAACCGACAAGTAGGTTGCATAAGATTACAGATCTTAGATAAACAATTAATGCCATTTAATGCAGCAGGCGAAATATGCGAACGAGGGGGTTTACGGATGTAGATCTGTAATCTTATGCAACCTACTTGGCGGTTAAGTATATATCTGTGTGCTTTTCGCCTAGTATTGGAATAAAAGACGAATCAAACACACACTGTGCATTACCACGACAGTCTGTTTCCACCTGTCACGACAAGTTACAATTCTTACCGCAAAATCTACTATACAGGTTTGTTTTTCACTTTCAGCATCTTAAAAAAGGACGAACATAAATTAACACTGCGCAACACGACAGTGTTTCTTTTTCGTTTTTACTATCCAGCTACAATTCTTATCACATTTTTGACAATTAAGGTAAACATTAGCTAGATCCCCAGAAACTCTGATTCAAAAATGTAATCCCAACTGTGCAATTACCAATACTTGTCACCCATTTTTTCTCATGTTTAGATAATATATCAAGAATTGTATCTTTTTTACTGACCCTAGAAAACGACTGGTCATCCTATAAACATCAGCTTTAGGTAACAGTCAAGATTCTGTTATTCTGTTATCAAGCTCTAAACATGGGATCATGTTACCAGTAGGCAGCTTTATTTTCAACAATCTATGGCTTTACTATCATATATATATATATATATAATTTGGTTTCTCTCTCACTGTTCACATCGGGCTATTATTTACCATAATTCTTCATACTTTATCTTTATAAACTCAATTTCATTCTGTAAACCTTGTCACTTAGAGTTTAATTCTTCATTCTTTTTCTCTATTCAATGCAAATTTTTCCATCCCTTTACTAATGCTTATCGCATTTTTACTGTATCCTAGAAAGAACCCCTTTTTTATAAGGCAATAATTTTCATTTACAGATTCACCATATGTTCCAGCTGTGGCCCTCTTCCTGACGAAGGCACCCCTTGTGTGCCGAAACGCATGTAGAACACCACCAGTCATTTGAATTCGTGCCACATTGTTCCAATTGAATCTATTTTTAAATACATTGTGTCAACTCATCAATTTTGTATAAAGTGTCACCATATCAACAATGTTTTTAAACTGCATTTAGTTTTGAATGAGAGTGTGATTGAAGGATATGAATGTGAATGTATGAATATCACAGGTCATCTAATTGTTAAAAATTAAAATAAATGATAATTTGTACTTTTGATAAATATTTTTGTTGCCTTGGTTCTTTCTGCTTTTTATTGTTCATGTACTAGCACTAATTATTCGTTCGTGGATGGTTGCCTTAAATCTGTACATTGATTGATTTTTCCCTACCTTAAGGAACATTTATCTAAGTAGTAGGGGGCCTCTTTTCTTGCGCTATCCCAGAGTATCTGTCAATGATTCGCCGAAGGCACCAGTTGGTGGTTCTCCCAGGGAACCAGTTGCTGGTTCTCCCATGGCACCAGTTATCGGATCGCCTGGGACACCAGTTGCTGGTTCACCCATGGTACCAGTTACTCGTTTGCTTGGGACACCAGTTGCTGACTCAACTGCGATACCATTTGCTGGTTGTCCTAAGGCCCAAGTTCCTAGTTCGTCGATAGGACCAGTTACTGGTCTCTCAGGGCACCAGTTGTCTGTTCTCCCATGGCACCAGTTGGTGTTTGCCTAATGTACCAGTTGTTGGTTCTCCCAAGACAAAATTTGCTGCTTCACCTGGGACACCAGTTGCTGACTCAACTGGGAATCCATTTGCTGGTTGTCCCAATGACCAAGATCCTGGTTCACCCAGAGCACCAGTTGATAGTCCTACCAGGGCACCAGTTGCTGGTTCTCCCAGGGCACCAGTTGCTTGTTCGCCTAGGATATATGTTGCTGGTTCTGCCCAGGGCACCAGTTGCTTCTTCTCCCAGGGTACCAGTTGTCGGACTGCCTGGGACACCAGTTGCTGGTTCTCCCAGGACACCAGTTGCTGGTTCATCCAGGGCAGCAGTTGTCAGATCGCCTGGGACACCAGTTGCTGGTTGGCATGGGACTCAAGTTGCTGGTTCATCCAGGGCACCAGTTGTTGGTTCATCCAGTGCACAAGTTGCTAGTTTGCCTGGGACACCAGTTTCTGGTTCATCCAGGGCACCAGTTGCCGGATCATCCGGGGCACCAGTTGCTGGATCATCTAGGGCAGCAGTTGCTGGTTGGCATGGGACAACAGTTGCTGGTTCATCCAGGGACACCAGTTGCTGGTTGGCATGAGACAACAGTTGTTGGTTCATCCAGTGCACAAGTTGCTAGTTTGCCTGGGACACAAGTTGCTGGTTCATTCAGGGCACCAGTTGCTGGTTGGCCTTCAACACTAGTTGCTGGTCATCCAGGGACACCAGTTGCTAGTTTGCCTGAGACACTAGCTGCTGGTTCATCCAGGGACCCCAGTTGCTGGTTCATCCATGGCACCAGTTGCTGGTTCATCCATGGCACCAGTTGCTGGTTCATCCAGGGCACAAGTTGCTGGTTCATCCAGGGCACAAGTTGCTGGTTCATCCAGGGCACAAGTTGCTAGTTTGCCTGGGACACAAGTTGCTGGTTCATTCAGGGCACCAGTTGCTGGTTGGTCTTCGACACTAGTTGCTGGTTCATCCAGGGACACAAGTTGCTAGTTTGCCTGGGACACCAGTTGCTGGTTCATCCAGTTACCCCAGTTGCTGGTTCATTCATGGACCCCAGTTGCTGGTTCATCCAGGGACCCCAGTTGCTGGTTCATCCAGGGCGCCAGTTGCTGGTTCATCCAGGGCATACGTTGCTAGTTCATTCAGGGCATCAGTTGCTGGTTCATCCAGGGCACAAGTTGCTAGTTTGCCTGCGGCACCAGTTGCTGGTTCATCCAGGGACCCCAGTTGCTGGTTCATCCAGGGACCCCAGTTGCTGGTTCATCCAGGGACCCCAGTTGCTGGTTCATCCAGGGACCCCAGTTGCTGGTTCATCCAGGGACCCCAGTTGCTAGTTCATCCAGGGCGCCAGTTGCTGGTTCATCCAGGGCGCCAGTTGCTGGTTCATCCAGGGCGCCAGTTGCTGGTTCATTCAGGGCATCAGTTGCTGGTTCATCCAGGGCACAAGTTGCTAGTTTGCCTGGGGCACCAGTTGCTGGTTCATCCAGGGACCCCAGTTGCTGGTTCATCCAGGGACCCCAGTTGCTGGTTCATCCAGGGACCCCAGTTGCTGGTTCATCCAGGGACCCCAGTTGCTAGTTCATCCAGGGCGCCAGTTGCTGGTTCATCCAGGGACCCCAGTTGCTGGTTCATCCAGGGACCCCAGTTGCTAGTTCATCCAGGGCGCCAGTTGCTGGTTCATCCAGGGCGCCAGTTGCTGGTTCATTCAGGGCATCAGTTGCTGGTTCATCCAGGGCACAACTTGCTAGTTTGCCTGGGGCACCAGTTGCTGGTTCATCCAGGGACCCCAGTTGCTGGTTCATCCAGGGACCCCAGTTGCTGGTTCATCCAGGGACCCCAGTTGCTGGTACATCCAGGGACCCCAGTTGCTGGTTCATCCAGGGACCCCAGTTGCTAGTTCATCCAGGGCATACGTTGCTGGTTCATTCAGGGCATACGTTGCTGGTTCATTCAGGGCATCAGTTGCTGGTTCATCCAGGGCACAAGTTGCTAGTTTGCCTGGGGCACCAGTTGCTGGTTCATCCAGGGACCCCAGTTGCTGGTTCATCCAGGGACCCCAGTTGCTGGTTCATCCAGGGACCCCAGTTGCTGGTTCATCCAGGGACCCCAGTTGCTGGTTCATCCAGGGACCCCAGTTGCTAGTTTATCCAGGGCGCCAGTTGCTGGTTCATCCAGGGCATACGTTGCTGGTTCATTCAGGGCATCAGTTGCTGGTTCATCCAGGGCACAAGTTGCTAGTTTGCCTGGGGCACCAGTTGCTGGTTCATCCAGGGACCCCAGTTGCTGGTTCATCCAGGGACACCAGTTGCTGGTTCATCCAGGGACCCCAGTTGCTGGTTCATCCAGGGACCCCAGTTGCTGGTTCATCCAGGGACCCCAGTTGCTGGTTCATCCAGGGACCCCAGTTGCTGGTTCATCCAGGGACCCCAGTTGCTAGTTCATCCAGGGCATACGTTGCTGGTTCATTCAGGGCATCAGTTGCTGGTTCATCCAGGGCACAAGTTGCTAGTTTGCCTGGGGCACCAGTTGCTGGTTCATCCAGGGACCCCAGTTGCTGGTTCATCCAGGGACCCCAGTTGCTGGTTCATCCAGGGACCCCAGTTGCTAGTTCATCCAGGGCGCCAGTTGCTGGTTCATCCAGGGCATCAGTTGCTGGTTCATTCAGGGCATACGTTGCTGGTTCATTCAGGGCATACGTTGCTGGTTCATTCAGGGCATACGTTGCTGGTACATCCAGGGCACCAGTTATAGTTAGCTAGTCATAGGTCTTAGGACTCAAGATGCTGAATGTCTCTCACAGCTTAGAGTTGTGATTTGTTTCTGCTGTGTCCACACAAAACACTGGATTGAACGTGTTTCAAAATAGTTTTCTGTAAATAACAGGCTTGGGAAAGACTTTCCAGGCTTGCCTAAGATCCTGTGGTTGGCACTGCGTGAAACACATAATAACCCGCTGCAGCCGGAGGGGCGGGACTGCTACCTGGTGTCTTTGGGCTTCTTGTGGAGATTGGTCCTCTCCCCTTCCTGTCCTTGTTGTGACTCCCCGTATGCCTGGCTCCCCTTCAGTTCTGTGGCCTCTCATTGTACTGTGACACTCTCTGCTCTTTTCATTATATCTCCTGTCTGCGAGTTCCCTCTCTGTCCTCTCTTCTGCACCACGCCTCTCTCGGTCCCATAACACTGGCGCAATGCTCTCTCATCTGTGCCAGCCTCCTGGGGTCCTCTGCCCCTTCAGTGCTGTGGCCTCTCTCAGTCCCTTAGCACTGGCGCGATGCCCTCTCATCTCTGCCAGCCTCCTGGGATCCTCTGCCCCTTCAGTGCTGTGGCCTCTCTCGGTCCCATGACACTGGCGCGATGCCCCCTCATCTGTGCCAGCCTCCTGGGGTCCCTCTGCCCCTTCAGTGCTGTGGCCTCTCTCAGTCCCTTAGCACTGGCGCGATGCCCTCTCATCTCTGCCAGCCTCCTGGGATCCTCTGCCCCTTCAGTGCTGTGGCCTCTCTCGGTCCCATGACACTGGCGCGATGCCCCCTCATCTGTGCCAGCCTCCTGGGGTCCTCTGCCCCTTCAGTGCTGTGGCCTCTCTCAGTCCCTTAGCACTGGCGCGATGCCCTCTCATCTCTGCCAGCCTCCTGGGATCCTCTGCCCCTTCAGTGCTGTGGCCTCTCTCGGTCCCATGACACTGGCGCGATGCCCCCTCATCTGTGCCAGCCTCCTGGGATCCTCTGCCCCTTCAGTGCTGTGGCCTCTCTCGGTCCCATAGCACTGGTGCGATGCCCTCTCATCTCTGCCAGCCTCCTGTGGTCCTCTGCCCCTTCAGTGCTGTGGCCTCTCTCTGCCCCATGACACTGGCGCGATGCCCCCTCATCTGTGCCAGCCTCCTGTGGTCCTCTGCCCCTTCAGTGCTGTGGCCTCTCTCGGTCCCATAGCACTGGCGCGATGCCCTCTCATCTCTGCCAGCCTCCTGTGGTCCTCTGCCCCTTCAGTGCTGTGGCCTCTCTCAGTCCCTTAGCACTGGCGCGATGCCCTCTCATCTCTGCCAGCCTCCTGGGATCCTCTGCCCCTTCAGTGCTGTGGCCTCTCTCGGTCCCATGACACTGGCGCGATGCCCCCTCATCTGTGCCAGCCTCCTGGGATCCTCTGCCCCTTCAGTGCTGTGGCCTCTCTCGGTCCCATAGCACTGGTGCGATGCCCCTCTCATCTCTGCCAGCCTCCTGTGGTCCTCTGCCCCTTCAGTGCTGTGGCCTCTCTCGGCCCCATGACACTGGCGCGATGCCCCCTCATCTGTGCCAGCCTCCTGTGGTCCTCTGCCCCTTCAGTGCTGTGGCCTCTCTCAGTCCCATGACACTGGCGCGATGCCCCCTCATCTGTGCCAGCCTCCTGGGATCCTCTGCCCCTTCAGTGCTGTGGCCTCTCTCGGTCCCATAGCACTGGTGCGATGCCCTCTCATCTCTGCCAGCCTCCTGGGGTCCTCTGCCCCTTCAGTGCTGTGGCCTCTCTCGGTCCCATAGCACTGGTGCGATGCCCTCTCATCTCTGCCAGCCTCCTGTGGTCCTGTGCCCCTTCAGTGCTGTGGCCTCTCTCGGTCCCATAGCACTGGCGCGATGCCCTCTCATCTGTGCCAGCCTCCTGGGGTCCTCTGCCCCTTCAGTGCTGTGGCCTCTCTCAGTCCCATGACACTGGCGCGATGCCCCCTCATCTGTGCCAGCCTCCTGGGGTCCTCTGCCCCTTCAGTGCTGTGGCCTCTCTCGGTCCCATAGCACTGGTGCGATGCCCTCTCATCTCTGCCAGCCTCCTGGGGTCCTCTGCCCCTTCAGTGCTGTGGCCTCTCTCGGTCCCATAGCACTGGTGCGATGCCCTCTCATCTCTGCCAGCCTCCTGTGGTCCTCTGCCCCTTCAGTGCTGTGGCCTCTCTCGGTCCCATAGCACTGGCGCGATGCTCCTCTCATCTGTGCCAGCCTCCTGGGGTCCTCTGCCCCTTCAGTGCTGTGGCCTCTCTCGGTCCCATAGCACTGGTGCGATGCCCTCTCATCTCTGCCAGCCTCCTGTGGTCCTCTGCCCCTTCAGTGCTGTGGCCTCTCTCGGTCCCATAGCACTGGCGCGATGCCCTCTCATCTGTGCCAGCCTCCTGGGGTCCTCTGCCCCTTCAGTGCTGTGGCCTCTCTCGGTCCCATAGCACTGGTGCGATGCCCTCTCATCTCTGCCAGCCTCCTGGGATCCTCTGCCCCTTCAGTGCTGTGGCCTCTCTCAGTCCCATGACACTGGCGCGATGCCCCCTCATCTGTGCCAGCCTCCTGGGGTCCTCTGCCCCTTCAGTGCTGTGGCCTCTCTCGGTCCCATAGCACTGGTGCGATGCCCTCTCATCTCTGCCAGCCTCCTGGGATCCTCTGCCCCTTCAGTGCTGTGGCCTCTCTCGGTCCCATAGCACTGGTGCGATGCCCTCTCATCTCTGCCAGCCTCCTGGGGTCCTCTGCCCCTTCAGTGCTGTGGCCTCTCTCGGTCCCATAGCACTGGCGCGATGCCCTCTCATCTCTGCCAGCCTCCTGGGATCCTCTGCCCCTTCAGTGCTGTGGCCTCTCTCGGTCCTATGACACTGGCGCGATGCCCCCTCATCTGTGCCAGCCTCCTGGGATCCTCTGCCCCTTCAGTGCTGTGGCCTCTCTCGGTCCCATAGCACTGGTGCGATGCCCTCTCATCTCTGCCAGCCTCCTGTGGTCCTCTGCCCCTTCAGTGCTGTGGCCTCTCTCGGCCCCATGACACTGGCGCGATGCCCCCTCATCTGTGCCAGCCTCCTGTGGTCCTCTGCCCCTTCAGTGCTGTGGCCTCTCTCGGTCCCATAGCACTGGCGCGATGCCCTCTCATCTCTGCCAGCCTCCTGTGGTCCTCTGCCCCTTCAGTGCTGTGGCCTCTCTCAGTCCCATGACACTGGCGCGATGCCCTCTCATCTCTGCCAGCCTCCTGTGGTCCTCTGCCCCTTCAGTGCTGTGGCCTCTCTCAGTCCCATGACACTGGCGCGATGCCCCCTCATCTGTGCCAGCCTCCTGTGGTCCTCTGCCCCTTCAGTGCTGTGGCCTCTCTCAGTCCCATAGCACTGGCGCGATGCCCTCTCATCTCTGCCAGCCTCCTGGGGTCCTCTGCCCCTTCAGTGCTGTGGCCTCTCTCGGTCCCATAGCACTGGCACGATGCCCTCTCATCTGTGCCAGCCTCCTGGGGTCCTCTGCCCCTTCAGTGCTGTGGCCTCTCTCGGTCCCATAGCACTGGCACGATGCCCTCTCATCTGTGCCAGCCTCCTGGGGTCCTCTGCCCCTTCAGTGCTGTGGCCTCTCTCGGTCCCATAGCACTGGCGCGATGCCCCCTCATCTGTGCCAGCCTCCTGGGGTCCTCTGCCCCTTCAGTGCTGTGGCCTCTCTCGGTCCCATAGCACTGGCGCGATGCCCCCTCTGTGCCAGCCTCCTGGGGTCCTCTGCCCCTTCAGTGCTGTGGCCTCTCTCGGTCCCATAGCACTGGCGCGATGCCCTCTCATCTGTGCCAGCCTCCTGGGGTCCTCTGCCCCTTCAGTGCTGTGGCCTCTCTCGGTCCCATAGCACTGGCGCGATGCCCTCTCATCTGTGCCAGCCTCCTGGGGTCCTCTGCCCCTTCAGTGCTGTGGCCTCTCTCGGTCCCATAGCACTGGCGCGATGCCCTCTCATCTCTGCCAGCCTCCTGGGGTCCTCTGCCCCTTCAGTGCTGTGGCCTCTCTCGGTCCCATAGCACTGGTGCGATGCCCTCTCATCTCTGCCAGCCTCCTGGGGTCCTCTGCCCCTTCAGTGCTGTGGCCTCTCTCGGTCCCATAGCACTGGTGCGAAGCCCTCTCATCTCTGCCAGCCTCCTGGGGTCCTCTGCCCCTTCAGTGCTGTGGCCTCTCTCGGTCCCATAGCACTGGTGCGATGCCCTCTCATCTCTGCCAGCCTCCTGTGGTCCTCTGCCCCTTCAGTGCTGTGGCCTCTCTCGGTCCCATAGCACTGGTGCGATGCCCCCTCATCTGTGCCAGCCTCCTGTGGTCCTCTGCCCCTTCAGTGCTGTGGCCTCTCTCGGTCCCATAGCACTGGTGCGATGCCCCCTCATCTGTGCCAGCCTCCTGGGGTCCTCTGCCCCTTCAGTGCTGTGGCCTCTCTCGGTCCCATAGCACTGGTGCGATGCCCCCTCATCTGTGCCAGCCTCCTGTGGTCCTCTGCCCCTTCAGTGCTGTGGCCTCTCTCGGTCCCATAGCACTGGTGCGATGCCCCCTCATCTGTGCCAGCCTCCTGTGGTCCTCTGCCCCTTCAGTGCTGTGGCCTCTCTCGGTCCCATAGCACTGGTGCGATGCCCCCTCATCTGTGCCAGCCTCCTGTGGTCCTCTGCCCCTTCAGTGCTGTGGCCTCTCTCGGTCCCATAGCACTGGTGCGATGCCCCCTCATCTGTGCCAGCCTCCTGTGGTCCTCTGCCCCTTCAGTGCTGTGGCCTCTCTCGGTCCCATAGCACTGGCGCGATGCCCTCTCATCTCTGCCAGCCTCCTGTGGTCCTCTGCCCCTTCAGTGCTGTGGCCTCTCTCAGTCCCATGACACTGGCGCGATGCCCTCTCATCTCTGCCAGCCTCCTGTGGTCCTCTGCCCCTTCAGTGCTGTGGCCTCTCTCAGTCCCATGACACTGGCGCGATTCCCCCTCATCTGTGCCAGCCTCCTGTGGTCCTCTGCCCCTTCAGTGCTGTGGCCTCTCTCAGTCCCATAGCACTGGCGCGATGCCCTCTCATCTCTGCCAGCCTCCTGGGGTCCTCTGCCCCTTCAGTGCTGTGGCCTCTCTCGGTCCCATAGCACTGGCGCGATGCCCTCTCATCTGTGCCAGCCTCCTGGGGTCCTCTGCCCCTTCAGTGCTGTGGCCTCTCTCGGTCCCATAGCACTGGCGCGATGCCCCCTCATCTGTGCCAGCCTCCTGGGGTCCTCTGCCCCTTCAGTGCTGTGGCCTCTCTCGGTCCCATAGCACTGGCGCGATGCCCCCTCATCTGTGCCAGCCTCCTGGGGTCCTCTGCCCCTTCAGTGCTGTGGCCTCTCTCGGTCCCATAGCACTGGCGCGATGCCCCTCATCTGTGCCAGCCTCCTGGGGTCCTCTGCCCCTTCAGTGCTGTGGCCTCTCTCGGTCCCATAGCACTGGCGCGATGCCCTCTCATCTGTGCCAGCCTCCTGGGGTCCTCTGCCCCTTCAGTGCTGTGGCCTCTCTCGGTCCCATAGCACTGGCGCGATGCCCTCTCATCTGTGCCAGCCTCCTGGGGTCCTCTGCCCCTTCAGTGCTGTGGCCTCTCTCGGTCCCATAGCACTGGCGCGATGCCCTCTCATCTCTGCCAGCCTCCTGGGGTCCTCTGCCCCTTCAGTGCTGTGGCCTCTCTCGGTCCCATAGCACTGGCGCGATGCCCTCTCATCTCTGCCAGCCTCCTGGGGTCCTCTGCCCCTTCAGTGCTGTGGCCTCTCTCGGTCCCATAGCACTGGCGCGATGCCCTCTCATCTCTGCCAGCCTCCTGGGGTCCTCTGCCCCTTCAGTGCTGTGGCCTCTCTCGGTCCCATAGCACTGGTGCGATGCCCTCTCATCTCTGCCAGCCTCCTGTGGTCCTCTGCCCCTTCAGTGCTGTGGCCTCTCTCGGTCCCATAGCACTGGTGCGATGCCCCCTCATCTGTGCCAGCCTCCTGTGGTCCTCTGCCCCTTCAGTGCTGTGGCCTCTCTCGGTCCCATAGCACTGGTGCGATGCCCCCTCATCTGTGCCAGCCTCCTGTGGTCCTCTGCCCCTTCAGTGCTGTGGCCTCTCTCGGTCCCATAGCACTGGTGCGATGCCCCCTCATCTGTGCCAGCCTCCTGTGGTCCTCTGCCCCTTCAGTGCTGTGGCCTCTCTCGGTCCCATAGCACTGGTGCGATGCCCCCTCATCTGTGCCAGCCTCCTGTGGTCCTCTGCCCCTTCAGTGCTGTGGCCTCTCTCGGTCCCATAGCACTGGTGCGATGCCCCCTCATCTGTGCCAGCCTCCTGTGGTCCTCTGCCCCTTCAGTGCTGTGGCCTCTCTCGGTCCCATAGCACTGGTGCGATGCCCCCTCATCTGTGCCAGCCTCCTGTGGTCCTCTGCCCCTTCAGTGCTGTGGCCTCTCTCGGTCCCATAGCACTGGTGCGATGCCCCCTCATCTGTGCCAGCCTCCTGTGGTCCTTCTGCCCCTTCAGTGCTGTGGCCTCTCTCGGTCCCATAGCACTGGTGCGATGCCCTCTCATCTCTGCCAGCCTCCTGGGATCCTCTGCCCCTTCAGTGCTGTGGCCTCTCTCGGTCCCATGACACTGGCGCGATGCCCCCTCATCTGTGCCAGCCTCCTGGGGTCCTCTGCCCCTTCAGTGCTGTGGCCTCTCTCGGTCCCATAGCACTGGCGCGATGCCCTCTCATCTCTGCCAGCCTCCTGTGGTCCTCTGCCCCTTCAGTGCTGTGGCCTCTCTCGGTCCCATAGCACTGGTGCGATGCCCCCTCATCTGTGCCAGCCTCCTGTGGTCCTCTGCCCCTTCAGTGCTGTGGCCTCTCTCGGTCCCATAGCACTGGTGCGATGCCCTCTCAACTCTGCCAGCCTCCTGGGATCCTCTGCCCCTTCAGTGCTGTGGCCTCTCTCAGTCCCATGACACTGGCGCGATGCCCCCTCATCTGTGCCAGCCTCCTGGGGTCCTCTGCCCCTTCAGTGCTGTGGCCTCTCTCGGTCCCATAGCACTGGTGCGATGCCCTCTCATCTCTGCCAGCCTCCTGGGGTCCTCTGCCCCTTCCTTCTCTCTCTTACCTGTCTCTGCTCTATGTCTCCCTCCTTCCATTCTCTTCCCTGTGCCCCCACCTCTGTCTCTTCCCCCTGCACCTCTTCTCCGTGCCTGCAGGGCCAGCCTCCCCCATGACCATCTTCAATGCAAGGGAAGTCTAATTAATGAGAATGAAACGTATAATTAATTACACTTTTATATTTTAAACAAATGTAAATTAATGTTCCTAGGGCAGGCCTTTAATGGGCCCAGTAATGCGCTGTTGGCAGTTTTATTGCTGCTAACGACAGCAAGTTTTGTACAAAAGAGAACATGTTTTACTTTCTTCTTGGTCTTCTTTGATTTCACAGTTCCTGCCTCTCTCTGCCGGTCCTCAGCCATGCTCAGCCCTCAGGTGCCTTCTCTCCTACAGTCTGTGACATGGGGCCTATGTTGAGAAGCAGTGAGACTAGTGGGGGGGAGGGGGTTGTAAAGTGCAGGTCAGAGTTCCTGCCTCTCTCTGGCTCTGCTGGTCCTCAGCCATGCTCAGCCCTCAGGTGCCTTCTCTCCTACAGTCTGTGACATGGGGCCTGTGTTGAGAAGCAGTGAAACCAGTGGGGCAGTAAGAGAGGGGGTTGTAAAGTGCAGGTCAGAGTTCCTGCCTCTCTCTGCTGGTCCTCAGCCATAGCCAGCCCTCAGGTGCCTTCTCTCCTACAGTCTGTGACATGGGGCCTGTGTTGAGAAGCAGTGAGACTAGTGGGGGGGAGGGGGTTGTAAAGTGCAGGTCAGTGTTCCTGCCTCTCTCTGGCTCTGCGGGTCCTCAGTCATGCTCAGCCCTCAGGTGCCTTGTTTCCTGCAGTCTGTGACATGGGGCCTGTGTTGAGAAGCAGTGAGACCAGTGCAGCAGGAGTGAGGGGGTTGTAAAGTGAAGGTCAGAGTTCCTGTCTCTCTCTGGCTCCTCTGGTCCTCCAGCCATGGCCAGCATCTCAGGTGCCTTCTCTCCTACAGTCTGTGACATGGGACCTGTGTTGAGAAGCAGTGAGACTAGTGGGGGGCAGGGGGTTGTAAAGTGCAGGTCAGAGTTCCTGCCTCTCTCTGCCGGTCCTCAGCCATGCTCAGCCCTCAGGTGCCTTATTTCCTGCAGTCTGTGACATAGGGCCTCTGTTGAGAAGCGGTGATACCTGTGGGGAGGACTGGGGGTTGTAAAGTGCAGGTCAGAGTTCCTGCCTCTCTCTGCTGGTCCTCAGCCATAGCCAGCCCTCAGGTGCCTTGTTTCCTGCAGTCTGTGACATGGGGCCTATGTTGAGAAGCAGTGAGACTAGTGGGGGGGAGGGGGTTGTAAAGTGCAGGTCAGAGTTCCTGCCTCTCTCTGGCTCTGCTGGTCCTCAGCCATGCTCAGCCCTCAGGTGCCTTCTCTCCTACAGTCTGTGACATGGGGCCTGTGTTGAGAAGCAGTGAGACCAGTGGGGCAGTAAGAGAGGGGTTGTAAAGTGCAGGTCAGAGTTCCTGCCTCTCTCTGCTGGTCCTCAGCCATAGCCAGCCCTCAGGTGCCTTCTCTCCTACAGTCTGTGACATGGGGCCTGTGTTGAGAAGCAGTGAGACTAGTGGGGGGAAGGGGGTTGTAAAGTGCAGGTCAGTGTTCCTGCCTCTCTCTGGCTCTGCTGGTCCTCAGTCATGCTCAGCCCTCAGGTGCCTTGTTTCCTGCAGTCTGTGACATGGGGCCTGTGTTGAGAAGCAGTGAGACCAGTGCAGCAGGAGTGAGGGGGTTGTAAAGTGAAGGTCAGAGTTCCTGTCTCTCTCTGGCTCCTCTGGTCCTCCAGCCATGGCCAGCATCTCAGGTGCCTTCTCTCCTACAGTCTGTGACATGGGACCTGTGTTGAGAAGCAGTGAGACTAGTGGGGGGCAGGGGGTTGTAAAGTGCAGGTCAGAGTTCCTGCCTCTCTCTGCCGGTCCTCAGCCATGCTCAGCCCTCAGGTGCCTTATTTCCTGCAGTCTGTGACATAGGGCCTCTGTTGAGAAGCGGTGATACCTGTGGGGAGGACTGGGGGTTGTAAAGTGCAGGTCAGAGTTCCTGCCTCTCTCTGCTGGTCCTCAGCCATAGCCAGCCCTCAGGTGCCTTGTTTCCTGCAGTCTGTGACATGGGGCCTATGTTGAGAAGCAGTGAGACTAGTGGGGGGGAGGGGGTTGTAAAGTGCAGGTCAGAGTTCCTGCCTCTCTTTGGCTCTGCTGGTCCTCAGCCATGCTCAGCCCTCAGGTGCCTTCTCTCCTACAGTCTGTGACATGGGGCCTGTGTTGAGAAGCAGTGAGACCAGTGGGGCAGTAAGAGAGGGGGTTGTAAAGTGCAGGTCAGAGTTCCTGCCTCTCTCTGCTGGTCCTCAGCCATAGCCAGCCCTCAGGTGCCTTCTCTCCTACAGTCTGTGACATGGGGCCTGTGTTGAGAAGCAGTGAGACTAGTGGGGGGGAGGGAGGGTTGTAAAGTGCAGGTCAGTGTTCCTGCCTCTCTCTGGCTCTGCTGGTCCTCAGTCATGCTCAGCCCTCAGGTGCCTTGTTTCCTGCAGTCTGTGACATGGGGCCTGTGTTGAGAAGCAGTGAGACCAGTGCAGCAGGAGTGAGGGGGTTGTAAAGTGAAGGTCAGAGTTCCTGTCTCTCTCTGGCTCCTCTGGTCCTCCAGCCATGGCCAGCATCTCAGGTGCCTTCTCTCCTACAGTCTGTGACATGGGGCCTGTGTTGAGAAGCAGTGAGACTAGTGGGGGGGCAGGGGGTTGTAAAGTGCAGGTCAGAGTTCCTACCTCTCTCTGCCGGTCCTCAGCCATGCTCAGCCCTCAGGTGCCTTATTTCCTGCAGTCTGTGACATAGGGCCTCTGTTGAGAAGCGGTGATACCTGTGGGGAGGACTGGGGGTTGTAAAGTGCAGGTCAGAGTTCCTGCCTCTCTCTGCTGGTCCTCAGCCATAGCCAGCCCTCAGGTGCCTTGTTTCCTGCAGTCTGTGACATGGGGCCTGTGTTGAGAAGCAGTGAGACTAGTGGGGGGGAGGGGGTTGTAAAGTGCAGGTCAGAGTTCCTGCCTCTCTCTGCCGGTCCTCAGCCATGCTCAGCACTCAGGTGCCTTGTTTCCTGTAGTCTGTGACATGTGGCCTGTGTTGAGAAGCAGTGAGACCAGTGGGGCAGTAAGAGAGGGGGTTGTAAAGTGCAGGTCAGAGTTCCTGCCTCTCTCTGCTGGTCCTCAGCCATAGCCAGCCCTCAGGTGCCTTCTCTCCTACAGAGTTCCTGCCTCTCTCTGCTGGTCCTCAGCCATAGCCAGCCCTCAGGTGCCTTCTCTCCTACAGAGTTCCTGCCTCTCTCTGCTGGTCCTCAGCCATAGCCAGCCCTCAGGTGCCTTCTCTCCTACAGTCTGTGACATGGGGCCTGTGTTGAGAAGCAGTGAGACTAGTGGGGGGGCAGGGGGTTGTAAAGTGCAGGTCAGAGTTCCTGCCTCTCTCTGCCGGTCCTCAGCCATGCTCAGCCCTCAGGTGCCTTATTTCCTGCAGTCTGTAACATAGGGCCTCTGTTGAGAAGCGGTGATACCTGTGGGGAGGACTGGGGGTTGTAAAGTGCAGGTCAGAGTTCCTGCCTCTCTCTGCTGGTCCTCAGCCATAGCCAGCCCTCAGGTGCCTTGTTTCCTGCAGTCTGTGACATGGGGCCTATGTTGAGAAGCAGTGAGACTAGTGGGGGGGAAGGGGCTGTAAAGTGCAGGTCAGAGTTCCTGCCTCTCTCTGGCTCTGCTGGTCCTCAGCCATGCTCAGCCCTCAGGTGCCTTCTCTCCTACAGTCTGTGACATGGGGCCTGTGTTGAGAAGCAGTGAGACCAGTGGGGCAGTAAGAGAGGGGGTTGTAAAGTGCAGGTCAGAGTTCCTGCCTCTCTCTGCTGGTCCTCAGCCATAGCCAGCCCTCAGGTGCCTTCTCTCCTACAGTCTGTGACATGGGGCCTGTGTTGAGAAGCAGTGAGACTAGTGGGGGGGCAGGTGGTTGTAAAGTGCAGGTCAGAGTTCCTGCCTCTCTCTGCCGGTCCTCAGCCATGCTCAGCACTCAGGTGCCTTGTTTCCTGTAGTCTGTGACATGGGGCCTGTGTTGAGAAGCGGTGAGACCAGTGGGTAGGAAGAGAGGGGGCTGTAAAGTGAAGGTCAGAGTTCCTACCTCTCTCTGGCTCCTCTGGTCCTCCAGCAATGGCCAGCCCTCAGGTGCCTTCTTTTCTGCAGTCTGCGACATGGGGCCTGTGTTGAGAAGCAGTGAGACCAGTGCAGCAGGAGTGAGGGGGTTGTAAAGTGCAGGTCAGAGTTCCAACCTCTCTCTGCCTCATCTGGTCCTCCAGCCATGGCCAGCATCTCAGGTGCCTTCTCTCCTACAGTCTGTGACATGGGGCCTGTGTTGAGAAGCAGTGAGACCAGTGCAGCAGGAGTGAGGGGGTTGTAAAGTGAAGGTCAGAGTTCCTGTCTCTCTCGGGCTCCTCTGGTCCTCCAGCCATAGCCAGCCCTCAGGTGCCTTCTCTCCTACAGTCTGTGACATGGGGCCTGTGTTGAGAAGCAGTGAAACCAGTGGGGCAGTAAGAGAGGGGTTGTAAAGTGCAGGTCAGAGTTCCGGCCTCTCTCTGCTGGTCCTCAGCCATAGCCAGCCCTCAGGTGCCTTCTCTCCTACAGTCTGTGACATGGGGCCTGTGTTGAGAAGCAGTGAGACTAGTGGGGGGAGGGGGTTGTAAAGTGCAGGTCAGAGTTCCTGCCTCTCTCTGGCTCTGCTGGTCCTCAGTCATGCTCAGCCCTCAGGTGCCTTGTTTCCTGCAGTCTGTGACATGGGGCCTGGGTTGAGAAGCAGTGAGACTAGTGGGGGGGGGCAGGGGGTTGTAAAGTGCAGGTCAGAGTTCCTGCCTCTCTCTGCCGGTCCTCAGCCATGCTCAGCCCTCAGGTGCCTTGTTTTCTGCAGTCTGCGACATGGGGCCTGTGTTGAGAAGCAGTGAGACCAGTGCAGCAGGAGTGAGGGGGTTGTAAAGTGCAGGTCAGAGTTCCAACCTCTCTCTGGCTCATCTGGTCCTCCAGCCATGGCCAGCATCTCAGGTGCCTTCTCTCCTACAGTCTGTGACATGGGGCCTGTGTTGAGAAGCAGTGAGACTAGTGGGGGGCAGTGGGTTGTAAAGTGCAGGTCAGAGTTCCTGCCTCTCTTTGCCGGTCCTCAGCCATGCTCAGCACTCAGGTGCCTTGTTTCCTGTAGTCTGTGACCTGGGGCCTGTGTTGAGAAGCGGTGAGACCAGTCGGTAGGAAGAGAGGGGGTTGTAAAGTGCAGGTCAGAGTTCCTGCCTCTCTCTGGCTCTGCTGGTCCTCAGTCATGGTCAGCCCTCAGGTGCCTTGTTTCCTGCAGTCTGTGACATGGGGCCTGTGTTGAGAAGCGGTGAGACCAGTGGGTAGGAAGAGAGGGGGCTGTAAAATGAAGGTTAGAGTTCTTACCTCTCTCTGGCTCCTCTGGTCCTCCAGCCATGGCCAGCCCTCAGGTGCCTTCTTTTCTGCAGTCTGTGACATGGGGCCTGTGTTGAGAAGCAGTGAGACCAGTGCAGCAGGAGTGAGGGGGTTGTAAAGTGAAGGTCAGAGTTCCTGCCTCTCTCTGGCTCCTCTGGTCCTCAGTCATGCTCAGCCCACAGGTGCCTTCTTTTCTGCAGTCTGTGACATGGGGCCTGTGTTGAGAAGCGGTGAGACCAGTGGGTAGGAAGAGAGGGGGCTGTAAAATGAAGGTCAGAGTTCTTACCTCTCTCTGGCTCCTCTGGTCCTCCAGCCATGGCCAGCCCTCAGGTGCCTTCTTTTCTGCAGTCTGTGACATGGGGCCTGTGTTGAGAAGCAGTGAGACCAGTGCAGCAGGAGTGAGGGGGTTGTAAAGTGAAGGTCAGAGTTCCTGCCTCTCTCTGGCTCCTCTGGTCCTCAGTCATGCTCAGCCCACAGGTGCCTTCTTTTCTGCAGTCTGTGACATGGGGCCTGTGTTGAGAAGCGGTGAGACCAGTGGGTAGGAAGAGAGGGGGCTGTAAAATGAAGGTCAGAGTTCTTACCTCTCTCTGGCTCCTCTGGTCCTCCAGCCATGGCCAGCCCTCAGGTGCCTTCTTTCCTGCAGTCCTTGACATAAAGCCTGTGTTGAGAAGCAGTGAGACCAGTGCAGCAGGAAGAGAGGGGTTTGTAAAGAGCAGGTCAAAGTTTTATGGCCACGACCCTCTGGGAGGCATCAGAGCTAGAGCGGGCGCTGCAGGACAGGTAGGCAATCAATCAATCAATCAATCATGTCACTTATAAAGCGCACTACATACCCGCGAGGGTCTCAAGGCGCTGGGGGAAGAGGGGGGTGGTGCTGCTACTGATCGAAGAGCCAGGTCTTGAGGAGTCTTCTGAAGGCCAGTAGGTCTTGGGTCTGTCGGAGGTTGGTGGGGAGGGTGTTCCAGGTCTTGGCGGCGAGGTGGGAGAAGGATCTGCCGCCGGCGGTCGTTTTCCGGATGCTGGGGACTGTGGCGAGGGCGAGGCTGGTCGAGCGGAGCTGGCGGGTGGGGGTGTAGAAGCTGAGTCGTCTGTTGAGGTAGGCTGGTCCGGAGTTGTGGACTGCTTTGTGTGCGTGGGTGAGGAGCTTGAAGGTTATCCTCTTGTTGACAGGGAGCCAGTGCAGGTCTCTCAGGTGGGGTGTGATGTGGCTGCGTCGGGGGATGTCGAGGATAAGACGTGCAGAGGCGTTCTGGATGCGTTGCAGCCGTCTCAGGAGCTTAGCCGTCGTTCCTGCGTAGAGGGCGTTTCCGTAGTCCAGCCTGCTGGTGACACATTTAATGGCGTGATCCTGACACCTCCTAGAGCTACAATGACCTTTCCCCTTCAACTCTGTAAATATGTAATTCGTATTTTTGTAACCCAATCGCTTTAACTTTTCTAAATATGCAATTTGTAATGATTCTGTAATTTGCAAATGCGCAACTCTCACCATGAGGAACCGAAGTAGTAGCTATGCGTGTTGTTGTCACCCACTGCCATGTTACTCGAAGTTTCTCATGTAATGTTCTTACGCTCTGTTGTAAAGTGCTCTGACACCTGTGGGTAATGTCCGCACTATATAAAAATGCATAAATAAGTTAAGGCCAAGATTTTCCTGAGCACTTTTAACAGGAAAAAACAAGTTGCAGCAATAATGCTGAACCCGGTCCACGAAATAGAGTTCTGGCTCCAGATATAACCTAAGATGTTTTGCCACCTTGGCAGGGGCTGGTCAGGTTCACCAAGAACAGGTCCAGAAATCTGCGGCATCAGGCTTGTGATAGGAGAGGGTTTATTCAGCAACGCCTTTGTTTTGTCAGAGTTGAATTTAAGCAAATTGTTCTGCAACGACACAGACACCAGGACCATGCACAGAAGGAAGGGTTCCAGAGGCCGTCGCCCTCCCTGTCCAGCGTGATGATCAGGTGTGTGTCTTCAGCATCGTTCATACACCAGAGGCCAGAAGGTTTTATATGTTTCACCAATGGGGGTATGTAAATGTAGAAGAATGTAGAGTTAAATACTGATCCCCTAGGACCTCCAAGGCTCAGGATCTTGTACTCTGACACAAACAGAGGTAGATATACTGCCGCTCACCTGTCCTTCAGATAGGATGGACACCGGTCTAGCGTCTGGCCTCCAATCCCCGGGTCTTGCAGCCTGTTCCCTGGAATAATGTGAGATACAGTATTGAAAGCTGCAGACAGATCTCATAGTACCAGAGCTGAGCATTCAGCTTTGTCCGTCAGCGCTCGCAGGTCGCCCACTACGGCTAGCAGAGCAGTCTCTGTGCTGTGTAGTGGTTGAAACCCCGGCTGAACAGAGTCAAGGATTTGTCCATTTGCAGCAACTCAGACAGGAGTTGGTTGACATGCCTCTCCACTAGCTTGACAGCATTAGGCAACAGAGAAGCTGGTCGAAAATAACTATGAATGGCAGATGAACATTAGCCTTTTTAGCAAAGACACTGTCAGGGCTTTTTTCCACTCTTTTGGGACCACTCCACTCAATAATGAGCCATTATAGACCTCGAGCAGTGGAAGGCCAAGGACTTGCAAAGCCGCGTTCCATTGGCCGGTAGGCAGAGGATAAGGCAGAGAGCCAGGTGTTAACACCGAAGAGATGGAGATAGGTTTGTCCAAGGACAAAGGCTCACGGTCTTACAAATAGAAGCCTGGATCTATGTCATCCTTTGTAGAAGACATCATCTTGCCCTACTGACCACCTAGAAGGGCATGAGAGCTGTTTCTCCCATATACAAGATCCTAGGGTACTTGTAAAGGTGGCGGGGGGTTGAATCAGAGATTTCAGGATGGTTGAAAACTTCTCTTCAAAGAATCTGGAGAGCTTATCCACCAGCTTCTGGGTATTCTCAGGTATAGTGCAGCACATTTAGGGGAGAAGTCCCATACTATTTGGAAGGTCTCCATAGATGAATTTGTAGCCCCCAAACTTTTGGCTGTAAATAAAAGGCAGATTTTGCAACATACACCTGTTTCTTATATTCCTTGAGTGACCTCTTCAAAGCACCCCTCGTAGAACTAGAATAATCAGTGCACCAAAGATGCTCCAATTTATTGCAACCCAGTTTAGGTGAGTCCCAAGGGGCAGTAGGGCTGACTCTGGATCCTGAGACAGGGTTGTGTCCAGCTCATCCTCAACCCATTGTGTGTAACCTTCCGGAGGCCCAGAGCCCCTCATTCTCTGCATCAAATCTTGAACCCGGGCGCTTCTTCTGAGCCTGAGCTGCCTCTTGTTATCCTTCAAACTAAGGGGAGCTTTAAAAAGAAAGGTATCAACTGATGGTCCAACTACACCAGTGGGATGGCTTCCTTACATGCAGAAGGACTCCTGTCTGAGAATTAAAGCTAACATATGGTCTTTGTATGGGCAAGACTATTGACTGTAATAGCTACTCCCAAAGCTGCCATACTGTTAATAAGTTCAACCGCCAGAGGGTTGATGTGGGTTTCACCCCAGATATTAAAATCCTCAACCACTATAAAAGGGGCATACTCCGAAGCGAGTGGGGGCTCAAGATCGAGGAAGGTATCAATAAAGGTGTCAGCCAGACCCAGCGGGCGGTAACATATTATTCCACTAAATAGTGTAGTTGTCATGGAAGACATTATAAAACCAATGGTTTCTGCCATAGGCAATTCTGGCGGAGGCAATTTTCTGACTGCTTTTAGGGGTGGGTGATAAATTCTGCTCTGCCGGCGGAGTTCGTGGTCGGAATTCCCAGCAAAACTTCGCCAACCACTGCGTTGCATAGTTTTTTCTCACGTGCGGCTCACCAACGTTAGGCTGGCAAGAGCAAGTGAGAATTTGTGTCCCCTAGAGCGAGCTTTGGGTGCTAGAACGTCTCCCGGCTAAATTTCTGAAAGACGGGCGGTCGCATTCATTCACTTTGACAAAGCTGCCGCTCGAGTAGAAAAGCTACTTTAGCGGCACGAAGAAGCAGCGACCTCTGGCGTGCTGCGTGATGCCATCCGTGCTGATTTTACAGTGCGGAACAAGCTCCTGGCACTAAAAATAAGGGTAAGATCCATGAAACCAATGTGAAAGACATCTTTGGTGCTCATGTAATAATCATCTCTGGTACCAGGTGATGGGGATCTGTGGTGCCCATGTGATGGAGATCTGTGGTACCAGTTGATGGAGATTTTGGTACATGAATGATGGCGATTCGTGGTACCCATATGATGAAGATCTTTGGTCAATGAATGATGGAGATCTGTAGTACCCATGTGATGGAGATCTGTGGAGTGAAGCGCTACTATACAAGGATCTTCAGAGAACTCCGCTTTCCACCCGCTCACCGTTTCTACCCCGGAGGTATGTGGAAGGTCTGTGCTTTCTTTTCTCAGGAGGCTGCTCCGTTTATCGGCTTGCCTGACCTAAAAATGGCAGCTGTATCTGAATAAAAGAAATCCATTCAGCTTAAAAGGGCTTACAAAAACAACAGCGGCTCCGCTATGTACATCGGGCAGCCCTTAGGTTATTATTCTCCCTACCAAGGAGCCCATCGATTGTTGTGGTCTGAAGTGGGTAACGTCGATGTACCGATGGCTCAAAGGGCTATGCCTGACCCCAAAATGGCATCCATGCACAAGGTGATGTGATCTGAACCCTTGGCTCATTCAGACCCACTCGTCCCTGCTTGTCTATCCTGCTGGATCCTACCAGTTCTCTACTGTTCCTGCCTGGACTGAAAATGACGATGCCCCTTGGGCAGATTCTAAAACTGTTATACCACGCAATACATCATTATCCCTAAATTTACCACCATTGTGTGTGCCCTTTACCAAAGCACTCCTTCTCCCCTTGTTGGGGAGGGATCCAGCATTTATACCCAGGAGTCTCAGAGACCCCCCTGAGAGAGTCCACAGCGTCAAGGGAGCCACACACAGCGAAGGTGTGGGAATGGCGTCCCTTGCCAAAGCACTCAGTCTCCCCTTGTTGGGGAGGGATCCAGTATTTATGCTTTGGAGTTTCAGAGACCCCTCTGAGAGAGTCCACAGCGCAAAGGGAACCACACACAGCGGAAGTGTGGGAATGATACCTCTTCCTCTGGGATCACAGCACTCCGGACGTCGGACACTGTTTTTCCTCGTCTCCCGGTTGCGTTTTCCTTCACCCTCCCCCTCTTCTTTCCCTCTCTCATTCTTGGTCTACCTCCCCTGCTCCTTTCCTCTCTCCCCTGAATCTCTCCCCCTTGCCTGATTTTTTTCCTTACATCTATGTTTTTAACGCATGTAACTTCGCTCCAGTAACTCATGTAACTTGTAACTATGCTCTGAAACAATGTTAGTCCTCGTGTAAAGCGCTCTGATACCTCCGGGTCTAGCCAGCGCTATATAAAACTTTTCAAACAAATAAATAAATAAATATGTGATGGAGATCTGTGGTACCAGGTGATGGAGATTTTGGTACATGAATGATGGAGATCCGTGGTAGCAAAAACAACACAAGAGTGGAGCCAAAGGAAAATCACAACGGCAAAGAGAGTCACTCAAGAGTGTAAAAAGAACCCTCACTCACCAACCTGGTTGGTGACATGCTTCATCATTGGGTTCCCACCAGAGAGGCCGAATGCCTATCTGGTGTGGTACAACGCCTGGTTACAGCGGAGCAGGTTGATTGTGACAGTGACAGTGCAAGGAAGTGAATCAAAGTGAATAGTTAAAATTGAGTTTACCCAACCACAAGAATTATTTATTAGTGGCAAGGTAAGTCAAGGCTAAAAACGTGAGGTGGACGGTAAACTGGGTAAATTGCCCAGTCACATCACTGGTATAAAAAAGACATGGTCTACATGTTTCAGCCTCATAGATGCAACTTAGCGAGGCTTTCTTCAGGACCAAAAAGCCACGGCGGTATGTACACTCTAAGGTACACCCTAACCTGTGGCAGAAAAATGTAACCGCATAACTTACGGTTATCAGGAACACTTCAGACTTGCTGAAAGCGTTAATTATAGATAACGTGGTAAAATATCACGTCATGGACCCAGGCGGGGAGCGAGGACTTGTAGTCACACTTACTCCAAAGTCCGACGCTCACAGAAACACCTAAGTTCACCCGGCAGCAGGATCCCGATGGTTGCGTTTTCCTTCACCCTCCCCCTCTTCTTTCCCTCTCTCATTCTTGGACTACCTCCCCTGCTCCTTTCCTCTCTCCCCTGAATCTCTCCCCCTTGCCTGATTTTTTTCCTTACATCTATGTTTTTAACGCATGTAACTTCGCTCCAGTAACTCATGTAACTTGTAACTATGCTCTGAAACAATGTTAGTCCTCGTGTAAAGCGCTCTGATACCTCCGGGTCTAGCCAGCGCTATATAAAACTTTTCAAACAAATAAATAAATAAATATGTGATGGAGATCTGTGGTACCAGGTGATGGAGATTTTGGTACATGAATGATGGAGATCCGTGGTACCCATGTGATGGAGATCTTTGGTACATGAATGATGGAGACCTGTGGTACCCATGTGATGGAGATCTGTGGCACCTATGTGATGGAGATCTGTGGTACCAGGTGATGGAGATCTTTGGTACATGAATGATGGAGAGCTGTGGAACGAATGTGATGGAGATCTTTGGTACCAGGTGATGGGAATCTTTGTCCACCTGTGAAGGAGATCTTTGGTACAGCTGTGAAGGAGGTCTTTGGTACATGAATGATGGAGATCTTTGGTACTGAATGATGGAGATCATTGGTACCCATGTGATGGAGATCTTTGGTACATGAATGATGGAGATCTGTGGTACCCATGTGATGGAGATCTGTGGTATCAGGTGATGGAGATCTTTGGTACTGAATGATGGAGATCTTTGGTACATGAATGATGGGGATCTGTGGTACCCATGCAATGGATATCTTTGGTACCATGTGATGGGAATCTTTGTCACACCTGTGAAAGAGATCTTTGGTACAGCTGTGAAGGAGGTCTTTGGTATCAGGTGATGGAGTGCTTTGGCAACCATGTGATGGAGATCTTTGGTACATGAAGGATGGAGATCTATGGTACCCATATGATGAAGATCTTTGGAACCCATGTGATGGAGATATTTGGTACATGAATGATGGAGATCTGTGGTACCCATGTGATGGAGATCTTTGATACCCTTATGATGGAGATTGTTGGCACTCAAGTGAAGGAGATCTTTGGTGATGGAGATATGTGGTACTCATGTGATGGAATTCTTTGTACCAGGTGAAGGAGATGTTTGCTCTCCTATGATGAAGGGCTTAGGCACACATGTGAAGAAGATCTTTGGTACCAGATGATGGTGCTCTTTGGACACTGTACTTCTACAGTCAGGTTCCCCTGCCTCCACTGCTTCACTCTGAGCCACACTTAGCTGGCACCTGGCCATCTACTCACGTCTTCTGGCAAGCCATTGGTGGCCAAGCATCATCCTAGGAATTCCTTCAGAGGCTAGTGTTTGATCCATTAGCCACTAGAAATATTGGAGCAGATACAACCATCGCCACAGGAGTAGGGAGGGAAATGGGGTCCTTATAACGAGGGGTGGCAGAGGAGGTCATGACATTAGGATAGGTTGCTGTGCTGTTCCTTCCAGTGTGTGTTTCCCTGTCATGGTGAACAGATAGCAAGGGTCTGATGAACATGTAGGATTCTCAGATCCGAGAAGGTGGCACTGGGTAGTGAACACTGGAGATACAAGGGGGCATGTACAACACTGGCAGAGGTGTACATGGGCACGCAAGAGTGGCAGACTAAAGAATACTCCTACCACAAAGGCCGGGTGAGAGGGGCGCTCACATCATGATGGGGCCTCTCTCATTTCAAGGGGACACAGGAACACTACAACCATCAGCCCCTCTATTGTGTGAGGGATGCTCAAAGCCCTTACACAACAACAGGTATCTTTGCAAAGTTGCAGTGGATAGTGATGAGGCAGGGATCAGATTGCAACTCCTTCTAAATGCTGGGAACGACCTCCATACCACTTTTCATAAAGTGGCTGGAGCCACAATGCCACAAAACGTGATGCATTGTGAATGTGACAAGGGGGAGTTTGTGCATTAATCTTTAGGACCACTGTCTACACCGCCTAATGTTTGTAGCCTGCACAAGCAGAGTGTAAGCTGTCAAATGTTGGCAGGTTTTGACAGCTTACACTTTGCAAACTGCTACCATCTGCTCTCAGCAGGAGATATCCATTGCTGTGCTTCGCAGTTGCAAAAATGGCCGCAAAGTAGGTTTGTGGAGACCCTTGTGCATCAGGTCCCCGATTTTGGTATTTGAGCACTCTATGCATTAAAATAAGTGTTGTCTGTTCTATTTGTTGTTCCATATGGACTAGGGTACTTCTGAAAGTTTTGTTGGCAAAAAAGTGTTTTTGTATTTGACATTCTATAAATTGAGGGTCTTATTGGAGTTCTGGCGGGAAGCCCCCTGTCCGCCGGGGGGTGGTCATAATGTCTGATACCCTGGCACATTAACATCATACTTACAGACGTCCACCTGCCTGGCAACGTCTATGCCTTCAGAGGAGCTGCTGCCACAACAATGAACGTTTGCTGAGTGGCTGTCATGCTTCATGCGGTCGCTAAGCAAACTTTTTTGTTTTTCAAAAACATATTCCCAAAGCGGAAGTTTGTTTTTGAAAAATAAAAACCGAATGACCCTGACACCCTGGAAGTTTTCTCCTATGGCAGCGGTTCCTAACCTATGGTCTGAGGACCCCTGGAGGACCGTGATGTCTAATCAGAGGGTCTGCAACTGTTTTACCAAAGTTTAATACTATTAAAATAAATAAATGTTAATAATATTTAAGTATATACTAATAAAAAAGCAACAATTAAAATATGAAAACATTTTCTATATTTGATTGTGAATTACACAAAATATTTCAATAGTTGAGCATTTGCTTGGTGTATACTTGTTTTTGTATTTTTGTGTGGTGTTTTGAGGTTCAAATCATAGAAACGGTGTAGGCTGGGGTCTCCAGCTTCCAATATTGAGTCAATGGGTTTCCGGATTCCAGTAATGATTCAGTGGGTGTCCACAGAAGTCAAGAGGTTAAGAATCGCAGTCCTAGGGTGTTGGGGCTGGGGGCTATTTTTTTCTGTTCAGTACTTCCAAGCTTTTCCTGAAATCTGAGAATTTTAAAAACTGTGGTGGTCCAACCCTATCCTTCTTAAGAATGACGAGGGCCACCTTGGCACCCACAACCCCTCCATCTGAGGCAGAGGACTGACTGGCAGGTGAACATGCCACAAGGGGGGCTGGTACTCAAGTAGGTGGAGTTGAGAGTGGATGACAACTAAAGGTAGTGCCGGGTCTACGGAGGAACAGCTCTTGGCGGTGAGCACATTGTGAAAGGTGTTGTGGGAGGGCAGCACATGGAGAACAAAGGCACATATCATGAGAGAATCAAGATTGGCCTCAAAGCGCCATCAGGCTATCAAAGTAACACTGAGCAAAACTGGCAGCTGGTACGAACAAGGTTTGAGAGGACAACGTTTACCACTCATGTCAATCCGGTGTGGCTGCCTGTGAAAAGCGACAAGGGTTCTGGTGGTTGAAGAGGGATGAACACTAGCAGGAAAGTGGAAAGGGTGCAGGGAAAAAGAAGAGGTATGAGTATTGCAATCTGAGAAAAGTAGGGAGTTGAGGGTTGGTGTGTGTGGTGGATAAAGCAGGGGAGATGACCTTAGAAAATATGCGCTGAAGTTTGGACCAGAGGGAGAGGTAAGGAGGTCTCAAGAAGGATTTGCGAGTTTAGGACACACTTTGCTCAGAGAAGACTCCTCAAGACCTGGCTCTTCGATCAGTAGCAGCACCACCCCCCTCTTCCCCCAGCGCCTTGAGACCCTCGCGGGTATGTTGTGCGCTTTATAAGTGACATGATTGATTGATTGATTGAAAGATGTAAAGAAGAAACATGTGGCTTGAAGTTTAGTGGTCTGTGAACATCACATCATATCAGAAAGAGTCCTACTTGGGAAAGAGTCCAACATTGGTTGAATTGGCTGCTCACTGTTTTAATTTGTTTATGTGTTGCTTTTCCCCCCTTTTTCTTTATTGTTTCATTTTGGTTGCCAGTACTTTCCTCTGGAGGGGAAGCCTTCTAGTAGGGAGGGAAGTTACTGGGCTCCAGTTAGTATTTTAATTGCCCTTCGGTTTTGGGTGTGTCTTCACGCCCACAGACACGCCCCCTTTTAGGAGGAGGACTTTTAAAAAAAAGTTTAATAAGCTTTTATTGAATAATAACAATTGCAAGACAACAAGCCATGAATGTGGTATATAACTGTAAAATAGCAAAAAAGGAAATATTAGCAATGAAAAGGAATAGAAAGCTTTTTTCATTTTGATAATATCATAGGAAAGGAGGAAGAGGAAAGGAGGGGAATAAAAAAAATTCAAGTCTGCAACTGAAGATCGAATGACAGTAAAAAACTTCTCGAACTGTAAAGAAATAATTAGAATAACCAACAAACAATGCAATAATGAAAAATAATATAGAGGAAAAAGCAGAGACAATAACAGTTTAAGGGGGTTGAAACTTTTCAGAACGATTGCGTAATGCACGAGTAACTGTAACTTTATTTAAATAATTAGTTAATGGTGACCAAAATAGATCCCATTAACAAATGGTTTAAAAGAGGCAAAAGCAATCTACAGTCTGTACTAATGACAAACATGATTCCACCAGGATTTAACTGAGAGTTTAGTTGAACATTTCCAATTTAGTGAAATTTGCTGAAAGGCTAAAGCCAACATAAAGTCAAATAGACCCTTTTCATGTAAGAGTAAACTCAACGACTCTGATAAACTTCCTGTAAAAAGAATAATATTCGATAAGGGAATATGTAGATTAAAAAATAAGTGAGATACAAGACCAACTATTCTTCCAAAAAAACAGACACAGCAGGGCAGGAAAACAGGAGGTGCATCTAGTCTGCCAAGGGAGCATCACAAGTCCAACAGGCCGTGTTACCAGTGTGTGTGGCATGAGCTACGGACAGGGGAGTAAAATATAATCTATGGTATAAAAAAACATGGACTGAGTGTAGGAGGCAGATCTAGAGATCTTCAATGATCTTCTCCAGATCCTGTCCCAGAAATCCATGCTCCGAACACAGCCCAAATCCGTCTCCCATGTGTGTTTCAATTTAGATTTGAGACGGTCAGAGTTAGGGTTATGAAGGTGTTTACAGATCAGAGAAGCTTTGGGAAGTACTGCCAAAATTCTGAGAAACCGATCTTCTGTGGGAGTAAATTCATTCAAGGGAAGTGAATCAAAAACATCTAGAATTATTCCCATAAGAGTTGAGAATTTATGCCAAAACAAGCGTGGACACTTAAAGATATCCTGAATCCAAGGAAAAGAGCAAGGAGATATACCATCAAACAAGTCCTGAACCCAAACAATTCCCCTTAGTCTCCAAGATTTCCAATAAAGAGGTCTATTATTGATAGTAATGAGACGATTGTACCAAAGAGGAGAACGTAGAAAGGAATCCCTAGAAGTGATTTTTAACTGGCAATGAGGCCTTAATAAGTGTGCTTAAACAACGGAAGAGAAGTGACATTTACTTTTGTAGAAAAGGCAAGAACTTCCTTTACAGAAAAAGGAGCAAGTATGGACCGTTCAACAGTAACCCGTAAAGGTGTAAAAGGGAAAGAGTCAGCACGAAGTCATTTAGAAGCTAATCTGAGACAGAAGGCTTTGTGATAGAGCCGAAGGTCAGGAAAATAAACTCCTCCATTGGATTTAGATTTCCGAAGCTGTGATAGGGAAATCCTGGATTTCTTATTATTCCATAAGAATTTAGAGAGGAGGGAGTCAATGTTTTTTAAATAAATGGACGGAATATGAATGGGAATCATAGAGAGAGTACATAATAAAATAGGAGTTATCACATTTTAATAGAATCAAGACATCCCCACCAAGAGAGAAAAAGAGGGTTCCAGGAAGAGAGAAGTTAGGAGATACGGTCCAGCCCTTCCTTCATATTGATTTTAACTGAATCCGAAATAGAATTATTAAACCAAATACCTAGATAGTTGATTTTAGAACTATTCCAACAGAATTCAGTAGATTCAAAATTATGTTTGAGACAAAATTTAGTGATGGGAAGGATTTCTGTCTTGTCAGAATTGATCTTATAACCTGAAACTATGGAGAAATCCGGGATTTCTTTTCAAAGAGGAGGAATAGGGGTTCCGGGATGAGATATGAAAAGTAAAATATCATCCGGGTAGGCGGATAGCTTCAAATGTTGCTCAACGTAGGTAAATCCAGAGATCGAGGTACTCTGGCGGATATGGGATAAAAAGGGTTCAAGTGATACAATGAATAGAGGAGGAGATAAGGGGCAGCCCTGAAGTACACCCTGTTGCAAAGGAAAGAGTTGAGAGATAAGACCATTAACGATGACAGAAGCTCTAGGATCGAGTACAACAAGGAGACAAGAGAAATACATTTAGGACCAAAACCATGACAATGAAGAGCTTCAAATAAAAAGGACCAAACTACCCTATTGAAAGCTTTCTCCGCGTCAAATAGAGACTGCAGCTAAAGAGTAAGAAAGAGTTGGAGCCTTGTACAGAACATTAAAGAATAATCGGGAATTATCAGAAGTAAGTCTTGCTTTAACGAAGCCTCACTGTTCTAGACCAATTAGATTTGGTAGAAGAGGTTCAAGGCGTAAAGCAAGCAATTTGGCAAAAATGTTATAGTCCACATTTACCAGAGAAATAGGGCGATAATTCTTACAATGTTTAGATCGCCACCATCTTTATGAATTAAACTTATTGTAGCTTCTAAAAAGGTGCCTTCTGCCTTACCAGTAGAATAAAAATATTGAAAGAGCTGCAAGAGTTTTAGAAGAAGTAGACTAGAGAAATGTAAACGAAATTCTACCGTAAAACCATCTGGGGCCGGAGTTTTATCTTTTTTAAGGAGACTTAAAGATTGAGATAACTCCAGAATCAAAAGATCCGATTCAAGAGATGCAAAGTCAAGATTTACATGAGAAGGGGATGGAACACGACTAAGATAGGTGTCAATAAGAGACATAGATGGGGAGGACTCCGGAGTATACAGAGTTTTATATAATTTCATAAATCCATCAAAAATGTCCTGGTCTTTAAAAAGGAGCTTTCTATTTGATGAATGAATGGAGTCTATCAATACATGCTCTTTCCGAGATTTGAGGTAATTAGCCAAAAGTTTGCCAACTTTATTTCGAGCACTAGTACAAAGGAGAATAGAAGCATTATCTGTAGTTATTTTGTTAAAATCAAGCTTCGCACGAACAAGTTCTTGTAAGGCAGAATCTGATGAAGAAGTGTAAAATTGGTGTTCTAGACGTAATATTGGCCAGTAGAATTTTATGCTGAGTAAGTAAGTGTCCTGGAAACAAAGTCTATGATAAAGCCACGGGCAGTGGCCTTAAATGTATCCCATATCAATGAAGGGGAAGCACCTGGATCTGCATTTAACTGAAAAAATTCCTCAGCAAAGGAAATAAAAGAGGAAGAAAAGACCGATCTTGCAGAAGAGAATTGTTAAATCGACATCTAGAGGAACCGGGATGTGAATGGAGCAGATCGAAATCAGCAACAACTGGGGCATGATCAGATATGACAATAGGTTCAATTGAGGAGGAGATAAGGCTCTGGGTCAGGGATTTAGAAAGGAAGATGTAATCTAAACGTGTCAGGGAGCCATGTGGAGGAGAGAAGAAAGAAAATTCTGTTACATCTGGGTTACAAAGTCTCCAAGCATCTACAAAATGTGTCTGAGAAATGGTACTGTGGAATTGTTTATGGGTCTTGTGAGGGATAAAACAAACTTGGGATTGGCGGTCAAAAAAAGGATCAGTAACCTGGTTACAGTCACATTCTTGGATAAAGAATTCATAATTATATTGAATAAATTTTTTTGTAATGTTAGGCCAGAAAGAATAATCCGGTTGAGTCGGACCATAAACATTAAATACTGTTAACGATATATTATTAATGTGCAGTTTAGCTAGTAACCATCTACCCTCCAAATCAGTTTCTTGAGAAATAACAGAACAATTCAATTTTTTATGACAGAAAATAATTACTCCATTTTTCTTAGTGGTCGTAGGAGACACTGAGGGGCAGATTTACAATGCCCTTGCGCCACTTTTGCGCCGCCGTTGCGTCACTTTTGTGACACAGCGGCGGCGTAAACCATGCGCCACGTTGCGCCCCATTTACAATGTGAGGCATTTGGGGAGATGCGTCACGTTGTAAAGCCCTGCACCACATGAAACCTGCGTCAGGTTTCATGTGGGCGTTCCGGCGCAGGGGGGGGGGGCGTTCCGGCGCAGGAACACCTCGGAAAAGTGACTCAGTGAAATCTACAAGATTTCACGCAGTCACTTTTCCGACGCTGGTGCGTCAAATCCTTACGCCTGCTTCAAGCAGGCGTAAGGTGTGACGCACCATGTTGGGGATAGGGAAGGTTGGAACAGTGCTGGAGTTGCGTCGCGCTTGCGACACAACTTCAGCACTGCGCCAACCTTACGCCGGCAGATGCGTCACGCATCTGCTTATCCGTGCGCCACGATGCACCGCATTGTAAATGCGGCGCATCAGCGGTGGCGCAAGGGCAAACATGCGTGACGCATCTTCCCTGGTGCATCCTTGCAGATTTGCAGGGATGCACCAGGGAACGTAAATTTGCCCCTAAGACTAAACCAACCCAATTCCGTTTAAGTTTCAAAGATTCAGACTCCGTCAAATGGGTTTCTTGCAACAGAACTAAATCAGGATTGTATGAAGCTAAATGGGATAATATTCACTGCCTCTTCATAGGGTTAATAAAACCTTAAAACCTTTCACATTCCAGGACATAACTCTGAATGTACATAAATTGAACAAGGTAGTAAACAACACAATCAACAGTAATGAAAAGGGATGAATAAAGTAGAGGAGAAAGAAGTACATAAGATGAAAAATACAGTAAGGTCAATAACAAAAGACTTAAAGAAGGAGAATAGGAAAGAAGGAAAGGGAATGAGTGAGGAGATAAGAGAAGACAGTACATGTCATACATTGAATGACGATTGTAGTACGTACCTTCAAGGGGAAACAAGCAAACAACAAGGGCTGGCGACAGACAGTAAAGACGGCACATCCAACAAAGGGGAACGTAACACGTCGGGAGATCAAGAAAGAACAGGGGAAGGATATGTAAGGACTCCGGATGATCTGTTATAACAACAAAAACAAAGAAAAGACAAATAAAGATGACTTAATACAAATATATCCAATAAAATGCAATCTGTAGGGAAAGAAAACAACCGAGGATTAGAGAAAAATTATCATGAGAGGTTTAAATTCTCAGAGACTGTCATAAAAAAGTCAAGAGATAGAAGAAGGACCAGCTGTATCCATGGAAGTCGTAGAGTGTGAATGAAGACATTTTCGAAGATCTGCAGGTCTTCAAAGGTGGAGGTGCGGTTCTAAAACGTCCCTTTAAACAAGCACGGATGAAGTAAACCATAGCGCCCACCTAAGGTACGTAGAGCTGGTCTGAGTTCAAGAAACTCCTTCCGGCGTCTAGCCGTTACTGTAGACACGTCTTGGGACAAGAACAATTTGGCACCAGACTAAGGGGCATATTAGCAAGAAATGGCGATAACTATCGCTAACCTAGGTTAGCGCTAGTTTTTTTATCGCCGTCGATCCCTGCAAGTTATCGCCCTGTTAGCGACGTATTATCAACGTTTTGCTAACAGGCGATAGCTGCAGGGATCAGCGGCGAAAACCGTCGCTAACATTAACGCGATGGCATAAATGGAACCGGCGATAGCGGGTGGAATCCAGCGATAAACCCTTAGCGACAGAAAAAGGCACGCTAACCCGCAATTTCTGACTTAGCCTATCTGGCCACCTCCAACATAAAAGATGCACCAAAAAAAAGGATTAATGCAGATTTGAGCAGCCAGGGCATAGTGCAGCACACACCAACAACCCCCTCAAGCCACCCAACATCCCGGTTGACCAGGATAAGATCCTGGTCCCCACGCAGGACCTGCGTCTGGTTCCTGGATCCCTCGCTGGACCTGCGTCTGGTTCCTGGATCTCTTGCTGGACCTGCGTCTGGTTCCTGGATCCCTCGCTGGACCTGTGTCTGGTTCCTGGATCCCTAGCTGGACCTGCGTCTGGTTCCTGGATCCCTCGCTGGACCTGCGTCTGGTTCCTGGATCCCTCGCTGGACCTGCGTCTGGTTCCTGCATCCCTTGCTGGACCTGCGTCTCGTTCCTGGATCCCTCGCTGGAGCTGTGTCTGGTTCCTGGATCCCTTGCTGGAGCTGCGTCTGGTTCCTGGATCCCTCGCTGGAGCTGCGTCTGGTTCTTGGATCCCTCGCTGGAGCTGCGTCTGGTTCCTGGATCCCTCGCTGGACCTGCGTCTGCTTCCTGCATCCCCTGCTGGACCTGCGTCTGGTTCCTGGATCCCTCGCTGGACCTGCGTCTGGTTCCTGGATCCCTTGCTGGACCTGCGTCTGGTTCCTGCATCCCTTGTTGGACCTGCGTCTGGTTCCTGGATCCCTGGCTGGACCTGCGTCTGGTTCCTGGATCCCTTGCTGGAGCTGTGTCTGGTTCCTGGATCCCTCGCTGGAGCTGCGTCTGGTTCCTGGAACCCTCGCTGGAGCTGCGTCTGGTTCCTGGATCCCTCGCTGGAGCTGCGTCTGGTTCCTTGATCCCTCGCTGGACCTGCGTCAGTGGCCTGGAGTGGGATGTGGAGTAGATGTGGAGTCGATGAGCAGTGGCGAGAGACATTGATGTGCGACGATCACCCGTACCTGGTGGTGAAGTCTGGCAGGTCGCATGGAGACACGTTGCTGACCTGTGTGAGAAGCCCGCCTTGTGCACCTTGGTGCAGTCAATGGTAGAGGTTATCCTGCGCACCAACGTAGTGATGTCCGCTTTGCATACTATGATCCACCACTACACCGGGGTGCATGGAGTTACCAACGGTGGTTGCCGTCTCCCTACATCACAGGACGGATGATGTTGGGCTGGCCGGACGCCCTGGAGGGTGAGGACCCTGTGCAACACCGAACTTGTGTGGACTGAGCGCTGCAACTACACGCCTAAGGGAGCCCTGCTGCATCAACTGCATCGGGCGGTCCACCAGCCGACTACGCGGTGACTGCTGTACCCAGCCCAGTGAAAGCACACCTGTCTCAGGCTCCTGCTGGCTGAGTCACAGATGTGGAGAGAGTGCAGTGTATTGCGCCACGGGGTCAATGTCCAGGTAAGGAGAAGGTGGGACACGTAGCGCAGGAGGGCCGGGGGGAGTCGCTCATACCTATCACACGTAGGTGACGCACCCCCAGTGGCGGGTCTACCGCTATGTTGGAAGAGCGTTGCCCCACCACCTCAAGCAGTGCAGAAGAGGAACAATCATCACATGATGATAACTCAATCAATCAATCACTCAGGGGAATTGTAAGCGTGCCACACACCCGTGAGGTTCGCAAGGCACTGAGGGGTGGGGGTCCGCAGATCTGTAAGCCGAAGAGCCAGGTCGTGAGGGTCTTCCTGAAGGTGTTCAGGGAGGGGGCACCTCTGATGTCTGCCGGTAACTCGTTCCAGGTATTGGATGCAATGTGGGAGAAGGATCTCCCGCCTGCTCTGGCTCTGTGGATGCGCTGTGTTTCGGACAGTGCGAGGTTGGAAGATCGGATGTCTCATTTGTGTACGTGGAAGTTGATTCTGTTGTTGAGGTATTTGGTTACGTTGTTGAGTAGGCATTCGGAGGCGTGAGTGATGATTTTGAAGGTGACTCCTATCACCACGGGGAGACACTGGAGTCTACGTAGGTGTCGACTGATGTGTTAGTGCCGGGGGATGCCGAGGACGAGTCTGGCGGTGTTGTACTGAAATGTTGGTAGTTTACGGAGTATGGACTTGTAAATGGCAGCGTAGAGTGCGTTTCCAATGCCCAGTCTGCTGGTGATGAGTGCATGGGTGACTGTCTTCCTTGACTCTGGGGGTATCCATTTGAAGGTCTTGCGGAGGATGCGGAGGGTGTTGAAGCAGCTGGAGGTGACGGCGTAGACCTGTCTGTTCATGGTGAGGGATGGGTCGAGTACGATGTCGAGGTTTCTGGCGTGGTCCGAGGGGGTAGGTGGGCTTCCGAGGGCGAAGGCCAACAGGTTTTGTCCCATGCTGAAGGTGTGGTTCCAAGGACAAGGACTCCTGTCTTCCCGGCGTTGAGCTCCAGGCAGCTGTTGGTCATCCAGACTGTGACGTCCTGCATTCCGTTCTGGAAATTAAGTCTGGCGGTGGTGGTCATTTTGGTGAGGGGGAGGTGTATGTCATCAGCGTAGGATACAATGTTGAGGCCGTGTTGTTGGACGTTGGCGCCGAGGGTGCCATGTAAATGTTGAAGACGGTCGGGCTCAGAGATGAACCCTCTGGGACTCCGCAGGTGATTTACGTGGGAATGGAGAGGAAGGTTGGCAGTCTGATCCTTTGGCTTCTTCCGGGGAGGAATGATCGGATCCAGTCGAGGCCTGTTCCTTGTATGCCGGCGTCGTGTAGTCTTGCAACTAGTGTGTGGTGGGAGACGGTGTTGAAAGCCGCTGAAAGGACGAGTATGATGAGGGCTGCGGACTGGCCTTGGTCCAGGAGTGTGCGGATGTCGTCTGTGGCGGCCAGTAGGACGGCCTCGTTGCTGTGGTTGGTTTGCAATCCGGATTGGGACGGGTCAAGGATGGCGTTGTCATCAATGAATCGTGTCACTTCCCTGTTGACTGTTTACTCAGCAACTTTGCCACTTTGGCTGCGAAGGGGAGGAGCAAGATGGGCCGGTAGTTCTTGAGGTCGGTGGGGTCAGCTGCGGTCTTCTTGAGAAGGGGCCAGACTTCTGCACGCTTTCAGTCGTCTGGGTAGGTGCCTGTCTTGAAGGTGGTGTTGATGGTGCATTGCAGTTCGTGTGTGATGGCGGCCGCGGCTCTGTGGTAGATGAGGGAGGGCATGGGTTGGTGGGGGCCCACGAGTGCATGCCTTTCATGGTTGAGGCTGTGTCTTCGGCTGTGACTGGCGACCAGGTGGAGAGGGTGGGCTGGCTGGTGTGTCCGGGGCCCGGGGTGTCTGTAGACGAGGGTTCCTCGGAGTGTGGAGTTGTGGCTGGTCTGGATCTGGAAGTGCAGGTGTCTGGCGGAGGGGAAGGTTCCGCTGGGGGTGGTGAGGCGGAGGGTGCTCTTGTGTGCAATGGCGAGACACCCTCCCGAGTGGTTGGTGCCATCCTTCCTCTGGATCTTGTATCCGTCCGGGATGGCGGACTTGATGTCGGGGCGGAGGAGGCCTTGGTCCAGGTCTCCGAGAAGAAGGTGATGTCGGGCGAGAGAGAGTCGAGTAGGTTCCAGATTTCAACGGCGTGTATGTGCACGGAGCGCCCGTTGAGGGGGATGCATCCTAGGGTGTAGCCGGTGCTGGTGTCGGCTGTGTTGGAGTCCGGGGTGGTGGTTAAGCTCCGGCGGCAGTGGAGGCAGGAGAACTGGCCCTGGGTCGTATTTGCCAAGGCCTATTGTCAGTCTCTGACTTTCCCGGGTTTGAATGCGTGGAGGGTGGCTGTGCCGTAGCAGTGGGTGGCCCGTGATCCAGGCCTACTGGTGCTGGTCGTGGTTGGGTTGCAGACGTGCGCAGACGGGCTTGTCTTAGGTGCACCTTCTGTGTGCCAGCAGCGCCTGTCCGCTGCGCAATTGCGCAGCGTCCACCATTAAGTAGGGGAGGGCGGAGGAACAATCAGCTGGGAGGCGGGAATGTGCAAGGACAGGGGCGCGTGGCCGCAGGGGCAACAGCGGTGGGAAGCGTGTAGTGCGGGCTCAGAGAAGCCAATGAAACAGTTAAAAAAGGGACAAACAAGGGATAACTAACAGATGTAATCTTGCTATGTATCCTCAGGGGTTGGGCGGGTGGGTAGGACTGCTCCAAACACGAAGCAGGGAATGTGCGGATTGGCATGCACACTCAAGTGCGCAATGACTGTTTGGTCGGCCAACTCAGGCCGCCCAATGCAGACATGCGCACTTCTCTGTTCGCAATGAAGGCTGCATTGCAGCCTGCATGGAGAACATGCCCACCCCTCCGGCCCCTGGCTGCATGACTTGTCCTGTTGCCAAATTACAATACCACCGCTGCATTGCAGAGTTGTGAATGACTCATGCGAGGGAGCCTGGCTGCCTACTTCCTTTTCCTGGAAGCAGACGCAGGAGAGCAGGAGCTACGTAGACACGGCTTAGAGGTGAGACTTCCCTCAATAAATTCTTAACTACACACGCTCACACACACATCCCCGCGGCCACGCACCATCCAGTGTTCATTACGGGGTTTACCACCTCACAGCTGTCCAGACACCCCCTCCGCACTTCTCAATGGTGGCCGCTGTGCGCCCATGCACAGCGGGCGTACCACTCGTGTGCCAAAGGCACATACGTAGTTGCGATGCATGCCATGACTTCGCATTCCATTCTAATACATACTAATGCTAGGCACATTGCAACAGTAGAGTAGGTGTTGCATAGCTGAGACATGACAATCACTGTTCCCACTACAGTGAGTGCGACCCAAGAATAACCTTTGCACTACAGACCCAACCGTGAACCCTGGAATTCATTTCTGAACCCCCAAAAGACACCCAAAAGATCACATTTGAGACAAATGCACCCTCCAAATTTCTCTTTATTTTGGCACAAAACACACCCAGGATTTAGAAATTTGACCCCAAAAAATACACACAAAAATTCAAAAATGTACCCCAAAAATCACCCAATTTTTCATATTTTACCCCAAAAAACACCCAATTTTTCATATTTTACCCCAAAAAACAGCCCATTTTTCATATTTTACATCCTGCACACCTGAAAAAGTTGAAATTACCCCATTAATTACCTCACAATGCGCTGTATTCAAATGCGATGTTAAGGCACCTGCGTTGTCAGAGTTGCGTTGTTAACGATGTACTGCCTGCGTTGTAATGGTCGTCTCCCGTGCCAAAGGCAACCCATAGGCTACGCCGTTTGCGTCCGTCTGCCCCTGGACCGCGCGTAGCATTAAGGAGCATTCCTCTTGGACACTCCACCGATACGATGCCAGCAGCCTCCTCGCCATCAACCCTGGACACCACCTCGCCTGGCAGGACCAACCTCTGCTCCGGACCGGACATCGCCATCACCATCACTGACGTCTGCAGTATCACCCGCAAGGAGCACCCCAACCTTCAGGGAGGAGGCATTGCCATCACCTACAGAAGCACACTCCGACTGACCACGCACTCTAATGACCCAAGGGTGACCATGGACCACGTCAACTCCAAGATCCGGACCAGGCACAGGTGCATCCTCTGTGGCACCCTCATGTGCAGGCCACCCAGGCCATGGCCCCCCATTCTCCAATACCCTTTTAGACCTCAATGCACCCCAAGATCTCCCATCCACCAACGACATCCTACTCGGTGACCTCAAGTTCAACCTGGAGAACCCCAGTGACCAGGACACCACCCCGTCATGGGGAAGGTCCCCTTCATCAGACGCAAGCAGCAAGTCACCGCAACAAGCCACATAGCAGGACACATGGTGGAGCACGTCACCTCCGCCAGCGTGAACTTCAAGTGCAGCCACAACACCGGACTTTCCTGGACCGACCATCATTGGTAACATCACGTCTTCACCTTGCCCACCGGACGCCACCGCCATCATCGCACCCCCTCGCAGCTGGATCAAGGCCACCGAAGAACATCTCGTCAACTCCCTCTGCACCAACTCGCCACCAATGCTTCCATGCGATGACACCGCAGCACCCAACCACCACCGATGTATCTCCTACTGTGCCGACATTCGGGCACCCTTCATGAACAGCACTGCGTCAGTACCTTCCGCCTGCCTGATGGCAGGCGTGAGGGTGAGGCAGTGCCACAGGGATAGGCTGGCCCCATGCATTGCTGGAGTTGCGTCATGGTTGTGACACGACTGCAGCAATGTGTGACTTTAGCGCAGACAGATACGTCAGGATTCCTGACATATCTGTCATTACTTGCATCATGGAGTGCTGTACAGTAAGTACAGCGCATCCATGCTGTTGCAAGGAGGGCGTATTGAGAAGTGTTGCAACGCTGTCTTGTCGCAGCGCAGCAACACTTTTCATGACTGGGGCCCAGGAATGCGCACTATCTTATTGATGGTGCACAGTCCTGCACTGTATTTTTGTCACAGGGCAGCACTGCAACATTGCTTGCAGCGCTGTCCAGCACCAAAAACATGCATGGATGTGGGCCCAAGACTTATTCCCATTTTTAAGACCAGCTATTTTCTGGTCTTAAGTTCCTGCAGCTAACGGGCCTTAGCGTAACTTTTTTTATCGCTTCGCGGGTCCGGCCTATCCTTGCTAATAGGGCGAAGTGCGGTTAGCGGGAGTTTTTGCTGGATTTAGAGACGGAACGCCTACCTTGCATGTCATTAGCAATAAATATCGCTGGCATGCAAGGTGATAGAAAAAACGGGTGCTATCGCCGGAAAGCTGTCGCTAACGCCTGTTAGCGACAGTTTGCTAATAGGGCGATAAAAATATCGCCACTTTAGCGTAAAAAAAGTGCCGCTAAAGTGGCGATGAGCCCTTGATAATATGCCCCTAAATTAATTGTTTTTTACGTGTGGCCCCATTTAGAACTTGCAAAAGGTCAGTAAATTTAAAAAATAGGAGGATTACACCACAGGGCTTTGAAGGAGTGGATGAAGAGGAGAGACGAGGACCCAGTCTATGGGCACATTATATATTCAAAGACACTGACGCAGGAAGGTCTAGAAGCTTCTGAGAAAAGAGGTGAAGAAGGTCGCAGGGTCATCACTCTCAATACCCTCTGGAAGACAATATAGGTGAAGGTTATTGCTCCGATTTTTATTTTCAAGATCCTCAGCAGACTTCTTTAAGAGCATGCTATCCTTCTCCAGAGAGGAGACCCTTGAAGAGACATCTTGAAGATCACTGACGTGCTGTTCCACGACAGACACCCTGGAGTCTAGTGAAGACCACTTAGTATCCAAAACTTGTAAACGTGTATTGGTTTCCTCAATGAATGGTCTCAAAGCACGTATTTCTTCCAAGACAGTGTCTAAAGAAACAGGTGAAGTAGATTTCGGCAGAGAAGGGGGGTCTTGTTTAAGCCTTTTGTTAGCAGAAGATGGCGATTGCATTTTTGATGGCGCAATAGGCATAGACGTTGTTTTGGAAACGTTAGAATGAGCCATCTTGTCAGAATTATGCAAATCAGGCATAGGGTGCGTAAAGGAAGCAGAACCCGATACAGGCAAACCAGCAGTAATCCTTTTATTAGAGTGTAGTAAATGTTTTGATCTGCCCAAGTGTAAAGCAAATACTTTTAACCCAGCATTAGTATAGGGCGTCAATAAAATCTCCTTTGAATGAAATATAGAAATAAAAAAAAAGTCCAGTGGCGAAGGTTCTTAAATATAACTAGAGGAAACAACAGTACCTTAACACATTTCCATAGTTGAAATGAATTCCTTTAGTCAAGAGAAAAAACAAAATGGTGGCCGAAATGCAGCAGTCCCTGTCACTCGACGTACCACACAGCCAGAAGCAGGGAGGAGAAACCGGAGGACAGCCTACCGTGCAGGAGGAATTCCACTGTAAAATAAGCCCCATTGAAGTAGCGGAGCGGCTCTGGAACCGCCGAAAACAGAGGTGTCTCTCCTGACGCAGCTCGGAGCTCTGAGCTCCGGCGGCCATCTTGTGAGGCGTCGCGAGCCGCTCTCGGAGGAGGACTATTTTAACATGGAAGGTGCGTGTCCGCGCTGGAGTTTGCTCCTATGAGAAGTGCTCACATGCGGCTACATTGTTGCACTTTATTTTCCTTGTAATCGGTTTGCACTGCGTGGAGGTGCCTGGCTCCACTGACTTTGGGAGCCATCTTGGTAGAGGCTGCCCACTGTTTTAATTTGTTTAAGTGCTGTTTTTCCCCCTTTTATTTCATTGTTTTATCTTGGTTGCCACTACTTTCTTCTGGAGGGGAAGCCTTCCAATAGGGAGGGGAGTTGCTGGGCTCCAGTTTCTATTTCAAGTGCCCTTTGGTTTTGTGCATGTCTTTACCCCACAGCCATGCCCCCTTTTAGGAGGTGGGTTATTTTAACATGGAAGGTGCTGTCCCTGCAGTGAGCACGTGCAGTGTGGTGTGCCGCTAGCACACCTTAAAGGAAAGCCCGTCTGCACCATTCCGCGCCGGAACAGCGCCAAGTGCCAGGACCCCTGGCCTTTTTAGATCAGCCCATCTGCTACACCAGGAAGGAACTTCTGGATTGTCAAGCGGCCAGGCCCGCCTCGTGCAGTCATTCTTTGTATCCGAATAACATGGAGGCATGCTGCAAACACTGCTTCTTTTTGGAATAAACTCGATGTCTGTGATTTTATTGAGGAACACTCACGTCACGCCCCATTTCTGAGTAAGACATGGCTAAAAGAGGACTCTGTCCCTGTCATTTTGCAAGCTATCTCTCAACGATATGATATTGTCAGACAAGGACAAGATGGGACTGCGATGGTCTTTAGGCAAGGGCTACATTGCAGTGGCGGTTTCTTCACTTGGGCAGGGGAGCGTGGCCACCCTGCCCGCTGCGAGTCTCACAGGAAAAATGAAATGGCAATGAAAAGATTTCATAGCCATTTTATTTTTCTGACAAAGGCACTCACCGCACTGCAGCAGCGCCAGCCCAGAGACATGCAGGCGTGTCCTCTGCTGCCAGTCCAGGAGCAGTGGCTGACTGGATGCTCCAAAGTGTGCATATCACTTTGAACAGCTCTCTTGTGCAGACCAAAGTGACATTCGCACTCTGAAACTCTCAATCTAGCTGTCTTAGACAGCTGGGTGAAGGCAAGCACAGGCCTACAGGCCGTGAAGGAGCATCCAGCCAGCCTGCTCCTCCAATCCTGGCGCTGCTCTCACAGCATGAGAGCAGCGCCAGGATTGGTTAAGGGAGTTGGCAGGGCCCATGCTGCAGGAAAGAAGATCGGGAGTGGAGAGAGGAGTGCAGCCAGGTAAGTGATTCTTTTTTCTTTTCCTCCTGCCCTCTATTTGCATCAGTCCCTTCCCCCCACCCAAAGTCCCCGTAACTGGCAGCCACCTCTGCTACATTTCTCCCTTTCTGAGTTATCAATTGATGGATGCAAAGCATCCTTTTTCTCCTTGGCTCTTACAAAAACCCTTGCATTCTCAGGGGCCTTGATCTATCATCCGCCGGGCTCACTGTTTAATGTTATCACTTATCTAGTAGATTCATTATCTCCTCTAGTACATCATTTACCTTCTTTTTGGTGGTAGGGAATTTTAATTTACAGTTTGAAGATGTCAGCTGCCCTGGAGTGAATTCTTTACTAATGCACCTGTTGAGCTTCCAGCTCATGTAATGAGTTCACATTCCTAAGCATAGGTTAGGTTAAACTCTACACCCTGTGTTTCCTAAACTCGAGATGAAGCACCGCTTCCTCTGAGTTGGTCGGCCATCTCACCATTCCCATCTTTATAAAGCTCAGTGGAGTGTTGGTGGACCATGACTCCATAACAACCTGGTCACATCAGTGGGCCAAAGTGACTCCTGTGAGGGTTTGCCAAGCACTTGAGAAAAGCGTCCCATCTTAGATAAGTGTGCAGATAAGGCCAGTAAATAAACTCATGACTGGACCAGAGGACCATTAGATCAGATCGCTCCCTTCACGAAGCAGGGTTTCTGTGGGCAAAGGCCTTCGGCATGTTGGTTTAACAAAGACCTATTGGCCATGAAGAAGAAATGCAAGCCTCTTGAGGGCCTTTGGCGCAATGCACACGATTCATTGTATAGAGTGGACTACGACGCTGCTCTAAACACCACCATCATTGCATTAAACAATCTCGCCAAGGCTTCTATGCAACTAATACTTACTCCGCCTCTAATACTTCTAGAGAGATTGACTCTATATGTAAATCGCTCACCTCACTGGCTCCAATTTCCTCTTCCACCTCATCATTGGTCGAGAGATGCAATGGCTTAACCTCCTTCTTTCATCAAGAATTGTTTACATCTCTGCCTCTTTCCCTGCTCCAGCCAGAGGCTCTCCAAGCCTGACTGCGTGCTTCAACAAATCTGAGGACAGCTCTAGGCATTTGAAATTCAATGCTGTTGAACCGGCTGAGATGGCTTTGCTATGGTCCTCTGTGAAATCGGGCTGTTGCTTCGACCCAGTATCCCCCTCTATTCTACAGCATGGCTTTGTGGTGGTCCAGCCTGTTCTGTGTGATTCGATAAGTCATTCCCTAGCTTCTAGTTGTGTTCCCCAGAGATGGAAACATCCTATGGTAGTTCCACTCCTGAAAAAACTCTGCTTGGTCCTTCTAAACCTGAAAATTATCCTTCAATCTCTCTTTTACTTTTATTCTTTTAAATCATTGAGAAACATGCAAATAAACTGCTTGCCAACATTATTGAATGCAATAATCTACTTCACAGGACCCAGTCGGGGTTTCATCCATCCCACAACAATGAATCCGCAGGGCGTGGCTCGAGCGCCGATCGTGATGGCCGCACGTCAGTGAAGCTCCCACCTTCTGCGGCCTAAACCCGCTAAAATATCCGTTACACTATCCTTAAATTACACCAGAAGCGTGGCGGAGGCACAGCGTAACCTCCGCTGCAGAGCGATAAGCAACTGAGGCGCCGGCGAGGAAGATAGCGGCAGAATCGCTCTGCGCATCCGCTAGGCCCGAGAAGCCCTGGGCTTGAGTTTTGCACTGGCCGCGGGTGACCTCCGAGAGAGCCGGTCACGGTCCAGGAGGCGCCGCAGCTCCTCCCAAAAGCAAGTACGCAGAAAAGCGAAAGGGACCCCGGGTGAATCCTGCAGAGAGCCGCTTCCCCTCCTAGGTGCGGGAGGTGGAAGGAGTGAAAAGGGGGCCATCAGTCGTGAGGGAATTCTGGGCAAATCGAAGCAGCCCAACGGATCGCGCTGGTGGAGAGCACGTAAACGGCCTGTATTTGCCTGGAAACTTGACTCACCAATTGCCCTGACTGGCAGCCCCCAGTAAGTGCAGCCGCGTTGGAGTGAGCGGCACCTGGCCCGGGTGGTGGCCTCTCCAACTGGAATAACCATCGGGAGGGGCCCTGAGCACGATAAATCACAGCTTTGACATTGAAATGCGTAGAGTGGCAAGCGCAGTATAGCGGTGTGAGGCCTCACAGAAGCATCAGTGGAACCCATTACCTGTGAGTACTCGCGGTGGGCCCCTGCCCACCTCTCCCTCCTGGGTATAAATTGGGAGCCAACCGGGGATTAATAACTGGGGGTAGAGTTTCAACCGGCGTGGACCTGGGATGCCCGATACCATATCCCTTGTGTAATGAAGTGCGGAGTGTTCAGGGGAACGGTGCAAGGACAAGATACGCTTGGAAATAATTAACCAGCGCAACGGTGGGGGTGAAGAACCCTCCCCCAAAACAAGTGATCTGCCCAACCACCGCTGAAGTACGGGAGACATCATTTGGGCCTGGCCTTGGGAGTGTTGGATTTCTGGATCCCTGGAGGCGTCCCAAAAGATCAGCGAGTAGGAGGGCTCCCGAGACCAGGCTGCGGGCGGCTTCCGTAGGAGCGTCCCTTTGGGCACACACAGGTGCCGACATGTCGGTGGCCAAGGGACAGAAAAATACGCACCAAACCAAGTTAGATAAGTATGCAACACAAAAACAGGGAGAGGTGGATGCTGCAAATAAGGGTGAACCTGACCCAATGCCGAACCCAACCACAGGAGAGCCTACACTTAAAGATGTCATGACAGCAATAGCGGGGATACGCACTTCGCTAGAACAAAGAATGGATACCATTACCATGGAAATTACATTGATGAGAGTCGATCTGCAGAAAACAAGTGAAAATGTGAAATCCATGGAGGTGGTGACCACCGAGCTCAGTAGTGAAACCATCAGATGAGAATTGAGATTAAGGAACTGCAGGCAGCCCAGAAACGAACAGAACACCAGCTGGATGACTACGAAGGTAGATTGCGCCGCAACAATGTAAGGATCATTGGGGTCCCCGAGAGGGAAGAGGGACCAGCTGTGGACCTATTCGTAGAGGATTTAATACTGAAACACCTCCGGCTAAAAACCCTATCAAACTATTTCACAGTTGAGAGGGCACACATGGTACCAGGGGCCAGGCCTAAGCCAGGTGCTCCCCCTCGTCCAATCCTGGCGAAGCTCCTGAATTTCAGGGACTGAGACATCATATTACAAACGGCCAGATCGACTCCTCCCCTCAAATTCGAAAACAGTGAACTGTCCTTTTTTCCGGATTTTACTATAGCGGTCCAGAGGCAAAGAAGAACCTTCCTGAACATTAAGAAACAGCTGAGGGACAAAGGAATTCGGTACTCAATGCTGTTTCCTGCTAAACTGCGAATAGAGGTGGACGGCAAAGCCTGGTTCTTTAACACCCCAGAGGCGGCACAGGAGTGGTTGGATAGCTGGAGGTCGGCCAAAGATCATAATGCGCGATGAGGGGGGGCCCACATCCCCACGCAATTCACTGCCTTTAGAAATTGAGACGCAACGTGTGCTGGCTGGAACAATTTTGGTGGACATTGACTTAAGAGTAGGGTTTTGAATGTGCCAGGAAGTGTGGCGCCTTGCTGTGTGTGCGTAATGTCTGTGTGTAGAAATGTGACACAGTGCAGCCAGGTAAGGGGAGTTACCCTATAACCCCTTTATGTGTGTGGGTAGAACCCGCACAAATTTCAGAAAAGCAAAAGTCCTGGGTAGGCCTGGGCGGAAAACTAAGCTACGCTCGCGTAGTTTGCGCAACTACGCGCTACGCGAATTGCACGTAGCACAGTGCAAAAACGCGTAGCGGGCATTTTTTGCTTGCTCGCGGTCCTCAACGTCAAGTTGGCGACCGCGAGCGAGCAAAATGACATCCCGGCGAGACTTTTTCCTCGTTCGCTATCAGCAACATCAAGTTGCCGATCGCGAGCGTGGAAAATAAACCTCCCGGCAAGATTCTCAATGCGGGGAGGTCAGGTTTCTCATTGCGAGTGGTCGCGAGTGGTCGCGTATGCTCGCGACCGCTCGCGATGAGAAACTACCAGTCCGCGTTGAGAAAACTGCCGCTCGAGTACAAATCTACTCGAGCGGCAGAAAACGACCGCTTGCACTGTGCAAGATGCCGTTTGCAATGATTGCACAGTGCGGACAAGCATCCGGCACTGTGCAATCATTGCGAACAGCATTTCCTACTGCACTACGCAGTTCGCGTAGTGCTACGCGTAGCTCGCGTAGTGCGAAGTGCACTTCGCGTAGCTACGCGTAGCGCTACTACGCAAACTACGCCCAGGGTTAGTCCTGGGCACACGTTACAGGGTGAAAACAATGGTTAATGAAGTCTCATGTATCTGGAGAGTTCTCATATAAGGTCCACGCAAGTCGTTTAGGAATTCTTCAGTTATTTAATTTTTATCATTAAAAGACACAACCAGCCAACACGTGTTTCGTCACAATGGGAAGTATCCCGTGACTTCTTCAGGGCTGTATGGGAAAGCGTGAAAATCTTTGAGAAATCGCTCCGCCGGTGATAATTCCGACCCGGACGGTCTGGTAAAGATAACGGACTAATCCTTGGAAGTATAAAAGAAACAGTGAAGCTCCGATGTGACGGAGATCCCTGAAAGTAAGTACCTGCAATCGAGCTGAGTGGCGGGTCCACCGCTACAACAAAACTGTAGCGTGTGTGCTACGCGAACTGCAGGCACTGGTTCACATCTGTTCCGGAAACAGACCTTCCGGGTCGGAATTATCACCGGCGGAGCGATTTCTCAAAGATTTTCACGGGATACTTCCCATTGTGACGAAACACGTGTTGGCTGGTTGTGTCTTTTAATGATAAAAATTAAATAACTGAAGAATTCCTAAACGACTTGCGTGGACCTTATATGAGAACTCTCCAGATACATGAGACTTCATTAACAATTGTTTTCACCCTGTAACGTGTGCCCAGGACTTTTGCTTTTCTGAAATTTTGGTGGACATTTGGCTTCTTTGGACGACGCTCTGGTGAACGCGACCAACGGATCAAGAGGAAAATGCCTACGCTAAGTGACTCAGTTTGAACTTAACTATGGTCTGGTGCACTGAACGGGGGACGCATAGTAGTGGGCGGACAGCCGCGGGGGAAGTGTAGCCACCCCACCCGAGTTAAGAGTTAGTTTACTAGAATAGGGCGACAGGCACTCTGCACTATTGGGGTATGGGCAGTTTTTAGGCCCAGAGTGCGGGGAGGCAGGGTGGGGGGATGTTGGGAACCTAGTGTTAAACCAGTTCAATTAAGGGACAAGCAAGTACAGTTCGAAGCAGGGTTTGTGAGAAATGACGTTTGTGTGGCAACAACACAAGGTCGCAGCATGCTAATGATCAGTGATGTTAACAATCGTACGCACCAGGGGGCGGGGGTCAGGGGTGGGGCGGGGGGCTGGAGGGGAGGCGAAACTGGATTCAATGGGTGAGACAAAACTCAAACTCCTATCCTGGAATGTAAACGGCTTGGGGGATAAACTAAAGAGGGGAATAGTTTTACAGTATATTAAAAGGCATGCCCGGATGTGGTCCTGCTCCAGGAGACACATCTGATAGGAAATGCATGCAAAGCACTTGACAGTTGGGGCTACCATCTGGTTGCACACTCGGGATTTACCTCGGGCTCCCGGGGGGTTGGTATTATGATGCGCAAATCCTTCCCGATGTCCACAGACCGTACCTGGACTGATGAAATGGGTAGATATGCATCAGTGTCGGGTAGGTGGGAGGGGGAAACATTGACCCTGGTTTCCGTCTATGTCCCCCCAGGGCTACAAGCAATAACATTTCGAGACTTGGGAAGCAAGTTGGTGGAGTTTTCAGAGGGGAGGCTGATGCTGGGGGCGGATTTTAATTCTGTGGTATGTGGAAGGCATGATCGCTGTCCCCCCAGAGACCTGGGTCCTGCGCAAATGGTTCTGCCCACCTTTCTGGACGCCATCAGACTGGTGGACGCATGGCGACTCCGTCACCCCACAGATTCCCAGTTTACATTTCACTCTGGGGCACACAATAGTCTCTCCCGTATTGACTACATCCTCATGCCGGCAGACCAGGTGGGTAATATTACAGACATTAGGCACATGGCACAGAGCATATCTGACCACTCTCCCATATGGGTAAAGATGGGTAGGGGAGAGAGCCCCTAAATCCCAAAATATCCCAAAACAAGACAGAATATCGCCTTATCGATTGAGTGCTACTTCCAAGAAAATGAGGATCCGTGGGCTCGGCGCGAACACTCTGGGAGGCATTCAAAACAGTGGTCCGAGGTCAGGCAATCTCACAGATAGCGGGGGCCAAAAAGGAAAAGAATGCGGAACTAACACAGTTGGAAGAAGAGATCTTAGCGCTTGAAGGGGAGCTGCTAGTGGCCGGGGGACTAAGCACGACACATAAGCTTAACCTTAAGAAGGAAGAATACAAAAGCGTGGTCACAGATAGAGCCAAAACACTACAAAGGGACAAACTCGGTAGGGTGTATGAGCTAGGGGACAGAGCAGGCAAACTATTGGCGTGGCTAGATCGGCGTGAACACTCCAGTCGCCTGGTCACGGAGCAAACAACTGATGCGGGAGTGACACTTTCAGACACGCAATCGATTGCAGATGAATTCCCCAAATATTACACTAGGATATATAAATCTCACTCTGTCTGCCTGATAAATGAGTCAAGAGCCCTCTTGACAGACATTCGGCTACCGGCTGTGTAGGAGAGTAGGATCTGCCTCTTATGTTGCCCCCACTTTTTTTTCTGATGTTTACACTGGTTTCTGGCTATAGTCAGGCTGGGACCCTGCTAATCAGGGCCCCAGCCTCTCTGTTCTCTCTAAACGACTTGGAGTGCACTCTAGGTGCACTAGTGATTGGATACTGTGGTACCTTATGAGTCCCTAGTATATGGTACCTTAGGTACCAAGGGCATAGGTACTTCACAGGCCTCCCAGGGGCTGCAGCATGTATTATGCCGCCACTGGGAAGCAGACTAAATCTGACACCACAGGCCTGCTACTGCAGCCTGAGTGAGGAAGTGCTAGCACCCCTCACTGAGATATAGGTTCCCTATATCTCTCCTGCACACACATATAACCCTATCAGTCACCCCTAAGGCAGGCCCTATCAATCCTGAGGGCAGGGTGCTTGGCTTCTATGTGAGGGGGTGCTTCTGCCTGAGCAGGGCCCCTCTGCAGCTCTCAGAGTCCATTCTCTGGTGCTGTTTGTGGATGCGGTTAAACCATATACTTTTAAGTGCATTATATCCTCGCGGTAAAATGCTAACTTTGGAATGGCTGCATCGAAACATGTCGTGTTTGGTGTCAAACACCTTGGAATACTACCCCCCGCCAGTCCTGGCGGCGGGGGTAGCATTCCACCCTTCTAGAGGGATAGACATGTACCTACTGTGGAAACGCGGTAGAATCCGACAGAGCCCTGGCATCACAAAATGGATGCCACCAGTCACAGACACTGGGCTGCCCTCCTGCTGATGACCAACACTCGCAGTGGAGGGAGCCCAACAATAGATATCCTGTCCCAAGGGGGTGTGACCACCTCCCAGACAGGGTTTAGTGTATTGGGGCTGGGTGGGTGCACTCTTAGAGTGCTTTGAAGTCCTTCACTGGGGGAGCAGAAGGCTCCTCTGTGCATATGCCAGTTCAAACCGGCTCAGGGGCTACCTGCCCCTGCTCTGGCGCGAACTGGACAAAGGGAAGTGGATGTAGCCACCCACTCCCTGACCCTCCCATAGGTAGGGTCATAGAGCTAGTCCCTCCCCTCCTTTTGGTATAAGAGGGGGAACCTGTGCATTGCACCCTAGATTTCCCTGGAAAACGCTCTACAAGAAGAATCCCGGACCTTCGACGTTCCACTACCTTTGGAAGACTGAAGAATCTCCCTTGGAGTCAAGGAATGACTCCCCTGCTTGGCAGGCACCAAAAACTACAAACGACAGTCGCAAACTACGCCGCTCCCGCCGGAGTCCGAAGTCCCTGCAGCCCAAGAAGTAGATTTCCTGACTTCTCAAAGGCCATCGTGAGACCCCAGCGAAGCTGAGGCCAGTGGACCCCAAGAGTAACGAGGAACCGCGACCCCTGGGTACCGTGCACTATTGTCGAGTGCAACCCCTTCACAACGTTCCACGAACTTGAGCTTTGGACCACATATGATCCCAGCCTCCAGCAGGAATCCCTCCTAAGATCAGAGGCCTACCACGTCCCGAGTGACTGTGGGCCCCTGTGAGAGAATCCTCCCGAGGTGTCTTTGCGATCCCTTGCCAGCCGGCTTGTGGGTCCCCAAAAGACTTTCCAAAGAAACAAAAGGGCTCCCCTGGTTGCTCCAGGCCTGCCCTGACTTACCCTCGCTGGGTGAGTTCCACAGACCTTGCTGGTCTGCGCCATTGCCTCTTCACACTTTCCTCGAGACTTCCTGTTACCAAGGCTTGTTTGCTCCGATCGAGTTGCCGACACCGCAGTAAGCCGCAGACATCGTGGGACACGCCGAATCCAGCTCCTGGTTGTCGTCGACGCCTCCTGGACCTCGTGGCTGAAGAGTCAAGGCAACCTTGAATGACCTGAACCCTGCGACGACGGTGGGCATTCATCTTCCTTGCCCCGAGTCACTGCCAGGTGACTTTGAACACTGTCCCCTCTGCTTTCAGGTCATCCTTCCACCGAATCCAGGCTTGGATTCCACCGGACACTTCTTCGGACTTCACAAGCAGCAAGTCTTCTTTGTTCGCCATTGAAATCGACGCCGCGACCCGACACCAAAGGACACCTGTGCACCCGGCTTCCCTGGGTGAGGTAACTCCAGCACTCCAGTGCTCCTGTGGGTGTGGGCCCTCGAACTACTTACCCTGTAAGTGACTTGCTTGTAGGTTCACCAGAAGTATCCTAAAACTCTTACTTTCCCCATGCGATTCTCGCACTGACTCGTACCTGGTTCGCGTCTGTGTTAGACACACCGCGTCCGACTCCCTTGCAAATCCTATCTGTAGACCGTATCCTTCGACTCGTACTGAGTCCGATCGGTGTGTTCGCCTCGAACACGCAAGGGACCTTGAACATTGATATCTCAATCGCGTCTGAGCGCATAGACTCGTACAGGATTCGCATCGGTGCCAGGTCACCGCGTCCGTCCCCTGTGGGTCTCCTACAACTACCTGGGGTGGTTCTTGGGGGTCCCTCGATTCTAGATGCCCTAGACCTAGGTCTAGCAAACTAAGATTGTAAAATTCAATTGTGCTAAACTTATCCTGATAATATTTGACTTGTACATATGTTCCTATCCTCTAATCTCATAAAGAGATTAGTAGAGAGTGTTTATTAATAAATACATATATATTTGATATATATACCTGTGTGGTGTCTTTTCATTTGGTGATTCAAGAGATTGTGTGGTAAAACAAGCTGCTTTACATTCCTTCAAGACTTAGCCTGAAGGCTGCTCTCCACAGCTACCACTAGGATAGCTTTCTATAAAGGTTGTCTTAAACCTATCTACCATAAGAGTCGAATTGTTCTGGTGCAAGGTGTCCACTTTAATTAGTGAACAGCATATACCAGGCCAACTTCTCACATTGGTGGGCAGCGTGTGGGATTCCAGCTTGCTATTGTTTTACAAGAAAAATCTCTATTTGAATTACTAACTGAAAATCACTATAGGTACTTAAGGTACATATAAAGTCAAGCTTAGTATCGATAAGTTCTACTGAACTTAGAGCTGTGTGCCAAGGGATAGCACACCCTTTCTACAGCTCAAGCTAGGATCAGTAGGCCACAAACTAGTGTAGGTAGTACAACACTGCACAACACTAGAATGTCCTTAAAGGGTGGAACCAGTGGATCCACTCAGCCTCACTACAAGGACATGGCTTTCTCTGACTTGAGAGCCCTGTGTGTTGAAAGACACCTGAGACTAGGACAGAGTCCCTCAACCCTGCACCTGATAGATCTGCTGACAGCAGATGATCTTAGATTGGCTCTAGGAGCCAATGGGTCTGAATCAGTGGGTGGGTCAATTACGGTATCTGGGTCAGACGATGAAAATCCGAATGACCAGGAGGTGATTGAAGGGCCAGGCCTCAAGGGGCCTGAAAAGGACAGAGGAATTCTCCCTAAGAGAACTGACAGAGTGGATGAGAGGCATAGGTCCCCTTCCAGGGAATCTGAGCACTCTTATCACTCTGGCAGAGAATTTGTCCACCAGAGGAACTCATACTTTCCCATAAGAGAGACCTCCTCTGAAAGAATGTGCAAACTGCTGCAGTATGAGGAAGCAAGAGTTGCCCTCAGAACCAAGCAGTTGGCACTGGATAGAGAAGCCCTGGAGATCCAGAGAGCTTCTCGACGAGAGGGGTTAGAACCCCTTGGTGGCAGCAACAGTGTCCCTAGAGGCAGAGAATCTATTCCAGACCATAGGAACCTGAGCAAGGTTGTTCCTCCCTACCAGAGTGGGGATGATATCCACAAGTGGATAACTGCTATGGAGAGGGCCTGTAGAGTACAGCAGGTCCCCCAGAAGCAGTGGGCAGCAATCTTGTGGCTCTCCTTTTCAGATAAAGGTAGAGACAAGCTCCTCACTGTTAGAGAAGAGGATGCTGATGATTATGAAGTCCTGAAGAGTGCACTGATAGATGGGTTTGGCTTATCCACTGAGCAGTACAGGTTAAAGTTCAGAGACACCCAGAAGGCACAGACTCAGGACTGGACTGACTTTGTTGATTGTGCAACCAAGGCTCTAGAGGGTTGGCTGGTTGGCAGTAGGGTTACTGATTTTAAGGGATTGTATAATCTGATGATGAGAGAACAAATCCTTAATAATTGCCAGAACCAGTTGTTGCATCAGTACCTGGTGGACTCGGATCTGACCTCTCCCCAAGAATTGGGAAAGAAGGCAGACAAGTGGGTCAGAACCAGGGTGAGGCAGAAACCCCAGAACCAAGGGGGTGACACCAAGAAGCAAGATCCTAAGGGCTCTGAGAAAGGTGGGGATAAGTCAAAAGACCAGAAGTCTTCACAAGGGCCCCAAAAATCTGCATCTGGTGGGGAGTCACAGTCCAACAAGGGAAAAGGCCAAAAGAAGCCCTGGTGCAAATTCTGTAAACAGAAAGGGCACTGGACTTCTGACTGTAACAAGTCCAAAGACCAAACCACCACCACTCCTGCCCCTAAGGCAACTGTTCCCCCTAGTTCAGCTACTGGTGGAGGTGGTACACAGACTAAGGGTTTAGTAGGGTTGACCCTGGGTTCTGAAGTGGACTCTGACCTAGTCAGAGTGCCCACTCAGGCAATGCTGATTTGTGAGGGAGACCTTAATATGTCCTTCCTAGTGAGTCCCAGTAATCTGGGCAAATACAAACAGCAGCCTGTAATAAATGGCAAACAGGCTTTGGCATTTAGGGACACAGGTGCTAGTGTCACCATGGTGGCAGAGGATCTTGTGGACCCTGGACAGATCATCCTGGGCGAAATGTACCAGGTGACCAATGCAAGCAACACCAAGACCAACCATAGTCTGGCAGTTGTGAATTTCTCCTGGGGAGGGGTAACTGGCCTCAAGAAGGTTGTAGTCAGTGCAGACCTCCCTGTCGAATGTCTATTGGGCAATGATCTAGAGACTTCAGCCTGGTCTGAAGTAGAGTTATGGACTCATGCTGAGATGTTGGGCATCCCTGCAGAGGTATTTGCTGTGACCAGGTCACAGGCAAGAATGCATGACACTGAACCAGCTCTGGATCCTGGAACAATGGACCAGATGCTTCCCAAGAGGAGGAGCAGTAGGGTAAAGGCAGTGCCTTCCCCTCTGTCTCAGATCACGGATTCATCCCCAGAGGGAGGTGAAGCAGATCCTGAAGAAGGAACTGCCCCAGAGGGACTTGAGCCTGATCAGGTTGAGTTCTTGGGGGCAGGGGGCCCTTCTAGGGAAGATCTAAGGAAGGAGCAACAGTGCTGCCCCTCTCTTGAACCCCTCAGACAGCAGGCTGCTGCTGAGGCTGCTGGGAGTGCTAGTGGGTCCCATAAAGTTTATTGGGATGAGGGACTCCTATATTCTGAGGGTAGAGACCCAGCCCCTGGAGCCACCAGGAGGTTGGTAATACCTCAGAAGTTTAGGGGGTTCCTCTTGACCTTAGCACATGATATCCCTTTAGCAGGACACTTGGGCCAAAACAAGACTGGGACAGGCTTGTCCCACATTTTCATTGGCCACATATGTCAGAGGACACAAAGGAGTTTTGTCGCTCCTGTGTCACATGCCAAGCCAGTGGTAAGGCAGGTGGCACAACAAAGGCCCCCTGATACCACTACCGGTGGTGGGGGTACCCTTTGAAAGGGTAGGGATTGACATTGTTGGTCCCCTTGACCCTCAAACTGCATCTGGTCACAGGTTTATCCTGGTGGTAGTGGATCATGCCACCAGGTACCCAGAAGCAATTCCCTGAGGACCACCACAGCCCCTGTGGTGGCAAGAGCCCTCATTGGAGTCTTCTCCAGAGTGGGTTTTCCAAAGGAGGTCATTTCTGACAGAGGTACCAACTTCATGTCAGGGGTATCTAAAAGCAATGTGGAAGGAGTGTGGTGTAACTTACAAGTTCACCCCCCCTATCACCCACAATGCAATGGTTTAGTTGAACGCTTCAACAAAACCTTGAAAGGAATGATTAAAGGACTCCCAGAGAAGCTTAGGCGGAAATGGGACCTTCTTCTTCCTTGCCTGTTGTTTGCCTACAGAGAGGTTCCACAGAAGGGGTTGGCTACAGCCCATTTAAGCTTCTGTTTGGGCATCCTGTGAGAGGTCCACTGTGTTTGGTAAAAGAGGGCTGGGAGTTACCTCTCAAACCCCCCAAACAAGATGTGATGGACTATGTACTTGGTCTCCGCTCCCGGATGGCTGAGTACATGAAAAAGGCAACCAAAAACCTGGAGGCCAGCCAAGAATTACAAAAAGCTTGGCATGACCAAAGGCTGTACTGACTGTATACCAGCCAGGACAGAAAGTGTGGGTGTTGGAGCCTGTGGCCCCAGCAGCCCTCCAGGACAAGTGGAGTGGCCCCCATACAATAGTTGAACAGAAGGGAGAAGTCACCTACCTGGTGAATCTTGGAACTCCCAGGAGCCCCCTGAGGGTGCTCCATGTCAACAGATTAAAGCCATATGTTGACAGGGCTGACATGGGCTTGCTCATGGCAACTGATGAGGACCAGGAGGAGGAGAGTGACCCTCTCCCCGACCTGCTCTCTCAGAACCCTGATGATGGGTCAGTAGATGGTGTTGCTTTGGCAAGCAGCCTCACTGACCATCAGCAAACTGAGTGCAGACAAGTTCTGCAACAGTTTAGACATATGTTTAGCCTAACCCCTAGTCAGACTTCCTGGTGCACCCACGAGGTGGACACTGGAGACAGTCTGCCTGTCAAGAATAAAATCTACAGGCAACCTGACCATGTCAGGGACTGTATCAGGACTGAAGTCCAGAAAATGTTGGAGCTAGGTGTAATTGAGCCTTCAGATAGCCCTTGGGCTAGTCCAGTAGTCCTGGTACCCAAGCCTCATACCCAGGGTGGTAAGAAAGAAATGAGGTTTTGTGTAGACTACAGAGGCCTCAATGCAGTCACTAGGACTGATGCCTATCCCATACCAAGGGCAGATGAGCTGATTGATACTTTGGCCTCAGCCAAATATCTAAGCACGTTTGACCTAACAGCTGGCTACTGGCAGATCAGATTAGCTGATGATGCAAAAGCCAAGACGGCATTTTCGACCCCTGGTGGGCACTACCACTTTGTGGTGATGCCCTTTGGATTAAAAAATGCACCTGCCACTTTTCAGAGGTTGGTGAATAAAGTTCTGACAGGGTTGGAAACTTATTGCTCAGCTTATCTAGATGATATTGCTGTCTTTAGTTCCTCCTGGCAGGATCACCTGGTCCACCTCAGGAATGTTTTGGAGGCCCTGCAAAAGGCAGGCCTCACTATCAAGGCCACTAAGTGCCAGATAGGGCAGAGTCAGGTTGTGTACCTGGGCCACCTTGTAGGTGGAGGCCAGGTTCAGCCTTTACAGAGCAAGATCCAGACCATAATGGAATGGGTTGCTCCAACCACCCAGACACAGGTGAGAGCCTTCTTAGGCCTATCTGGGTACTATAGGAGGTTTGTCAAGGGATATGGATCTATAGTGACCCCTTGAATGATCTGACCTCAAAGAAAATGCCAAAAAAGGTTCAGTGGACAGCTAGCTGTCAAAAGGCATTTGAAGACCTAAAGCAGGCCATGTGCACTGCCCCCATCTTACAGAGTCCAGACTACACCAAAAAGTTCATTGTCCAAACAGATGCTTCTGAGCTGGGTGTGGGAGCTGTACTGTCTCCACTGAATGATGAAGGTCAAGACCAGCCAGTAGCTTTTATTAGCAGAAGGCTGACCCCTAGAGAGAAACGTTGGTCAGCTATAGAGAGGGAGGCCTTTGCTGTGGTATGGGCCCTGAAGAAGCTGAGGCCATACTTGTTTGGTACTCACTTCATAGTTCAGACCGACCACAAGCCCCTCCTATGGCTTAAACAAATGAAAGGAGAAAACCCAAAACTTTTGAGGTGGTCCATTTCCCTACAGGGGATGGACTATACAGTGGAACATAGACCTGGGACCCAACATGCCAATGCAGTTGGACTCTCAAGGTATTTCCACTTTGAACATGAAGACTCAACTGGTCAAGGTTAGTTTAGTGTCCCTGCGTTTGGGGGGGGGTTGTGTAGGAGAGTAGGATCTGCCTCTTATGTTGCCCCCACTTTTTTTTCTGATGTTTACACTGGTTTCTGGCTATAGTCAGGCTGGGACCCTGCTAATCAGGGCCCCAGCCTCTCTGTTCTCTCTAAACGACTTGGAGTGCACTCTAGGTGCACTAGTGATTGGATACTGTGGTACCTTATGAGTCCCTAGTATATGGTACCTTAGGTACCAAGGGCATAGGTACTTCACAGGCCTCCCAGGGGCTGCAGCATGTATTATGCCACCCCTGGGAAGCAGACTAAATCTGACACCACAGGCCTGCTACTGCAGACTGAGTGAGGAAGTGCTAGCACCCCTCACTGAGATATAGGTTCCCTATAACTCTCCTGCACACACATATAACCCTATCAGTCACCCCTAAGGCAGGCCCTATCAATCCTGAGGGCAGGGTGCTTGGCTTCTATGTGAGGGGGTGCCTCTGCCTGAGCAGGGCCCTCTGCAGCTCTCAGAGTCCATTCTCTGGTGCTGTTTGTGGATGCGGTTAAACCATATACTTTTAAGTGCATTATATCCTTGCGGTAAAATGCTAACTTTGGAATGGCTGCATCGAAACATGTCGTGTTTGGTGTCAAACACCTTGGAATACTACCCCCCGCCAGTCCTGGCGGCGGGGGTAGCATTCCACCCTTCTAGAGGGATAGACATGTACCTACTGTGGAAACGCGGTAGAATCCGACAGAGCCCTGGCATCACAAAATGGATGCCACCAGTCACAGACACTGGGCTGCCCTCCTGCTGATGACCAACACTCGCAGTGGAGGGAGCCCAACAATAGATATCCTGTCCCAAGGGGGTGTGACCACCTCCCAGACAGGGTTTAGTGTATTGGGGCTGGGTGGGTGCACTCTTAGAGTGCTTTGAAGTCCTGCACTGGGGGAGCAGAAGGCTCCTCTGTGCATATGCCAGTTCAAACCGGCTCAGGGGCTACTTGTCCCTGCTCTGGCGCGAAACTGGACAAAGGGAAGTGGGTGTAGCCACCCACTCCCCTGACCATCCCATAGGTAGGGTCATAGAGCTAGTCCCTCCCCTCCTTTTGGTATAAGAGGGGGAACCTGTGCATTGCACCCTAGATTTCCCTGGACGACGCTCTACAAGAAGAATCCTGGACCTTCGACGTTCCACTACCTTTGGAAGACTGAAGAATCACCCTTGGAGTCAAGGAGTGACTCCCCTGCTTGGCAGGCACCAAAAACTACAAACGACGGTCGCAAACTACACCGCTCCCGCCGGAGTCCGAAGTCCCTGCAGCCCAAGAAGTGGATTTCCTGACTTCTCAAAGGCCATCGTGAGTCCTCAGCGAAGCTGAGGCCAGTGGACCCCAAGAGTAACGAGGAACCGCGACCCCTGGGTACCATGCACTATTGTCGAGTGCAACCCCTTCACAACGTGATACAAAAGGGGATGATGGACGGAACGTTTGAGCCAATCAAACACTCACCCCCAGTCAAATGATCTGGGTTTAATCCATCATCATTCTTTAGCTCACTCCACCACCCCAGTTCAGACATGGCCATATGCAAATCAGTCTGACCCTGTGCCTCATGGGAACAGTCCAGCCCGAACTGCCAAGCCATGTCTTCCCTGGACCGGAAACAAGCATCCTAGGACCGGTTTCTGGCATTTCAGCCGTCATCAGCCAGGCTTGCTTGAATCCAGTGGCAAAGTGAGCAAGGGACCCACGTCTGGGCATACCCCCGCCAACTTAGGGCGAACAGTTCGGGCTGGACTGTTCCCATGAGGCACAGGGTCAGACTGATTTGCAGCTTGGCAGTTCGGGCTGGACTGTTCCCATGAGGCACAGGGTCAGACTGATTTGCATATGGCCATGTCTGAACTGGGGTGGTGGAGTGAGCTAAAGAATGATGATGGATTAAACCCAAAAAGGCTTGGCAGTTCGGGCTGGACTGTTCCCATGAGGCACAGGGTCAGACTGATTTGCATATGGCCATGTCTGAACTGGGGTGGTGGAGTGAGCTAAAGAATGATGATGGATTAAACCCAGATCATTTGACTGGGGGTGAGTGTTTGATTGGCTCAAACGTTCCGTCCATCACCCCCTTTGTATCGCTTTGTTCGAATCCAGCTCCTGGTCGTCGTCGACGCCTCCTGGACCTCGTGGTTGAAGAGTCAAGGCAACCTTGAACAACCTGAACCCTGCGACGACGGTGGGCATTCATCTTCCTTGCCCCGAGTCACTGCCAGGTGACTTTGAACACTGTCCCCTCTGCTTTCAGGTCATCCTTCCACCGAATCCAGGCTTGGATTCCACCGGACACTTCTTCGGACTTCACAAGCAGCAAGTCTTCTTTGTTCGCCATTGAAAACGACGCCGCGACCCGACACCAAAGGACACCTGTGCACCCGGCTTCCCTGGGTGAGGTAACTCCAGCACTCCGGTGCTCCTGTGGGTGTGGGCCCTCGAACTACTTACCCTGTAAGTGACTTGCTTGTAGGTTCACCAGAAGTATCCTAAAACTCTTACTTTCCCCGTGCGATTCTCGCACTGACTCGTACCTGGTTCGCGTCTGTGTTAGACACACCGCGTCCGACTCCCTTGCAAATCCTATCTGTAGACCGTATCCTTCGACTCGTACTGAGTCCGATCGGTGTGTTCGCCTCGAACACGCAAGGGACCTTGAACATTGATATCTCAATCGCGTCTGAGCGCATAGACTCGTACAGGATTCGCATCGGTGCCAGGTCACCGCGTCCGTCCCCTGTGGGTCTCCTACAACTACCTGGGGTGGTTCTTGGGGGTCCCTCGATTCTAGATGCCCTAGACCTAGGTCTAGCAAACTAAGAATGTAATATTCAATTGTGCTAAACTTATCCTGATAATATTTGACTTGTACATATGTTCCTATCCTCTAATCTCATAAAGAGATTAGTAGAGAGTGTTTATTAATAAATACATATATATTTGATATATATACCTGTGTGGTGTCTTTTCATTTGGTGATTCAAGAGATTGTGTGGTAAAACAAGCTGCTTTACATTCCTTCAAGACTTAGCCTGAAGGCTGCTCTCCACAGCTACCACTAGGATAGCTTTCTATAAAGGTTGTCTTAAACCTATCTACCATAAGAGTCGAATTGTTCTGGTGCAAGGTGTCCACTTTAATTAGTGAACAGCATATACCAGGCCAACTTCTCACAGGCGCTATCAGAGACAGACTGTGTATTTCTTGACAGCAAACCCACGAATGATTGAATAGCACGGGCAATCAGGGATCTGCAATCCGGGAAAGCCATGGGGCCCAATGGTCTCCCGATAGAACTCTATAAACTAAAGCCCGACAAAGTATCCCGTACCTCAAAGCTATGTACGATGAAAGCCAAGAAGCGGGCCTGCTCCCCCAGGATCAGCGGATTGCCACAGTGGTAGTCATACAGAAGGAAGGTAAACCTAGGGACCATTGCTCTTCATATAGGCCTATCTCGCTGTTGAACGCCGAGACGAAGATCTTAGCCTAACTGTTGGCTACAAGGTTGGTTGGGGTGGTTTCTGACCTGGTCCATCCGGATCAGTCTGGATTCATGCCATCCAGAAATACTTCCCTACATCTTCGTCGACTCCATGGTGCACTTGGGAGAGTGGCTACACTCAGGGAGGACGCGGTGGTGATGTCATTGGATGCTGCTATGGCATTCGACATGATTGAATGTCCCTATCTCTTCGTGGTGCTGGAGAAGATGGGGTTTGGCCCGGGGTTTATTGGATGGGTGAGGTTGCTGCACTCAGAACCATTGGCACAGGTGGTTGTGAACAATAGAAAGTCGGTAATCTTCCCTCTCGGAAGGGGGACGAGGCAGGGATGCCCTCTATCCCAGCTGCTTTTTGCCCTGGCTCTTGAGCCTTTGGCGAGCTGGATTCGTAGGGACCCGGTCGTTAGGGGTCTGAAATGGCCAGAGGAGTGGGAGGATCGTATCTCTCTATATGCCGACGACATCCTCTTATACTTGGCGTCACCACGTGCCTCGATAAACAGAGTCCTGGATATATTCACCACCTTCGGCAGATACACCGGGTATACTATCAACTGGACAAAATCAGTGATTTATGTGCTTAGAGGGGGGTTTCCGTTCCCGCATCGTATTTCGCAGAAATAGAAAGTGAGCAGAGAACCCTCCTTTGGATAGGGGGGGACGCCTCGAATAGCATTTACCAAATTGGTAAAGGGTTGGTACGATGGGGGAATTGGACTTCCAGATATTAAGAAATACTATTGGGCAGCGCAACTGGCGGCAATTAATCAGGGTATATATCAGCCGCATAATGACCCGGGATATCTGATGGATAGATGGCTTCTTCCGGGGGGCTCCTACACCAGGGCGCTACACCAACCTGCCAAGTTGAGTCTTACGGGGCCCACGGCGCACTCAGTCCAGATCTGGCACTCAACACACAAAAGTCTTGGCTGGGATAAGAGAATTACGAAGGCAACCCCCCTATGGGATTCCTATTTGTTGGGTACCCTTAGAAACTCCGAGGGTTTTGATAGGTGGGACATAATTGGAATATCCAAGGTAGGTGATATATGGAAGGAGGGTAAAGTGGTAGAGTTTTCCACGCTGCAACGCGAATATGATTTGGCAGGCTCGGAGATATTCAGATACTTTCATGTGAGGCATGCCATGAATGCACGTATCCCGTTGGAGGAGACCCTCCCAGAGGCAACACCACTGGAGGATAGGCTCCTTGACGGCTTCATGCCTACTAAATCAATATCCCTCACCTATCGTAAACTAATTAACCATGTAGCGGATCCCCTTATACAGCTTTGGGAGAAATGGATGACTGACCTGTTAGAGTTAGAGGATGAGGACTGGGCGGAGGCACTTGCCTCTCCAAGGGAAGCTGCAATCTCCTCGAGACTTAAGCTTATACAATTAAAAAATTTGCACAGAATATATTACTCGCGGGCGGCTCTGGTCCGCATGGGATATGGGGAGGACTCGGGTTGTAGGCGAGGCTGTGGGAAGGAGGGCACGTTCTTACATATTTTATGGGAGTGTGACATCATTCGTAAATACTGGACAAGTGTGCTGAGATGTATGACGGAGGTTCTGGGTCAAGAGCTGAGCCTTGAGGCCAGGACGTGTCTGCTCAATGTATGGGGGCCAACAGATTTGAGTACTAAAGAGAGATTGTGGGCTGCCTTGAGGCACATGATAGCAAAGCGTAACATAGCCAGACTGTGGAGGGCGAGAGAGGCCTCTTGGTTGACATCATGGAAGCGAGACATGGATTGGTGTATGTTTAGAGAAAAAAACAGTATATGTCTCCAGAGGGTGCCCGAGGAAATGGTCTCAGGTGTGGTCTAAATGGAATACGTATCGCAGAGATATATGTGCTCCCCCTTGGCTCCCTGCCCTCCCCGTCCCTGATGAACAAGTGCTGGATGATTAATGTACAACCTATGTATGCCGAAATACAAGTGAATGGTATGCTGTGTAAAACCAGCTTTTGCATGAAACTGTTGGTACTAATGTCTCAGTAACATGTACTCATGCAATCGCATTGCTGTTCTTCAATAAAAAGAGTTTAAAAAAAAAAACAATGAATCCGCCTTGCTCTTAGCTACTGAGTCAGTGCGCCTGATCTTGCATGCAGGTGATTCTGTGGCGGTCATAATATTGGATCTGATCAATCAATCAATCAATCAGGGAATTGTAAGCGCGCTACTCACTAGTGAGGGTCTCAAGGCACTGAGGGGGGGTCCGCAGATCTGTTTAGCCGAAGAGCCAGGTCTTGAGGGTCTTCCTGAAGGTGTTCACGGAGGGGCGCGTCTGATGTCTGCCGGTAACTCGTTCCAGGTCTTGGCTGCAATGTGAGAAGGATCTTCCGCCTGCTCTGGCTCTGTGGATGCACGGGGTTTCGGCCAGTGCGAGGTTGGAAGATCGGAGGTTTCTTTTGGGTACGTGGAAGTTGATTCTGTCGTTGAGGTATTTGGGTCCGTTGTTGTGTAGGCATTTGTAGGCGTGAGTGAGGATTTTGATAGTGACTCTTTTCTCCACAGGGAGCCAGTGGAGACTTTGTAGGTGTTGGCTGATGTGTTCGTGTCGGGGGATGCCGAGGACGAGTCTGGTGGCAGTGTTCTGTATTGTCTGGAGTTTACGGAGTAGGGACTTTTTGATGCCGGCGTAGAGTGCGTTTCCATAGTCCAGTCTGCTGGTGATGAGTGCGTCGGTGACTGTCTTCCTTGACTCAGGGGGGATCCACTTGAAGGTCTTGCGGAGGGTGTTGAAGCAGCTGGAGGTGACGGCGTTGACCTGTCGGTTCATGGTGAGTGATGAGTCGAGTACGATGCCGAGGTTCTTGGCGTGGTCTGAGGGGGTAGGTGGGCTTCCGAGGGCAGTCGGCCACCAGGTGCTGTCCCATGCAGAAGGGATGGTACCGAGGACGAGGACTTCTGTCTTCTCTGCGTTGAGCTTCAGGCAGCTGTTGGTCATCCAGACTGCAACGTCTTGCATTCCTTTCTGGAAGTTGAGTTTGGCAGTGGTGGGGTCTTTGGTGAGGGAAAGGATGAGCTGGGTGTCGTCGGCGTAGGATACGATGTTGAGGCCGTGTTGTCGGACGATGGCTGCGAGGGGGGCCATGTAGATGTTGAAGAGGGTGGGGCTCAGTGATGAACCCTGTGGGACTCCGCAGGTGATTATCGTGGGTTCGGAGAGGAAGGGTGGGAGTCTGATCCTTTGGCTTCTTCCGGTGAGGAATGATGGCGCTTCCGACACAGTATCCCACAATATCTTATTAGAAAGACTGGAAAACTGGCATTGGGATAAGGCCCTGCTTTGGCTTGCCTCTTTTTTGCAGGGTCGAACTTTTCATGCTTCCCAAAAAACGTTCCATTCTAAGGTGCTCCCATTGCATCAAGGAATGCCTCAGGGATCTTCCCCGGGCCCAACTGTCTTTAATATCTATGTCCGGCCTTTGGCTGACGTCATCGAACGCTTCGGGTTCACTATCATTTCGTACGAGGATGATACTCAGCTTATCATCACTCTCAAAATAGCAGTAACACCGCTTCCCAGCTGTGCTCGTGCCTTTCGGAAGAAGCCAGTTGGATGGATAACAATTGCTTAAAATTGAATGCCATAAAGACCGAAGTTCTGATTCTGGGCTCAATATCTGGCCCACTTCATGTTTGCACAATAGTAAAAAGCCCTCTACGCTCGACTTATTTTATTTTTATTTTTGCAATTTTATTTAGAGTGGACATGGCCCGAAGACATCAGAGCAGTTTACAACAGTAGCAGGATACAAGGGTACAGCAAGTTACAGTTACAATAATTGCGTTCAGACATTGCATCGGTAGCTGCGACCAGGACAAAAGCAGCCGGTGGACAGGGACGTACATGGTTCAAGCATTGATTAAGATGGTGGGGACACACAATGAAGGTAGTTTGTCTTCTGTATAGAGTACTTGGGTATGGTTGAGGGTGATTAACCCAGGTGTCTGTCAAATAGGAGGAGCTTGAGGTCCTTTTTGAAAGTGGCTATGCAGGTTGTTAGGTGAAGGGTCGGAGGTAAGGAGTTACAGATTCTTGTGGCACTACCAGAGAATGCCTGGCTCATGTACCGTTCTCGACTGAAGATGGGGGGTTCCAGGAGCAGGGACTGGGCATTTCTGGGGCCTCTATTTGCTCCAGAGATTTTCAGTTTATCATCTTACATAGGAGGGTGAAGAGGAGTGCAGCGCTCTCTGGGTAATGCAGGTGGTTTTGAATTGGGCCAGAGCTTCAATGGGAAGCCATTGGAGGGTTAGCAAGGCCGGGGAAATGTTGTCACTTTTCTTGAGACCTAACACGAAGCGCGCTGCTGTATGTAGAGGTGCTCTCAGTGGGCCTAGATGTACTTTGGGTACGCCTGAGAGAAGGGCAATTCCGTAATCTAGTCTGGATAGGATGAGGGGCTGCACCACTGTTTTGAGGTCTTGTTCCGGGATCAGTTGTCTGGCGCCCCACAGCTGCCTGAGTTGATGTTGTGTGCTTTTGGCCATGGCTGTGATGTGGCTGTGGATATTTAGATGATTGTCAAGGGTGATACCCAAGGATCTAGCACTCTGGACAATGGCAGGTTAGCCATCCAGGATGGGAAAGCTGGCCATCCATTCCTGTACTGTGTTTTTGCTTTCGGAGGTCAGATCAAAAGAAATTCTGTTTTAGTTGGGTTGAGTTTTAGATGATGGTTAGGCATCCAGTTTTGAATCTTTAGGAGTGTGATTGAAAGGAGGGCAAGGTTTTCAGGGGAAGAGATTTTCATATATATTTCAGTGTCCCTAAACCGAAAATTTTAAATCTCGGTTTTTGGTTCAATCATAATCTGTCTTTCGATGACCAAGTCAACTCATTAGCTGGAAAATGCTTTGGGTTGCTGGAAATCCTTAGGAAAACCAAAGGATTTCTGCCAGTGTCAGCTCAGAAAAACCCAGCGTCGATCATCTCCAGGCTGGACTATTGCAATGTTCTTTATCTTGGCCTTTCCCAATCGCGACTTCGAAGACTTCAACACGCCTCCTGTTGAATCTTCCCAAACGCTCTTCCATTGGAACGGGTCTGAGCAAATTGCTCTGGCTCCCAGTTAGTCAGAGAATTGTGCTCAAAGCTCTCGTCTGCTGTGACAAGGCGCTATCTAATGCTGGCCCGCGCTATCTCCAGTTACTGATCAAACCTACGTGCAAGCGAGGCACCTGGGAACATCCGAAGCCAAACTGGCCGTTGTTCCTAAATGTAAAATAGTTAGGATCGGAGGCAGCTCTTTCACCTACCTGGCGCCGAAGATCTGGAAGTCTCTGCCTCAAACAATTCAGCAGGCTCCTTCCGAAGCCTCGACACCCTCGAGTATTAGTGCGCGTTACAAATTAAAATTTCATTTCATTTCTTTTAAGAAACGGCTAAATATCTGGGTTTTTTTTGCATTTCTGGCTCTTAATTTTCTAAAATTCTCACGTGCACTTTCCTCATGGGAGCGGAGTCTTAGCACTGGGACACTTCATCTGAAGTAGCCATGCGCTCTACAAATTGTCTTATTATTATTATATTATTATGATTTGTTGTTCAAATGTTGGTTCACCAGTTGGGGGCAGATGCTGTCCTTCTCCCACTGTGTGCACTCAAACCCGCTGCCACGCTGCCTCAGCATATCAATCAAAGCGAATCCAGTTGTTTAAAAGTAAAGAAGGCTTCAGCCTGGACCATAATGGATGTAAAAGCTCAGATGAGGTTTTTTCCTGTAACACCAAGAGTTGAATGGCTTGTGATGTCACTTCCTGTGATCCTGCTGAAATGAACAGACTCCACAGATACCGGAAGCAGTGTTTGTGATGATCCTAATTTCAGGACAGAGAATCAACTTGGCCCACACCACCAGGCGGAATGTCCGAGTGTCTGTGTCCAGAACTCTGTGCTCTCCAGTCCGGAAGCACACAGGGTCAGCGAGCACAGACTTGCAACAAGCCCACGTGCCTGGGTGTGAAAGCACTTTGTATTCAGAGCAGGTGAATGGCGACCACCCCTGACCAGGACCCTCTGGGTCAGTTTGAAGGTCTGACAGCAATCTACAGTGAATCAGTCTGCAGTCCTTCATGTGTGTTTTTGTATTCACAGTCTAGACAAACAGCCTCAATCATAGTGCCAACATCGGCAACACTCCCCATCCCCCATACAGCAATCTCCTAGAGAAATAACCAGACAAGACACCTTCTTTGTGGAGAAAACTGCTGCAGGTTTATTAGCATTACAAATATGCCAACATGGTGGGTTATCTTACGGGCGATCCCAAGGCAGGCAGCCCCTCGCCGCCTGCCACCTGGTGAGCCAAATTACACCGTGGCCCTTGCCAATCGGTGTTTGCCAAATTTGGGGGAGGGGAAAACCCCTCCCACCGGTGGACCGCCAGTCCACCCCCTTGCTCACGCCCCAGAGGGGGGCAGAGCCTCACAGGCAACCCCCGGTTGCTCAGGTCCACAACCGCCCGTAGGACTAACGGGGCGCCGTCGCTCCTCCAGGGTCCAACGCGAGGACCTCCCTGGGGATATTTGGCCTTTGCACCCTTGTTGTGCTCCGGCAGAGGGTACCCCTCTGTACCTTACAGCCTCTGGATCGCCCTGTAACTCCGCCTGCAACACAAAAGAATACGTTAGACAAACCCCCCCCCACACCCTGCATGTCCGCCGGGTAAGCAGTAGGGAGGGAAACGGCGTCAGGGTAGTGGGCAAAGAGGGCGCCCAGTGGGCGGGAGAGGTATATGTACCTCCACCCCCGCCCACTCCCCCCGGACGTGATGCATGCGCACAGACCCCTGAGGAAGGTCCCCAACACTGGGAGGCTGCCTCCTGTGCCTTCATGTGGCACTAAGGAGGCCGCCCTCTTAGAAGGGTCTCCTTCGTGGACCCCGGGCAGCCTGCACAGGTTTCATAATTTACCCATTTTGTAGTTTTCATTCGAATATACTCAGTTGATTAGCCATAATCTGATTTCTTTGGAGGTTTGGTCAGATCATCAGACTGCAGTAACAGTCGTAGCTGACCTTCAGTGTACGGCACTAGTTGTGGGTTAGTGACGCGTAAGAGATGGGCTTAGACCCAAGAAGGAAGGCTTCCAGGCAATCCCACCGCAGTAGTCAATGCTACAGCCAGTGGGAAGGTCAGATGTTAGCTTTGGCCTCAAAGCCTAGGCGTACCTAAGAATTCTGGTGTCATCTGTGGTACCTACCGCTGGAAGGTCCCTGCCCTGAGACTCAGCCTTATGGCTCACTTCATGAGTGTCATAGTCCGCACTATCAGTCAAGAGTTTATTGGAGAGCTCTCTGGTAAGTCAGTCATGCAAATCCCATGCCCCATTTCATGTCACGGTCACCAGCTCTCCTGAATCTCCAGACTGAATCGACAGACTGGCTTCGGTCCATTTAGACAAGGGAGCTACGCATGGATCACAGGCTGCAACCTGCATCAACAGTGGCTTGAGTCCATGTCTTCACCACAACCTATGACCACCACGACCTGTGACCACCACGACCTGTGACCACCACGACCTGTGACCACCACGACCTGTGATGCAGACATAGGAGCAGAAACTGCACCACTGTTTTGCTGTCTTCTATAGAGCAGATGTAACACATCTGGCCTTCAGAGCATCTTTTAAGATTCGAGCAAACACCTGCAGCGACCAAAACTTGAAGTGTAGCGAGCGGAGATCGTTAGGGCAACCTGCCTGCAGGTAACGTTTGAAAACCAGTGGAGTTTATTTAGCTCCCAGATGAAGAGTTGTTAGCTTGACTTGTCCATGACAGATGCTTCCAGGCAGGACCAATTACTGCTTCACGGTGGTTGTGTCTTCCTTTGAGATGAAAGAAGGCGTATGTCAATAGCCCGGGCACTTGGGAGCGTCAAAGTGTCATTCAGCCAGGCTCTTTAGCATGGATGAGCCTCCAGCAGTGAAGAAGAGATGGGCTTATATCAGAGTCAGCGATTCACCTGAGCCAGAGGTTTTTTTGGGGCACTTTTATTCTCACGGTATCCGTGGTGGAACCGTCCACCCAATCCTGTGCCTCCTGCTCTCAGATTCATCTGAGGAGCTGTGCAGTATCACCATGGCAGCCTTCATGGATGGAAGGTTTGTGCAAGAAGGAACCTGCTGCCCATATCAGAGTGGCCTCTGCGCCCACCCTTGGAGACGTCCGGCCGATGGTGCTGTGAGGAGGGGAGGGCGCTCCACAGGGTGCTGCCACCTTGAATGGCGTCAGGAGTGTGCACAGTTTGAGGTTACGGTGATCACTGGTGCTCAGACTGGTGAAGGGCAGAAGATCACACACTTGTCAGGGGCTTCCAGGACAAAGATACAATGGCGATCACCCTGATATCTATTAGATTTCACCCATGCATGCACACAGGGTGGTGCTGTACCATAGTACCTCGGGTGGCAATGCTGCTTTCCTGTCCTGAACTCTGACCCGGTAGCACTTCTCTGTTGCTCTGAGGATGATTGCTGCTTATTTTGCATGTATGTCTTCTCATTTTACCCTGATTGATTTCCTCAGGCTTTTTCTGTGGAATCTGTCAGGGGGACACTGCAGGATGTGGTGCTGATGCACAACTCATATTCCAATCTGTATGCAAACATCCATGTATGCATGGATTGGAATTTAAAAATACAGCTGTGAATCAGGTGCTAAGTAAAGTCCACATTAAAAGAAGGCAGGGTTGGCAATGTCACCTGAGATGTGCCTATCTCTGAATCGCCATTATTATGACCGTGTGGTGCTGTAGGGTTTGAGTATGTCCTGTTGTCTTACAGTTGTATGTATATAATGCTTTATACTGTTAGCAGAGCACCAAGGTGCACTGCAATGGGTAGCACGCTACTCCCCGGCGTGCCATATATGGAACAGTGCGTGTTTGTCATGAAGTCTACACTGGGAGTCTTTTGATGTCATGCATCAGTAGCAGATATATGGTGGTCTGTGTAAACTCAGTTCACCCCACATAGAATACAGGGCTAAGAAAGTGCACAAGGATGACGGGGGGCTTCACTTGGGAGGTGCAAACTCAGGGATTCAGGCAGTTACGAGGCCCGAGGGTCCATCCAGTCAACCCCAAAGCAGCCTCTGTGGAAGTGAAAAGCCACATGAACTTCACAGTACAAGGGAGTGCACAGCACCCACAACACACTCTGCTAAAGGCAACAATTACCTGGCATCGGAAAGCAGATGGGTTTTAGAAGACTGGGCCTTAAATAGAATCATTGCTAACACCTGACGGCAGAATATATCATTTTACTTTCAGTTTCTATTTGAATAGTGCCTGATGTTAGGAAGGAGTTCAAAGCATTAAGAAGGTCAGAGGAAGCAATGTTTCTGCCAGGTCTGCACTTTGGGCATCCCAAGGGTTAGGAAAGTGCTCTGCAAACCACAGTACAACATAATATAATATCACTGCCTCTCTCTATGTCCTTCTGCTGGGATCTTGCATGCCCTGTCTTTTGTTGAAGTTAAAGTGTTGTGAAGTACACCTGCTGTGTGTTTGTAGATGTGGTGGAAGTGTGGTAACTGGGCCTTTCATCCCTTTTGATCTATCCCCAGGCACTTTAAGGAGCCCACCGTGGGCCCGATTACAAGTTGCACGGTACGGTTGGGGTTCAAACCCTGCACCAGTAACTACCAGTACTGTGCAGTAACAACCTACCAGTACCATGCATTTATAGGTTAAACCTCATAAAATGGGAAATGACTTTGGGGACCTAGATTTACCTGGTGGTATTCACTGTAGTGGTCCTTTTTCCAGGGGGTGTCACGCACACATTTACCACCTGCCCGAAGCAGGTGGTGAGAGTGTGCACGGGGCTGTGGTAAAGTGTGCCGACGGCTGCTGTAACGTCAGGTGGAGGGATGGCATGAGGAGGGTGAGTGGGGAATGTTGGCTGGCAGGAGGGGGAGCATGTAATGCTTACCCCATGCCTTGTCTGAGGGGTCATGGAAGGGGTCCAACCTACAATGCAGCCTTTTCCCACATTCATTTTACCTGATGGAATTTCCAGCCAGTTAAATTGAGTTCATTGTTCCTGCACCCAGAAAATCTAGGGTACGGAAACACTGGACCTCTTATAAATGATCAGAATGGAAATCCGCTCCGCACAATTACCAATCAGGCAGGCACTGCCCGTGCAGGTAAGAGCGGTGGGGCGGGGGGCATTGTAAGGGGGGATTCGACATAAGACAACGAGGGAAACTTACATTTAAAACAAACATTTGTAATGCAATCGGTCTCGCCTTTGGGACCTTATATGTATTTAGCTATGCAGCATATTAGCCTGGGTGCTGAAACATCTACTGTTCTTTAACATGGAGAAAAAGTAAGCACCAAACTGCGTGACACGCCAGGTATGGGAAAAACATGGAGAGAAATATTGCCTTTCAGCAGGAAATGGTATAGTCCAAAGCCCTGTTTTTAATATAAAAGCAGGGCCTTCGGTGGTCATATCACTGAAAATACAAGATTTGAAAAAAATATTATTGTCTACGGGTGCTCGTGGAACACAATTTCTATGGACTGGAATCTAGAGAATGCTAAAGTGATTCTGGTATTTTACTGACCTCTGCTGGTCGTTTTCTATCAAGAAAGTTAAATAAAGGCAGTTGCCAGAAAAAAAATTAAAAAAAGGAAGTCCCTCAGCAGAAAGCAATTCTGGTATTTTACTGACCTCTACTGGTCGTTTTTCTATCAAGACAGTTAAATAGAGGCAGTTAAACAGAAAAAAAGTCCCTAAGCGGAAGCAGACAAGTCCTAGGGCTGATCTCCAGAGCCCACAAAGTACATACACATATAAGTATATACTAAAGTATATAAAAGAGGTCTTGAATGCTCGACCTAAAAAAGAAAACCATGGTTTTCTTCTTTTTATTTGTTTCCCTCGTCGTCGTATGTCGAATTCCCCCCACACCAGCCCCCCCTCCACCGCTGTTACGTGCACGGGCTGCACCTGCAATCAGGGCCCATGTCTCTTATGGACACCTTGAAAGTGGGCTGGATGGACAGACAGTACAACACCATGAGGCCGGAGAAGCAATGAAAACATAATCTCCGCCTCCTCTACATGTATTTGGATAACCTCAGTGGTTGAAGTGTCACGGGATGTTGTGAATGGCATTCCCAGTCTTTTTGAGTTTTTTAATAACCATTCTAATGATTTTTTGTTTTAAAAACAACGGGACCTTCCGGTGCCTCTAGCTGAAAGGGAAGGGGGAGTCTCCAATTCTGTGAAGCCAAGGGAGGGGCAGACATGAAAGAGGATGCCAGCCTTCCCCCCAGGGTGCCTGGTCCCTGAAAGAAATGTAAATGTGCAGTTGGTTAACTGGCAAATCTGGAGTCTGCTTGAGAGACAGTGTAAGGCTTTCATTGTTGGAGTCATTTGAGGCCTCATGGTGACTAGGAATTATTCTTTTAGAGAGGTAATGTAAGGTATAAGCCGAATTCTGAGTGCCTCCTTCTAATGGAAACGTATAAAAATAGGTTTGCACGAAGTACAATCTGATTGCTTTTTACTAAATATATATATACATATATGTATATATATTTTCTAACACATTTCTTTTATCTTAAACACTAAGGGGCCGATTCCGATTCGGGCCGGAAAACGTACCGACCGACTCGGTGCGGGAATTTAATCCGACAGACACGTACCGGCGTCGCCCGACCTGGGAAGTACGATGAAATGCATGTGAAGCATGACCGACTCGTACGGAACACAAGCCGAACGACCGAACCGCACGGAAACAAGCCATCCGGCCGGAAAACCACGCGAATCGAACCGACCGACACGCACCAGGAATCAACCCGAACGAAACGTACCCGCGAACTCCGACCCGCGCAGTACGATGTAATGCGTGGAAAACCAGACCGAGTCGCACGGAGCTCAAGCCGTACGACCGACACGCATACAAAAGGCAGCAAAAGGAAGCCAATACTCGGAGAACGACGCGTACGCCGCACAAAAAACCTAGCAGAAACACAGCGTGAACGACTCGGAGAAGTTCGCACGAGACAACTGCAGCCTCCCACTCGGTCAGAAGAACGTCTCCTACATGCACAAAAAATACAAAGGGAAAAATACAAAAAAAAGGGCCAAACAAGCAATGACAAAGCCAATAAATACAGGGGAAAAAAACATGGAACAAGGACACACCCCAACTCCACCCATATAAAGGCCACAAATCCTTACCATGATCCTTTGCAAATTCAACTAACCTGCCAGCACAGAACACCATCACACAGCAACCACAGACACACTCACAGCTCATCCATCACACAAGCCACACACCATTAGCACCACAACAAATAGCACCCTCACATACACCCAGCAAAACCTACACCCACACACCCCACTTGCACACCCACACCCACATCAATCACCACCACCACCCATCACCATGCCCCCAAAGAAGAATCCAAAGTTCCTAGACAGTGAATTGGAAGTCCTGGTAGATGAGATCCTCAGGGTAGAGCCACAGTTGTTTGGTACATTGGTCCAACAGACCCCCATGTCGCAGAAAACCAAGATGTGGGAGAGGATCGTCGACAGGGTCAACGCACAATCACCATGTTTGCGCACAAAGGAAGACATCCAGAACAGGTGGTATGATGTGCGCAGGAGGGTCAAGGACCTACTAAAGAAGGATTACATCTTGAGTCAGCGCACCGGCAGTGGCCCTCCTGCAAAACCAGTATACCTCAGGCCCTGGGAGGAGAAGGTGCGGGCCATCCTACCACCAGTGAGCGTATATGGACTATCAAACATCCCAGAGCCTGGTGAGTACACAACTAATATACACAATATTGTGTGACAATACACACACATCACTGTCAAGGGGATAGTCAAACCATGCACCCTTAGCAAATACACAGCAACCAAAAGACAATCACCCCAAGATTTGTCTGTCAGTCAGATAAACACAATACATGCCATCTCATAGTGATATGTAACTGTGTCATGATATGTACAAACCTAACTACAAATACAGCAAGGCAGTGGCACAAATATAACCAACAAACACAGTTAGACATTTTGCCACCACTAGAACACCACCTCACCGGGAAGCTCACTTAAAGGAAGGAATTCTGTGTATGCTGGTCAAGTCAGTATAGCCAATAGCATGATGGGAGTTGTAGTCCCAGATATTGCTCAACCCTCACAATTGGCCCATCAACACCACTCTGAACTATGCTCACATCACAGGGAGTGGAAAAAAATGACAAGATGGCTGACACTGGGTACTGCTGTGGGGAGCACAAGGCCCTGCTGGGAACTGTGCACCAACCAACAGCAGGACACCACTGACTGACATCCTGAAATACAACTTGCACTCCCTGCAATGGAAGCACGTTCCATGGTGGGATACCTGGCTGGGTGGGAAGGAGGACTGACAGCACTGACCATAGTTACCAGCAGCTTTTCTCACACACACCCTTAACACAAACTCCACACAACTCACCTGGGAGAATGCATTGCCTCACACTCTAATTAAATATCTCACAAAGAACCACCACCCTGGGTCATGCTGTGTGAAGCACAGGGACACATTTGGGACATGTAGCCAAACTAACGCCAGGACAACACTCTCAGCCATCCTGTCAGCACAGGCACACCACCCCACAGGGAAGCAGATACAAAAGGAAGGAAGTATGGGCATGCTGGGAAGTGGGGAGTAGGCAATAGCATGATGGGAGTTGTAGGCACAGACATTGCTCACCCTCACAATTGGCCCATCAACACCACTCTGAACCATGCTCACATCCCAGGGAGTGGAAAACAACTGACAAGATGGCCGACACTGGGTACTGCTGTGGGGAGCACAAGGCCCTGCTGGGAACTGTGCACCAACCAACAGCAGGACACCACTGACTGACATCCTGAAAGACAACTTGCACTTCCTGCAATGGAAGCACGTTCCATGGTGGGATATCTGCCTGGGTGGGAAGGAGGACTGACAGCTCTGACCATAGTTACAAGCAGCTTTTCTCACACACACCCTTAACACAAACTCCACACAACTCACCTGGGAGAATGCAATGCCTCACACTTCAATTAAACATCCCACAAAGAACCACCACCCTGGCTTATGCTGTGTGAAGCACAGGGACACTCATGGGACATGTAGGCAAACTAAAGCCAGGACAACACTGTCAGCCATCCTGTCAGCACAGGCACACCACCCCACAGGGAAGCAGAGTCAAAAGGAAGGAAGTATGGGCATGCTGGGAAGGTGGGTGTAGGCAATAGCATGATGGGAGTGGTAGTCACAGCTCAACATCCCCCACCCACATGGCCCAGCAAGCTCAAACTGAAGCATGCACACCTCACAGGAAGTGAAAAGCCACTTCAAAGATGTCTGACAATGGTGCTCTGTTGTGGGGAGCACAAGGCCCTGCTGGGAACTGGGCACCAACAAATAACAGGACACCACTGTCAGCCATCTTGCCATTGCTGTCACACTCACACACAGTGAAGTCCACTCAAAAGGAAGGAAGTATGGGCATGCTGGGAAGGGGGGTGTAGGCAATAGCATGATGGGAGTGGTAGTCACAGCTCAACATCCCCCACCCACATGGCCCAGCAAGCTCACACTGAAGCATGCACACCTCACAGGGAGTGAAAAGCCACTTCAAAGATGTCTGACAATGGTGCTCTGTTGTGGGGAGCACAAGGCCCTGCTGGGAACTGGGCACCAACAAACAGCAGGACACCACTGACTGACATCCTGAAAGACAACTTGCACTCCCTGCAATGGAAGCACGTTCCATGGTGGGATACCTGGCTGGGTGGGAAGGAGGACTGACAGCACTGACCATCGTTACCAGCAGCTTTTCTCACACACACCCTTAACACAAACTCAACACAACTCACCTGGGAGAATGCATTGCCTCACACTCTAATTAAATATCTCACAAAGAACCACCACCCTGGGTCATGCTGTGTGAAGCACAGGGACACATTTGGGACATGTAGCCAAACTAACGCCAGGACAACACTCTCAGCCATCCTGTCAGCACAGGCACACCACCCCACAGGGAAGCAGAGTTAAAAGGAAGGAAGTATGGGCAAGCTGGGAAGGGGGGTGTAGGCAATAGCATGATGGGATTGGTAGTCACAGCTCAACATCCCCCAACCGCATGGCCCAGCAAGCTCACACCGAAGCATGCACACCTCACAGGGAGTGAAAAGCCACTTCAAAGATGTCTGACAATGGCCTCAGCTGTGGGGAGCACAAGGCGCTGCTGGGAACTGGGCACCAACAAACAACAGGACCACACTGTCAGCCATCTTGCCATTGCTGTCACACTCACACACAGTGAAGTCCACTCAAAAGGAAGTAAGTATGGGCATGCTGGGAAGGGGGGTGTAGGCAATGGCATGATGGGAGTTGTAGGCACAGATATTGCTCACCTTCACATTTGTCCCATCAACACCACTCTAAACCATGCTCACATCACAGAGAGTGGAAAAAAACTGACAAGATGGCTGACACTGGGTACTGCTGTGGGGAGCACAAGGCCCTGATGGGAACTGGGCACCAACAAACAACAGGACACCACTGTCAGCCATCTTGCCATTGCTGTCACACTCACACACAGTGAAGTCCACTCAAAAGGAAGGAAGTATGGGCATGCTGGGAAGGGGGGTGTAGGCAATAGCATGATGGGAGTGGTAGTCACAGCTCAACATCCCCCACCCACATGGCCCAGCAAGCTCACACTGAAGCATGCACACCTCACAGGGAGTGAAAAGCCACTTCAAAGATGTATGACAATGGTGCTCTGTTGTGGGGAGCACAAGGCCCTGCTGGGAACTGGGCACCAACAAACAGCAGGACACCACTGACTGACATCCTGAAAGACAACTTGCACTCCCTGCAATGGAAGCACGTTCCATGGTGGGATACCTGGCTGGGTGGGAAGGAGGACTGACAGCACTGACCATAGTTACCAGCAGCTTTTCTCACACACACCCTTAACACAAACTCCACACAACTCACCTGGGAGAATGCATTTCCTCACACTCTAATTAAATATCTCACAAAGAACCACCACCCTAGGTCATGCTGTGTGAAGCACAGGGACACATTTGGGACATGTAGCCAAACTAACGCCAGGACAACACTCTCAGCCATCCTGTCAGCACAGGCACACCACCCCACAGGGAAGCAGAGTCAAAAGGAAGGAAGTATGGGCAAGCTGGGAAGGGGGGTGTAGGCAATAGCATGATGGGATTGGTAGTCACAGCTTAACATCCCCCACCCGCATGGCCCAGCAAGCTCACACCGAAGCATGCACACCTCACAGGAGTGAAAAGCCACTTCTAAGATGTCTGACAATGGCCTCAGCTGTTGGGAGCACAAGGCGCTGCTGGGAACTGGGCACCAACAAACAACAGGACCACACTGTCAGCCATCTTGCCATTGCTGTCACACTCACACACAGTGAAGTCCACTCAAAAGGAAGTAAGTATGGGCATGCTGGGAAGGGAGGTGTAGGCAATGGCATGATGGGAGTTGTAGGCACAGATATTGCTCACCTTCACATTTGGCCCATCAACACCACTCTGAACCATGCTCACATCACAGGGAGTGGAAAAAAACTGACAAGATGGCTGACACTGGGTACTGCTGTGGGGAGCACAAGGCCCTGCTGGGAACTGGGCACCAACAAACAACAGGACACCACTGTCAGCCATCTTGCCATTGCTGTCACACTCACACACAGTGAAGTCCACTCAAAAGGAAGGAAGTATGGGCATGCTGGGAAGGGGGTGTAGGCAATAGCATGATGGGAGTGGTAGTCACAGCTCAACATCCCCCACCCACATGGCCCAGCAAGCTCACACTGAAGCATGCACACCTCACAGGAGTGAAAAGCCACTTCAAAGATGTATGACAATGGTGCTCTGTTGTGGGGAGCACAAGGCCCTGCTGGGAACTGGGCACCAACAAACAGCAGGACACCACTGACTGACATCCTGAAAGACAACTTGCACTCCCTGCAATGGAAGCACGTTCCATGGTGGGATACCTGGCTGGGTGGGAAGGAGGACTGACAGCACTGACCATAGTTACCAGCAGCTTTTCTCACACACACCCTTAACACAAACTCCACACAACTCACCTGGGAGAATGCATTTCCTCACACTCTAATTAAATATCTCACAAAGAACCACCACCCTGGGTCATGCTGTGTGAAGCACAGGGACACATTTGGGACATGTAGCCAAACTAACGCCAGGACAACACTCTCAGCCATCCTGTCAGCACAGGCACACCACCCCACAGGGAAGCAGAGTCAAAAGGAAGGAAGTATGGGCAAGCTGGGAAGGGGGGTGTAGGCAATAGCATGATGGGATTGGTAGTCACAGCTCAACATCCCCCACCCGCATGGCCCAGCAAGCTCACACCGAAGCATGCACACCTCACAGGAGTGAAAAGCCACTTCTAAGATGTCTGACAATGGCCTCAGCTGTGGGGAGCACAAGGCGCTGCTGGGAACTGGGCACCAACAAACAACAGGACCACACTGTCAGCCATCTTGCCATTGCTGTCACACTCACACACAGTGAAGTCCACTCAAAAGGAAGTAAGTATGGGCATGCTGGGAAGGGGGGTGTAGGCAATGGCATGATGGGAGTTGTAGGCACAGATATTGCTCACCTTCACATTTGGCCCATCAACACCACTCTGAACCATGCTCACATCACAGGGAGTGGAAAAAACTGACAAGATGGCTGACACTGGGTACTGCTGTGGGGAGCACAAGGCCCTGCTGGGAACTGTGCACCAACAAACAGCAGGACACCACTGACTGACATCCTGAAAGACAACTTGCACTCCCTGCAATGGAAGCACGTTCCATGGTGGGATACCTGGCTGGGTGGGAAGGAGGACTGACAGCACTGACCATAGTTACCAGCAGCTTTTCTCACACACACCCTTAACACAAACTCGACACAACTCACCTGGGAGAATGCATTGCCTCACACTCTAATTAAATATCTCACAAAGAACCACCACCCTGGGTCATGCTGTGTGAAGCACAGGGACACTTTTGGGACATGTAGCCAAACTAACGCCAGGACAACACTCTCAGCCATCCTGTCAGCACAGGCACACCACCCCACAGGGAAGCAGAGTCAAAAGGAAGGAAGTATGGGCAAGCTGGGAAGGGGGGTGTAGGCAATAGCATGATGGGATTGGTAGTCACAGCTCAACATCCCCCACCCGCATGGCCCAGCAAGCTCACACCGAAGCATACACACCTCACAGGGAGTGAAAAGCTACTTCTAAGATGTCACACAATGGTCCTATGTTGTGGGGAGTACCAGGCCCTGCTGGGAAGTGTGCACCAACCAACAGCAGGACACCACTGACTGACATCCTGAGAGTCAACCTGCACACACTGCAAGGGTGGCATGCTTCATGGTGGGATAACTGGGCTGGGGGAGAAGGAGGGCCAGATGTCCACCAAATACAACCAATGCTGGCCATGCAAACACCTCAACATTCACATTGAAATGCATCAGGTTGGCAGGATAATGTGCAAACCCAATATCAACATCTGACTCTGACAACTTAGGACAATGCAATGTACAGGCCCGCATCCAAAGGTACAGTCACATCTGTCAGGTGTGTGAACCATTGATGCCTGTAGAAACATAACATACATTGTGTGTCTCTTCCAAAAACAGGTGATGATGGGGACACAGCAGCAGACGAGGAGGAGTCCCTGTCCCAGGCTCCGGGGGACACTGAGCTCACTGGTGTGGAACAGCCTCTGCCCACCTCGGATGGCGAAGAACTACCTGGCACCTCCGGTGTGAGGCATCATGCAGCACCAGCAGGACCAACATCTGCACCCCCTGCACCCACCCCTCCAACAACTGCCAACACACAGACCACCCCCACCGACACGGACAGACCAAGGTGCACCGATGACGACAGCACAGGGACCCAGGCCCAACGTAGAGCCACGGACAACAACACCAGTAACAACCTCCAAGGGGGCCTAGGGTCACCTGTGCTTGCCACCGCTGGTCCTGCATGTGTCGCCAGGGGTGGTGGGAGGGGTGGGAGACATAGGTCGCTGTTTGCAGAGGGGTCTGGACTGCATGATGACCCACAACTGGCACATATTGCTGATGCGTACCAGACTAGCACCGGAGAGGTCAGCCAGGTAGTGGGGATCCTCAAGGACATACAACAGCAGCAGGCTGCCCATCATGCCCGCTTGGACTCCCACACGTCCCGCGTGGAGACACACATGTCCTGTGTGGCGACACACATGTCCCATGTGGAGACACACATGTCTGGCATGGAGTCCAAGTGGGACACATTGCAAGAACTGACAGCGGTGCACAGGGACATATTGACATGCCTCCGCCAGATGAGCAACAACATGGCCACACCTCCCTGTGTGCCCACAACATCTGGTGCTGCAACAACTGACACTGCCACAGGGAGGGAGGATGACTCTGGCGGAGAGTCCTCTGCACCGCAGCAGCCTGCACGTGAGGGTCCCCCACCAAAGAAGAGGGGTCGTCCGAGGAAGGAAAACTGAGAGGCCAATGGCCACGCACATCCCCCAGGAACCCAACACCTGTTCTGGACATTCTCCTTTGTGTGCAAACTGTTCACCCTGTCGAATGCAACCCAACTCTCCCACATGACATGGGGAGTTTAAGTTAGACCAATGTATCACATGACTGTGGACTTTACTCTGGACATTTCTGCTACCAAGACTTCCAAATCATCTGGGAACTTTGGATTCTGAACACAATGTACAGCACCCACCATCCTGTGCACCATACTCACACATGTATGTAAATAAACTCACCAATACACCATACTTGCCTCTCTTGTCATTCCAACGTGGTTTCTGTCATGGAGATGATGATCTGCTAAATCACACTGTGCATGCTAACTGCTACAGCAAGTTCAACACCGTCATGTGAGTCATGGCGACGTGACACATATGAGAGAGACACACCACTAGGGCTACACAACACATACACACCAGGGCCATCTGACTCATCGCCTACACTGATGTTCCCAGGAAATACAGTGCAATGCACAGACACCACACCTATTCACAGCCAGTGTCAACTAGCCCACAGGTGCAGTGAGCAAATGTCAGTCAGATGTGTGACCACAGACAATGCACATCCCAAAGTGAAGCACAGGTTTATTACACATTTGTAACATGTTTCCACCACAGATGCACGCTAATCCCACGTGGCAGTGACCACACAGTCAACAAGTGTAGAAGAAAGAAGGTCCAGGGGTGTGTGGCACATCACCTGTAGGGAAACGACAGCTTCCACCCTGGAAGTTGAATCACGGTGTCGGGGGATCACAGTTGACCAAACAACTCCGAAAGTACCCTGTGAAGGACAGACATGACACACAGTCAAAAGCAGTGAAGAACAGGACAGAATGCAGAACTCATACCCAATACATGTCACAAGATACCTACACAAAACCAAGTTAGCATGTCAACACTGTTGGGGAGTACAGACTACCTGTAAGGACACATCGCTGCACGCATACAGTCAAGTAGCACATGGCCACACACAAACAGCACCAGAGCACCACCAACATATATCACGCAAACCCACATCATTGACATGACATCTCTGGATACTCACATTCAGCTGAAAAAGTTGGTGATGAGCTGTGTGCGGACATCACCCTCATCATCATCACCATCACTGGCATCGTGGCCCAGGCCAGGATCCTCCACAGGTGGCGGATGTTACCATACCATACCAAGACATTTATAAAGCGCACGGCTACCACCAATGTTGGTCATCGTCATCCAGGATGAGAGGCAACTCCTTCCGCACTGCCAGGTTATGTAGCATGCAGCAGACGATGACAATCTTGCACACTTTTGCTGGGGCATATGGGAGGGCCCCTCCTGTATTGTCCAGGCAGCGAAAGCGGCTCCTGAGGAGACCAAATATCCGCTCGATCACTCTCCTGGTCCGACCATGTGCCTCATTGTAGCGCATCTGGGCAGGTGTCACAGGGTTCCTGAGGGGCGTCAGCAACCACGGCATGTTGGGGTATCCCGAGTCACCTACATACAGACAATTGCACATTAGCCGAGTTGGAAAAGAGGGTGGAATACTACATCGCAGAACACACACAATGGTACAAAGTCAGTACACACCGACAAGCCAGGCACGCTGGTCCGGCATCTGTGACATCATCCTCGGGATGCGACTACTCCTCATCACGTAGGCATCGTGTGCAGAACCAGGGAAACGGGCACACACGTGTGAGATGCACATATCTGCAAGACATACCACCAGAGCATTGACCGAATGGTAATGTTTTCGGTTCCTGTATGCCTGCTCATGTGCCTGTGGTGGTACCAAAGCCACATGTGTCCCATCAATGGAGCCAATGACATGCGGCATCCTCCCCAGGGCATAGAAGTCACTCTTGACGTCAGTGAGTTGGTGACGTTTAGGGAAATAGATGTACTGGTTCAGGTATCTCAACATAGCCACCAAAACATCGCGTAGCACACGGCTGAACATAGTCTGTGACATCCCACCAGCAGACGCCACAGTGTGTTGAAAGGTACCGGTGGCAAAGAAGTGTAGGGCTGCCATCACCTTCACCTTGGGGGTCAGCGCTGTAGGGTACATCCGGCCAGGTTGCAAATGTGGGGCCAAGCGCACGGCCAAATCATCAATCAGTTGCCTGGTGAAGCGGTACCGTCGGATGCTGTCACGTTCCACCATCGTTGCAAGGTCAGGGAATGGTCTATGGACAGCTGGTGCCCTGCAGTGCATAGGTGAACAAAGAAAGATTGTCAGTCACCCCACATATGTGGCATTGACCATACTCAATATCACATGATACATCATTACGAGACACAAGTACTTGATGTGTGTGCCGTTCTGTATGGACATATGTGGCACCTACATGGACGTCATCTAACATCTCAGTTCAACATGTGTTGCCAACAGGTTCCAAGTTGTGCTATGGGAAACCATTAGGCTGTGTCACAGTACCCATTTACTGCTGTCACGTTCCAAACACACACCACAGTGACATGTCTGGACAGATGCGCCACAGGCATCACAGCTCATTGACAGGTAGATTCCCAGGGACCCTGTCTTGCCACATGGACACTGGCATGACATGGCGTATCATGTATACGTCAGCAAAACTTACATGATTCCCACAGGTAGTGGCCCCTGTTGCCTCCGCAGGACAGACATGGACGTCCGTGACACATACACGCACAACATCAAAGTCCATGCACAAACAACGTGGTTGTGGAGACTGTCTCCCATTGTGCACATGGAATCAGAGACATCTGAAACACAACATCCACACAGACTGTGGAGGGCCATCACAATTGTGGCAATGGGTCACCCTGTGACATACATACCTTCACACATGGGACTCTGGTGGTACGTGACATGACATACACATGCACAACCTGGAAATGTGACCATGCCACATGCTCAGAAATGAACAGTTGCACATCACAGTGGGCATGTGCACAACACACAAAGGATCCTGTCCCCATGAACACGTGCACAGCCTGGGAGTGGCTGCCCCCAAGTGCCACCACAAAAACCACATGTTGCCCCCCATACACAGATAAGGTGATGCAGCCTTACATGCCTTAGGATACAGTGTGGACAGGCTGTGGTGTTGTAGGTGTGCCCCTGAGTCCCTGGCAAGTATATGTCACTGGCATACGTCCACCAGTGACAAGCATGTTGACATATGCGAGTGACCTGTACAGGGACGCGTTGTACAGCAATGGACCGATCGGTGTGCACGCACTGGCCATTGAATCTGTTGTGTGCGGGTACGCGTTGTACAGCAATGGACCGATCGGTGTGCACGCACTGGCCATTGCATATGATGTGAGCAGGTACGCGTTGTATTTGAAATACGCGTTGTACAGCAATGGACCGATCGGTGTGCACGCACTGGCCATTTAATCTGTTGTGTGCGGGTACGCGTTGTACAGCAATGGACCGATCAGTGTGCACGCACTGGCCATTGAATCTGTTGTGTGCGGGTACGCGTTGTACAGCAATGGACCGATCGGTGTACACGCACTGGCCATTGCATATGATGTGAGCGGGTACGCGTTGTATTCGAAATACGCGTTGTACAGTAATGGACCGATCGGTGCGCACGCATTGGCTATGGGCTGGCATGGCAACGGACACGTTTTCGAATCTTTAACGAGTCTGATGCTGTGAATTCAGTTGGCCACCCACAACAATGTTGCAAAATCATGGGTATCATGAAGTTGAACTTTTGAAGGATGCTGTGGGCGTGTGTAAGTGGTGCAATTCCATGGATTGGCCAGATTCAGAAGATGCAAACGACTTGGACCTATCACTTTGGACACATGGGACAGTAACTGCCTCAGCAGCACACATATAATGCTGGATGTACCCCTGAGAGCTCACTTGCCTGCACTACATGCTCCAGGACGACATCTGCCACCACCACTGCTGCTGTCTCTGCATCCTCTGGATCCTGCAATGGCACGTACTGTGGAGAGAGCCCCAGCCTTCAGCACTGAGGAGAACCAGGCCCTGCTGGACAGCCTCCTTCCACAGTACAGCAAGCTGTATGGGAAAGCAGGGGAGCAGGTGAGAGTGCTGTCCACTGCCTTACTGAATGTGCATGTTGTCTGACTAGCAAGACTTACAGTGTGCAGGCCACTGGCTAGCATGCTCACTGAGTAGTTGTCACCCCCCCATAGTGTGTAGTTACATGCACTGGACAGGTATAGTGCAGTAACAGTGCATTTCAACAAGGTTTTACTTCCCAGGCAATGATACCATGTAGTAACTGCTGGAAAATAGTTCATAGCCATTGCTGCACTGCCTGTGTATATCATGTGCCCCTGTGATTGAGACATGTATATCCATATGTGTGATGCACGGATATGTTGCATGTGTAGTGATGTCCTTTACACTTTGTCATCCTCACAGGTTGATGCCCACCAGAAGCAGGAAATCTGGCTGGACATCGCCCGGGCAGTGAGATCCGTGGGGGTCTACAGGCGCAGGATCCGCAACTGCCAGAAGAGGTGGCAGGACCTTCGGGGCTGGACCCGGAGGATCGCAAGGGTCCAGCTGAAGCTGTCGCCTCCTCGCAGGAGGGGCGGACACCGGACCCTGACCCCCCACATGCTCAGGATCCTGGCGGTGGTCTTCCCTGATCTGGATGGGCAGCTGAAGGCCAGACAGCAGCAAGGAGGGGGTGAGTCCATGACTGCACTGTGAACTTTGTCTGAAATGCTATGTGCCCTTCTCTGGCCTGGTTAACCTTCCACAGTACATCAGTCTTGTGGTCCAGGACCCATGTCCCTCAATTGTGACATGCCCACTCCTCATCTGATACCCAGGTGTGGCCCTTACAGTCAGGAAGTTGTGTCACTTGGGTACTGTGTCCTTACATTTTGCTTAGCTCAAGGTGGGGGTCAGCATTTGTTCCCGTAACTTTGTTGTGGGCTTCATGGGTGGGTCCATTGCTTACACAATGCCTGAGTTATGACATCTAATCTGCATGCAACTTTGATATGTGGTCCAATTGCTGATCTGATTCACCACATGTGCCTGGGGTATTTGGCACACACCCATGCTGCGGGTGGGAACAATGTTTGGGCCTCAGGAGTATGTATATCAAGTGTGTCACATATACTTAGCCACCTGCCTACTGTCCAGGGCTCATCCCTCTTTCACGTGGAGCAGGACAGTCATGCCTACTCCAGGCCATACAATACACTCTGTACTCCCACTCCCGTGTATCAGCTGACACGTTGTACCCAGTGGAATGTTCCCTCAGGTGTCTGCCTCTGTGTCATTGTGCTGTGGCTTGGTTGTTAGGACTACTGTGGTGTTTATGGGTTAGGGCTCAGCATGCCACCGGAGATGTGACCATATGAGACGATACTTGTGTGACATATAGGTGTTTGATCACTAGTCTGTGCAGACTGGGGTATGCGAATGTGAAGTCCAGGCAGCTGTTTCCCATTCACAGCAGATTGTGAGGTGCTCAGGTTCCGAGGGTTGTGTTTCATGTCTCCCATATGTCCAATTGGTTTGACGTGGCCAAATAAGAGTTCAGATGATGTGATTTGTGGGGGATGGACATGTGCACTTGTCAGCTACAGGACTTGCATTCCCCATGGCCTAGGATTGTGACACAGTGCAGACTGTTATTGGCTGGCTACCCTGCCCATGTGACTGGAGACAGTGATGTATGACTTTGCAGGCATGCCTGTGCCATGGCATTAAACTTCCTAAGAGTGATCCTGCAGGGGAGTGACATGTGCTACATGCACCCCATTGTGGCATTGACTATCAGGACATGGGTGCATCATGGTGTCTGGTGCTGGTATGCATCACATGCATTTCAATTTAGACTCTGGCCATCCCTTCATCCGGACACCTGTACTGCCTCAGTGGCAAGAGTTGTGATGTGTGCATGTTCACATACTTCACCTTGTTCTCTGCACTGTCCAACTACTGTGTAGGTGGTGCATGTGTCCACACTGGGGTATTGCCATCCGACAGGCACCAGACAGATGGGTGCAAGGCCAGGAGGGATGTGAGTGCCATGGATGACCATCAGACTGACAATTGGCTTCACTTACTCACTTTGGGGACTTTTGGCAATGTTCAACTAAGGATGCCAGGGCTTGCTCTGTAATGTGCTGTACTTACTGTGGTGTGTGCGGTCAGTGCAGGTGACTGATGTTTGTCTGTTTCCCTATTTGTTTGCAGATACATCCACGGCCACAGGAGGGGACAGCTCCACGGACCAGGAGGAGCCGCAGAGCCAGACTGGGTCAACAGCCGATGAGTGGTCGGAGGGACCCAGTGGCACGGAGGGGGAGGGGAGCCACACCGAGGAGTCCTCAGCAGCATCCACCTCAGCTGAGGACCACAGCAGCTCGGAGGATGACACCCTTGTGGAGGTGGGTGTCAGCAGCCACCACACCCCAGCTAGTATTGCTGTCCCCGCCACCACCACCACCACCACCACCGCCCTCCCATCGGCTCCCATTCCAGAGGTCCGTGGAGGCTCCCGTGTTCGGGAGCGTGTCTCCTTCGTGACAGGCACCTCACCCCCTGCCCCTGTGTCCCCTGCTGCCCTGAGTGAGGAGTCTGTGTACCTACTTCGCCAGCTCCATGTAGGGCAGACAGCAATGCTGAGTGTCCTCCATGCCCACACCACTCTGTTGACTCAGCTGGTGTCGTTCATGGAGGGCATCTCATCGGGCATGTCTGCCCTACAGAGGAGCAATAGGTCCATGGACTCCTCACTGACGGCAGCAGTGTCCCTCCTCCAACAGTCCCTCACCCCTCCTACCTCTGCCCCATCCATACTTCCTGGCACCCTACCTGTCCCAAGCACATGCACACCTGCACAATCACCCAAACACACAGACACGAGCAGCACAGACACACCCACTACAAAGACAAAACGTGCACGCAGGCATCCTCAGGGGACTGATAGCACACCCACAGGGGATGGGGAACAGACACACACACAGGCATCCACAGTCACTCCGCAGTCCTCAGATACCTCTCCCTCCAAGGCCCCTTCCCTTGCCTCACCTGCAACCCCACCTACACAGCGGCTCTTCCTCTGTGACCTCGGCCTCTTCCCCTCCGATCCAGCTGATCCAGCATACAGGGGGAAGAGGAGGTCCACCCACACAGAGGGGAGTGCCCCTCACCCCCAGACACCCTCCCCCAGGCGCAGACAGACTGAGGCCCCCATCCGCAAGTCCCCCCGGAGCCGGAAGAGCAAGACCCCGCCGCCGCCCTGCAGCTCAACCACCAAGTCTCCTTCCTCCATTCCTCAGGCCCCCACTCCACAGGTTCCCCCACCACCCACTGCCCCAGGTTCCCCCACCCACAGATACACCATCCCCAAAATGATCCGGCCTTCTCCCCCTACCACTTGCTCCTCCAGCACCACATCCCCCGCTGCGCATGTTTGTGCCACTGGTGTGGAGGCCGTGTCCTCTCCCTCTGTCCTGCCCACCTTACCTGAACCCCATTCTACTCCCCTGGAGATAGGCACTGCAGTGGAGTCCACTACCACCCTATATGACAGGGCACTGCAGTGGGGAACCTGTCCACTCCATCTGCACGGCCCACTGCAGTTGTGCCAGCACCCACACCATCTGACTCATGCCCCCCAGTTGTGCCGGCACACACCATGTCAGACACCTCCACTGCAGCTCTCAGTGACTCTCCAGCACCCACCACCCCTTCCCTGCCTCCTTCTGGTGAGCCCTGATCCTGTCCCTGCGGTGCCTGGCCTGCCCCCCCATATGCCCCTCCGAGGGGAATGTCCCTGGTGTGTAGCAGTGCAGGCATGCAAAGGGTGACATCTGCCACTGTCACCCTGTTTTGACTTTGTTAATGGACTGGCCATTGGCCTTGGTTATTTTTCAGGACTTTCAATTTTATAGCCACATATGCTGAATAAAGCTACTTTCTGTTCTCTAGTGGTTTTGCTTCTGATGTACATGATGTTGATGATGCTAACCATGCCCTTGCTGCAGTGATGGTGCTTTTTGATCTCAGGATAATGAAGTTTTACTGTGCAGGACCTCATGTGGTCCAGGGGGAATGTGTCCTATCCTGGTGTGTATCCATGTCATCATTTGCAGCAATATGAGGGTGTCATGTTCTCAAGATTTGGAAATGGGATTTCCTACTTTTAATTGCAATATCACATCTGTACACCCCTGCACATCTGTTGTGCTTGCCATTGTTCAATTTGTCTATTTCCCTGACGGTATGACCATCCCCACTGGACATGCAAGTTTGGGCATCAATGGGGAAGGACTCATCTGTGTTATCAGTGTAACTTGCTATACATGTGTGTTGGATCTGTGCTGATGATTTCGGTGACACTCCCATGACCAGGCTGATATGACGGTAGCCTTCATTTTGTGCTAATTGTTGACTGAGTGACCAAGTGTTCTGCTGACATGATAGAGCCCTACTGAGACAACATATGGCACAGCTTTCCTTACACAGGAGTGGAGTCCCCTCATGGCAGTGTGTGATTCTGTGACATTGCCTGAGCACAAGGTGTGTGTTGTGTGAGCATGTCTGTGTGTGTTCACTTCCATTTTGCTAGGCTGGCTGGGATCCCTAGTGATGTTCCTGTTTGTGATGCTTGCTGAGTTGACATATGTTCCCCCAAAGTCTTCTCCCTGGCTTCTCTGGGATGTGGGTGCATGGCACATTACTGGTCATCAGGGTGTCACCCATAGGTGTGTTTGCTGTCAGGGCTGAGTTTGTGTGCAAACGCAGATGAGCCACAGTCAGGATTCCCCTTGGCACTTGTTGGTTACACCTGTCATGTAATTTACAGTTTGTTTTCGCTTTCAGTGATTGTGACTGCTGCCACTCCTCAGGGTCAGAGCTGCAATGTTGTAAGTTGTCTATATGTCTTCTTTGTGGGTGACCTTGGCTTCTTCATTGGTGTGTGACTGTGGCCGGGATCCCATTGGTTGGTGTGGTATTGACGTCATGCCCATGTACGGCGTACTGTGCAGTGTGTCAGACATTCACGAGTCTTGTTGACTGGCCATGTGTGATGGGTTTCTGCACCTTAGTTCCCACCACCACCCCTGGGATTGTCATGGGTGCATGTGCAATGTCACCTGTGCATGTGAGCTTCACTGCTGCACATTGGTGGAGATCAAGGTGTGTGGTGTTGAGTGTGTGCAGATGAGAGTTGTTTCACGGCTAGACCCCTGCCTCCATATTGTCCTTGGCTGACAGGCCGTGCTGATTGATTTGTGCTTGTGTAGGTGTGATGGTAGTTTGTTACTCAGGACACATGACTGTGGCTCACTGTGTGAACGACATCTAGCTTTGTCATCACAGTGGGATTATCATGCAGGCCAGTGTCAGCACAATGTGGGGACCCTGGGGGTAGTGCTGGGGTGGGTCTGTGTCTTGTTGTGTTAGTTGCTGTTCCTACAAGCTTGTGTGACATGTGTAATTTGGGCTCCCTCTCATCTAACAATGCCTGATTGCCCACATAGGGTATTGGGATCCATTAGTTACTTTTGTGTGGCACTGTATGCACATCTGTGTAATTGGGATTCAGGCCTCCTCATGTGTTGTGTGGTTACCTGGGGACACTGGCACACACCCCCCCTCACCTGTTGTGTTTGATATGCAGTGTGGGGCTGCCTGTTTGTGTTTGTGCATCAGCACCACTGCATTGGCATATCTTTAGTGTGGCATTGGCTGTATGTTGTTTGGTGGGTTTCCCCTGCTGTCCCTGGGACTCCTAGGTCATCAGTCAGCACAGTGATCATGGTTTGTATGTCCCATTGCTGCCATGGTATGGTATTTGTTCACCTCACATCTACAGTCTCCACAGGATATCTACATTTGTGTTCACATTGGTGCAGATATGTGGTTCTGCATCATGATGGTCACTTCTGTCATTGTGTTATTGATGAATGTTGACAGTGTCAGCCCCCATGGGTGATGTTTGTCTGCACATGGCCAAAGGTATGTTTTATTTGCACTGCACTGTTTGCATCACCCAATCTATGCTGCTATGGGACACAAGCACTACTATGTTACTGATGTGTTTGTTGGTCTGTGACCTGGGATAATCCATGCTGTTTGGAATTTCCAGCTTTCGCCATCACAACACGCCCCACACTTGCCTTTTGATCACTGTGATGATGGGGTGTTAGGCCCCATTGTCACAATGTTCAAAATGTGCTTCAGCTATGGACCCCACACTTGCCTTTTGATCACTGTGATGATGGGGGTTAGGCCCCATTGTCACAATGTTCAAAATGTGCTTCAGCTATGGGCCCCACACTTGCCTTTTGATCACTGTGATGATGGGGTGTTAGGCCCCATTGTCACAATGTTCAAAATGTGCTTCAGCTATGGGCCCCACACTTGCCTTTTGATCACTGTGATGATGGGGGGTTAGGCCCCATTGTCACAATGTTCGAAATGTGCTTCAGCTATGGACCCCACACTTACCTTTTGATCACCGTGATGATGGGGGGTTAGGCCCCATTGTCACAATGTTCGAAATGTGCTTCAGCTATGGGCCCCACACTTGCCTTTTGATCACCGTGATGATGGGGGGTTAGGCCCCATTGCCACAATGTTCGAAATGTGCTTCAGCTATGGGCCCCACACTTGCCTTTTGATCACTGTGATGATGGGGGGTTAGGCCCCATTGCCACAATGTTCAAAATGTGCTTCAGCTATGGGCCCCACACTTGCCTTTTGATCACTGTGATGATGGGGGGTTAGGCCCCATTGTCACAATGTTCAAAATGTGCTTCAGCTATGGACCACACACTTACCTTTTGGTCACTGTGATGATGGGGTGTTAGACCCCATTGCCACAGTGGTCATGGTCTGCTTGCATTGTGGATACCACACACATGTATGTGTGACACATGTGATAGGGGTCACATTGTATGTTCAATTTCATGTTCAGTGTCGTAGGCATATGACACAGTTTACACACGCTTGTCATGGTGTTGGGGGGATGTGTTTTTCTTACATTCCTTATGTTGCAGTATGCTGGTTGTGTCATGCATTGCCCATCCTATAAGTAGGGGTGGTGGTAGTGGTAGGCATCCAGCCCCCTATGTGTGGGGATGGTAGTAGTGGTAAGCCTCAAGCCCCCCATGAGTAGGGGTGGTGGTAGTGGTAGGCATCCAGCCCCCCATGAGTAGGGGTGGTGGTGGTGGTAGGCATCCAGCCCCCCATGGGTAGGGGTGGTGGTAGTGGTAGGCATCCAGCCCCCCATGGGTAGGGGTGGTGGTAGTGGTAGGCATCCAGCCCCCAATGAGTAGGGGTGGTGGTAGTGACAGGCATCCAGCCCCCCATGAGTGGGGTGGTGGTAGTGGTAGGCATCCAGCCCCCCATGGGTAGGGGTGGTGGTAGTGGTAGGCATCCAGCCCCCCTGAGTAGGGGTGGTGGTAGTGACAGGCACCCAGCCCCCCCTGAGTAGGGTGGTGGTAGTGGTAGGCATCCAGGCCCCCATGAGTGGGGTGGTAGTAGTGGTAGGCATCCAGCCCCCCATGAGTAGGGGTGGTGGTAGTGTTAGGCATCAGCCCCCCATGAGTAGGGGTGGTGGTAGTGGTAGGCATCCAGCCCCCCATGGGTAGGGGTGGTGGTAGTGGTAGGCATCCAGCCCCCAATGAGTAGGGGTGGTGGTAGTGACAGGCATCCAGCCCCCCATGAGTGGGGTGGTGGTAGTGGTAGGCATCCAGCCCCCCATGGGTAGGGGTGGTGGTAGTGGTAGGCATCCAGCCCCCCATGGGTAGGGGTGGTGGTAGTGGTAGGCATCCAGCCCCCCATGAGTAGGGGTGGTGGTAGTGACAGGCATCCAGCCCCCCATGAGTGGGGTGGTGGTAGTGGTAGGCAACCTGCCCCCCATGGGTAGGGGTGGTGGTAGTGGTAGGCATCCAGCCCCCCTGAGTAGGGGTGGTGGTAGTGACAGGCACCCAGCCCCCCCTGAGTAGGGTGGTGGTAGTGGTAGGCATCCAGGCCCCCATGAGTGGGGTGGTAGTAGTGGTAGGCATCCAGCCCCCCATGAGTAGGGGTGGTGGTAGTGGTAAGCCTCCAGCCCCCCCTGAGTAGGGTGGTGGTAGTGGTAGGCATCCAGCCCCCCATGGGTAGGGGTGGTGGTAGTGGTAGGCAACCTGCCCCCCATGGGTAGGGGTGGTGGTAGTGGTAGGCATCCAGCCCCCCTGAGTAGGGGTGGTGGGAGTGACAGGCACCCAGCCCCCCTGAGTAGGGTGGTGGTAGTGGTAGGCATCCAGGCCCCCATGAGTGGGGTGGTAGTAGTGGTAGGCATCCAGCCCCCCCTGAGTAGGGTGGTGGTAGTGGTAGGCATCCAGGCCCCCATGAGTGGGGTGGTAGTAGTGGTAGGCATCCAGCCCCCCATGAGTAGGGGTGGTGGTAGTGGTAAGCCTCCAGCCCCCCCTGAGTAGGGTGGTGGTAGTGGTAGGCATCCAGCCCCCCATGGGTAGGGGTGGTGGTAGTGGTAGGCATCCAGCCCCCCATGGGTAGGGGTGGTGGTAGTGGTAGGCATCCAGCCCCCCCTGAGTAGGGGTGGTGGTAGTGACAGGCACCCAGCCCCCCCTGAGTAGGGTGGAGGTAGTGGTAGGCATTCAGGCCCCCATGAGTGGGGTGGTAGTAGTGGTAGGCATCCAGCCCCCCGTGAGTAGGGGTGGTGGTAGTGGTAGGCACCCAGCCCCCCCTGAGTAGGGTGGTGGCAGTGGTAGGCATCCAGGTCCCTATGGGTGTGTATGACATTGGTGATGGCCATCCCGCCCCTATGGTTCTGCTGTTGCTAGTGTACGTCATTTCCGCATCCCTATGTGTGTGTGGCATATGTTGTGTAGTGGGTGTTTGACTTACCGTCTGCGCCGTACGCGTCCGTACCTGTTCCGGTAATAGATGTAAAGTATTGGTAGGACCTGCGCGATGGGATTCATGGTTGGTTCGTCTCGTTCGTGTTTCTCGTTGCTTGGACTCGTACTCGTGGCTGGCTTGTTCGTCTCGTAGCCGTGGATCGTCTTGTGGCGCGAATCGGAGCTTATGTGCGGCTCTCCCGGATGCTGTGACGTGCCGGACGTAGCGACGGGTTCGGCGCGTACGGAAAGCGCATAGTACTTGTCCGGGCCGGAAGGTGCTGTATTTTTGCTTCCGTGCGACTCGATTTGGCGTTTACGGATCCGGCTCGGGCGGTGAACAGGAACTGGAATGGGTAAGTACGGCTCGCTCGGAATTTGTGCTGTTATGCGCATCGTACTTGCTCGTTCGGACGACTGTTCGAATCGGTCGGGAAACACGCATTCGGCTGGGGTTTTTTCCGGGCGAATGGTGTTAGGTGCCATACCGGCCCAGATCGGAATCGACCCCTAAGGGGGTCATTACGATGGCGTAACGATCACCACCGCCGCCAGGCCGGCGGTGGCGACCGTTATGCCATCGTAACGTGAATTACCCACCGCCATATTACGATGGCGGTGGGTATCGCGGCAGACGCAAAGTGCGTCCGCCGCTTTTCCGCCGGTCGGCAATCGTTACGATTGCCGGCTGGGCGGAGCAGGGGCCCAAATATGCCTAGCAGGCACCGCCAGCCATATTAGGATGTAGAGTTTTGAAGGCCTTTCCTTGGCGGCGATGCCGCCATGGAAAGGCTGGCGGGGACTTGCTTTGGGGGCCTGTTATGGGTCCCTGGTGGGGTGTGGGGGGGTGCACTTGGGGGGTACCCATGGTACCCCCCTGCAGTTCCCTGCACCAAGTGGCAGGCACCACATGGGGCCTGCCACGTGGGGCAGGGAAATGCCAGGCATGTCATTTTGACATCGCGGCGGGTGCTGCTGTAAGCAGCACCCGCCGCAATGTTAAAATGCGGGATTCGACCGCCAGGGTGGCGGTCGCATCCTAATTCGCGGTGCGGGACCACCGCATGTCTGGCGGCCGGTCCCAACACCGCAAGGAAGGCGGGCGGACTCAGGTCCGCCCGCCATCCTAATAGGCCCCTTAATCTCTTTGCAGTTTCTCCTATACTGCGTGCAACACAATTTTAAATTAATTACTTTTTTATTCACAGTGCTTTCGGACGTAGGCTGGGACGGTATAGAGACAAAATATCGAGTTGGAAATGTCTACTTGCACTAATATCGAGTTTGAAATCTCGAGACACAGAAACATCGACAGCAAGAATATCGTGGTCAAGAATATCTAGTTTAAGGTAAGAAATATCGTTTTCAAAAATATCGAAGTCATTAATATCGTTTACAAAAATATAGTTGTTAAAAATATCGTTTTTTTAGTTAGTGTTATGTATTTTAGTATGTCTTTTAAATGTATGTGCTTTTTTTTGTCTAAGTATTGCTTTTGTTTTTTAATATGTGTTAAATTCTTAGTAGTTATTAATTTTATTTTAATTAAATTTCGCGTTTTAGTTCTGTAGTGGGTTGTGGGTTTATAGGGGAATAGAGTGGGAAGTAATTTAATTTTAATACATTTATTAATATTCTTTATATAATATGTATTTAATTTTATTTTATAGTGTTAATGGTGGGAATTAATTTATTATTAATTAATAATTGGCAGTTAATTTTTATTAATTAATGAATTGGTAAATATGTTAATTTTGTCATTTTTTTAGGAGCCGGTTGTGGGTTTATAGGGGAATAGGGTGGGAAGTAATTTAATTATAAATAAATTATTATTGTTTTTTATTAATCAATATTTATTTATTTAATATTTTATACTGTTAATTGAGGGAATTAATGTATTATTAATTAATTTTAATTGGTTGTTAATTGTTATTAATTAATTGGTAATTATGTTAATTGTGACATTTTTTTTAGGAGTGGGTTGTGGGTTGATAGGGGAGTAAGGTGGGAAGTAATTACATTTTAATACATTTATTAATATTTTTTATATAATATTTTTTTAATTTTATTTTATAGTGTTAATTGTGGGAATTAATTTATTAATAATTATTTATAATTTGCTTGTTAATTGATATTAATTAATTAATTAATTAATTAATTGTTAATTAATTATGTTAATTGTGTCATGTTTTTAGAAATGGGTGGTGGGATTTATAGGGGAATAGGGTGGGAGGTAATTTATTTTTAATTAATTAATTATTTGTTAATTGATGCTAATTAATTAATAAAAATTTAAATAAGGCAATTGTGTAATTATTTTGATGTGTGAGTTGTGGGGTTTATAGTGGTAAATAGAGGGAAGTAAATTTTTTTAAATTAATTAATGATTTGTGGTTAATTGATATTAATTTATTAATGTTAAATTAGTTATGGAAATTGTGTAATTATTTTTAGATGTGTGTTGTGGTGTTTATTGGGGTAGAGGGTGGAAAGTAATTTACTTTAAATGAATTAATCATTACTTGATCATTAATATTCATTTATAACTTGATAAATATTTTTGGTGATTGTTTATTTTTATTTTGTTTGTGGATTTTTGGTTCTATACGGGTAATGTTTGTTTAGTACATTACTTTTTTTCTGTTTTAATGTGTTTTTTAATTAATAATATTTGTTTAATTGATAATTAATTGTGTTAATTATGGAGGTACACTTTTTTTAAATTTAGATGTGTGTTGTAAATTGTGTGGTGTTATAGGGTAGGAAAAAAAATATTACATTTATGTAATAATTAATGTTTTTGATTATAAATAATTTGTATTACAAAATATTTGTTTGTAAATTATTTTTAAATTTTTAAACATTAATCTTTGTATGTAATTTTTAGATGTTTTTAACATTATAATAAGTTTCTATGTTTTGTAATTTTTTATATTTTTATATATGTTTTGTTTTTTGGTTTTTATTATGTTTTGTATTGTAGTTCATATTTTGTTTGTGCTTAAATTTGAATTTTCTTCAGTGGGAATAGTAATTTTTTCCCCTCCGCTATCCAACACTTTCCCTACTGTTGCACTCGCTGGAGTGGGAATAGTAATTTTATCCCCTCCGCTATCCAACACTTTCCCTACTGTTGCACTAGCTGGAGTGGAAGTTGTAAGTTTTACTCCTCCACTATCCAACATATTTCCTACTGTTGCACTCGTTGGAGTGGGAATAGTAATTTTTACCCCTCCGCTGTCCAACACTTTCCCTACTGATGCATTCGCAGGAGTGGGAATCGTAATTTATACCCCTCCGCTATCCAACACTTTCCCTACTGTTGCACTAACTGGAGTGGGAATAGTAATTTTTACCTCTCCGCTATCCAACACTTTCCCTGCTTTGCACTCGCTGGAGTTGGAATAGTAAATTTTAACCCTTCGCTATCCAACACTTTCCCTATTGTTGCACTCGCTGGAGTGGGAATAGTAATTTTTTCCCCTCCGCTATCCAACACTTTCCCTATTGTTGCACTCGCTGGAGTGGGAATAGTAATTTTTACCCCTCAGCTATCCAACACTTTCCCTATTGTTGCACTTGCTGGAGTGGGAATAGTAATTTTTTGCCCTCCGCTATCCAACACTTTCCTTACTGTTGCACTCATTGGAGTGGGAATAGTAAATTATTCCCCTCCGCTCTCCAACACTTTCTCTACTGTGGCACTCAATGTAGGGCAAAATGTAGGTTTAAAAAATATCAAATATTTTAATATTTTAATTTATAATATAATCTTTTTTTAAATAAATTTTTATGTTATAGGTGTATGTATATATATATTTATTTATAATTTTTAATATATTTATAACATTTTAAAATCAATTAAAATTATTATTTATTAATTTTTTTAAGTAAATATATATATTACATTTTATATCTGTATGTTTATTTTTTTAAATTAAATTTATTACTTATAATTGTTAAAATTTACAAATAAATCTAAATAATTTTTTGAAAGTTAAATTTATTATTTCATTTATTTTACAATATTTAATATACATATTAAAAAACGATATTTTGTACATCGATATTTTTTCGATATTTTTTTTCGATATTTTTGTACTTATCATTATAAAGATAGGAGGTCGATATTTTTGACAACAATATTTATGTCCCGATATTTGTGTAAGTCGATATTGTGGTGGTCGATATTCTGTCAGTGATCCGGCTGGGACCTTGTGGCACTACAAATGCATGTCACTATTTCCCAGTGCACTTACCAGGATTCAATGCTGTGACTCTCTGGCTACACACTTAGAGAGCTGCAGTAGTCACATTAAGCAAAGAACTTTCATAACAAAAGAATGGATTTCCTACTGATTTTTTTTAACTTGCATGTATTTTTCATTTAAGGTATGTCTGTTATATTGTATAAGTATTTACCTAATGGGTAAAGGCCTACAAAAGAGATGTAGAATATTTTGGTCTTTTTTAGCAACTTCTCGTCCCCTCCCCATTGTGCTCAGGATCAGATCATATACACACTTGGGATCTTTTAGGGAATCTATGAGAGCCAGAGGGTACTGATCCCTTGGGAGTCCTATTCACATAGAAGTACGTTTGGCTTCATATCAGGAAAAGAGAACAGAGGAAAAAAGAAGATCGAGTACTATGTAGGAATAAGGGAGGGTGGGGGGAAATTCCCTCAGGACAAGAACCCTCACTCACCGTTAGGTGACATGCTTCATCATATGGGTTCCCTCCTCACACCGTGGTGTGGGCTGCGACTCCCCAAGGGGAGGAGCAGAGGTGTTTTCTCAGAAGATGAGCGTAAAGATACGGGTAAATGAGGGGCAGAGTACAGAAAAGAGTGGTAAAGTGTGGTTTAAAAATGTCTAGCTGAGTCCACTGAAAGTTTATTAGGTGGTCATAGTGACATAGTTTAAAAGCAAGAGGATTAGGGATTCAAAAGATATACCCTAGTTCATAAGGTCAACATGTTTCTGCCATCTGGGGGTCCCCTAAAGGGATCCAAAGGCATTAGTCAGGACCTATGATATCAAGTTACTCTGCAAGAAGTGGTAAAAGTGAAAAAGAGAAATATACAAGCCACCACTGGAGCTGTGTGGCCACATCACCAACTAGGCGTTAGAAGTGACAGGGAGTCACTGTGCAGGGGCATTGCTGCTGCTGTGTAGATAGGGCAGTGATGTAGTCAAAAAACAGTTAGGGACGCGAGGTCAAGTGGGGGAACCCTTGCTGGGCTCCTCTGCCGGTTTGCCATCTAATATGCCTGGTAAAAGCTGCTACAGGTGGCCCACGGGCTGGACCTCTGCCGTGGAATGGGGGGTAAAGTTGCCAGTCCCGGCACCAGCTCAGCTAATACTCCCTCACCCAAAGCAAGATGGGCCCAGTCCACGCCAGACATCGTACATTTAATTTGCCTTGCATGCTTTGGTTTTCATGGAATGTAAAGCAACACACGTTCATGTTGCAGCGGTCACATGGGTAAATTGTGTTCATCAACTTCACCATAAGCTGAAGGGGGAGTTTCCAATCTCGAGGTACAGCGGCCAAGTACGTAAAATACGGGAAATGACGCCTGCTCAATGTGGCTATGGTAACTTTTGTGGGTAGGCTAGTTACCGATGTGTTGTGAAGATGAGCCACACAAGTTATCTGAAAGAAAGTATGTTAATTTAAGTAGAGCATCTTTTCGGGGCCAGGGTTAGGGAACGATAGCGACAATTGCAGGCAGGTGGGGCCCTGCTGCCACCTTCAATGCTCTTAGCCGGGTCATTATAGATCATGCACAGCCTCATCATTTCTGATTTGAAGCACTTCCGATAAGTTTACATCGAAGCCATAGCAGTGGCTTATATCTTCCTTTGGCAAGGTCAACGGCCCTGGCTGGCTGTAGGTGGAATGTGACGTGCTTTACAGCTGCATGCAACGACCGAGGAGGCAGAACAAGAAGCACACGATGCTAAGCAAAGATTTCACAGTAATGGTTTTAGTCCAACGCCGAAGCGAGACCTTCTAGGGGAGGGCCAGAACCATTAGGCGGTACATGTGAGTTGTGCAGGCTAATCACTCCTGTAGGCCTACCCTTGCCAGCCAAATAGGGATGACCTGCACATTGGAGGAACATGCTGGTTTTAATCAATATTTTGTTTCAGTTACAAGTGGCGATCAGCGGGGCAGGTGATGGGCATAGAGTGGCTCACTGGACTAGAACGGCCTGGGTTTGGGCAGGACAAGCAGTCAGGGGGGTTGGGTGAGGCTGGACTCCCTGAGGGGGTGGGAGAGCTCTGACATGAGTTGGACACCAAATTAGCAGTGCAGGGGCTGTTCAGTCCAATGATGAAAATTAGACAATTTGGAATAGTCTTTAATTTAAGTTACATATGCCATGAATGCTCTCTTTAGGATGGTCCCCCTAAATGCTTTGAGATTTATATAGCTCCTCATGTGTCTTTCAAACGATGAAAGCGGGATATTAGGAATTGGGAGCATTTGTGATGATTTTAATGATATTTAGTCGCCAAGACTTACCCGTCAATAGAATGACTTCCCCTGGCGTGGAGTGTACACGCTTCTTTGCTGGTAGTCCTAGGAGACACAGGAGTACACAGGGTGGACGGCTGTAATGATGTTGCAAGTAAGCGCAGTACTATGCGGCAGCCTTGGCCAAGCAAGTATTGGTAGGCTAATTATTTCAAACTGATGCCGATTGGAGGGCCTCAGGCATTTGGGCCAGAATCAGGAGGCCATCCGGTGACACTACAAAGAATTTGGAACGTCCAGATGGCACATTTTAAAAGGGCGCATGCTAATATTCTCTGTCTACCTTAATCCTATGCCACGAGCGCCCAGGTTCGGGGCAGAATCTGTAGCACAGCTGGGGGCTTTAATAAGTACTTTTAAGCGTGCTAATGGTACAGTAGATAACAGTGCAAGATAATTACCCCTCAAGGCACACCTGGGCCGGCAAATGGGGATGACTCATGCAATAGAGGAGAAGGCTTGTTAATCAATACTTTGTTTTAATCTGACGGGAGGATCGGCCTACCTCGGCCAGGCCTCACCTCTGTCAGGACCTTGACTATTATCTTTAACATGGTATCCGGGTCATGTCCAGCTGTTATAAGCTGGGTGGAGCAAAGGGGCAGGGTTAGCCTGGACAGTTCGGATGGCTTGGGGAGCGAGGAAGGCTTGGTCTGCTCGCACAGGCAGGCGTTTTCGGTGTGGGCTCAGCCTTGCATGCTACCCTGCTTTCGCTTTACTGACTTGGGCGTGGCAGGGGTTAGTGATGCAAGCATGCGACGATAGATGGGTCCTTTGATACCATCCATAATCGTGCTTGGTTGGTATTCAGGTCAAGGAGTGGCTGCTTGACCCCCGGGTGCTGGAGATGGTTTGTTGGTTGGCATGCTTTCCCTGATGTTGTTGCAAGCTCGCACTTGTTAATGTTTCCACAGAGTTGGGGCAGGCTACCACACCGTAGCTTGTCTCTGCGGGTTTGATGTGGCTTTCGGGTCAGAATGACCGCGGGAGACATTACTGCGTTGCATATCTGGGCATATAGGAATGCCAGGCAAGGATCTAGGGAATGTTAGAGCAGGTGGTCCCTTCCTGAGCCAAGTATAGGCAGGCGGGGGTAACATGGGTAGCAGCCAGCTCTATTGTGCACCTTTTTGCCTTCTAGAGAGTAGGCATTTCTTTAAGTGTGAAGCTGGCCCCAGACTAGACTTCAAGGGAACTATCACTGAGGCTTACCTCAACAGCACTGCTGGGGTGGGGCAGACCGTTGCTGGGTTTGTGGGCTCAGTGGACTACAGCTTCTTCTGCGGGGCCTGGACCTCTGGTACACGGATCTAATCCGGTTAGGTCCACTCAGCCTACCATCCGGCAGAGGTAGTTAAAAATGAGTATCTTTGAGTGGGGGTATCAATAAATGTCTGTTCAGTGTCAACAGATTCATAAGTCATAACATCCAGCATTCCTGCAATTCTAGAACGGGCAGGTAACCGGGAATGTGTTTCTCTTGCTCCCACCATTCCAAAAGCACCTCGTGGGGATTCGCAAATTTATGGCTTACCTACGCCCACATACTGGGTCTGGTTCACTTAAGACAATCTCGCTGAAACCGGACATGACACACTATGAATTTTGTCCGTCAGATGTTATCGGCAAACTGTAGGGCAAACATATTGGTCATGCCAACAGAAATGGTAGTTAAGCCAAATGCGCCTGCATTCTCGCCATCGCTGCACGGCGGGGAGTAAGTTTGTCATGCGACAATACTGGGTTACAGCACAAAGGCTACAATTTATTGGACACCCGGCATCCCATAAGTCAGGACTGGGCAGGTGGTCTGCACCTAACTTTCACCATCACTGTAGCTTTTCCATCCTCTTGTCTGCATCCTGGTACCCACCAGATTAGGTCTGGTTAGGGGCATTAGGGCAAGGGTGTTTAGCAACCTAGCATTTCTTTAAGTCGCCAGGACCAACGGTCTGGGGAAGGGCCTTCCGGGCGTCCTGGGAGCGGCGCGACGGGCAGAATTCAAGAAATGGAGGCATGGGTTTTCCACCACTGAGTTAATTTGGTTGGGGGGCCCAGGCATGCGCTGGAACAGCTTGCAGTAGAAGCTGCGGCACACTACTGAGATAATTGGGGGGGTCCCAGGCATGCACTGGAACAGCTTGCTGTAGAGGCTGCGGCACAGACTGGGGGGGTGCCCCCCCCCCAACATTTTGGCCATGTACCTGGGAGGCAATGACTTGACTTTCCTGGGTAGGAGGGCACGGCTGCCAGTAATGAAACCCGCCTGGTGTATGTCAAGCAACCAATTGTGGGCATGTGTGTTATGATGGCCAGAGATAACCCCACGGTTAGTGTGGCGAGGGACCGGTCAGGGGTTGCCGCGGAATCCTCTTGCAGGAGAGTTAACAGTGCCAGGCGCAGAGTCACTGCACAAATGGGGTTGGGTTGATCAGGCATGGCCTGCTGCATGCTAATCTCCACAGGGAGTTTTTAGAGGGGGGTACACTCGTCCAGAGAGGGCATGGACGTGTTTTACTGGATTAGTTGTATAGAATGGGGTGCAGTGCTCAACAAAGGGTGTTTAGCATCCTTGCATTTCTTTAAATAGCCTGGACCAACGGTCTGGGTGAATGGCCTTCCGTGCGTCTTGAGAGTGGCACGAGGGGCGGAATTAAGGAAATGGAGGCACATGTTCTCCTCCACCAAGTTAACTTGGTTGGGGGTCCCAGGCATGCGCTGGGACAGCTTGCTGAAGTAGCTGCGGCACAGACAAGGGGGGGTGCCTCCACGTCCACAGGGTGTTTGTTAGAGGTTAAGGGACCACCTGTCTTGGTGGGCTAGGACTAGTCTACCTGTCTAGGTGGGCAGGGACTTGTTTGCGGGGGCCTGGGCGAGGCAATGATCAGACTCTCTTGGGGAAGAGGGATCTGTTGCAAGAGATGAAGTCCTCCATGTGTAAGTTATGCAACCATTGGGGGCATGTGAGTTATGGTGGTCTAAGATAACTCCTCGTTGAGTGTGGCGAGAAGCCCGGTCAAGGGGGGGCGGGGAAACCTCTCACAGGCGAGTTAACAGTGCCATGCGTAAATTCACTAATAGTGTGGGTTTGGCTTCATCAGGCTTGGTTTGCTTGCCTAGTCCACAGGGTGTTTTGAAGAAGATGGGGTTACACCTGTCTAAAAGTGGGCATGGACTTGTTTCCTGGACCGGGGAAAGGCCCGGATATCAGCTGGATGTAGGTAAAGATGCCTACCCTTGTCCAGAGTGGGCATGGACGTGTTCTGCTGGACCTGGGAGAGGCCCTCGAATCAGCAGGATGTAGGTAAAGATGCCTATTTGCAAACTGGAGTAGTGTATAGAAAGGTGTGAAGTGTTCAATAAAGGGTGTTAAGCAACCCAGCATTTCTTTATTTTGCCAGGATCAATGGTCTGGGTATATGGCCTTTCGTGCGTCTTGAGGGTGGCACGAGGGGCGGGATGCAGGAAACGGAGGCATGGGTTGTTTCCACCACTAAGTTATTTTGGTTGGGGGGCCTAGGCTTGCGCTAGAACAGCTTGCTGTAGATAGCTGCGGCACAGACCGGGGGGGGTGTGTCTCCCCTCCTAACAGTGGGACATACACTTGGGAGGCAATGAGTTTCACTATATTCTTTGATGAAAAGGTGAAAGCACTGGTGGATCAGGTCGCCCACTCCACCCCCATTGAGGAGCGGAAATCCTTAGTTACCTGGCAGAACTTTGACGTCATCTCGGAAGATGACCTCCTCAAATGCATCCTCGAAACTAAACCCTCCAACCATTCTTCTGACCCCATCCCTAGCGACCTCGCCACCGATTTCTACACCTATACTCTCTCTTACTGGACCAGGCTAGTCAATCTCTTCCTCAGTCAAGGCTCCCTCCCGGTTGCCCTCAAATCAGGACAGGTCACCCCTCTTCTAAAAAAACCTCCGCCGATGCGAATCGACCTCAACAACTTCTGGCCTATCACCAACCTCCCTTTTCTTTCGAAAATTACCGAAAAATGTGTTGCGAAACAACTTTCCTCACATATTATGGACAATAACCTCCTCGACGTCTTCCAGTCTGGCTTCATCCAAAATTGCAGCACTGAAACAGCCCTGCTGCAAGTGATTGACGATGCGCTGCATATACTCGACTCTGGGGAATCGTGTCTTCTGATTCTTCTAGACCTCTCTGCAGCCTTTGACACTGTTAATCATAGCACCCTCCTCAACACTCTTCATCAGAGAATGGGATTGGATGGCACAGTGCTCAAATGGTTTGCCTCTTTCCTCTCGGACAGATCCCAAAGGATCAAGATAGCGAACAGTCGTTCATCTCCTGTGGCCGTAGGTCAAGGCGTCCCTCAAGGTTCTATCCTGGCACCCACTTTGTTTAATCTTTACCTGGAACCATTAGGGAACCTCCTAAGCAAATCTGGGATCCATTACCATCTTTATGCGGACGACACGCAAATCTACCTTAAGGTGTCTTCCGCACACGATCTCTCACTACTCAACTCTACTCTCAACTCTATTCACAACTGGATGTTAGCTCACCAACTCATTCTTAATCCCGCCAAAACTGAATTCCTCCTCCTCTCTACCTCTCTCTCACCTCCTCCTGTGCAATCTTGGATGGATCAGCTGAACCTACTCAACAACAAACCCGTCATTGTCGACAGCGCTAAATCCCTAGGTGTCATTCTTGACAAAAGACTCAACTTAAGCTCCCACATCAACTCTATTGCTAAGAACGCACGTTACCAGCTGCGCCTTCTATGGGGGATCCGTCGGTTCTTCCCAGAGAAAGACTTAAAAACCTTGGTACAATCTCTGGTTCTCTCAAGACTGGATTATTGCAATTCTCTTCTGACGGGCCTACCCAAATCCCACCTCTCCCCTCTCAAATCCATCCTCCATTCAGCAGCTCGCTTCATTTCAGGGTCTAAACGAAGCGACCACGTCACTCCTATCCTGTCCTCTCTTCGATGGCTTCCGATCGAGGCAAGATCTATTTACAAAACTGCCTGCATCACACACAAAGCCTTACACACGTCCTCCCTCGTTACCTGGCGAATAAATTGAAATTGTCCGGTGGCTCTCGCCCTTCTCGCAATGCGGAAAAGCTTCTGCTTGAGCCCCCGTCTTCAAAAGGGAAAGATGGATGGCGCAATCCTTCTCAGGCAATGCGGTGAGAATCTGGAACTCGCTTCCCCCATTGCTCCGTGCCACCTCCTCTACCCGGATCTTCAAAGCTGACCTCAAATCTCTTCTCTTCCAAAGACACTTTCAGAACTAATACTTTCATTCTCAGGCCCCTCTAGGAAGTCCGCTCTTCATTGTAAATTTGGACTTTTTCCTGTACATTCCTCACCCTTGCGTGCTGTGTTGGATTTTATATTTGTGTACCCCTCCTTTTAAGTCTCCTGTTTAACTCACGCCCTCTCTACTCCCTCAAGGAAGTTCGTCCACTATAGGAAATTCCGTACTCCATGCCTATAGAAGTGCCGTCCCAGTGTGTTCTGAGTGACTGCCACTTATTGCAGTATTATACCTCTATTTGTACTTTGTACCTCATGTACCATGCACACCTGTCACTTTTTCCTCTTGTAACGCATACCTCTTTTTGTATCGTGTTTGTTTGTTATTTGCACAATTGTCACTTTTTCCTCATGTAATGTAACGCTCGCTTTTGTATTATGCCCACTTGTAACCTCCTCCTCATGTAATGTTACTGTTCCTATTGTGAAGCGCTCTGACACCTTCGGGTAAAGTCCGCGCTATATAAAAACGCATTAAATAAAATAAATAAATAAAAAAAATGAGTTGACTTTCCTGGGTAGGAAGGCATTGCTGTAAGAAATAAAGTCCTCCATGCGTAAGATAAGCAACTAATTGGGGGGCATGTGAGTTATAGGGGTCAAGGATAACCCCTCGTTTAGTGTGGCGAGGAGCCCGGTCAGGGGAGGCCGGGAATCCTCGCGCAGGAGACTTAACAGTGCCATGCGTAAATTCACTGAACAGAGGGGGTTTAGCTTTATCAGGCATGGTCTTTAGCATGCCAAGTCCACAGGGTGTTTTGATTAAGAGGGGGTTCACCTGTCCAGAGTGGGCAGGGACCTTGTTTTGCTGGACCTGGGAGAGGCCCTGGAATTAGAAAGATGGAGGTGAAGAGGCCTACCTTGGTGGGGGGCCCTGGTTGTGACGGTGGCCACACCCAGAGCTGTGGCGGAGTTACAGGGCGATCCAGAGGCTGTGAGGTACATAGGGGTACCATCTGCAGAAGCACAACAAGGGTGCAAAGGCCAAATATCCCCAGGGAGGTCCTCGCGTTGGACCCTGTAGGAGCGACGGCGCCCCGTTAGTCCTACGGGCGGTTGTGGACCTGAGCAACCGGGGTTGCCTGGCAGGCTCCGCCCCTTATGGGGCGTGAGCAAGGGCGTGGGCTGTTGGTCCACCGGTGGGAGGGTCTCCCTCCCCCAAAATATGGCAAACACCGTTGGGGAAGGCCACGGTGTCATTTGGCTCATCAGGTGGCAGGCGTCGAGGGGCTGCCTGCCTGGGGATCGCCCGTAAGATAACCCACCATGTTGGCATATTTGTAATGCTAATAAACCTGCAGCAGTTTTCTCCACAAAGAAGGTGTCTTGTCTGGTTATTTCTCTAGGAGATTGCTGTATGGGGGGATGGCGAGTGTTGCCGATATTGGCACTATGAGGAGGGGATGGAGGAGGGCAAGGAGGGAAGTGCGGTGCCCTGTGCCCTCCCTTCACTCTCCTGACACTGGGCCAGGATGCTCTGAGGAGGGGATAGAGGGGGCTCACCCTCCTGGCAGTGGGATCGGATGCTCTGAGGAGGAGAGGCAGTGATGGAGGGTGAGGAGGGAAGCGCGGTGCCCCCCCCCCCTTGACCCTCCAGGCAGTGGGGCAGGAGGCTCTGAGGAGGAGAGGCAGCGATGGAGGGTGAGGAGGGTGAGGCGGGAAGCGCGGTGCCCTCTCTTCACCCTCCAGGCAGTGGGGCAGGAGGGTCTGAGGAAGGGGAGGCAGGTGCCCCTTTTCACCCTCCTGGCAGTGGGATCGGATGCTCTGAGGAGGAGAGGCAGCGATGGAGGGTGAAGAGGGAAGTGCGGTACCCTGTGCCCTCCCTTCACCCTCCTGACCCTGGGTCAGGATGCTCTGAGGAGGGGATGGAGGGCAAGGAGGGAAGTGCGGAGCCCCGTGCCCTCCCTTCACCCTCCTGACACTGGGTCAGGATGCTCTGAGGAGGGGATGGAGGGGATGGAGGGAAGCGCGGTGCCCTCCCTTCACCCTCCAGGCAGTGGGTCAGGAGGCTCTGAGGAGGAGAGGCAGCGATGGAGGGTGAGGAGGGAAGCGCGGTGCCCTCTCTTCACCCTCCAGGCAGTGGGGCAGGAGAGTCTGAGGAGGGGAGGCAGGTGCCACGTGAACCCCCCCCCCCTTCTTCACCCTCCTGGCAGTGGGATCGGATGCTCTGAGGAGGAGAGGCAGCGATGGAGGGTGAAGAGGGAAGTGCGGTACCCTGTGCCCTCCCTTCACCCTCCTGGCCCTGGGTCAGGATGCTCTGAGGAGGGGATGGAGGGTGAGGAGGAACGTGCGGTACCCTGGGCCCTCCCTTCACTCTCCTGGCAGTGAACAGGATGCTCTGAGGAGGAGAGGCAGTGATGGAGGGTGAGAAGGGAAGCGCGGTGCCCTCTCTTCACCCTCCTGGCAATGAGATCGGATGCTCTGAGGAGGTGAGGTAGGGATGGAGGGTGAGGAGGGAAGTGCGGAGCCCCGTGCCCTCCCTTCACCCTCCAGGCAGTGGACAGGATGCTCTGAGGAGGAGAGGCAGCAATGGAGGGTGAAGAGGAAAGTGCAGTGCCCTGCGCCCTCCCTTCACCCTCCTGACACTGGGTCAGGATGCTCTGAGGAGGGGATGGAGGGTGAGGAGGAACGTGCAGTGCCCTGCGCCCTCCCCTCACCCTTCTGGCAGTGGGACACGATGCTCTGAGGAGGGGATGTAGGGCAAGGAGGGAAGTGCGGAGCCCCGTGCCCTCCCTTCACCCTCCTGACACTGGGTCAGGATGCTCTGAGGAGGGGATGGAGGGTGAGGAGGAACGTGCGGAGCCCCGTGCCCCCACTTCCTGCCTGTGGGGCATGGTGCTCCGGCTCGATAACGAGGAGGGGACTTGCGGGCAGGGCAGAAGAAGGGTGTGCCAGTCCTTCACTGTCCTGTCATTAGGACAGTGAAGGACTGTTTGTTGGTGCCGAGGAGGGCGGCCTGTGTAAGAGCAGATGAGGGGGTGCCCTTTCTTCACCTTCCCTCCAGGGGCCAGCATCTTCTGAGGTGACACCGGAAGGACATGGGCACGGGACGTCGGCGCAAGGCCTCCTCCATGACAGATGCCAGCTCTGAGACCCACCATATGTGTTCACTGCACGCCTGGCACAACATCTGCGTGAAGAGGCTTTCGGTCAAGGACCTTCCCCTGGGCCCCTGATGACATCAGAGCCAGCACAACAGCGACATCCGGCATGTCCTGTAAGTAGCTTTCAGAGGAGACAGCTAAACTAAAAGGACATGAAAATAACCCGGGGGCTCTCCCCGGCCCTTCCCGCATCACCACAATGCCTCATCTTCGGTAACCACCCCCCCACCCCCTCCCCGCCATTACCCACTCGTGGGTCCATCATATAAGCACGCAAAACTGGTGTGACAACCCTGGGGGGGGGGGGAGGCTGTGGCACACTGGAAGCAATGACTGGAATAGACCAAGCTTCTGTAACACCACTGAAGTAGTGGCACTGATGGACCATGGGCAACTTCTGTAACAACACAGAGGAAAGACAGTGACAGGCCGGGGGCAACTTCTGTAACAACACAGAGGAAAGACAGTGACAGGCCGGGGGCAGCTTCTGTAACAACACAGAGGAAAGACAGTGACAGGCCGGGGGCAGCTTCTGTAACACGAGAGAAGTAATGACTGTGACAGGCCAGGGGCAGCTTCTGTAACACGAGAGAAGTAATGACTGTGACAGGCCAGGGGCAGCTTCTGTAACAACACCGAGGAAAGACAGTGACAGGCCAGGGGCAGCTTCTGTAACACGAGAGAAGTAATGACTGTGACAGGCCAGGGGCAGCTTCTGTAACACGAGAGAAGTAATGACTGTGACAGGCCAGGGGCAGCTTCTATAACGAGAGAGAAGTAATACCTGTGACAGACCAGGGGCAGCTTCTGTAACAAGAGAGTAGTAATAGCTGTGACAGACCAGGGGCAGCTTCTGTAACAAGAGAGAAGTAATGGCTGTGACATCCATGGGGCAGCTTCAGTAACAAGAGAGAAGTAATAGCTGTGACAGACCAGGGCAGCTTCTGTAACAAGAGAGAAGTAAAGACTGTGACAGGCCAGGGGCAGCTTCTGTAACAAGAGAGTAGTAATGACTGTGACAGGCCAGGGGCAGCTTCTGTAACAAGAGATAAGTATTGACTGTGACACGCCAGGGGCAGCTTCTGTAACAAGAGAGAAGTAATAGCTGTGACAGACCAGGGACAGCCTCTGTAACACGAGAAAAGTAATGACTGGGACAGACAAGAGGCACCTTCTGTAACAAGAGAGAAGTATTAGCTGTGATAGACCAGGGGCAGCATCTGTAACAAAAGAGAAGTAATGGCTGTGACAGACCAGGGGCAGATTCTGTAACAAGAGAGAAGTAATAGCTGTGACAGACCAGGGGCAGAGTCTGTAACAAGAGAGAAGTAATAGCTGTGAAAGACCAGGGGCAGCTTCTGTAACAAGAGAGAAGTAATAGCTGTGAAAGACCAGGGGCAGCTTCTGTAACAAGAGAGAAGTAACAGCCGTGACAGACCACGGACTGCTTCTGTAACACAATAGAAGTAATAGCTGTGAAACAGCAGGGGCAGCTTCTGTAAAGAGAGAGAAGTAATACCTGTGACAGACCAGGGGCAGCTTCTGTAACAAGAGAGTAGTAATAGCTGTGAAAGACCAGGGGCAGCTTCTGTAACAAGAGAGAAGTAATAGCTGTGAAAGACCAGGGGCAGCTTCTGTAACAAGAGAGAAGTAATAGCTGTGACAGACCAGGGACAGCCTCTGTAACACGAGAAAAGTAATGACTGGGACAGACAAGAGGCACCTTCTGTAACAAAAGAGAAGTATTAGCTGTGATAGACCAGGGGCAGCATCTGTAACAAAAGAGAAGTAATGGCTGTGACAGACCAGGGGCAGATTCTGTAACAAGAGAGAAGTAATAGCTGTGACAGACCAGGGGCAGAGTCTGTAACAAGAGAGAAGTAATAGCTGTGAAACACCAGGGGCAGCTTCTGTAAAGAGAGAGAAGTAATACCTGTGACAGACCAGGGGCAGCTTCTGTAACAAGAGAGTAGTAATAGCTGTGACAGACCAGGAGCAGATTTTCACAATAGAAGTAATGGCTGTGACAGACCAGAGGCAGCTTCTGTAACAAGTGGGAAGTAATAGCTGTGAAAGACCAGGTGCAGCTTCTGTAACAAGAGAGAGGTAATAGCAGTGACAAACCAGGGGCAGCGTCTGTAACAAGAGAGTAGTAATAGCTGTGACAGACCAGGGGCAGATTTTCACAATAGAAGTAATGGCTGTGACAGACCAGGTGCAGCTTCTGTAACAAGAGAGAGGTAATGTCGTGTAGTTCGTATAGTACTCATGCAGGACCTGCGCGTTTGTGTAACATAAACTGCGGGATTGGTGGCAGACTGGCTCTGTGCACCCCCACCGCGTATGTTAGCCTGATTTGCATTAGCTAGCTCACAGTGCCACTAGAATCTCCTCTTATCGGGGAGAGATTAGTTTCTGGCAACCTTAGATCATGACAACCCTAATTCCTCAGAATCGTGGAAACAATATACTACTTTTCGCTCAGTCATTCGTGCTTACTTATTCGGTTTGTCTCAGAGAGTTACACAGAATAAACAGTCTGGGCGTTTCAATAAGTATTTATTGAACAGTTGTTATTCTAGTGTAAAATATATGTGCTGCGGCAACCAGCAGACAATAGCAGAGATATATTATCAGCAGTACGATAAAAGCAAAGGAATAGTCAGTTCTACCATATTGCAATAATCATGAATACATACATGAATATAAAAAGCATTATGCAAAGTGCGCGTACTCCTACGATGCCTAACTAGATGTACCTGAGTGTACCTAGCATATGTGTAGGTCTAAAAGCCTAAGAGCCAAGAATCCTTCTAGGACTTAGTCGAACCCCCATACCTGAATAGAGAGAGTGTGGGACCCCGTCCTGGTCTCGAGTTGGACACCCCGCAAGGGCTGTGTCAGACCGCTGTCAGCTGGAGCGACTGCATGCAGGAGCCTCAGCGTCTCTGGTCAGTGTGTCAGCATGGAAGTCTCGGTTCCCTCTGTCTTACCCGGGTAAGATGTGGTGTATTTATACCCTGAAGACTCTAGTTGCTTCGTATGGTTTGTATTGGCCCTTGTTAGACTTGAGGAAGATGTCAGGGGTGAACTTTGTACATACATATTATGCAGGTGGTGTATTCCTAGAGAGCCATGCATAATTGATGAGTACAGTGTGGGCCTGTGTTTGGGAAAAACCCTGCTGTATTCAAAACCACAGGGTAGATAACGTTCAGCCCTCAGAGCTCGTTGTGTACTAGCGAGGTCCAATGTAGGTGAAAGATCATGCCTATATAAGGAATCATGACTATAATAGGGCATGTACAGTTATGACCGTAATAGGGGATATGCGGCTTTGACCATAATAGGGCAAGTACGAATATGACCGTATTAGGGCAAATACGAATACGTCCATTTTAGGGCATGTATGAACAGGTCTACATTAGGGCCTCTATACGGGACATAACACCCACTCCTCTTCCGAACAGGATGACAATGACCATACTTAAAATCTGGACAATTTAAAAACATTTTAAAAGCAAGTAAAAAAATGTTTTCAAAAATGTTACAATTCAGCTATTTCCAATTGCCACTAAAAAAAGAAATGTCTGTTTTGTTTCTCTATATAAGTTGCTTCACTCAAAGCGGAAGAAGGCCATGCTTTTCTCAAGCGAAAGTGTCAATTTAGGAAATGCTCCAAATTTGCTCGTTTATTATGAAAAACGAGTGGAGAAGCCGAATTCTTTCCCAGGACGCGATGAGCCAATTCGAGATTAAGTGTCCTGGCTGGGAAGCACAACATTTATCAGTGTTAGCTACTGCAGACGTCAAATCCAACGCCTCACAGAGAACGTCAATCGCACATAGATGGAATGTAGCACAGCCAACAGTCGATGCTGCGGCAGCTTGTGCGGCAGTTGTTACCTGGGTGCCTGTGGAGGAGCCACCTAACCCAGCAGGAGCAAACGGCACCTGTGGATTCTCAAGGAATGCGTTCATCAGAATTGGAAGACACTGGGGACAACGCAGAGCATGGGCCTTTATGGAGTCCAGCATTGCATCCGTGTCCGGAGGCGCATCTGATGGAAATGTTAGACAAAGATCCAACGTGCATTCTTCACCGCAAAACAGGCATCGAAGAACAGGTAAGATGCAGTATACCCAGACTGGTCTAAACGATAGAAACCAGGAGGCATTGAGTTCTCGCAGGCAAGAAATGCCCAGAAGTTGTACCATGCGTTCACGGTATTTCCGCTCCAGGAGCATGTTCACCATTCCCTCGGGAATTGGGCCGTCCATTGCGTAGCGGTAGTATTATAAACGGGACCCCTGCAATCAGCAAAAGGATAAGTGGGAGTCCTCCAAATACGCTTCCCAATACGGAGTGTATAAAATTTGGGATTACTCCGAGGACTGTCTGAAAGGTGCTTAACAGTCCTGACCCTATGGTCTTAAATAGGTGTACGATACCGCTTGTATCAGACATATTGAAGATACGACCCAGCATTTCTGCGAAATGAATGGGGCAGTTTGTACGTATGAGCGCCTGTATCTCACTCGAGGTCCTTGCAACTTGAAGTTCATAAGTTTCTCGAGCGGAGGTTAAGGGCACGGGTTGCTGTAAAAGCATGGCTTGCAGTCTGCTCAGAGTATCAAATTGTATGAAAGAAACATTCAGTGAAGGCCATAGCGGCGCCTCCCTGACTGTGTTCAGTGGCGGAAACAATACTTGCATACAGCAAGTAACCCTGGAGTTAACGGTGACCAGATATGCGACGCCCGGAAGCATCCCACAGCAACCTTGACCATTTAGCATCAAGTAACTCCCATTCGAGAGCAGCTCGAAAACCGGCGTGATCACTGCAGCTGGGGTCCTAGTCATGTGACAAGATAGGTTCGCTACTGAACCGCTACAGGCTCCGTGTAGTGAAATATCCTGACACATGAGAGAACCGCTTAAAGCGTTCTTGCAGTTTGTACCACTCAGATACACTTCTCGATCCCCATTCCGGCATCAGTATCTATATGGTAACTCCCAAGTTTCCTTAATGTAACCCTTACCCATCTTTTCATATTTGCCTGCCTGCCTTTGCTCAAGGCAATATTGAAACTGAAACGTAGTGACCAGCAGAGTGATTTGGCCATGAATTAGCCATTCTGTTGATGGTGATTCGGCTACAGTGAATGGTAACCTTTCCAGTTTCTCAATACGCAGCATTGTATATTTGGCTCCCCTTTGTGCCATTTCTGTCTGTTTATCAGTTAGATTGTATTCTGAAAACAGAGACGTGGTGTTTATAAAACGCCAGGGCACATAGCCTGCACGCAAAGATTGCAGCATCCAGCTTAGCATCATAATAGAACGTAACTGAGATTGCCCGTGTTGTAACAAGGCCAGATCTTGTTATAATATGTCGATTGCCGAAGACACAATGTTGCCTAAGGAGAAAATCCTGGAGGTCAAAGTTGTTAACCCATTATCCACTACAGCTAATGCTTTTTCTAAATTAATACGGTCTATTTCCCGTATTCTTTCTGCGGCCTCTTGTTGGGATATTTTCCAGTTTTCATTATAATAGGCATAAATGCCGGCATATATGAAATGTTTCTGACGTGTTTTCCTTGGGCCTAGCAAGAAATCCCTAAGGTCTACATCAGGTGTGAGTAAGTTTAAGTGATGTTTCACTTCTGTGAGTGTTGAGGTCTCTAGCCAATCAAGGCACAACTTCCCAACACTATACGATGTCACTACCCATGGGTGTTGTCTTTGTACATAGCGTGTATCTGGCCTATGGATACTAAACCCTTCGGTTGTATTCATAAATCTCTGTTGACAGGTGTTTGTGTCAATGGGCCAAATCAGCCATTTCGTCCAATCAGGATCTGATCTGTTGTACTGGAGAATGTCATCTAATCCTACCCCTTGTGTAGTTGAATTCTGCCCCCCACCCATCTGTGATGGTGTAGGAAACCCGGGTGAGTTCAGTTCCTTGTTCTTGGCTAGTCCAAGACAGGATGTCTGTTGCCCAGTTTCATTCAGAAATATGATCTGCTGTGGAATGAGGCATGCTCTAAATAGCGCTTCGGTTCCCTGGATTTGCCAGTCCCTCGAACCCCAGATTGATTTTAAATCTATAGTGTCCTTCCATAGGTCGAAACCCTGTGTAGACAACTGGGCCATAAAGGAAGCAGAGTAAATCTGTTTGGTGTTAGTCAACATAATTTTCTGTGCTGATGTTTTTGCCACTTTGTAATAAAATGACTTCGGGTCAGATGTATTAAACCCTGAAAAGTATGTGAATTTCTGTGCAAAGGTGTGTGAACTACCTTTTGGAGGTGTTGGGCAGTGTTCCCACTGGTGGTATTCAAATACATTTCTAGGTGTTATAGATTTGTGCAAGAAATAATGATGACCATAATGTTGGTAACAGTACAATGTATCATAGTCTGAAGTACCTTCTAACATTTCGTTGTTTGGAAATGCAGCAGATTTTTCTAAATCAGACATTAAATCATGCACAGTTTCAATGTCCCAATCATCAGATAATGTACTGGTGGTAATGATATCACTTAAAGAAATTTTAAATACATGTTTAAGCTTTAAAAGTTCAGTCGGACCGAATATATCGAAATCAATCTTGTCCCATACTATACCGTCCGGTATAGGAACTGCTGTGATGTTCACTGAAGACAAGTCTCTTGGTTCACGATGTGAAGACTGGTGTGGTTTTAAAATCGAATTGACTCTTTGGGCTGTAGAGCTCTGCTGGAGGTATCGTCCATTAATAAGCATACTAAAAGTTATAATTAAACCTAGCCAGAAAAGAAAAAAGAAAATCCCAGTGATATACCATAGTTCTATCCAAGGTGACACCAGGTAAGTCTTTCTAAAAAAGTTCAAAAAGTCAGTGAGTTTCTGTTTGAGTGATTTTTTGGCTGGGGTCGTTTCCGGTTCGCTTGGATCCAGTGAAAACGTATCAAAGTTCATGAAATAGCCAGAAGCAGTTCGATCAATTGTTGGAATTGTTGGAATTGCATCGGGATTTGTTGAAATCGGATTTTGCTCTTGACGAGGAATGTTGGCATAGATGTCTGTAGTCGGTCTTATTGCAACTTGGTTGTTAAGTTGAGTTTCTTCTTATTGAAGTGGAACGAGTTCCATAGCATTGTTGCTTAGTCCTTCATTCCGTACAGGTGGCTCTTCAAACGTGATGAGTCTTTCTGTTTGAACTTCTTGGATAGTAGCGAGAGGAGGGCGTCTGCTACTGTGGAGTCCACATGGCCTACTGTTTAATATCGGCCACATAGTGTGGTTTGATTAAGTCAATTGAGACAAATCTTTTCTCCTTTTTTCCGGCAAGAGGCGGCAGAAGTACAGTTTTTGTGCCTTGGATTGCTAGGACCGGTACAGGCTTTCTGTAGGATGGCCCAAATTCTTTCTTGTCTGCAATCTTTTCTCTGACCAGATCTCCGATTTTTGGGATCCAGACAGGTCTTGCCGTTACTGCCTTGACTTCCTCAGTGGCGGTCTGTTTCTGGAGCACGTTATTGCATCCTCAGGATCTTCTTCTCCCTCTAAAACGTTCAGTTCAACTCTCTCATCCCCTGAACCAGTCATGTTTAGAGGAAGAGGTGTTATGCACAATTTAGGAACTAAGGGGCATATTATCAAGCGGCTGCGATAATTATCGCTGGCCGCTCTTAGCTATCGCTGGCAATTATCGCCATGCTATCGCTGTATTAACAACGCATAGCGCAATGGCGATAATTTTCCAGCGATAGCGGTGTTTTCCATGGAACATTGCTGGTTTTCCAGCGATGTTCCATGGAAAACGGCGATAACCTTACTGATACGACCCTGTGGTCGTATCAGCATAATCCACCCCCATTGTTAGGTATAGGTAAGTCTGCATTTTTGCAGACGTTAGTTTTTGGCGAAAACCGCGGTTTTCGCCAAAAACTAACGTCTGCAAAATGCGTGGGCCTCCTTGTAAATATCGCGATGTACATTTCGCGATATTTAACAAGGTAGTCCGTCACGGGTACGCCCAGTGACGCCCACTTTGCATCTCATTAGAGATGCGAAGTTAGGCGTGCTGGAAACGGGCGCTAAGTCAAGGAAACACACGCTAGCGTGTCCTTGATGATATTGCGATAAAATTATCGCCGCTTTTCGCCCGAAAACGGACGATAAAGCGGCGATAATGTTATCGCCAGCCCTTGTTAATATGCCCCCAAATGTCCTTCAAGCTTGATTAACCAACAGCCAATAAATAGTAATCTCGTACTACTCAGCTGCGGCGGATTTTGTGCCCACCCACTCCAGACGTCTCTGGGGTTTTGTGAGTAGGTTCTCTGAGAATAGCACGACTGAACTACTCAGATTCTACTGTTAAATAAGTACCAAAACAACGTTGGTGGCGCCATGTCGTGTAGTTCCTATAGTACCCATGCAGGACCTGCGCGTTTGGATAACATAAACCGTGGGCTTGGTGGCAGACTGACTCTGTGCACCCCCACCGTGTATGTTAGCCTGATTTGCATTAGCTAGCTCACAGTGCCACTAGAATCTCCTCTTATCGGGGAGAGATTAGTTTCTGGCAACCTTAGATCATGACAACCCTAATTCCTCAGAATCGTGGAAACAATGTACTACCTTTCGCTCAGTCATTCGTGCTTACTTATTCGGTTTGTCTCAGAGAGTTACACAGAATAAACAGTCTGGGCGTTTCAATAAGTATTTATTGAACAGTTGTTATTCTAGTGTAAAATATATGTGCTGCGGCAACCAGCAGACAATAGCAGAGATATATTATTATCAGCAGTACGATAAAAGCAAAGGGATAGAACAGTTCTACCATATTGCAATAATCATGAATACATACATGAATATAAAAAGCATTATGAAAGTGTGCGTACTCCTACGATGCCTAACTAGATGCACCTGAGTGTACCTAGCATATGTGTGTAGGTCTAAAAGCCTAAGAGCCAAGAATCCTTCTAGGATTTAGTCGAACCCCCATACCTGAATAGAGAGAGTGTGGGACCCCGTCCTGGTCTCGAGTTGGACACCCCGCAAGGGCTGTGTCAGACCGCTGTCAGCTGGAGCGACTGCATGCAGGAGCCTCAGCGTCTCTGGTCAGTGTGTCAGCATGGAAGTCTCGGTTCCTCTGTCTTACCGGGGTAAGATGTGGTGTATTTATACCCTGAAGACTCTAGTTGCTTCGTATGGTTTGTATTGGCCCTTGTTAGACTTGAGGAAGACGTCAGGGGTGAACTTTGTACATACATATTATGCAGGTGGTGTATTCCTAGAGAGCCATGCATAATTGATGAGTACAGTGTGGGCCTGTGTTTGGGAAAAACCCTGCTGTATTTAAAACCACAGGATAGATAACGTTCAGCCCTCAGAGCTCGTTGTGTACTAGTGAGGACCAATGTAGGTGAAAGATCATGCCTATATAAGGAATCATGACTATAACAGGACATGTACAGTTATGACCGTAATAGGGCATATGCGGCTTTGACCATAATAGGGCAAGTACGAATATGACCGTATTAGGGCAAATACGAATACGTCCATTTTAGGGCATGTATAAACGGGTCTACATTAGGGCCTCTATACGGGACATAACAGTAATAGCTGTGACAAACCAGGGGCAGCATCTGTAACAAGAGAGAAGTAATAGTTGTGACAGACCAGGGGCAGCTTCTGTAACAAGAGAGAAGTAATAGCTGTGACAGACCAGGGGCAGCTTCTGTAAAAAGTGAGAAGTAATGGCTGTGACAGACCAGGGGCAGCTTCTGTAACAAGAGAGTAGTAATAGCTGTGACAGACCAGGGGCAGCGTCTGTAACAAGAGAGAAGTAAGGGCTGTGACAGATCAGGGCAGCTTCTGTAACACTGTTGTGTGTTTCCTGCATGGCCCATTGTAGTTCTCCCTATGTTAGCCGAACTGTACACGCTGTAGGCCTCATTTTTCCTTTGCACACATTCTATTTAAACACGTTTTGCTTTTGTGCCACATTGTATTTTCACACGGAACCTGCATATGTTTTCGCTTTCTCTTCTTTTCCTGGGATTTAGTCTTAACACCATAGACAAGGTCAAACAATAATGTCCCTTGTTATTTGTTCTGGCCAGGCACTAGCACCTAGACAGCAAAAGAATGCAGCTTTTGTTTATGTGCACACATGTCCTATCATATAGATGAGCAAAAAACAGTCACATAGAACAAGAGTTTTTAAGACAAGAGCACTGTGTCTGCTGAGATGTAGAGCATCCATCTGTGTATGCTAAAGTACGTGGGTCAGCCAGTAATCCCAGAGATCTTTGATATATAATCATTTAGCTTCATTAGCAAGGGAGGGGGGTTAGGTTACTCTGTCCTATAAAATGACAGGGCTTTCATGATATATGGATTATTAACCATACTAATGGTATTTTTAGTAAGCATTTGTTTTCTAATTGTGACACGTATACTGCACTTCTGAGCACGATAGTTTAAATAAATATTCTAAACTGCATTTTTGTCTCATGTTATCTTATTGTGGACGAGTACGAGTGAGAGAACGAAAGGGTGTGCCCTGTTACCGTGATCCTTGAGAGGGTCGAGAGTGTTGTGTTCTGGGGTGCCAATTCACTTGTTTCTCTGGTAAGGTTAGGAGGGCTAGTGAGGCACTATAGCTAGTCGGGCTCGGGCTCATAGACACTGAGGTGGTATGGTGACTCAGTCCCTACATACCGATGTTCTATGGTTCAAGCATAGTTCTGTTTCAGAGCAGAATCTCTGCAAAATGGCGCCACCAACGTTTGGTCTGGTACTTACTTGCGGGTCCTCCTAGTAGTGCTTATGTTTGTCCACAATACCCCAGCACGTTTTACCAGAGACGTCCGTGGTGCTAGGGATTTCTCCTCTGCAGTTATTAGGCAGCACCTAGGTCTGTTGGTTTTCCAAGCTTCAATATTAAAAGGTTTTTTATACCCTGATTGTGCTACGCTTTGAATCCGTTTTTAGTTCGCTATGGCTCAACCTGTAGCTATTGCTGTTAATTGCCACCCGACAGTAACTCAGCATTTAATGCAACACGGAAATCCTAATGCAGGCACTACTGTGATTTTTGTTATTGAAGCGGACACAGCGTTCTGCTTTGAAGTCTTTTATTTATGGGTCACTTTCCCGGCTGTCAACGTTAATGATAATACTTTCCATGAATACAAAAGCCAGCGTACCTAATGCAAAAGCCCTCCACCCTTGTTGGATACAAGGAGCTACGTCTTTATCAGCCGTGGATGTCGACTTTGTCTTTGACCCTTCTTTCTGCAATATGAACATGTTTAACCTTTGTCTTCTTCAATTCTGCCTCGCAAACAATATAAATCCATCATTTATTTAGATGGATCTACACAACCGGCTTTAGGTTCTAAGCAGCAGTATTCTGTCACATGCGCCATCGTTCTAGGCACCATTTCCAATGGCGTCTTTCACCCTCAGACTACTTGCATGCAGTCGGCTGAATTTAAAGCTTTACTTCTTGCATTTGAAAATACGGATCCTAGATTCCCCATGCTTATAGTGTGTGATTCGTATTATTGCATAAATCCTTTAACGATAATTTACACTTTTGGAAACAAAATGATTTCAGGGATTCTAAAGATAGCACAATGAAGCACAAACTGCTTTGCAATAAAGTGGCAGATTTTAAGGATCAGTTGCCACAAGCTCATGTATTACATACTTTGAGTCATCAACGATGGGAACACACACCGTAGGGAATTCTCTGGCTGATAAAGCGGCCAAATCTGTAGTAGCCAGAGCTAAAATTGCAGCGGAAACCCGCTCTAAAGCTCATATCGACAATGATTCTTGGCTGCCGTGAGTGCTTTCAGAAACGACACCCCTTTGCCGAAGGGCTTGCCTTCTAAACATTCCTATCATTTAAATTACCAGAATGTTCCTTTTGTAACCATTCCTGGAGTTGGTGATCACATGATTCCCGACGCTGATTGCAAACATGATTATATTGTGGCCGCACACGAAGGTGTGGCTTCTGCTCATGCCGGAGTGGCTGCCACCATTTCGCTCTTAGAGCAATGCTATTGGTGGCAGGGCTTATACCAAAAAACTAGAAAATATGTTTTAACTTGTGACATTTGTCAACAGATCAAAAGTTCCACTGTGTCACGTCCACCGCAGACACAACTGTTTATTTCCAACCAGCATTTTGGCTGCATTTATTTAGACCACTGTGGTACTTTGATTTCTGATACTGTGTTTAAATATATTTTGGTTGCAATTGATTCTTGCTCTTGATTCCTCTGGGTTTGGCAACATCGCTCGGCTGATGCTCAAACTGTTATTAAAGACTTGCAAGTCTTTATTGGGACATATGCCTGGTGTGTAGTCCACTCTGACCAAGGTCCGGCTTTTGCCTCAAAGACCTGTCATGAATCAATGTAGTCCATGGGTGTGCAAGTGCATTTTTCTTCTCCGTATAGACCCGAGGGTAACTCTGTTGTAGAGAGAATGAACTGTGATTTAAAGCAATCCTTAACGGCTAGAGTATTAGGTCAGGGTGTGGTTGGCTGAACCATCTATATGGGGTTCAACGGGCATTAAATAATCTCCCTTAACGATTCTGGATGGGCGGACCCTGTACGAAGTACTTTTTGGTATCAAGATGTATTTTCCAGGTCTTGATGGTCCAGAAGTTGATGCGGCTGCTGCAACTTTTGACATAGATAACCAATGTGCTATCTTACAGGACCTACAAAAGTTCTGTGACGTTAACTCATGCAAACATTCACCTGCATCTCATCCTTCTGCTTCTGAATGTGCTCTTCCAGTTTCGGGCTGACTTCTGAAAATTCGTGATCTGGTTCGAGAAGAGGTGGCCATCAAAAAGGAATTCGGCCCAACATACCGTTCTCCTGTTCCAGTCCTTGGCCTTCGAGGTACCCAAACTGTGATTTTCCCACCTCTCCCTGGATACAAAGACAATCGTTTTGTCTCCATTGAACATGTCAAGCTACACCATGTGGCCAATACTTCATAGTATGCAACGGAATAGCAGCTCTTTCCCGCAAGACTTCTCTTTGCAGCCTTTGACCACCATCGATGTTGATACTCCCTGGCTGAGACTGGGGGGGGAGGCTGAGTCCTCTGCCAACAATTTTCCTGACACGATACCTGATTCTAATATAATGTCTTCTACAACAGATGTCATTTATAATGATCCACCACTGGCAAGTCCATCGGACTTGCCTTTTTCAAGTCCTACTGCTGAGTCCCACCCTCTTGTTATTCAACTGAGTACCGCCGGGTACTATATGGATCAAGATCATTTTTCTTCTGACAGCTCTTCTGTTTCATACATACCTATGACACGGATTTGTGTTTTTATTTCATGTTTAAAACGCACTTATCTAGTCCCTCCTTGGATATATGTCTGAGTCATACTCTCCTTGGTTTTCTTGTTCTTGTGGATTGGATTTGTGACTGTTTTTTTCCTACTGATCAATGGCCATTATCTCCCGGAACGCTCTGCTCCAGAACCGGTCGACAGGGTGTTGGCCCCCCATTCTTCATCAAATAAAATGAAAATAGACTTGTCCCTCGATAACATTTCAGCCATTCCAGTGACTGATGGAATTGTTTGGGATAAAGTTCCTTTCAACATATTTAGTCCGACGGAGATCCTGCAGATACTATATGTGTTCAAAGTTTCTATGGGTGATGTAATAGTAATTGTAAAATTCGTTCAGTTCGTCCTCCTATTTTATTTTTGAGGTATTCTTGGTCAATTTATTTATTCATTAGTAGTATGCAGAAAAACACATTCAGTCTGGTTTCATTTGTTGAGTTGCTTTATAAATCTCAGATTGCAATTTTCATCATATTCATTGTATCGAGAAAAAGGTAATGATTTTTGACAGCCGACACGTGTTTCTGCCCCTATCGGCCCTTTGGCCTGGGGCTTTCTCAAGGCTGCCAAGATATGATGAGTGACATGAAGTTTTAAGGTCCCAATAAAATCAAAGAAAAACCGAAATCAGGTGCAGAGTGAGAGGATTCTTGATAACTCTATGCAGAGTGATTCCTGCAATTAATGAGTTGGTATCTGGTATAAGGATACATACCCAGTGATGTCAAGCAATATGACATATTGATGCCAAGTGGGTTAGACTGGTCATGTTTACTCATGGAGTACTGCAAATATGGTGTGTTAAGGGGTTGTGCAGGTGAGGAAGAAAGAAAGATAAAAAAGAATAAGGAAGGAAAAAGGGAAGGAAATAGAAAAGAGAAAAAATAAAAAGAAAGCAGAGGAAAAGAAATGAAAAAGAAAAAAGAGAAAGAAAAAGAAAAAGAAAAAGAAAGGAAAAGAGAGAGAGAAAAAGAAAAGAAAAATAAACAGTGATGGAGGTGCTGGCAGGTGCAAGGTGACAATTTAAGTGGCCATTTAAAGCATGTGGTATGACAAAACGGACATCAAACATCTTTTCCATGCACAATTGTTAGCTAAGTGTAGTGAACATGTCCTTATACTCTGTGCTCATATCTAAATGTGTGACTACAATTTTGGGTGATTGTAAAAGCAGGTGATAATTTTATAGAAAGTTATTTATCCAACATATTATGAAAAATCATTTACCTCATAAAAACATTTAGCACATCTTATTCCTTGAACGTTGCACTTGAACTGTCGAACTTGAAATGTTTCTCTAAATGGAAAGAACATAGTATATTGCACAGTAGTGTATAGAGATAACTCTGCGTTAAGAATAACAATAGAGCCATAGAATGATGAGCATCTTACTGGGGACAGGATCTGTAAGCCGTGTCCTGTATCGTCTAAGTATTTAGACTTCAGGTTGTGTGGTGCATGATATGCACTAGTAATTTTGGTATACATGTCATAGGTTTGCAATCGAAAAGGTACCTACAGTGGGTAGCAATGAACAGTCTAGGGCTGACCGGGTAAATCTAAATAGAAAGGCAACCTTGGCTTTCATATACGTGTGTGGGTGAGAGAAGGTTTGGCATGAAAAGGACTGCCAAATATGAACTTTGCAGATCCATTGCTAATCCGTGGTAAGGTGGAGAAACCGGTTCAGAATAATTGGGGTTTACACTGTGCATGAAAGAACAGACACTAATGGAAGTAATAGATCCACATCTGTTCGTCGGAATTTAGTACCGGTTGACTAATCTTTTCAGCGTATTAAATACTAGTATAGGCTGTGAGTAAAAGCTTAAGTAAAAGCTGTGGCACTTACACGATAAGGTCATCGATTTTGGTCTAGTCCCGGGACGAAACCCTCGCCACACGTCCGTGCTAGTGGTAGTGGTGGTGCCATATTTATTAGAGAGAGGCAAGCTAGTTGGAGTCTCTGTGTACGAAGAAACTGAGCGCCATGTTGGAATGGTGTAATTTACGATCAAATGTGCATGTTGTCATATGTTGGTTAATACATATTTTGGTTGATGTTGCATGCAGGTTGTATGTAGGTTTTACATAGAATTTGCCTAGTTTGCATATATAATAAGTATTAATCAGAACTGTTAGAACTATGCCTTGCCGACTGGTTGAGTTTGGTAGATTTATGTGTTAATTAGCTGGCAATAGGATTGGTTTACATATGTGAAGTTTTTAGCAACATTTTGACGTTCATCATTCTACTTTCGGAAAGATAGGTAGAGAGGGATGAGAAGGTAGGAAGAGGACAACAATAGAGAGACATGTTTGGGATAGGACAAATATGGGTTGTAGACTGTCTTTCAGGATGCCATTATTATTTTTTCGGGATGCCATTGTTATTTCCAGATCTCCTACAGGCAAAGAAATATCATTGTCTTTAAGAGGTTGTCTGTATTCATGTTGTTAACCGTAGGGAATCTTGCCAGATGTTGTGATGGCCAATTACATCAGATCATAAACAATCCTACGATTGTTATATTAATCAAAAAACATCCATAGTGTCCTTTAGGGTCAGATACCTTGCTCCTAATTGGGTGTAAGGTCTTATTCGAGGTCAGGTATCAGTCCATTAGGCTTTCAGACCCCGTGGTATCCCTTTGGAGTCAGATAGCTTGTTCCTAGTCGGGTGTAAGATCTCATTCGTGGTCGGGTATCTGTCCATTAGGTATTTAGAGCCAGCTGTGCCCCTCAGAATCTTTGTTTAGGGCTCTAGCCACTGTTTCAAATAGAATGATAAGGGCACTCTCTTGTTGTCTTAGTTTCAATTCTAAATTTTCACCTCGTGCATGCTGTTTTAATTTCTTCAAGCCACAAAAGGAGAAGTTACGGTGGCGTTGATGGTATTTTTCAAAACGTTCTACCAGAGGTTGTTTCAGATAATTTTTATGAATGTTGCGATAGTGTTCCTGTATCCTTTTTTTCAGGGGTCTGATGGTACTCCCTTTGTAGTATTGGTTGCAAGGACAGGAAATAAGATAGATTACTCTCACAGTTGATGAAGTCCCTAATCCTATAAGGATGTCCATTGATAGATATTTCCTTTCTTTTAGACATACTCCAATTTGCATATTGAAAAGTTGGAACAAGTGTAGAAACCCGTTGGTTGTTGAAGAAAGCTTTTCACATCATTTTTGTCTTGGAAAAATGATGGACATAGTTGGTCTCTGAGGTGTCTAGCTCGTTTGAAGCTAAGTTGTGGTGAAGCCTTGATGACATCACATATTTTAGAATTGCTCACAAGCAATGACCAATTTTTTAAAAAGTTTTTTAATATGGTAATGTCCGTTATTTAGTAGTAAACCAAACGGTTAGAGATGATTTGCTGTGGTGCAGTATTGAGTTGCGATCCATATTTGAGTATAGGCTTTGAGTCTGAGTCAGGTTAATTTCATTATATACCCTCTTGTGAGACGCTCAGTGATTTCCGAGAACTTTTTAGCGTAATCCTCTTGTCGACTACAATTTCTACGGGCTCTTCGATATTCCCATGCCGTAATGTTGGTGATGGTGTGATGTGGGTGGCAGTTAGTGGCATGAAGGATAGAGTTGTCAGCTGTGCTTTTTCTATGAATTCTTCTGTGTGGAATATTTTGATCCACGTAGATTGTAAAGTTAAGAAACTCAGTTTCTCTTTCAGAGATGATATGTGTTATTTCAATTCCCCACTTATTCAGTGCCAGACTATTGATGAATTGTTTATGGAGAATCTCCGGTCCTTGCCAGATAAGTAGTATATCATCAATATACCTACTCCAGAAAACAATGTTCCAGGAGAGGTATTCCGATTGGTCGTTCCAGAGCTATTGGTGTCCCATTTCACCCATCAGGAGACAGGCATATTGTGGGGCAAAGCGAGTCCCCATTGTAGTACCTTGCAACTGTAAGTAAAATTCCCCCTTGAAAAGAAAATAGTTGCTTTGGAGGCAGAATTCCAACATTTCTAATATCATCTGGTTCCTCCTGAGATAGTATACAGATCTGGTGTTGAGGCATTTTCCTATTGCTTCAATTCCATCACAGTGTTTTATAGAGGTGTACAGACTGACCACATCTATGGTTGTCTGGAGATAGTCGGGCTGCCAGACAATGTTTCGAAGCTTTTGTAGGATATCCTTTGTGTCCTTGATAAAAGATGGTAGATCTTTCATGTATGGTTGTAGTTCTGCATTCAGTAAAAGCGCCAAGCTTTGAGCAGATTGAGTCAATGCCTGCAATGATCAGTCTGCCTTTGGGTGGCGTCCCAGGTTTGTGGATTTTGGGCAACTGGTAAAGGGTCAGAATCACTGGATGTTCAATAAAGAGGAGATGTTTCTCTTCTATTGTAAGGAGATCCATATTATGCCATCTGTCAAGGAGGTATTGTAACTTGTCTTGTATCTCCTTTGTTGGATTATAATGGAGTCTTTTGTAACAGTTGGTGTCATTTAGATGTCGGTTTGCTTCATGGAGATAGTCTTCTGTGTTTAGGAGGACAATATTTCCTCCCTTGTCGGCTTCCTTAATGATCAGATTCTGTTCTCTCTGAAGTTCTGTGAGTGCTTGTCATTGTTTCTTTGTGATGTTTGACAGTATGTATTTTCTTTTTGAAAGATATTTCTGATATACTTTGTCCAAGTTCTTAGTTACAGCCATGAAAAATAAATCTATTGTATTGCCTGAAGGTAGGACTGGTGTAAAGCGTGAAGTGGTGGAGAGGGGTGGTTGTTTGGAATGGAAAATGTCATTTCCTAATTCTGAAGCAGCTATGTATAATTACTCCAGTCTCTCTCTTTCCTCTACAGTAGATAAGTTGGTGAGCAAGTGAATAGTCTCAAAATCTTGTGCAGACAGCTGGCTTGTTTGTGGTGAGTTCCCGCTTGGTGGTCGTTGTTGTAATTTGTCAGCAAAGAACGATTTTAATTTTAGTTTTCTCGTGAATTTGAAGAGATCAATTTTTGTCTGCGTGAGATCCAATTGGGCTGTAGGACAGAATGATAGACCTCTGCTCAAAATTTGGTTATAGGTCTGTTGTAGTGTCCTGCTGGATAAGTTTACAACTAGTTGGTTGTCTGAGATTGGGTCTTGATAAGTTCTTTGCTCCAGGCTCTTGTTTGTACTCCTACTGTACTTGGATCTTGGGTTTTTGTACTTGTCAGTCTTGTGCAGTTGTCTTGTGCTTTTCCTAAACGATGTCTGCATACTTCCTCGTGAAAATTTACCACTGGGCGTGTGGGCCTCGTATTATCCAAGTCTCCCACAGATTCTGCCTCTGAGAAGGGAATTGTTTCAGTAGAGCTGATTGGATGTGTTGGAATAGCGGATGTTTTATTTTTATTGTATTTTTTAGCAAAGGTGTACACTTGACCCAGCTTGTAATCTGTTAAGTCCCATCTGAGCTTTCTATTTTTTCCTCTGGATAATGTCCTCTTCATAATCATCAAGTACTTTGTTTAAAATTCTGTAATTTTTGGTGGTAATAGCTCCTCAGTTTTGCCTCCGCAATTCGTTTGGTCAGGGAGTCCACCTCCATTTTATGTTTGTCAAACTCCTCTTCTGCTATGTCTATTAGCTGGCGAAGCATATTATTGGAGGCTGTTCATAAGTTGTCTTCCCATTGCTGGAGTCTTTCGGTGGCTGTTGTTTCTACAGGAGGAAATATGAGAATTCTTAGGCCTCTTGGAATGAGGTTGTGTTCCCCTGTAAATGCTATGCTTTCTGAATTAGAATATTATACTGTTTTTGAATCAGAAGATCTATACCTTAATTCCGCTAACTATACTGATATGTTCTGCTACCATCATTGTGGACACCATTTCCTACATAGAACTGGTAGACAGCATCCCCATTCTAACTGTACCCAATGGGGGCATTGTCCAACTCCCCCTCGAAAAAGTTTAAAAAAGCAAAGAGATAAGTATACCTATTTCATGGAATTCTTCTCTTTTGCCCCTTCTGGAACTGGGGGACCCATGGGAGGTGGTGCGCATGCCAGCAGAGCATACTGGCATCTTGTGGGAGTTTATATGCCAAGAAGAAGACACACGAAGAACACAACCACTCAACAGGACAGGCGAAAGCCAGGAGGAAGTCAGGCTTGAACAGGAAGTCAGGCGTGATCCGCAAGGCCTGACGGGATTGCTCCATGTAGTACCATCAATACAACTTTATTGACTGCCGGATTTTGGCATCGTGGGGGAATTGACGTACCAAAAAGAAGAGCGAAACACGAAGGGCGCAACCGCCCAGAGAGGAAGGTTCGACCCCACACTATTGGGAAATTGGCACACATCACCACTGCAAATTACGCAGCAGCGCACCACAGGTTTTATGCCACTGACAACCCCGCGGACACGGCTCTCGGAGAGGTCAATGAGCCCGTAAGACACACTGCCAATTCCAAAGCACTGGTGCCCTCAGGACTTTAATTGGTATATCACGCCACTTGTTTTCTCCTGTTGAGACCGCTCCCTAAACGGGAAATTCGCCCGTGAGGAATTGGAGTCTGAAGAAATCAAGAAGCAACTATGCACACATGGACAACTTGGCGTAGTGCAAACAACCAAGGCAACATCTTGAAAATCATCTGGCAGACACACAGCGAAGGAGCAACGAGGTAAGCCCTTACTGGTTCATGATTATAACCAGGGGGCCCTTAGTTTTTGTCCTACGATTCACTAAGTACAATACCCTTATGTGATCGGGTGTGTATCCTGTGCAGTGTATATTGTGAGCAGTGTGGTGAACACCTATGAACACTTGAGATCAATGACCATAGGCATCTTTTTTTAACAATGTTTTGAACAATTTTTTGGTCTCAGAGTGATACTGCCAGTCTTTACTACCATTACTACTGCTGCTTTTTTGAAACATTCAACTGGGTATCTTGTGTCCTTATCTATAAACATTAAGAAACATTAAAGAACATTTGATTTCACGCAGAGGGATGCCATATGGAGGTCATCTACCTGCAGGTTATTCAGGAGAGTTACTCTACACGGCATCTGTTGCTTTCACCAACGGTTCTCTTTATCTATTCTTCTACAATAGATAATATCACTAACCAACACAGTAAGCGTACATACGCGGCAGGAGGAACCTGACATTTTGTACAGGGGGAGCAGCATTAAGTTTTCACTCACTGTCAAAACGGAATCTGTATTTGTGGCATGGAGGAAGAGGCAGAGAGGAGAGCGGCTGCTCTCACTCTCTTTGCACGAACACCAGGGATGGGGACATCCAAAACACCAGTAAATAACCGAGTTCAACCCCTGGAGGAGAAATTAAAGAGACTGGAGAAACTGAGGAAGACTGAGATTTCCAAGTGGTGGGAAGCTTTCTCACTACAAAAATACATAGACAACAATATGCTACCTAGAGGATTGAGGATTTTTACCACCCCTTCCTATGATTCACCCAATCCAAAGATGCTGGAGGAATGGTCTGAAAATTCAGCTGCAAGTTCCAGACACATGCTTGAGATACTGGTGAAATATGCGTGGATTGATCATGAGGCACTACTAGCTGAGATCAAATTGATACAGGAAGATCTGGAGACCAAAATGGAACAGAACAACTTAAAGAGACTCATGGAAAGCAAGAAAGACCGCCTCAAAAATTACGAGGATGACATCAAAGCCCGAAAACAGCAGAAGCTACTCAGAGATTACTGCGACTACGAGAGTGGAAGGATTCTTACATTCAGTAGGAAGTATGATCACCTATACACTGATAAACCTCCCACCCATGATATGCAGCAGGCAGCTGTGGAAAGCTCACTGTCAGAACAATCGACTGCCAGTGATATCGGATCCGAAACATCAGGCAGCAGTGCATCTGGAAATGAAAGAGTCACCAGGCCGATGACTTTTTTGGACAAATATCGTCTGCTACGACGGGGGGAGGCAGACAACACGAGACACCCCGAAACCAAAACCAAGAGGACAGAGAGGATGGGGCAGAGGAAAAGACTGAGAAGGAGCCGCCAAAGAAAATTACGCATCCAACAAAGATGGAGGAAGAGGCAGAGGACGGGGGCGCATGGGAGACAACAACTCAAGCTCCAAGAAGACACTGTAATGGATTCCGAGATGGTTAATAGAACTATTATTAATCTCTCTAAGAGACCTTTCAATGACATTGAAAAATGCACCCTTTGCCTATGTCTTTCTTTCTGTCCCTCTTCATCTTTCAACTACACCAACACTAGGATTGATCTGTTTAAATATATACGCAAACTCAAAATGGCACAAATTGAGGTTCACCTCAATTATCACCTGGTAGTGATAATTCTTCACATGTCCAGGGCAATGAGATAGATCTTGACATCAGAGATATGGACACCCTGGTTACATTGTTGCAATTGCAGCAGGAGCCTGACCAAGTAGGACTAGAGATCACTGAAACCTCAGTACTAGATGAACTGGGCATAACACACGATGCAGCAGCTAGCACGAGTTTCAAGCCACGTTCCACTTTCTATCCTACACTGACTCATGATAGCATCGACACCTTTCATGAGGTAGTCACTAGGTTACTCAAGGAGTTGCGTTACAAATCTAACCATAGGAACAGGGCACCCAATAACCTCACCTTTGTGCAGAGACAGGCACTTGTCTCCTTAGCTAATGACAGTGAGATAGTAGTACGTCCAGAAGACAAGGGGGGCAATGTGGTTTTACTCGACCGAGACATGTACACCACTGAGGCCATGAGACAACTTAGCAACAGTAGAGTCTACATTCCCATTACGAGAGAGGATTACACCAGTAGTATCAGCACTATATGGGAGAAGTTGATAGAATGGGGGGACAAGGGGATCCTTGAGTGGGAGGAATACTGTTTTCTCAAGAAAGACCACCCCAAGCTCCCGGTACTGTACTTTCTTCCGAAGATACACAAGGACCCTCTTGTTCAACCAGGACGTCCCATTGTATCGTCCAGGGGTAGTGCATTGGAACATGTGTCCAAATACGTTGACCATTTCCTGAGAGAACATGTATTCAAACTGGACTCCTACATCAGGGACACGAAGGACTTTTTGAGCAAATTACAGAACATCGAATGGGAGGATGATTACTTGTTAATCACCCTCGATGTTAATTCACTATACACCATCATAGACCATGAGCAAGGACTCGAAGCATGTCGCTACTTGTTACGCAGGAGACAAATCAGGTACTGGGAACATACCCTTATGATTTTAGAGATTATAGCACATTGTCTTAGAAACAACATTTTCCTTTTCAATGGTGCTATCTATAGACAGACCACAGGAACTGCCATGGGCTCGTGCTTCGCCCCTAGTTTTGCTAACCTGTTCATGGGTCTGTGGGAGGAGGAATTACACCGAAGCCCAGAACTTGCACAGGACTTTGAGCATGTTGTGGTATGGCTCAGATACATAGATGATCTTTTTATCATCTGGAGAGGCACCAAGAATCTGGCCATTGATTTCATTAAGAAATTGAATGACAACAATCGCAACATACAACTTACAGGTAAGATCAGCAGCACAACAGTAGAGTACCTGGACATCAAAATAGATATCAGACAAAACACCATACATACTGAGCTTTATCGTACAAGCACAGCAGGCAATAGCTTATTGCATGCACTCAGCGACCATCCAGAAACACTCAAGTGGAGCATCCCTTATGGGGAGTTATTAAGAGCTAAACGAAACTGCAACACCGAGACAGCTTATCAACATGAACAAGGGATCATGTTGAAAAGATTCAGGGAAAGGGTTACCCAAACTCGTTCCTCAAGAGGGCCAGCGATAGAGCGGACGGCATTACCAGACAGGAGACGCTTGCTGACAAACACGCTACTGAGACTGAACACATTGAGGACAGCACAAGGATCATCCTGACATATGATGGCGATGCCGACAATGTTAAGCGGATCCTAGTGAAGAACTGGGATATTCTCAAGAGTGACGCCACTATAGGCAACAGCATAGAGGACAGACCACGCATTACCTATAGGAAAGGACGCAGCCTTAGGGACATGGTAGTCCACAGTGACATTACGACTATCAGTGATGGTAACATGCATAACCTACAGGGTTTCTTTCCCTGTGGCCACTGTAAGGCATGCAAGAACAGTCTGATGCACGAAGAAATGAGAAGTGGACCTACCAGGAAGGTTATCTAACAATTTCTCACATGCAGTACCAATTTTGTCATCTACATTATTGAGTGCCCTTTGTAAATAGTGGTACATTGGTAGTACTACTCTAATGGACAAAAAGAGGATCTTAGAACACATGAGGGCCATCAACAACAGGGACCCCAAGTATCCTGTAGCCCGGCACTTCCAGGACAAGCATTTTTCAGACTCATCCCAACTGACATACTGTGCCATAGAGCAGATACCTAAAGATCACAGGGGCGGGGACAGGGTCTTGAAGCTTAGGAAAAGGGAGTCTAAGTACATAGTTGACTTCCAGACGAAAATCTCGGGAGGACTCAACCAGGACGAGGAACTTGATGTACACCTCAAAGAGGAATGATCTCCTTACCTCCATTTTTACTCTTTCTTCATCTGCAATGAGAATGAGATCTGTATAGGATGTATGCATTGACGTACACCTTAGAGTTTTTTAACTTTGCACTTTGCTGCTAATTATTTTCTTTGTCTTTGTTCTTTCCTTTGCAGGAGGAAAGGAAGGGACCCAACACTAGAATACCCACGAGCATGGGCTTCCCTACCCTTTTCTTCGTCTTCACTTCTGGGATTTCATCACAGATAAGATTTATGCATGATTGATTTCAATTTTGATTTCAAGGGAACATGATACAGTATGTAGTTGCAGTCAATTTGAGTCAGGACACTTGTCCAGTACCCATGATGCACTCCTGTTGTGTATTTAGTTTTGCCATCCGTCATCACTTTCTAACCTAGACCAACTTATATTACATGAGAATTTACGAACAGGGCTCATATTTTGGCACTATGTCTCCATGCCTCCTGGTCCGCAGTGAATTCTGATAATTGGTCAAGGTTTGCATTAGCCTTAAATTTTTGGGGCACTCTGCCCATGATGGTTAGTCCTTACGACCTGAGTGTTCACTTGCATTTAACAATCCTTGTGACTTCCTGACTAACCGGCCGGATTGTCGTTTTGTGATTTTCTCCATTACATTTATGGTAAGCATCTGTCATGGCATGTATTACTTTGACTGACCTAGAAAAACAATGTTCCATAATGGCTGACACATTAGATTCTTCTGTGTCCTTTCTTTGTGTCTATCATGCATTTTTAAGGACACCTTAGTGGTGATGGATTCACATGTGACCAAGGCTGCTGGGCAGCCAAAACGTGTTGTGTGATTAAACAGATTCCTGCTACACTGTGACTACTTTATGCTGTATCCTGAGAGTGCCACTACCTAATTTTACATTCTATTTCATGGAATATGACGCTTCAGACCCCATGTCATATTATTTAAATTAACTCCAACACCAGCAAAGAAATATATGCTTTCTCAAACGAAGCTTATATATACTATTACATTTGTTAATCAGTTGACCCTTAAAGGTTATGATTACTCGAAGGACAAAACTGATTTGAAATCGATTTGGGGTACGAAGTCCTGGCAGGTTCAAGGTACGGAAACCATTCCCTCTGTTGACCGTTTTGATAATTGGCTGTTTACAGGAATCCACGGACGTTATGCTGTTCATACCTAATAAAAGCTTAGCTTTGTGCCAGTGCTGGAGTGCATCTCACTGCTTTGGGCGAGATTTGAGCATTTGGTATTAGACGGCGTGCCCCGCTGCCGAGTACGCACCACCCTGCAATGAAGGGGGCCAAGGGGGTCTGATATTTGCGGAGCCCATTTGATGGAAGCAAAGGCAAGGATTGAGGACAGCATCCGCCCGTGGAGGCTCATACAGGGCTTGCAATTTTACCGGCAGTGAATCAATGTATAAACATTTTCGGGACCACAGCTCCCAGAATGCCCCGCAGTTCTCAGCAGTGCAGCCCATCAGGGGGCGTGGAATTAGGCATCAATTAAAGGGAGCTGAAACCGGCAATGACACTTTATCTTTCCGTCGGCGAGAGCCTCTGAGGAAGAAGGTTATCCCTTTGAAACGCGTAAGGCATGGACTCGACGGAACAGCTGTTTACAGGAATCCACGGACGTTATGCTGTTCATACCTAATAAAAGCTTAGCTTTGTGCCAGTGCTGGAGTGCGTCTCACTGCTTTGGGTGAGATTTGAGCATTTGGTATTAGGCGGCGTGCCCCGCTGCCGAGTACGCACCACCCCGCAATGAAGGGGGCCAAGGGGGTCTGATATTTGCTGAGCCCGTTTGATGGAAGCAAAGGCAAGGATTGAGGACAGCATCTGCCCGTGGAGGCTCATACAGGGCTTGCAATTTTACCGGCAGTGAATCAGTGTATAAACATTTTCGGGACCACAGCCCCCAGAATGCCCCGCAGTTCTCAGCAGTGCAGCCCATCAGGGGGCGTGGAATTAGGCATCAATTAAAGGGAGCTGAAACCGGCAATGACACTTTATCTTTCCGTCTGCGAGAGCCTCTGAGGAAGAAGGTTATCCCTTTGAAACACGTAAGGCATGGACTCGACGGAACAGCTGTTTACAGGAATCCACGGACGTTATGCTGTTCATACCTAATAAAAGCTTAGCTTTGTGCCAGTGCTGGAGTGCGTCTCACTGCTTTGGGCGAGATTTGAGCATTTGGTATTAGGTGGCGTGCCCCGCTGCCGAGTACGCACCACCCCGCAATGAAGGGGGCCAAGGGGGTCTGATATTTGCGGAGCCCGTTTGATGGAAGCAAAGGCAAGGATTGAGGACAGCATCCGCCCGTGGAGGCTCATACAGGGCTTGCAATTTTACCGGCAGTGAATCAGTGTATAAACATTTTCGGGACCACAGCTCCCAGAATGCCCCGCAGTTCTCAGCAGTGCAGACCATCAGGGGGCGTGGAATTAGGCATCAATTAAATGGAGCTGAAACCGGCAATGACACTTTATCTTTCCGTCGGCGAGATCCTCTGAGGAAGAAGGTTATCCCTTTGAAACGCGTAAGGCATGGAGTCGACGGAACAGCTGTTTACAGGAATCCACTGACGTTATGCTGTTCATACCTAATAAAAGCTTAGCTTTGTGCCAGTGCTGGAGTGCGTCTCACTGCTTTGGGTGAGATTTGAGCATTTGATATATATATATATATATATATTCACTGAAAAAAACACAGGTTTCAGGGACGTTATAGTTAGAGATTAGCATTTAAAAAACCTTAGAAATTCACTGAAAAAACCACAGGTTTCAGGGACGTTATAGTTTGTTGGACATTTCACTCGTATAAAACCAGAGAAATTCGGCCGTTATAGTTAGTAGAGCTAACTATAACTCACGCCCGCAATGCACTGCTGATGACGTCACATATTACATCACTCGATTTTTTCAGTGAATTTCTAAGGTTTTTTAAATGCTAATCCCTAACTATAACGTCCCTGAAACCTGTGTTTTTTTCAGTGAATTTCTAAGGTTTTTTAATTGCTAATTTCCAACTATGCCTACTTAGGTAGGACATGTGCAGAAAGAGGAATAAAGGTGCAGAAAGGAACAAGAGAAGTGCAGAAAGAGGCAAGAGAGGTGCAGAAAGAGAAAGAAAGGTGCAGAAAGAAGCAAGAGAAATGCAGAAAGAGGCAACAGAAGTCCAGAAAGAGGAAGTAAGGTGCAGAAAGAAGCAAGAGATGTGCAGAAAGAACCAACAGAGGTGCAGAAACAGGCCTACTTTGACTGTACCTTACAACAGACTCATACAAAGTACCCTAATCACTAATCCTTCTCCGAAGATGTCTTAAACCTCACTTTTCTCTTGAAGGTTTACTATTAATCGACTGCTCAGAATGTTAGGCCTACCAAATATAAAACAGCAATCCTAAGCATATCACTGTTGTAAGTCTGACCAAGTTTGTGAAGGTATGCATGCGTGTCTATGGGCCCGATTCACAGAACTAACTTAAGACAAAATCCTAAACTTACTACCATTTTGGTATTCACAGAAGGCACTTCATTGATGAGTAAGTGCCTTCTGTGAATACCAAAATGAGTAAGTTACACAAAATGAGTAAGTTACTCAAAATGAGTAAGTTACTCATTTTGGTATTCACAGAAGGCACTTACTCATTGATGAGTAAGTGCCTTCTGTGAATACCAAAATGAGTAAGTTACACAAAATGAGTAAGTTACTCAAAATGAGTAAGTAAGTGCCTTCTGTGAATACCAAAATGGTAGTAAGTTTAGGATTTTGTCTTAAGTTAGTTCTGTGAATCGGGCCCTATGCTTTTACCTAGTGACATGTTAAATGTAAGTAAACATACAAACACTTTAATACCTGTGTTTCAAATAGCATACTCTATAAATTTGTGTACAAAAAGGTGTATCCATTTCTTTCTGCTCACAATACAGGGTATATGGGTATTCAATAGTATATTTGAGGGGCTCTATAACACCTATATACATAAGACATGTCTGCCTGTGCAACCGAATGACAGAGCAGAACTGACAAGATTTGACCACTTATAGGAGAAGTTACCCACTTTTTAAGCTACAATCTTCAGATGCATAACACATGTAAGAATACATATACAAGTAGATATATACCTCAGTCACGAGAACACACAGACCTTTAAACTTGACAGCTTGCACTTCCCATTTGAGTACAGAAAGAGGCGAGAGAAGTTGAGAAAGAAGCAAGAGAGTTGCAGAAACAGGTAAAAGAGGTGCAGAAAGAGGGAACAGGGGTGCAGACAAAGGCAAGAGAGGTGCAGAAAGAGGGAAGAGGGGTGCAGAAAGAGGCAAGAAGGGTGCAGAAATTTGCAAGAGAGGTGCAGTAAGAAGCAAGAGCAGTGCAGAAAGAACCAACATAGGTGCATAAGGAGGCAAGAGGGGCGCAGAAAGAGGCAAGAGAAGTGCAGAAAGAAGCAACAGAGGTACAGAAAGAGGCAAGACAAGTGCAGAAGCAGGCAAGAAAGGTACAAAAAGAGGGAACAGGGGTGCAGAAATAGGCAAGAGGGATAAAGAAATTTGCAAGAGGTGCAGAAAGAAGCAAGAGCAGTGCAGAAAGAAGCAAAAGAAGTGCAGAAAGAAGCAAGAGAGGTGGACAAAGAGGGAAGAGGGGTGCAGAAATAGGCAAGAGGGATGCAGAAATTTGCAAAAGAAGTGCACAAAGAAGCAACAGAGGTGTAAAAAGAGGCAAGAGGGGTGTAGAAAGGGGTAGGAGAGGTGCACAAAGAGGCAAGAGGGGTACAGAAAGAGGCAGGAGGGGTGCAGAAAGAAGGAAGAGAACAGCAGAAAGAAGCAACAGAGGTACAGAAAGAGGCAAGAGTGGTGCAGAAAGAGGGAAGAGAGGTGTAGAAAGAGGCAAGAGAGTTGCACAAAGAGGGAAGAGGGGTGTAGAAAGAGGCAAGAGGGGTGCAGATAGAAGCAAGTGAGGTACAGAAAGAGGCAAGAGAGGTACAGAAAGAGGCAAGAGAGGTGCAGAAACAGGCAAGAGAAGTGTAGAAAGAGGCAAAAGAGATGCAGAAGGAGGCAAGAGAACTGCAGAAACAGGCAAGAGAGTTGTAGAAACAGGCAAAAGAGGTACAGAAAGAGGAAACATCGGTGCAGAGAAAGGCAAGATTGGTGCAGAAAGAGGTAAGAGGGGTGCAGAAAGAGGCAAGAGGGGTGCAGAAATTTGCAAGAGAGGTGCAGAAAGAAGGAAGAGCAGTGCAAAAGAACCAACAGAGAAACAGAAAGAGGCAAGTGAGGTGCAGAAGGAGGCAAGAGAACAGCAGAAAGAGGCAAGAGAGTTGCAGAAACAGGCAAAAGGGGTGCAGAAAGAGGGAACAGGTGGGTAGACTGAGGTAAGAGAGGTGCAGAAAGAGGCAAGAGGGATGCAGAAATCCGGAACAGAGGTGCAGAAAGAAGCAAGAGCAGTGCAGAAAGAACCAACAGAGGTGCAGAAAGAGGCAAGAGGGGTACAGAAAGAGGCAAGTGAAGTGCAGAATGAAGCAAAGGAGGTGCGGAAAGAGGCAAGAGAATTGCAGAAAAAGGCAAGAGAGGTGCAGAAAGAGGCAGGAGAGGTGCACAAAGAGGAAAGAGGGGTACAGAAAGAGGCAAGAGAAGTGCAGAAAGAAGCACCAGAGGTGCAGAAAGAGGCAAGACAAAAGCAGAAGCAGGCGAGAAAGGTACAGAAAGAGGGAACAGGGGTGCAGAAAGAGGCAAGAGGGATACAGAAATTTGCAAGAGAGGTGCAGAAAGAAGAAAGAGAAGTGCAGAAAGAAGCAAGAGAAGTGCAGAAAGAAGCAAGAGAGGTGGACAAAGAGGGAAGAGGGGTGCAGAAATAGGCAAGAGGGATGCAGAAATTTGCAAAAGAGGTGCAGAAAGAACCAAGAGCAGTGCATAAAGAACCAACAGAGATGCAAAAATAGGCAAGAGGGGTGCAGAAAAAGGGTAGGAGAGGTGCACAAAGAGGCAAGAGGGGAACAGAAAGAGGCAGGAGGGGTGCAGAAAGAAGGAGGAGAACTGCAGAAAGAAGCAACAGAGGTGCTGAAAGAGGCACGAAGGCTGCAGAAAGAGGCAAGAGAAGTGCAGAAAGAAGCAACAGAGGTACAGAAAGATGTAAGATTGGTGCAGAAGGAGGGAAGAGAGGTGTAGAAAAAGGCAAGAGTTGCACAAAGAGGGAAGAGGGGTGCAGAAAGAGGCAAGAGGGGTGCATAAAGAAGCAAGTGAGGTGCAGAAACAGGCAAGAGAGGTGCAGAAAGAGGCAAGAGAGGTGCAGAAACAGGCAAGAGAAGTGTAGAAAGAGGCAAGAGAGGTGCAGAAGGAGTCAAGAGAACTGCAGAAAGAGGCAAGAGGGTTGCAGAAAGAGCTAAGTGAGGTACAGAAGGAGGCAAGAGAACTGCAGAAAGAGGCAAGAGAGTTGCAGAAACAGGCAAAAGGGGTGCATAAAGAGGGAACAGGTGGGTAGACTGAGGCAAGAGGGGTGCAGAAAGAGGTAAGAGGGGTGCAGAAAGAGGCATGAGGGGAACAAAAAGAAGCAACAGAGGTGCAGAAAGAGGCAAGAGAAGTGTGGAAAGAGGCAAGAGAGGTGCAGAAACAGGCAGGAGAGGTGCAGAAAGAAGCAACAGAGGTGCAGAAAGATGCAAGAGGGGTGCAAAAACAGGCAGGAGAGGTGCAGAAAGAGGAAACGGGTGCAGAAAGAGGAAAGAGAGGTGCAGAAAGAGGGAAGAAGAGTGCAGAAAGAGGCAAGAGGGGTACAGGAAGAAGCAAATGAGGTGCAGAAAGAGGCAACAGAGGTGCAGAAAGAGGCAAGAGAGGTGCAGAAAATGGAAGAGATGAGCAGAAAGAGGCAAAAGAAGTGCAGAAAAAAAGAAATGTGCAGAAAGAAGCAACAGAAATTCAGAAAGAGGCAAAAGAGGCTCAGAAAGAAGCAAGAGTGGTTTGCACACCATTAGTACCAATTTAATACCCACATTTAGCAATAAGTAATAGGTGACCATTCTAGGTTTGCAAAGGGTGCTGTAACACTTGTCGCTGCATTTTTGGTAGCGTTTGAGCAGTTTGAGCTAGAAACAAGGGTTTTTTTGTTCAAATCTGCAGATTATGCAGCAGATGATGGATTATGTGGCAAATGCGTAAAATGTATAATTGTGCGAAAGTCGGTGCAGCCAAACAGTCGCATAATTCCAGTGGCCCTGCTCATACCTCCGACTAGGTCCAGAAGTGCTCCTCAGTGGTTCCTTCTTTTTTTTGTCTCATTGAGTTTATAGTTTAGCTTCTATGGAAACGAAAAAGACTAAACCTGAGGTTACCACTCCACAACACTGACTACCGTACCACATAATTGCTCTCCATAACACATAATCTCACTCTACATAATACCTACATACTAAATACCACATCCTTTCTATCCACATAATTTCACTGCACAACATACTGCATAATTCCACTACACACAACGTACATCCACTCCACTCCACTCCAAAAAACATTAGTAAAAAACTTTTACATTTACGAGTCAAATGCAAAAGCCTCATGAAAGATTTTCAATACTTTTGCATTTGACTCGTGAGGGACATCTTGTAACGACTAGTGGAACTGCAGCTTGATGTATTAATAATTTCAATGCTTTTGCATTTGACTCGTGAGGGACACCTAGTAACGACTAGTTGAACTGCAGCTCTTTGTAGAATTATTTTGATATTGGAAACTATAATATTCACTGCCCACTGCTAATCTCGTCCCATAATGCTTTGCAGGGCCTTTGGTTGGGATTGTATTTTTGCCCATAACAGTGCTTGGGGTGGTCCTAGGAGGAAGGGACCACCATTGAATCGTTCACATGATATGCTTTTTGTGTTCAAGGCATCTGCTTGGTCCTCCCCCTAGGTTAGGGGGGACTCCAAAATCATCACCTCTCTCATTGCTTGATATTTTATTGTCAAAATTCATTTTTGTGAATTGGTTATATGCTTTTTAGCATAGAAAATTGCTTTATCAAAGCATTTGAAGGTGATTATTTAACTACTGCTACGCTACGTCAATTAGCACAGTTATTCACTCTACTACGTGCAATTTTCGTAGTGCGTAGTAGCACAAACTTTGCATGCTCCGTGAGCGTAGCTAAGTATTTTGCCCAGGGTTACTCACATACCTACTCTCAGAGCCACTCAGAGACTCATGCATCCACTCAGACCCACTCACAAATTCATGCACCCACTCACAGACCAACTCAGAGACTCATGCACTCACTCACAGACCAACTCAGAGGCTCATGTACTCACTCACTGACCCACTCACGCACCCACTCACGCACCCACTCGCAAACCCACTCAGACACTCATGCATTCACTCATGGACTGAATCACACACTCATGGAGGCACTCGCAAACCCACTCAGACACTCTGACACCCACTCACAGACCCACTCAGACACTCACATACCCACTCATACACCAAGTGAGACACTTATGCAGCCACTCCCAGACTCACTCAGACACTCATGCACCCACTCATACACCCATTAAGACCTCACACACTCACTCACACGCCCACTATGAGACTCATGCACTCACTCACACACTCACTCTAAAAGGTTACAAGGTACAGTTAGGAAATAACATTTTTTTTTTTAAACCACTTAAAAAACGAAGGTTACAGGGATATTATAGTTAGGAAATAACATTAAAAAAACCTTAGAAATTCACTGAAAAAAACAAAGGTTACCAGGATGTTAGAGTTAGGCTCAGATTTCACTCATACAAAACCATAGAAATTCAGCAGATATATATGTATACCTGAGCTACCTATAACTTGTGCCCATGCAATGCACTGCTTACAACCTCACATATTACATCACTGATGACATGGTCAGTGGCATCACTGATGACATTTCAAATGACATCACTGATGACATCATCCACAGAACCCCTCACACATCCACTCACATCCCTATACAACCACTCACACACCTGCCCAACCACTCACATACCCATTCACAGACTCATACCAGTACTCACACACTCACTCACTCCTCCATATAGCCACTCACACACCCACCCACTCACTCGTACAGCCGCTCACACAGCCAAACACTCACCCATACAGCTACTCACACACACACACACTTATTCACCTATACAGCCACTCACACACCCACTCACTCACGCATAAAGCCTCTCAACAAAGCCACTCACTCACCCATACAAGCATTTACACACTCACTCACACACCCTTACATCCACTTACATACCCATTCATACATCCATACAAGCACTCCCACATCTGCTCACTTACCTAAACAGCCATCACACAGACACTCACTCTCCAATGCCGCCACTCACACACTAACTGACTTAACCAAATGCCCAGTCCAACAGCCACTCCCTCACCCATACAGTCAAATGCACACCCAGTCACTCACTCATATAGTCATTTAGATACCCACTCATTCACCCATGCAGTCACTCACACGCCCACTTACCCATCCATAAAGCCACTCACACAGCCACTCACTCACCCATACAGCCACTGATGCACCAATACAGCCACTCACACAGCTACTCACACACCCACTTACACACCCATACAGCCACTCACTCACCCATACAGCCACTCAGACACTCACTCACACACAGATACACTCAGCCAGTCACATAATATATGTTAGAAGTAGTATCACTCATTAGTAGTACACCTAGTATACTAATTTGAGTTTTGTAGTAGCTTAGTATATATGTTTAACAATCATAAAAGCTTAGCAAATACTTACACTCACTGGATGATGTCATCAGTGATGTAATTTGAGATGTCATGAGTGATGTCACTGACCATGTCATGAGTGATGTAATATATGAGGTATGTTATAGTTAGCTCAGGTAACTTTAACTGCTAAATTTCTATGGTTTTGTACAAGTGAAATCTGAGCCTAACTATAATGTCCCTGTCACCTTTCGTTTTTTCAGTGAAATATATATATATATATATATATATATATATATATATATATATATATATATATATATCTCCAACGCTCCGAACCTGCCAATGCTCCTGCACTCGCTGGCGGGTGCTCCGTATATGAGGGCAGACTCTTACACTATGTCAACGTTCCAAAAGAATCACGGGCACTCTCGGGGGGTAATCCTACTTAGGATTTATTAGGCACAGAAAATAAACAACAAACAAACACGTTTCAGTGGGACGCCTTCCTCAGTGTTGGTGGCCACTGCGTTTTCGCCTCGTTTAAATATACCGTCATACATGTTAATTGAATGATAATTGAAAGCCAGGCAGAGCATCACATCAAAGGTCAGGCATGGAAACTATATGACCCGCCATGCTTGAGTGGTATAATGTATCGTACTCATTAAGTCGCTATGTTCCTGTGCGCTGGTGCAGACAAGCAATGTTAGTACAGGCCCAAATGACCTAAGTAATGGTTATTACGCGCAGCGTAAATGCGGCACAAGTCCAACTTGGATGATGGATAGTCAGGCTGCACATATGGCAGCTAAGGCACCCGATCAGGTTACCTGTAAATGAAGCCCTGGATGGGCTGCTCTGCTATAGAAACCCCATATGGCTTCTTTGCCCGCGGCACTAGTGTTCTAAGGACTTCCTTAAACATATTGAGGGGGTGGTGTGGGAATCCGACTTCCTCATGATAACACTGGATGTGGCTAGCTTGTATACGAGCATAGCACACCAGGATGGGATTAATGCCACTAGACACTTCCTAAGGAATTGGCCATTGAAGCATGCAGAACATAATGAGATGCTGCTACAGTTCCTACACTTTTGCCTACATAACAACATATTCATCTTTCAAGATCAGGTGTACAAACAGCAGAAAGGGACGGCCATGGGGGCCTGCTTCGCCCCCAGCTAATCAAACCTGTTCGGGGGGTGGTGGGAGAAGCAGATGGCCTGGTCGGACGCATGTGACAGATGGATAGAAAGCACAGTCAGTTGGAGACGCTATATTGATGATCTCTTTCTGATATGGAGAGGCACAGAGGAATCAGCCCTACGATACATTGAGTATCTCAATTCCAATGATCTGAATCTCAGATTTCATTACAAGACCGGAGGCTAACATTATGCATATTTCTTTTAATGCAGTCCAAGCAGCCGCATACATCATAAAGCAAAAAGGTTCCAGAATAGAACATTAACAGTGAATAAAAGGCATGAGCCCATAACAATCTGCCTCTTTTAAATGCGGCTCCAAGCAGATAAGGTCATTACATTTACTTTGCTATTGCTTCATAATACTGTTTAGATAATGTTTTAATCGTTTAAACTGAATTTTGACTCTTTTGAGGACTTTACCCTCCTCCCCTCACCCTCTTTTCTCTACTCCTATCAACCGATCTCCAATTTATGGAGATTAGCCTCTGACCCCCCTTTCCCCCTCTCTCCCCTCCTCTTTCCCTTGGGCTTACTTGCTTTCAGGGATACTTCCTTGGGGGAGAGGTCTGCCTCCCTTCGGCTCCTCTCCCACATGCCTCATTATCTGGACGCTCCGTTTTTCGCGCTCTCACTTGCACGTTATTTCCTCATGTTCTCCCGCTATCACCGCTAGCATAGCGTTGCCTTTCTTCTCCCGCTATCACCACTAGCATAGCGTTGCCTTTCGCCACCATCTCAGGAGGTTTTTTGGGTCATTTTAGCGCTACGCGGCCTCACCCCCGCTTTAGAGGAAAGATCCTCGGCAACGCGCTCGTTGCGTGTTCGCGTTGCCGAGGTGCTTTCCTCCCTCGCTGCTCTAACAGCGAGAACCAGCTGATCTGTCGCTCGAGCCTTCTGACAGTTGCTCGACCCGATCGGCTGGCATTGGAAAGTACGTTCGCTGCGCTGTTTTCTATAATATTTAGTATTTAAAATCCTAAATTTAGTGCCTTTGCAACCTTGTGGCTATCTTCTACCAGCAGTTCCCTACTTAAACCCTCATCATTTTCCATTGCCTTCTCTTGCCTTCCATTTAACCTTTACTTTAATATAAAAAAATAAAAAAAAGATATTAATAATTAAGGGGCGCATTCTACATAATTTTACATAATTTTTAATACAAAATAAATAAGGGAATAAGACATTTTACTATTTACTTAATATTCCTGGTCATCTACATTATGTCTGATATTGATTCCGATGAGGCTAGCGCCCCCATCCCTAATATGGATAATGAGACATTCAAAAGCATGATCCATCAAGAAATGAGATCTTGTATGTTGGAAACCCTATCTAAAGTTATGGTATCAAAGAGATCACTACCCTCTGATGAGGTTGATACCAACGAGGACCAACATATCCTATCTACCGACGATCTCATCGAAGTAAGGGGAAAAGACTTAAAAAGAATAAGAATATTGATCATGCAACCCCCAAGAGCACTGTGGGAGGTCCCAGCACCTCTACTTTTATGGGAGGTCACTGCACCTCAAATACGTTGGGTGTCCTTGGCGGCACAACTCTTAATGGTGTCCTCAGCGGCACAAACTATCTGGGTGTCCCTAGCGGCACAAAATATCGAAGTGCTCAAAACAATGATCTCCAATTGGGAGACGACGAATTTCAAGATGATGATGCCTCTGACCTCCCTGACGAATACGTTCTAGATTTAGATGAGGATGACCAGGAGTTTTATTCCCAACCGTTTGAGGACGACCTCCCTTCATCGTCAAGAGACAATATTATAGATCCCCTTGGCGAGGAAATGTTTTCTCCCCTGAATATAAAACACCCCAGAAGCTCTGAGTGGTTTCCCCATGAACACGTGGGCAAATTCATTAAAAAGTGGCTAAGGAACCCTTTGGAGAGAGATACTCGTAATCTTCTAAGAGCCGAATGCTCCAGACCCTTCATAGAAGACAAAGTCTGCCATACCCCAAACCTTGACCCCAAACTAATTAAATATCTGTTTAAACTCGGTAGAGACCCTAGAAAAGGGATTGAGAGGTCCCTTAAGGGCTGTCAAGACCGAGTCCTTGATATTCTTGGCCCCCTGGCCAGAATTATCAATACAGCTGAGGATAGCCACATCAACGGCACACCCTTGGACACTGGACACTGGATTAATTAGAGGCCTCAGTCAGAGAGCCTTAATTTTACTGGGCAACGCTAATGCCAGCCTCAATTCCGAGAGGAGAAGAGTGGTTCTAACCAAAATCAGCCCTAAATTGAGTGATTTGGCTGACAAGGAGCTCTCCCTTAACCCCAAAGGATTACTCTTTGGGGAAGATCTTATTAAGACACTAAGTAAATATGTGTCTACCTTTACAGCATTGTACAAAGCCCACCAAAATATGAGGAGAGTATTTAATACCAATAACCTTTTTGGAAGGGCCGGAAGAAGGGGCCTCTCTTCTGGCCGCTTCAACCGCAGGCCCTACCCTAGATCCAGAGGATACGGCGGAAGAGGTTACCAATCCTCAAATACCCCCCAGTTTTATCCATCAAGAGGAAGAGGCTTTCGCTCCAGAAGCTTCAGATCTCGAGGACCCTCCAGTGACAGCATCCCTCAAAGTGAGTACAAAAATTCCTTTTTCTCCCCTTTCTTTTCCTCCAAAGGTGGGAGGCAGACTCAGATTCTTTTTTCACAATTGGAAACTGATCACTCAAGACCCATGGGTTCTGAATACGGTGAAAGGCTTTATGATAGATTTTACAGAAATTCCTCTTCAAACTTCTTTCCCCAGAGACATCCCGCTCACCTTAGATCAGGAAAAAATAATAGAGGCGGAGATTTCCTCCATGCTTCAGAAAGGTGCAATCACAGAAGTTTCCCTCGAGACGTTAAGGTTTATAAGCACACTCTTCCTAGTAAAGAAAAAAGACAAGGGTTGGAGACCCGTCATAAACTTGAGAGAACTCAACAAATATCTTGTTTACAGGCACTTCAAGATGGAGGGCATTCATCTTCTGAGGGATTTACTATTAGAAGGAGACTGGCTGGTCAAACTAGACCTAAAAGACGCTTACTTTACCATCCCTATGGCCAAGGCTCATCAACCTTTTCTTCAATGTATGTGGAAAAACCATCTTTTCCAATTCCAAGCCCTACCTTTCGGCCTTTCCTCAGCACCATGGTGTTTCACCAAAGTGATGAGATCAGTCGCCTCTTCCCTAAGAGAAAAGGGCATACGTATGATCATATACCTAGACGACATCCTCATTCTATCCCAGGAACATTCTCAAATCATTCAAGACCTGAATACAGTAATAGACCTTCTAAAAAGCTAGGTTTCATCATCAACAGAGAGAAGTCGATATTATCCCCCTCCAGAACCCTAGAATTCTTGGGGTTTACTGTAGATACAACGAAATGCCTTCTTCTACTCCCATCAAAGAAAATTTCCAAAATCAAGAAAGAGATAAGACACGTTCTGAAACAACAGAATTTATCTCTAAGAGAACTGGCCAGGTTACTCGGTCTCCTTTCTTCCTCTATCCAAGCTATCTTTCCAGGTCCCCTAAATTATCGAGCTCTTCAAAGAGTAAAAGCGAGGGCCCTACGATCAGGCCTCTGGTATGGGGATCGCGTTTCACTGGACCACGAAGCAAGATTAGAACTGACCTGGTGGCTAGAGAACTTGGATGCTTGGAACGGAAAGGCAATTTTTGGCTCAACACCAGAATTTGTCTTAGAATCCGATGCGAGTCTTCATGGCTGGGGAGCCTGTTTCCTAGATCAGAACACGGGGGTGTTTGGTCTCAAGAAGAATCTTCTCACCACATAAACTACCTAGAATTGACTGCCGGACTCTATGCACTGATGAGTTTCAGACATTCTCTTCAAGGCAGATCTGTCATTCTAAAGATGGACAATATGTCCGCGGTTGCCTATATAAATCGTCTGGGTGGAACAAAGTCTGCAGACCTCTCAAATCTAGCCAAGAAGCTTTGGATGTTCTGCTGTTCTGCCTGGAACACAAGATCTCTCTAAGGGCCGAATATCTTCCAGGGAAAACAAACATTTCTGCGGATTGGAACTCGAGGTTCCTTTTAGACCACAGCGATTGGAAACTCAACGTCTCTGTCTTCAATTCTATCAACAATATATGGGGTCCTCTGGAAATAGATCTCTTTGCCAGCAGATTGACATTCCAGCTGGAGAATTATTACAGCTGGATGCCAGACCAGGGTGCTCTAGCAGTGAACGCCTTTCTTCAGTGCTGGAAGGGGACCAACGCATATGCCTTTCCCCCTTTTGCAAAGATCCAGAGAGTCCTTCAGAAAGTGAGACATCAACGTTGTTCAATTGTCCTAGTCACTCCCTTCTGGCCATCTCAGGCTTGGTTCCCCACCACCCTGGAACTGACTCACGACTTTCCCTTCCTAATCCCTTCCCTAGTGGATCTTCTTACAGACGTAGAAGGTCGATATCACCCCCTAGTTCAAGCAGGGAATTTGAACCTTCTTGCCTGGAGAGTGTCAGGCGATCCAATGATCTCGCAGGGCTTTCGTCAACAGCTTCAACTCTCCTCAGAGAGTCTTGGGCCCCTGGTACACACTACCGGTATAACAACATATGGAAAATATGGGTACGTTGGTGCTTGGAAAGGAATCTGGATTCCGTGGAAGCACCTATCGTTGACATAGTTAACTTCCTTGTGGAACAATTCGAAAGAGGCCTTAGTTATAGATCTATCAATTGTTATAGGTCGGCTATTTCCGCGGGACATGCTCTTGTCAATGGTAAAACGGTAGGTAAAAACGCCATTATCTGTAGAGTCCTCAAAAGTATTAGACTCAGGAGACCTCCTAAACCTAGATATCAATCTCTCTGGGATGTTAAGTTAATTCTTGATCTTATCTCTAGCTGGCCTGATAATATTCATTTGAATAGGAAAAATCTGTCCATCAAACTTGCTACACTGCTCTGCCTAGTATCTTGTCATAGGGTCTCTGATGTTAAAGCTCTTGAAATCTCTAATAGATCCTACAACATGTTTGGAGTCAATTTTGATTTGTTTAGAAGAACCAAGACTATGTCTGATTCTATATTTTATCCACGCTTTGATTCGTGCAAGAAACTTTGTGTTGTTGATTGTATGAAAGAGTACGACTGCAGAATGAATGCTCTTCGTCCTTTAGGTGTGGATCAGTTACTTATTTCCTTCGTTAAACCTCACAAAGCTGTTACTTCTGCCTCTATTGCTAGGTGGGTCAAAATTGTTATGAATTTAGCAGGTATTGATTTAAAAATCTTCAAAGCTCATTCAATCAGAGGTGCTATGGCCAGTAAGTCCTTCTGGTCCGGTGGTACTGTAGTATCCTGCATTTGTAAGGTTAAGTATTATTCTCCTCCTGCTCAGCCCAGTGCCTGTGCTCTATGCCCAATAGAATGTTGGAGTCTTTCCTAGCCTCGGAATGTTGGGACTGAGGGAGGTTAAGTGACAGTTGGTCATGGGCTGAGCAGCACACAGGCTGCTCCTGGTGGGGCTCTCCTTTACATCTAAACTACCTGATGTTCTGAACTATACTACTTGTTATCTTCATGAATAAAACATCTTGAAATACTACTCCATGCGTGGACCTCGATACTACATTTGATGGCGACGAGTTGGTGACGAACCTACGTGGCACAAGCGGATCTAAGGTACCTGGCGAACACAGGTGGACCTGGATAGCGCAATCTACAGAAACTACGGTGGAAACAAGGAAAATGTACACGAGAAGAGGTATCCACAGCAAAGGAAGAACAGCGTACATAAAAGAAGGATGTTATACATAGAACAACTACAACGACAAAAAGGAAGAAGTATGTTCCTCACAGAAATCCAAAGAAGACATCATGAAACAAGTAAGGAAGCAGCACTACGCCTTTCAGCCCCACCAGTGGCCTCACCATCGGCCAGCCCTAGCACAGGCGTGCAGTGCTCATCTACTCCACATTATTTGGACTAAGGATTTCTCTACAGCCTGCTGTACACCTTCTACAACTTTAAGTCACCTGTCTATCCCACCACTATTTAAAAACTGTGGTAAGAGGATGCGGTCGTGGAAGGTCTGTCTCCATTCTACGTTAAGCAGTATGGGAGTTTCTAGTCTCTGACCAAGAACTGTGTGGCTGATGGTGATGTATTGAGCTCTCTCCGTTGTGTGATCCTGAACATATTTTGCCGTCGTGCAGCATTGGGACACATCAAGCATGGTAACAACGGTTAGTTCCCTAGCGTCACCCCTATGCTCTCTTCATAAGTGTGTTTGCTATTGAGCACAATCTACAACTACAGCGCTACGGTGAGTGGGAGACGTCCAAGGTATTTGTCGGGACTTGCCTTTCGTTTTTTTCATTTTCTATAGAGGAAGGTCTACTCCTCATTTTGTCTACGTTCTGACTTTATCTCTGTCACTGAGGGATGTTTTGTATTGACTTTGGTCTGGCAACGAAAAAAAAACAAAAAACTAAGGTATTGTGCCCCCTTCAGCGCATTCACTTTTTCGCGCTGGTCATGTACGGACTCTAGTTGGGGCCGTTTGAAAAAGAGACATTTTGGGTCAGTTTCTCGACTTTTTGGTCTCCCCTCACATACTATTTTTTTTGAACGCTTCAACTTTGACCGTTAAACCGTCTAGTTTAGACAGTTTATTATGCGCGTGCAGCTCACCTCACACTACAGCTGCGCGCCTCCCTCGAGGACCCTCTGTGACGTCGTGGTCTCCTTTCTGTCAGTTTCCTGCGTGTCACTAATTGGTGCCTGAGCGCGCCGGAAGCCATCCGGCACTGCGCATTGTACGTCGTATCTCTACCGGCTGACGTGAGTTCCTGATCAGTGTACAGTGTACAACACAACGGTGCCGATGAGAGTCACGGACGCGCCTCTGTCGTTTCTCTATCCAGTAAAGGGAAGTTTTGAACACAACGGTGCCGACGAGCGGCACGGACTCATCTTTGCTGTGTTTTTTTAGCAAGTGAAGGGAAGTGTTCAACACTATGGTGCCGATCAGCGACACGGACTCATTTTTACAGCATGCTGTGTGGTGAAAGGGAGAGTACAACACTATCAACCATAGTGGTAGGCGACTCCCCATTAGCAATCTTACCGTCCTTGTCTCCTGTGTCTTGCCTCTACTTTTTCATGCACTCTTTTCTCGGCAAGATTGGAAGACACTTTGTGTGCTATGGCTATGGACACTTCTCGAGATGCCCATGCTCATGGGTGTTTCCAGACACTTGTCAGCCGTTCACTATCCCTGCAAACCCCGTCTGCTTATTAGCTCCAGTGTGTGACACAGGTCTACGGTGATACGCACACCTATTTCTGTGACAGTTTCCAAACGTCAATGTGATGCAGTATTCAAGTAATTGTAATTTTACAGTTTTTTCACTTCATTGCATACACAGGGGGGTGGCAATCGGTTCCTTCCCCATTTTGCTTACTATGCTATCCCCTATATGGGTCACATCTTGCATGTATGGACTCTGGGTACTTACCTTCATTGGGTTCATGTTTCTATTTACATGTGTACGTTTTACACAATATTCTTCCCTACACAGGGATGGGTTTGGGTCTAGCCCCATTTCCCCACATACATTTGCCTACATGGGCAACACACGGTTCTCACCCTTACACAGGGCACCGTTCCATGGGTCACAGTCCCATCTACATTTACATTGCGACCCTCACACGGTTTGCGTCTTATGGGTTTTAACCCAATTCTACTCTGCACTGCATTGTACCTCTACGCGGGGGTTGTCCTTTCACGGGCTTTCACATTATGGGTCACAGTCCCATTCACACTGCTCCTCACACTCTTGCATAGGAGTAGAGGACGGTCATGGGTTTCTATCCCATTGGCTGATATTGTCTTTCTACATTCTCTTACTTTGCTGTTTTATATAACGCAACGTTACACTTATATCGTATTATTGTCTAATTGAAAATGGGGGGAAGTATTAGTTATACAGTATGTATCTACTTTGCCTCTTCTCTGTTTTCCATTATGTCCAGCTTTCCTTGTGATGTTCTACTTATTTTCATCCTTGGTTTCTGGAGTTACATTTCTTGTTTGTCATCCTCTGTCTCCAGCCTTCCCTCGTTCGCATTTTTATTCTATTTCTTCCCTGTTCAGGAGGAGATCCGTTATTCCCTCCTCTTTGTATCTGTGTGTAGGCTGGTGTCCGGTTTGCGTCATGCCTTATTCTTCCTTCCTTTCTTGCCTGCCTGGCCAGTGGGTATGTTTGGGGGTTGCCTTTGGCACGTCTGTCTCTCTCTATTTCGTATCTCCTCTCTTTCGTCTCACTGTCTCCTTCTTTCTATTTCGTTGTTGTTGTGGATGGGTTTTCCATTTTCTTACTTACACCTTACCTTCACCTCCTTGTCTTCTCCCATCTTTCTCCTCGCTCTGCTTCGCTTGCTCTTTTCCTTTATGTTCTTTCTGTCACTCCGTTGTTCCTTCCTTGCTATCTGTCTTTTGTTCACTCTTGTTTTACTTTATCATAGATTGCATTTGTTCTTCTGTTGGAAGGAAAGGGGATATGTAGTATCCTGCATTTGTAAGGTTAAGTATTATTCTCCTCCTGCTCAGCCCAGTGCCTGTGCTCTATGCCCAATAGAATGTTGGAGTCTTTCCTAGCCTCGGAATGTTGGGACTGAGGGAGGTTAAGTGACAGTTGGTCATGGGCTGAGCAGCACACAGGCTGCTCCTGGTGGGGCTCTCCTTTACATCTAAACTACCTGATGTTCTGAACTATACTACTTGTTATCTTCATGAATAAAACATCTTGAAATACTACTCCATGCGTGGACCTCGATACTACAGGTACGTTGGATGATATTCTTAAAGCTGCCGATTGGTCTAATGCTAGAACTTTCGCACAGCATTATTGTAAACCAATTGCTCATATGTCTGATGTAGTCTTTCAAAGCTACCAACATGTATAATGGGAGCCTCCGGTCTTGTAATGAAATTGCGATTCTCCTATTACCATGACTAGAGAATCTGGATTTCATTAAAGACACGGAGGCTAACATTATCCCACCCTCCCTTGCCCTTGGATATTTAATGCCTACATTGAATATTTATGATTTACTCACTGTTATTGTATGCTTCTCGTTCTACTTGAAGTTTTTCTCATTTTATGAATGCTTGTCTGTTATTATATCTCTGTTTAATAACATTGTTTTGCCTCCTCATTTTAACATTTCTTATTCTGGAGTTACTTGTATTTTTCTCTCTTTTTTTCAGATAATCTCTCTTAACTTCAGGATTTTGATCTTCGGTTCACCATTGTTCTTCCTTTTCTTCATTTGCTGATTTGTTTGGACTCCAAGTTTTTTCGGGACTTATACTGTTCTACACCACATTTAAAAGAGGCAGATTGTTATGGGCTCATGCCTTTTATTCACTGTTAATGTTCTATTCTGGAACCTTTTTGCTTTATGATGTATGCGGCTGCTTGGACTGCATTAAAATAAATATGCATAATGTTAGCCTCCGCGTCTTAAATGAAATCCAGATTCTCTAGTCATGGTAATAGGAGAATCGCAATTTACGAGCGATATCAGCTCTACTGAGATTACCTTTTTGGATCTGAGAGTGTTCGTAGCGGAGGGAAAAATTCAGACAGCCCTCTTCAGAAAGTCTACGGCAGGGAACTCGGTGTTGCACGCCAAGAGTAGTCACCCTAGCAATTTAAAAAACAGCATCCCATATGGAGAATTGCTACGGATCAAAAGGAACAGCTCCAGAGAAGAAGACTTTGAGAAAGACAGAACAGAGAGCATCAGGAGATTTGAAGTGAGGGGGTACAGAAGAGGCATCCTGAATGAGGCGACTAAAAGAGTTGATATTTAATGTTGATAGCTCAGAGAGTTACTGCTTTTGTCACAGATTTCCTCTTGTTTCTTGGAGTTCGTAAGTTACAATACCTCTAATATAGCACAGTGAGCTATGAACTGGCATCTAAGAGCTTCAAGCAAACTGCAAGGCATAGGTTTGGAACCTTATTTTTCCCCCATTCTTTTGTTAAAAAGGGTTTGTGTTGATAAAAGTAAATTCTTATTAGTAACACCAACACCAATGAATCATTGTCACTGTTCAAGGTGTGTGTATCATAAAGTGCTCTGACACCTTACATTGGTAAGAGTAGCACTATAAAAGAAATTAAATACATGTGAGTGAGAGACCATGGAAGAATAAGGGACACCCTTGAAGGGTGGTAGTGAGGGAATCTCTAGAGAAGGAGGTCATTAGGGGGGCACCATGAGTGATTGTTGCACCAGGCACCTGACACGTGGCTTTCTACATTTCTCAGGGATCCCATAAGCATCTGCCTGACAAATCCATACATACCATATGTCCTTTACTGATGGCCACTTAACTCTTGAATGACGACACTAGAATCTGCTACTTACAAGTGTGTTTTCTTAATTGCAAACTATTGAACCTCTTGTATTCCAAGATTCCATTTACAGAATCATTATCCCATAAAAGATATTGGTGCCATGTACTATAAACCGGGCCACTGGAATTATGTGGCAAAGGAGGGCCAAATTATGCGGCAGCATTAAGTAAATTATGCAGAAAAAAAGGCAAATTATGCAGTTTAATGCCACAGATTTTGTGATACTATTACTTTATTATTTTGTCTTTTATACACTTGTTAAGACTGTCTAGACATTGGTTGCACCTCATTAGTACCGGTTTAGCACCCAAATATAGCAATAAGCAACAGAAATGTGAACAGTCCAGCTTTGCACAGGGCCTTCCAGTGTGCAGAACACGTGTCACTTCGTTGTAGTTAGCTTTGAACCGTTTGTACTAAAAAAAAAAAAAATTTAATCTGCAGATTATGCAGCAGATGATGAAATATGTGGCACATGCAGGGAATCTATAATTGCGTTAAAATCGCCACGCCGCACAATCACATAATTTCAGTGGCCCTGACTATGAAACACTGAAATGCGACCCCAGAGGGCCCCCCCACCCAATTCCTCAAGTGTGATTCTTCTGTCAGGACTGGGATATGAGCTCCCAGGATGATTCTGTCATTCCTGATGTCCTGCAACAGATCAGGGACACGGGGCATGCACCCGGTTTTACTGGCAGGACCCCAACAAATGCGCCTCTCTTGACTCAGGTCTAGTGCTGAGTAAGCCCAAATTACGTACTTTTGTTTTCAGGTGAGCTGGGAACATAAATCCGTTTTTAAGTTGCTTCCCACTAGGAACCCAGCACAGGCTGGTGGATATCTTAGTGCCATGAAAACGCTGAGCTGGGCACACGTGCTCCACCACTCACAAACTCAATCAATAAAGTCACAGGTCTGAACCTTGGTGGGGTGACTGGCCTTCCCTACTACTGCCATGATACGGGGGCATATTTACTAACATTTCACGCAACGCAGGACAGCAAGCCAAGCTACACTAAAGTGAGACAGCAGAAATGTGCCATTTCTACTAAGATATGGTGCATTCCTGCTGTCGCCTAGCGCCGGTGCACTCTGTGCTGCCTCGCACCATTGCAGGCACTCTTGCACTATAGTGCAAGGGTGCCTGTGTTACGAACAGGATTGTTTTTGTGCAGTAAAAGATACCTTGCTGCACAAAAACAATGCTTAGAAGCAATGTCCTCTTTCGAGGTGTGCTGCAGAATGCAATCACAGGTTTACTCATCTTAGAAAATCTGTGATTGTGTCAAACTCCATGGGTGGATGCATAGGAACGCCCGTGCTACACTCGTGGAATGCCTACCCTGCCCAAAGTAACACAAGGCAGCGCTAAGCACTGCCTTATGTTACTTTGTATTCAACTGCCACACAAAGTGGCTCGTGTGGCTCAGTAAATGACAAAAAGGATTTAGCGTCGGGCTGGACCATAAAAAATTGACACAACGCGACGCAAACCTTAGTGAATATGGGCCTAGGTGTTTGGGCTCCATCAGTAGATGTGGAGAAGCTGCCAAGCTCTAGTGCAGAGGGTGGGGTGAAATACAACCAACAGAGGTGCAAGAAAGAAATCCATGTCCAGTCTGGACTGTGAGCGTTGTGAGTGCATACCACTGTAATAATGTCTCACATATATCAATATATTTATAGTATTAAAGGAGGGTGAGTACCTACCACTGTAATAATGTCTCAAAAGGTAAACACCCCTTACTACGCATCTGTCACCCCGCATGTTGTTACAACGCGGTCGTTACAATGACCACATTGTAACAGCGCATACCATTACCCCGCAAGTCATTATAACGACTTGCGGAGGGGGGAGAAGGTGTTGGATTTAAAAAAGAACACCTTCCCTAATGTCCGCACAGACTGGAGTTGGAATAGTAAATTATACTATTCCAACATCCAGCGCCCCCCTCCGCAAGTCGTTGTTACGACTTGCGGGGTAATGGTATGCGCTGTTACAACGCGGTCGTTGTAACGACTGCGTTGTAACAACATGCGGGGTGAGGGAAAGCGGAAAAAAGAGGCACATTCGTCTCACATATATCAATATATTTATGGTATTAAAGGAGTGTGAGTGCCTACCACTGTAATAATGTCTCACATATCAATATATTTATGGTATTAAAGGAGTGTGAGTGCCTACCACTGTAACAATGTCTCACATATCAATATATTTATGGTATTAAAGGAGTGTGAGTGCCTACCACTGTAACAATGTCTCACACATATCAATATATTTATGGTATTAAAGGAGTGTGAGTGCCTACCACTGTAACAATGTCTCACACATATCAATATATTTATGGTATTAAAGGAGTGTGAGTGCCTACCACTGTAATAATGTCTCACATATATCAATATATTCATGGTATTAAAGGAGTGTGAGTGCCTACCACTGTAACAATGTCTCACATATCAATATATTTATGGTATTAAAGGAGTGTGAGTGCCTACCACTGTAACAATGTCTCACATATCAATATATTCATGGTATTAAAGGAGTGTGAGTCCCTACCACTGTAACAATGTCTCACATATATCAATATATTTATGGTATTAAAGGAGCATATATCAATATATTCATGGTATTAAAGGAGTGTGAGTCCCTACCACTGTAACAATGTCTCACACATATCAATATATTCATGGTATTAAAGGAGTGTGAGTCCCTACCACTGTAACAATGTCTCACACATATCAATATATTTATGGTATTAAAGGAGTGTGAGTGCCTACCACTGTAATAATGTCTCACACATATCAATATATTCATGGTATTAAAGGAGTGTGAGTCCCTACCACTGTAACAATGTCTCACACATATCAATATATTCATGGTATTAAAGGAGTGTGAGTGCCTACCACTGTAACAATGTCTCACACATATCAATATATTCATGGTATTAAAGGAGTGTGAGTGCCTACCACTGTAACAATGTCTCACACATATCAATATATTTATGGTATTAAAGGAGTGTGAGTGCCTACCACTGTAATAATGTCTCACATATCAATATATTTATGGTATTAAAGGAGTGTGAGTGCCTACCACTGTAATAATGTCTCACATATATCAATATATTTATGGTATTAAAGGAGTGTGAGTGCCTACCACTGTAATAATGTCTCACATATCAATATATTTATGGTATTAAAGGAGTGTGAGTGCCTACCACTGTAACAATGTCTCACACATATCAATATATTCATGGTATTAAAGTAGTGTGAGTGCCTACCACTGTAATAATGTCTCACACATATCAATATATTTATGGTATTAAAGGAGTGTGAGTGCCTACCACTGTAATAATGTCTCACACATATCAATATATTTATGGTATTAAAGGAGTGTGAGTGCCTACCACTGTAATAATGTCTCACATATCAATATATTTATGGTATTAAAGGAGTGTGAGTGCCTACCACTGTAACAATGTCTCACACATATCAATATATTTATGGTATTAAAGGAGTGTGAGTGCCTACTGTAGGAAGGTGGAATCTGACTGCATGGTTAAAACCCACTTTTTTTCTGGTGTTTTGCTGGATTTTGACTAGTCTGACTGGGATTCTGCTAATCAGGACCCCAGTCTATCTGCTACGCCCTAAATTGGTTGTCCATGTACTTTAGGTACACTCCAGATTGGATTCTGGGGTACCCTTATAAGTCCCTAGTATATGGTATACTATGTACCCAGGGCATAGGTACCCCAAAGGCCTCCCAGGGGCTGCAGCATGTATCATGCCACCCCTGGGAGACCATTTAAAATGACACCACAGGTCTGCTACTGCAGCCTGTGTAAGGTGGTGCATGCACCCCTTACTTAGATATAGGTTCACTATATCTATCCTAATCACTGCACATATAAACCTATCAGTCACCCCTATGGCAGGCCTTATCAATCCTGAAGGCAGGGTGCTGGGTTTTATGGGAGAGCGTGCCCATGCATGAGCAGAGCCCCTCTGCAGCCTTCGGAACCTATTCTCCGGGGTTGTTCGTGATGCAGCCAACCATATATACTTAAGGGCATTATAACCTCGCGGTAAATGCTAACTTTAAAACGGCTTCATGGAAACATGTCGTGTTTGGTGTCAAACACCTTGGAATCATACCTCCCACACCAGTAACTGGTGTGGAAGGTATGATTCCACCCTCCTAGAGGGAGAAATATGACAACACCGGTACACCCGTTACCAGCTTCACAGAACCCTGGCATCACAAAATGGATGCTGCCAGCCACAGACACGAGTCTGCCCTCCTGCTGCTGGACGAAACTCCGGCAGGGGAAGGTTTGACAATAGGTTTCCTGTCACAGGGAGGTGTGACCACCTCCCAGACAGGCTTTAGTGTATTGGGGCCGGGTGGGTGCACTCTTAGAGTGCTTTGATGTCTGCACTGGGGGCACATTTGGTGTCCCTGTGCATAGTCCAGCTCAAACCGGTTGCAGGAGCCATTTGCTCCTGCTCTGGCGCGAAACTGGACAAAGGACATGGGTGTAGCCACCCCTCTGTACTGACCCTACCATAGGTGGGTAACCAGAGTTTGTCCCACCCCTTCCTTGGGTATAAAAGAGTAACACCTGACTACAGGACTTTGGATATACCTGGACTAAACTCTGCTACAGAAACCAAGTACTTTTGATGATCTACACTTCGTTGGATGACAGAAGAATCTCCCTTGGAGTAAAGGAGTTACTCCCCTGCTGAGCAGGCACCTAAACGCATCTGACCAGTTAGCATCTACGAAGCTCCTGAAGGACTCCGAAGATTTCTGCAACACAGGAGGTGGGTTCCTGAAGTCTCTGAGGTTGATCTGCGCTCTCAGCAATTTTGAGGCCCGTATCCCTCGTGGGGACCGTGAAACCCGTACACCTGGGCACCATGTACATTTGCAGCAGCATATGCTTTTCGGCAATCCATGAAGCTGTGCTTTGGGCTACTTGTAGTCCTGACCCCGAGCAGTAATTCCACTGAAGATTTCTGGCCTACACTCCACAAGTGTTCCGTGGGCTGGTATTTAGTGATTCAGCTCGAGGTCCCTTCGCGATCCCTGGTCCGTTGGCCTGTGGGTCCCTGTGAAGGTAACTTAAACTTTCAGTGGGCTTCCCTGGTTGCTCCAGACGTGCCCTGACTCTCCGTTGCTTGGAGAGTCCCCAGGACCTTGCTTGTCCTCACAGAAACATCTTTCCTCTGACCGCGTGGGTTGCCGTTGCCAAGGCTTGTTGGTGTTCAATCCGGACACTGACCCCCCAGCACTCGACATCCTTTGTGGGACAGATCACCTCCGGACTTTAGTCATCGTCAGCGCCTCCTGGTCCCCGTGGCTGCAGAGTCAAGCTTCACCTCTTCTCACCTGAAGCACCCGACATCGGTGGGCATTCGATTGCTCCGCTCCTGGTCACGTGAAGTGACCCAGACTTTGTCCCCTGTGCTTTCAGGTTCTTCTCATCTCTGAACCAGGCTTGGATCACACCGGACACTTTTCTTCTCCACGGCAGCAGTACTTTTTCGCATCACGCCATTGAAAATGACGAGGGTTTCCGACACCACTTGACCCCTATGCACCCGACTCCTCTGGGATAGGTAACACGGGTACCTCGGTACTCTCAAGGGTGCTGGCCTTAGAACCTTCTATGTTTAGCTGGGTTTGCTTAAAGTCCTCTCCTAAGTGTCCTTAATCTTTAAATTTCCAACCGCGACTTTCCCATAGAGTTGTAAGGAGCTCGCGCCTATGTTCACACACTTCACCCGTCCTCCGTGGGTCCCCTGTGTCACTACTTTGGGTGGTTCCTTGGGGTCCCAGCGATTCTACGTGCTCTAGGCACTGTGTCTAGTCAAGTCGTGGTTGTTATACCACTTTCTTAGTATATGGTTCGGTCTCCCCCTGGAGCCCACTGTGTATTGTGCTATTTACTGTCGTTCTAGTGATTTAATATTGTGTGCTTTGTTCTCTAATCTCATAAAGAGGTTAGTAGAGAGTGTTTAGTAATAAATACATATATTTTATATATTCCTTGTGTGGTCCTCTTTCATTTGGTCATTCAGGAGGTTATGATCTGGTAAAACAGGCTGCTTTACATTCCTTGGAGACTTAGCCTGAAGGCTGCTCTCCATAGCTACCACTAGGATAGCTTTCAATAAAGGTTGTCTTTAACCTAATCCTCAATAAAGGTCGTTTGGACTGGTGCAAGGTGCCCACTTTAATTAGTGGACAGCATATACCAGGCCAACTTCTCACACCTACCACTGTAATAATGTCTCACACATATCAATATATTCATGGTATTAAAGGAGTGTGAGTGCCTACCACTGTGACAATGTCTCACACATATCAATATATTTATGGTATTAAAGGAGTGTGAGTGCCTACCACTGTGACAATGTCTCACACATATCAATATATTTATGGTATTAAAGGAGTGTGAGTGCCTACCACTGTAATAATGTCACACATATCAATATATTTATGGTATTAAAGGAGTGTGAGTGCCTACCACTGTGACAATGTCTCACACATATCAATATATTTATGGTTTTAAAGGAGTGTGAGTGCCTACCACTGTAACAATGTCTCACACATATCAATATATTTATGGTATTAAAGGAGTGTGAGTGCCTACCACTGTAACAATGTCTCACACATATCAATATATTTTTAATATTAAAGGAGTGTGAGTGCCTACCACTGTAACAATGTCTCACACATATCAATATATTCATGGTATTAAAGGAGTGTGAGTGCCTACCACTATAACAATGTCTCACACATATCAATATATTCATGGTATTAAAGGAGTGTGAGTGCCTACCACTGTAACAATGTCTCACACATATCAATATATTCATGGTATTAAAGGAGTGTGAGTGCCTACCACTGTAATAATGTCTCACATATCAATATATTTATGGTATTAAAGGAGTGTGAGTGCCTACCACTGTAACAATGTCTCACACATATCAATATATTTATGGTATTAAAGGAGTGTGAGTACCTACCACTGTAACAATGTCTCACACATATCAATATATTCATGGTATTAAAGGAGTGTGAGTCCCTACCACTGTAACAATGTCTCACACATATCAATATATTTATGGTATTAAAGGAGTGTGAGTACCTACCACTGTAACAATGTCTCACACATATCAATATATTCATGGTATTAAAGGAGTGTGAGTCCCTACCACTGTAACAATGTCTCACACATATCAATATATTCATGGTATTAAAGGAGTGTGAGTGCCTACCACTGTAACAATGTCTCACACATATCAATATATTCATGGTATTAAAGGAGTGTGAGTGCCTACCACTGTAACAATGTCTCACACATATCAATATATTCATGGTATTAAAGGAGTGTGAGTCCCTACCACTGCAACAATGTCTCACATATATCAATATATTTATGGTATTAAAGGAGCATATATCAATATATTTATAGTATTAAAGTAGTGTGAGTGCCTACCACTGTAACAATGTCTCACACATATCAATATATTTATGGTATTAAAGGAGTGTGAGTGCCTACCACTGTAATAATATCTCAACAATATCAATATATTTATGGTATTAAAGGAGTGTGAGTGCCTACCACTGTAATAATATCTCAACAATATCAATATATTCATGGTATTAAAGGAGTGTGAGTGCCTACCACTGTAACAATGTCTCACACATATCAATATATTCATGGTATTAAAGCAGTGTGAGTGCCTACCACTGTAACAATGTCTCACACATATCAATATATTCATGGTATTAAAGGAGTGTGAGTGCCTACCACTGTAACAATGTCTCACACATATCAATATATTCATGGTATTAAAGGAGTGTGAGTCCCTACCACTGTAATAATATCTCAACAATATCAATATATTTATGGTATTAAAGGAGTGTGAGTGCCTACCACTGTAAAAATATCTCAAAAATATCAATATATTCATGGTATTAAAGGAGTGTGAGTGCCTACCACTGTAATAATCTCTCACAAATATCAATATATTCATGGTATTAAAGGAGTGTGAGTGCCTACCACTGTAACAATGTCTCACACATATCAATATATTTATGGTATTAAAGGAGTGTGAGTGCCTACCACTGTAATAATATCTCAACAATATCAATATATTTATGGTATTAAAGGAGTGTGAGTGCCTACCACTGTAATAATATCTCAACAATATCAATATATTCATGGTATTAAAGGAGTGTGAGTGCCTACCACTGTAACAATGTCTCACACATATCAATATATTCATGGTATTAAAGCAGTGTGAGTGCCTACCACTGTAACAATGTCTCACACATATCAATATATTCATGGTATTAAAGGAGTGTGAGTGCCTACCACTGTAACAATGTCTCACACATATCAATATATTCATGGTATTAAAGGAGTGTGAGTCCCTACCACTGTAATAATATCTCAACAATATCAATATATTTATGGTATTAAAGGAGTGTGAGTGCCTACCACTGTAATAATATCTCAACAATATCAATATATTCATGGTATTAAAGGAGTGTGAGTGCCTACCACTGTAACAATGTCTCACACATATCAATATATTCATGGTATTAAAGCAGTGTGAGTGCCTACCACTGTAACAATGTCTCACACATATCAATATATTCATGGTATTAAAGGAGTGTGAGTGCCTACCACTGTAACAATGTCTCACACATATCAATATATTCATGGTATTAAAGTAGTGTGAGTGCCTACCACTGTAACAATGTCTCACACATATCAATATATTCATGGTATTAAAGCAGTGTGAGTGCCTACCACTGTAACAATGTCTCACACATATCAATATATTCATGGTATTAAAGGAGTGTGAGTGCCTACCACTGTAACAATGTCTCACACATATCAATATATTCATGGTATTAAAGCAGTGTGAGTGCCTACCACTGTAACAATGTCTCACACATATCAATATATTCATGGTATTAAAGGAGTGTGAGTGCCTACCACTGTAACAATGTCTCACACATATCAATATATTTATGGTATTAAAGGAGTGTGAGTGCCTACCACTGTAATAATATCTCAACAATATCAATATATTTATGGTATTAAAGGAGTGTGAGTCCCTACCACTGTAACAATGTCTCACACATATCAATATATTTATGGTATTAAAGGAGTGTGAGTGCCTACCACTGTAATAATATCTCAACAATATCAATATATTCATGGTATTAAAGGAGTGTGAGTGCCTACCACTGTAACAATGTCTCACACATATCAATATATTTATGGTATTAAAGGAGTGTGAGTGCCTACCACTGTAATAATGTCTCACACATATCAATATATTCATGGTATTAAAGGAGTGTGAGTGCCTACCACTGTAACAATGTCTCACACATATCAATATATTCATGGTATTAAAGGAGTGTGAGTCCCTACCACTGTAACAATGTCTCACACATATCAATATATTCATGGTATTAAAGGAGTGTGAGTGCCTACCACTGTGACAATGTCTCACACATATCAATATATTTATGGTATTAAAGGAGTGTGAGTGCCTACCACTGTAACAATGTCTCACACATATCAATATATTTTTGGTATTAAAGTAGTGTGAGTGCCTACCACTGTAACAATGTCTCACACATATCAATATATTTATGGTATTAAAGGAGTGTGAGTGCCTACCACTGTAACAATGTCTCACACATATCAATATATTTATAGTATTAAAGGAGAACAAATTATAAAAGTACTCAGGAGCAATACACAACGTAACAGTAATGTACTACAATATGGTCACAGTAGCAGTGCCGTACCTACAATCACCATATACCATTCAATGGGTATCACTAAATGCGACCATTGAACGTGTGAAAACACAGTAAATACCAATGCAGCTTCTGTAACAGTGGAATGATTTAGGACATGTTTGCAAACATGTTCCAGGAGTGATGGCTGCCGGATCAAGAAACAAGCCCTGAGAAACAGAAAATGGCAATCCTCAACTCAAAAATGAAGTAGCATCAGTCAGGTTTGCAAGCCTTTACCGTTTGTGAATCGTCTGATAGTGAACACAAGAAAACAAGTGGTAACAGAGAGGTCCAAATACAACGCAGTAGTGCCCTACTAGTGAAATGGGATCTGTCTCGGAGTTTGGAAAGTGAAGTAACAGGGTCCAGTTGGATAAAGTTATATCACGGGTTAGAGTGGGGTGTTGTAGATCGCTTGAAATGCTGATACTTCATTAGTTGACTGCCCTTCAGGTCCCTAAAAAAAGCTCCTTGCTCAGGGGGATCAGCCTTGAAGATGAAGGCAGTGGGACATCAGTCTCACCCGCGGATATTGGTGTCTCCTCCAACAAGCGCAAGGAGCTCACACTGGACCATCCGGCCCTTCTTTGTAAGGCTGGTGTGCAGACTGACCAGGTTACCCACCTCTGGATGAAAGCAGTTTCAAATGAAGAACAAACAAAGAAACATTGGTAGGAGTGTGGTCCCCAGGTAGTCAACATTCAGCCCACCTCCACTTGTAGAAGTAATCTGTTGTAACTCCAGCCCCCAGGGAGTGGCCTCCAGGGACTGTATTAGTGCCACTCAGTGCCAGTTAACTCTCTTGGCTGGCTGAGAGTTTTCATGCAGCCCACATCAACAACAGCAACAGAGTTGGCTAGTAAAGCTTCAGCAGGGTTGTCGGGCTTACTTTCCACTCAGAGAAAATGTGTAGGACTCTGCTCCACATTCCTGATGCACCACACCACCATGGTCCACGTAGTTCCACGTCTAAAGTAGTATTTATTAGACTGGAGGGACGTTCCATCTTATATTTTCAAGTGCTGGCTGTGGGACACCATCTTACAGCCAATCAGAGTATGTGCATGTTGGACTTGGCCCTCTCTGCAGGGTGATCCCCAAACTTTGTGCCTGCACCCTCCTGTTTTCTGAACCCGCTTTTGTCGGCTTTTAGGACTCTGCTCACTTTACCAGTGCTAACCAGTGCTAAAGTGCTTGCGCTCTCTCCTTTAAACATGTTGACATTGGCTTTCCCCCAAATAGCACATTTACTTGTAAGTCCCTAGTGAAGTGGTACTACGTGTACCCAGGACATGTAAATTAAATGCTACTGGTTGGGCTGCAGCACTGATTGTGTCACCCACTTAAGTATCCTTTTAAACAAGTCTCAGGTCTGCCGTTGCAGCCTGTGTATGCAGTTTTAAACTGCCATTTTGACTTGGCAAAATAAACCTTTCAACAGGCCTAACCATTCCTTTTTAGGTCGAGCATTCGAGACCTCTTGTATATGGACTTTAGAATATACTTATATATTAGTACATTCTTATATGTGTATGTACTTTGTGGGCTTCGGAGATCAGCCCTAGGACTTGTCTGCTTCCGCTTAGGGACTTTTTTTCTGTTCAACTGCCTCTATTTAACTGTCTTAATAGAAAAGGACCAGTAGAGGTCAGTAAAATACCAGAATTGCTTTCTGCTGAGGGACTTTCTTTTTTTAATTTTTCTGGCAACTGCCTCTATTTAACTTTCTTGATAGAAGACGACCAGCAGAGGTCAGTAAAATACCCGAATCACTTTAGCATTCTCTAGATTCCAGTCTATAGAAATTGTCTTCCACAAGCACCCGTAGACAATACATTTTTTTTTCAAATCTTGTATTTTCAGTGACATGACCACCAAAGGCCCTGATTTTATATTAAAAACAGAGCTTAGGACTATACCATCTCCCACTGAAAGGCAATATTTCTCTCCATGTGTTCCCATACCTGGCGTGTCACGCAGTTTGGTGCTTATTTTCCCTCCGTGTTAAAGAACAATAGATGTTTCAGCACCCAGGCTAATGTGCTGCAGAGCTAAATACATATAAGGTCCCAAAGGCGAGACTGATTGCATTGCAAATGCTTGTTAATACATATGGCTCACCCCTAGGATACCCCAGAGGGCAGGGAGCAGTGTATTTAAAACGCTGGAAATGTACTCTTAAGTTTTACATATTCTGGTATTGAAAAACTCTTAATATCATTTTGCACTTCTGCAAGGCCTCCTTTTACTGTAGCATAACATTGAGTTACCTTATTACATTTAGTATGTGATAACTTTAAATAAGGAGCAGGTAAGGATGTTGAGTTTGGTGTCTCCATAATTGTAATTTAAAACCCTCTTTAATGGTAAAGTTTGATTTTAAGTCACAATTGTGAAAATGCCACTTTTAGAATGTCTGTATCCGGGGTCACATGACTTGGTGTAGCTGGCAGTTGAGCTTTGTGTATTTTTCAGACGGTGTGACAAAAGGGGGAACAGGTGCTGGCAGGGTGGGCAGAGCTGTCACCTACCACACTTGCACATCACAAAGACACTGTCACAAACCACTCACAAAGGTTTTGACAATAGTCTTTTGAGCCTCCAGACAAGCTGGGGCAGGGTAGAGAGGCAGAACAGTCCAAGCATCTCTGGGAGTGGAATCCTCTAGAAGCTTCTCCTACTTCAAAGCTGGCACCAAAGATAAATACTGGACTCTCATACCGAACTCTTCAGTACACCTCTAGACCTGTGGAAGACTCAGAAGGACTGCTGTGCTGTTCTGCTGCAGGAAGGACTGGTACTCTGCTGCCCTGCTACTCTGCTACTCTGCTGCCCTGCTGCCTGAGTCAGAAGGACTGGACCTATATCTTGAACCCAGGACCACCAGAGTGACTCCTAGGGCTAGTTGGCTGGCCTCTGGATCAGGACCTCAGGGACAGAAAAGGCTCCAACCACCTTGAACCCAGCAACTGGTTTTGCTGTGAGCCTTGCCCCCAAGTGGTGTAATCCAGTCCTAGACCCTTGGAAGTGCGCCTGAAAGTGCTCTGTCAGCCCAGTTGTGGTTCAAGCAGAACCGACGCAGTACGACACATCACCTCGCAGAATCACTTCGGAGACTTTTGCTGTGTAATGCTTCCTGGACGCAGGGCCTCACAGCTCCTCGGAATCACCATTGCGCAATGCATCCTCAACGCAGGAACTCGCATCGCAGCCCGCAGCTCTTCGGAACCGGCGCTATTCATCCTCAACGCAGGACCTTGCATCGCAGCCCCGAATCACTGCTCCATGACACATCCTTGATGAAGTATTTAAGGTACTTTGTTCACCGGGCCTGACTTGGTTACTTTATCCATCCCGCGCTCCATCATGGTTGGCCTGAACTTGTGACTTTGTCCTTGTCCAGTACGACCAGATAACCACAACTGCCATTTTGTGCTTTAAGCACTATTTCTATCTAAATCTTTTAAATTGCAAAACTCCGGCTCCACTAATTGAATCTTTGTCGTTTTGGTATCAAGCAATTTATTAAAATGTACTCTATTTTTCTAAGTTGGTGTGGGATTTTTCTGGTGTTATGTTTTCACCTCATTTCTGTTTGAGTGCTGCATAAATACTTTATACGTTGCCTCTAAGTTAAGCTTCACTGCTTTTGTGCCAAGCTACCAGAGGGTTAATTTGTAGTTTGCTTTTGTTTCACCCGACAAGAATTGTGGTTGTTGCTTGATTAGGGTTTTTTCACTCTCAACCAGTAGCCCAATTTCCTACAGTGCACCTTTAAAGTTATAGATTCCAACCAATGAGGTTGGAATATAGTTTCTGTCCTGATATTTTTAGGATGGACGTCCCTTTCCTTCATTAAAGAATGCACTTGAGTTCCCAATACCTGTGTGCAGCTGGCCGTGTATGATAGCTGTGGGGAGCAGCACAAAGAACAGGAGAACACAAAGTGCAGAATGAAACTGTCTTTGTTGCCCTCTGTGAGCACCCTCTCTTCTCTATCTTGCACTCACTATTCTTACAAATATAAAGCAGTATGATCAGTTAAAGGTAAGCCAGGGATAGGTGTGGGGCAACGGCCAGAGCGGCTGACTCCATAGAACGTGGCTCACGGTTCGATCCCTGGCACCGGTGGCAGCTCAGCATCCTGTGACTCTGGACAGTAGCTCACTTAATCTCCCCGACGGCCCCCAGTGCCTTGAAACCTTAAGGGTGATATGTTTGCCCTTTACAAATAGGAATCATTAATATTATTTTGTAACATGCACCACTAGTGATGGTTTGCACACATTCCCGTGCTTGCTGTCATTATTGCAAAATCAAGTCATATAATGTTCAAAATATTTCAAACATACAAAATAATTTTGCTGCACTGAGCTACATAATTTTAAAAGCACAGGGATGCCCCATATTTACAACAATACGGTGCATCCCTGTGCTCTCCCCTGCACTGGCACTAAAACAGCAGCCTAGTTCCAATGCAGGCACCCTTGCACCATGGTGCAAGGGTGCCTGCGTTGCAGGGAGGATTGTGTTTGTGCAGGAAGGGACAACTTCCTGCCCAAAAAACAATAATTAATGGTGTTTTGATCCTTCTATGTTTGCTGCAGATTGCAGCACACATAGAGAGAGTGAAAAACGAGGAGATAAAGCTATTTTTCCTCGTTGCGCCACTTTAATGCCTCCCCTGGATAGTTCGTTTTTGGACCTGTCTCAGATTTACGAATCCCCGTAAATCTGGGACAGTGTCAAAAAGCCATGGGTATTGCTTGGAAACACCCAGAGCAACACCCATGAAACGCCCCGGAATGCAGAGTACTGCGTGAAAGAGGGCCATATTTACAAGGCTGTGTAAAGTCACGGAAACTGGCTTTGCGTGGCCTTGTAAATATGGGCCTGCACACAGCACCGCCGGAGCATAAAAAAGTGACGCTCCAGTGGCACTAGGGGTTTGTAAATATGTCCCCATGTTTTATGAGAAGAGCCAATGCCTCATTGCAATGACGGATATTATATTTTAAAAAGAGCGGCTTTAAAATCAGGCATTGTATTTTATAACAGTGCAGTCTAATAAAAAATGAATATTTAGATTTGCCACCAGTAACCCACAAGTGCAATTAATCTCATGCAGCAATTAACCCAGATATAGGAACACCGCCTTCAGTTTACTGGTCACAAATTCCAGCTGGTAAAATTGCTTGGAGGTTGGGCTGTAAAAGCAGCCAAGGGTTTGATCCCAGCCTCACCTGACCTTTTTTTTAGTAATTTTACTTCGCCTCCCTACTTACTTCACTCTACGCCCTTCCACACCCAGAAGCGTCTGCGCACATTCACCACCTGAATGAAGAAGGTGGTAAATGTGTGTGGTAAACCCCTCAGGAGGGGTTTAACTCGTGATTGAGAACTGGGGCAGTAAGTACGTGTACGGAGTTTGCACCCCACCAGTACTGTCCAACTCCTAATTGGTGGTCGAGTGTTTAAATACGAGGTCTACTGAGCCCTAAAAAATCAAGATCCAGTTGAAAATATTGCAAAAGCTAGTTTAGTTACTAAAACAAACAAGCATTGGCATAGCCAATAGGTCTCGCCTTTTGGGCCTTATAAGTGTTTAGAGAGAGCTATTGGCTTTGTTAACGTTTTTAATATGTGTTGCAGAGCATTGTGAATGTTGTGCAGCATGTTTAAAAGTTATAAGTAATAATTAAAAAAGTGTTATAACCATTTGTCACTTTATATATAACCTAGAAAACATTATATACAACTGAAGTATCCTAATAAAAACCAGAATTAACACCAAAAATGTGTTCTAGTTTTGTTGTTTATGCAAGGAAGGGGGTAGTGGGGGGAGGGGGGAGTGGAGGTGTAGGGAGGGAGGGGGTGGGGGAGGGGAGGAGTGGAGTGGAGGTGCAGGGAGGGAGGGGATGGGAGGAGGGGGAGTGGAGGTGCAGGGAGGGAGGGGGTGGGGGAGGGGGAGGGGGTAGTGGAGGTGGAGGGAGGGGGTGAGTGAGGGAGGTGGAGGGAGTGAGGGGGAGTGAAGGTGGGAGAGTGGAGGTGGAGGTGGAGGGAGGAGGGAGTGGAGGTGGAGGGAGGTGGGAGTGGAAGTGGAGGGAGGGGGAGAGGAGGTGTAGGGAGGGAGGAGGGAGTGGAGGTGGAGGTGGGAGTAAAGGTGCAGGGAGGGAGGGGGGAGTGGAGGTGGTGGTGGGAGCGGAGGTGGAGAGGGGGGAGTAGAGGTGGAGGATATGAAATGACCCAAATGCGAAGAAAATGCATGGGGTCATTGCACAGCCTCATCCTAGCCACCCTCTTGTGTGTGGTTTGAAAGTATGAGCTGGTGTTTTCACTGCATCATAAATATGTTAAACGAGTCAAGAGTGCGCTATACAGATTTTCTGAAATATTCATGACCTAACATGTTTATTACTGACTGCAAAACCACAGCAAAAAATGAACAAGACCCTTTAAAAGTAAAAGCAAAGGTAAAAATGGTTTGTAAAGTTACATTTATTTCTTTTAGCAGACTTCTGTATTAAGACAAGCACAAATGAAAATAGAGATTACGCCGAGAAAAAAATGAAAATAAAGTGCACTCACCAGTTGTTTTAAAATGTTAATGGGGTATCTTTAGTAGTAGGAGGAGGGGACTCTAGAACGAGAGAGAAAAAGGAACAGGGGCTGAGGCCGAGGTTTGAGAGAGCACGTTAGGGGGCTGTGATAAGCGGGGCATTGTTTGGAGGCGAGCTGTTTATTTTAGCCCTGGGGGTTGGAGTCCGGGCCCAGGCTGCGATCAGCGTGATATGTCACAGTCAGATACCAGAGGGGCCACCGGGCGCTACTGTCTGCTATGTGCTGCTAAGCGGGGCACTGGCCCTCCATGACACACTACAATCTGCATATAAAAAGAGACTACGCCGAACCAAAACGAAACTAAAGTGCACTCACCAGTTTGTTTCAAACACAACGTGGAGTGGAATAAAAACTAAAGTATTGCTTCAGACAAAAATAGGAGCCCGTTTATTAACGTTATAAGGTGTTCTAAGGAGGGACTTTGATTCATGCTACTAAGGTGCTAATAGGTACGGAGGCACGTTTATTTTTTATATTAAGCACAGAGTCTCCCTTAAAAACGTCGGGATAAGCAGAGCGTGAAACAATTTTTCACAAAGCTGTTTCTTTGATATAACTGTGTTGTCGATGCGGTGTAACATCCAGAGCGGACGATTTTGGAGCTCGGGACCCGGGTTCGAGTCTCAGCGTCAGCTCTCCCCATGCCTGAACTAAACTAGATGCGTGCCAAGAGGCTGGGTGAGCTTGTCTCCTTAGCCAGAGAGTGCACCCTGCACACGAACTGATGAAGTTGATTATTATACATCACAAACAATAACTTGCACAGATTAAAATAAATGAAAGATTAACGGAGTTTACCGAAGCCAATCTTTGTTCTCAACATTGCGGGATTCCTGGCGAAAGAGTGAAACTTGCGAGTATGGAAAACATCAAAGACACTGGCGGAAAGCAGCTGATAGCCCCGTAGCTGAAGCCAGGAAGGAGAAGGAGGGAACATGCGAGGACGATAGTAACATTAAATAGGGTGAAAAACAAAGTTGAAACAAACGCGGCCGCGAAAGCGAGCGTGTTTGTTTACTTAGGAACATGAGCCAAGATCACGATAAGGAAGGTATGCAGCTGGCACAATGTGCGCTGCTGTTCGCTCACGAGCCCCCTAGTCCAGGGGAGTTAACGTTAAAAGAAAAGGCGGGACATGCTGCTGTCTTTGGCCATTTGCGTGCTTTTATTACTGAAAGCCACACGCAAAGGCCAATAGAATATGTGGAAGTTAACTAACTCCCACGGAGAAGTTTAGGAACAGTGTGGAGTGTTCACAAGAAGCCTCCCATAGAGCAGCGCATGCGCGCTGCGCTAGGCTCGACCTAAAAAGGGCATTTTGTGAAGTTTTAGGTGGAGAATATTTTAAGAAAGGCTGTGAAGACACTTATTTTCAGTAGCTAATTTTTTGTGAAGGTGACAGAAATAGCAAACTTTACATAGTGGTTAAGGTTGTTATCTTTACAAAACTTCACCTGTGGATGACAAATCAGCTTCGAATTATGAATTTCTCCTCAAAAACTTTTGTGAGAACATTTTCAGGCTAAAATTCAGGACTGTTTTACAGTATTTGCTTCTTCGTTACAAGACAAATTCAACATTTTAGTGAACTTCACAAAGATTGGAATCCTTTGGAAGAAATATCAAATTTGCAAAGGAAATTCTTTCAAATTCCCCCCTTCCCCAGTTGTTGGTGAAGCAGTTGTATCCACTAGCAACTCTATCAAATATCTGTGGGAAAAATAGTTAATGCTGCTTCATGCTGAGGCAAATACCTTTGAAATAGCATCTGTGAATCATCAAATGCACTCAGCTCCAAAGGGGTGCAAGTGCTAACTGGGGTGCAGATGCTGTATGTACCCATCTTAGTAGCTGTTGGTGGGTATAAAGGATGCTGTTTGGTGTAGGGTGCAACGCAAACAAATGATGGATGGAATGCTGAATAAATCATGCATTTACCCCCTGTCTAGAGATCTGGGTTAAATCCATCGTTCTTTTGATCACTTTGCCACCCCAGTTCAGACCCGGCCATATGCAAATGCGTCTTGACCCTGTTCCTCATGGGAACAGTCCAGCCCAAACATGCAGGAACATGAAAAATCATCCCCAGAATGCCCACAGCAGTGTGTTTGATCGCAGCCTTGGTGAAGATAAAGAAGGGAAGGGGGAGAACCATGTGTCAAAACATGACATCCTCAGAAGGATGAAAGGCTGAGTGGACCCACCGGGATTTGAACCTGTAACCATGAGGTCAAGCACAGGCCCCTACAGTGGATGCATCAGTCCATTAGACCACGAAACCCATGAAAGTCAAACACCCAACACCTCAGAGAGGAAAAAACGATACTTGAATTTTAAGATTTAGCAAGAAATGTCCATGTGCTTTTTTTAGTTGTTGGAGAAATCTAAACAACCCCATTCTTCCTTGATAATAATCTTGGCAGATTGTTGATGGTCTATATATTGTTGTCCATATATACACATGCTACCTCAAGTGTCCTTCTTCCACTAACCATCTCCAATTATCCTTAACAAATTATTTACAAACGTTTTCCTTTTAGTTATAGGGTCACACCCTGCTGATTTATCAACCATAAGACCTCCCAACATCCCCACGTGGAATTTCACATGGACAATGAAAGCTTTTAGAACTTTCAAAGATATGGAAACTAAACAGTAGCCACGTATTTATTTAAAAAAAATAACTATTGGACATGGCCTCCTTAGCGGAAATTGCTCTAAACCTTTTTGCTTTTTCCTCCTAGTCTTAGTGTACGACAGAAGGAAGGTGCACGCGCCCGCCTGGCCCGCATTGGGCTGAGAGTGAGTATACAATAAGGTTTAGGTGCCATATCTCCATGCGCCATGTAAACAGGTACACCACATGCGTGCGCCACCTGCAGAATAGCCATCAACCCTATATCAGGTCTGCCATGACAGGTCTGTGGAGCGACATTGTGCCCATCCCTAGGTTGGCATCACTTACGCCTCAGCCAACACAGTTGACCGGAACGGGGTTGCTGCGCTACTTCTCTTGGACCTCTCGGCTGCCTTTGACACGGTTGACCATGACACTCTGCTACAAAGACTCTACGAAGCCGGCATAGAGGGGACTGCTCTAGACTGGATCGCGTCCTACCTTCGCAGCAGAACTAATGTCATCCATACCCCATCTTTCTCGTCCAAACCATACTCCACAAAAGCAGGGTCCCTCAAGGCTCTATTATCTCACCCATGCGTTTCAACATCTACATGAAGTCTTTACCGGCACTGATCAATCAATTTCACCTCACGTGCTATAACTATGCAGATGACACGCAAATACTCCTTCAACTGGAATGCCCCAAAGACATTGGAAATTCACTAATTTTCAGTTGTCTCAGAGCTGTGAATCAATGGATGACGTGGAGCCATCTCAAACTGAATGCTTCCAAAACGGAAATACTCACGTGTGGCGATTGGAAACATTATGACCCGCTCGCCGCTTGGGCTGATGATCTGGGAATACCGCCTAAAGTATCAAAGGAAGTAAGAAACCTCGGAATGACCATGGACTCAAAGCTATCAATGAATGCCCAAGTGGACAAAATTGTAATAACAGCTTTGTTTACTATAAAAACTCTGTGACGAATCTTCCCCCATTTGGGATTTCCAATCAATCAATCACAGAATTTGTAGAGCGCACTACTTACCCGCGAGGGTCTCAAGGCGCTGGGGAGAGGGAAGGGGGGGGGGATGCTGCTACTGGTCGAACAGCCAGGTCTTGAGTAGCCTCCTGAAGGTCAGTAGGTCTTGGGTCTTTCGTAGGCTTAGTGGAAGGGTGTTCCAGGTCTAGGCGGCGAGGTGTGAGAAGGATCTGCCGCCGGTGGTTGTTCTTCGAATGCGGGGGACGGTGGCGAGGGAGAGGTCGGCGGAGCGGAGCTGGCGGTTGGGGACGTAGAAGAAGAGTCGTCTGTTGAGGTAGGCTGGGCCAGTTTTGTGGAGTGCCTTGTGTGCGTGGGTGAGGAGTTTGAAGGTGATCCTCCTGTCGACGGGGAGCCAGTGCAGGTTCCTCAAGTGGGGGGTGATGTGGCTGTGGCGTGGTACGTCGAGGATCAGTCGTGCGGAGGCGTTTTCCACACAAGGTCCAAGCTACCATCTCCCTTGTTCTGTCCAAACTCGATTACGCCAATAGCCTCTACCACGGATCACCTTTAACGAACATGAAAAGACTACAAGGGATTCAGCACTCGGCTGCCAGACTACGCGTACATATAAAACATATTGAAACCCCTGCATTGGTTACCGGTTGCCAGAAGATCCATGTTCAAGCTGCTTTGTATCACCCACAAAGCAATACATGGAACGGGACCACTCTTCATCAGGGATAAAATCACCAAACACATTCAACAAAGGAACCTCCGCTCTAGAGTGGCCTTCGTCTCAAAATCCCAAGATACAAGAAAAAAACAATGGGTGGCACATCCTTCTCTGTACAAGCAGCCAAACTATGGAACTCTTTACCCCCCAACATAAGATCCACGGACAGCTACCTTATCTTCAGAAAACTACTCAATTGGCTCTTCCCCACATAAGCACCATACGCAAACAGAAATATACAGCATATCCCTCTGTATATAAGCATTTATTTCTACTATAGATATGTACCTATATATGTGTATTGCTTTGTATAAACGTGTAGAATACTTATTATGCATAGATATTCATTAGTTCTGCTTATCAAATGCACATATTACTGATAGCTACATTATTCTATGTTTTTAACATGTATATAAGTGACTGCATAAATAAGTTAATCTTTTTATCATAACTATTTATCTATAATTGCTTCACTATTGATCTACAAACATAGTTATATATATATATATATATATATATATATATATATATAACTAATTTAAAGTACAACACTTGAAAGCCAGAGTTTATTTAATGCATCTTTAATCTATATATACTACCTCCCTTTATGCATCTATATACCTTCCATGTACTTATGGATCTATATCTTTATTACTTTTAGATCTATATATGTATTACTTGTACTTATTTATTACTTTTCTTCTAATTCAGCATATCCAATGCACTACCCTATCTCTCACCCTATACCGCTCTCAATATATCCTCTAGTTTAACTCTCTGACTCATCTCAAACCTTTTTCTACTACTCTTTCCAATGAACTACCCTATTTCTCACCCTATACCACTATCAATATATACATTACCTCCATTCTCTAACTCATCCCCAACCCCGTACCCATACTATGATCCCCAAAATAACCCTTTTGAGACTTTTCCCTACTCCACCCCTCCTTGCATCATCTCATACCTCTTTTTACTTTTCTGATCCCCAAAACAAGCCTTTCTAAACCCTCCCTCTGACTCTTCCCGTTCCACCTCCCTTTTACTCATCCCCCTCCACCTCCCTTTTACTCAATCTTAGCCTCCTCCTACTGCTCTGAGCTCAAAAATAAACAACAACAAAACTCTAAACCCTTCCCTTCTATCCCTCCACTATCCTTCTCAATCCAAATAACTGACTAACATATCCACCACTCAAATCACTTTCATACTTTCACTATAGTAATTCACCACTAATCCTTTATGGGTTCCGAAGTAGCAGGCTACTCGCTGAAAAAGCGCTTCAACACCCCATCAAGGGTAGCAAGCGCTATATAAATGCAAACCATTTTCCCTCCTCTATCCCGCCACTATCCTTCTCAATTCAAATAACTGACTAACATATCCACCGCTCAAATTACTTTCATATTTTCACTATACTAATTCACTACTAATCCTTTATGGGTTCTGGAGTAGCGTTCTACTGGCCGAAAAGCGATTTGACACCTTGTCAAGGGTAGTAAGCGTTATATAACTCTCAGTCGTTAACTATGCACCCGCTAAACCCCGCCCAGAACTCTAAACTCGTGCGTTATGGACCCAACTCATGGTCCATAAACTACCCAGAAAATCTGACCAGTAATGCTAAAAAGAACTTCAAGCACAGAACCTTAAAACAGCACCAGGAAACACTCATAGTAGACAGCTACCACACCGCGACTAACGGCAAGACGAAAACTAACTTCATCTTTTACACAAATCGCCCGACAAAGTGGAAAAACACCTTCCTTCTTCACTTTCAAGTAACCAAGTCAGTAAATATTCCCTATGGCGAGAAAATCTCCACAACCGTCTCCCCTACCTTTAAAGGGGAACTCACAATTTCCATCTTCAGAACAGGAAACATTCTCATACAGGCCTCCGACCCGCACCTCACCACTTTTGATCGTCACTTCCCAACATTACTCTCCTCACTAACTCAACAGAACCATCAAACCCAATCTCCCCTGTCCCCCTCCAACCTGACAAAAAACCCGGAACCGATCCAATGTCCCTTCCCTGACGACCCACTCTACAACTCATGGACATCCACCATCACTCATTACAATCTCACTACCCCTATCACACTCCGCCGTCAAACACCCACTACAATGGCATCAACCGATCCCACTAGGACCAGCAAACTCACAGTTAATAAACACTGCAAGGCTGATCTCGAGCTAGGCAGATCGGACACAAAACACAGTCTTTCCGCTACTGAACTCGCTACAGGCACTCCCCTCTTGACCTCAGGAGACCCGACCCTACCCTCACAAACTATCCCCAACTCCAATACTGATCCTATTCCACCTGCCCAAACCATCTCCATGTCCAACGTCACCGATAATCCCTTGGACACTGACCTCCCTCAAACCACTGCACACTCACCTTCCTCTGACCTACGACCACATGCCCAAACCGTCTCCACTTCTAATCTCACTGCCAATCCCCTTGACACTGACTTCCTCCTAACCATTGCTCACTCTCCTCCCTTGGACCCAAGACCCACAACACCTCCTCCTAACCTCATGACTGGCAGCATCAATGACCCAACTCCTCACGTTCAATCTATCCCCACTCCAAATCCCAATGACACTGTTCAATCCCATAACCCAGTACTCTCTCCTTCCACAGACCCGAGTCATACACTGCTCCCGCCGAAGGCAAGAAACTCTTTTAGCTCACTTACCCAGCAACTGACCCGAATGGAGCAGAAAATAGACTCCCTAGCTGCCGATATCCTACACCTACAACAAGACCTTCCCAACCAGATTAAGCCACCTTGCTCATACACTCCGGGTAGCTACGCACCTTCCCCCCACACAGCCTCTTCCATGGCCCCACTTGGCACCCCATGGCCCGCCATTCCTTTGGGGAGTCAGGCACACCGACCTAGCCGAGCTCTCCGCCCCATTTCAGCACTGGAAGCAGATGAGATCAACGACTCTTACCTCGCAATGAGTCAGAATACGGCCCCTTTCACAATCCCAGTTATAGTTGGCACAAATAGAATCCCTAGAACTGTCCACTCGCCCAGACCTACTGCTCAATACACTTGAAATGAAAATGAAATGAAATGAAATGAAAATCGATATTTGTAAAGCGCTAGCTGTCACTCCGAAGGGAGCATCCTGGCGCTGATACTGAAGTGATATAGTACTCTAAGGGTCTTAAATGAGAGAGAGGCAGAGTTCGTCTGTCGCTCCGAAGATCCATGTTTTTAAAGCCTTTCTATATTGGGTTTCAGTTTTTGCATTCTCAGTTGCAGAGGCAGTAGGTTCCAAGCTCTGGTACCTAACACTGCTATAGTTTTACCTCCTTTAGTTTTGCATCGAAAATTGGGAGGTCTGAGCAGGTTAGCTGATGAGGACCTGAGAGTTCTGTTTGTAATATAAGGAGTGAAACGAGATGCAAGATATTTTGGTCCTATCTTGAGTGACGCCTTAAAAGTAATTAGAAGAATTTTAAACAGAATTCTCTTATGTAGTGGGAGCCAGTGAAGAGTTCTGAGAGCTGCAGAAGCAGAAGACCTTCGAGGAAGTCTTAACACAAGCCGTGCTGCTGCGTGCTGGACCACCTGGAGTCTTTTACTGTTTTTTTGCTGGCTCCTGCCAAGAGGCTGTTGCAGTAGTCAAGACGCGAAAGAATTAACGCGACTGCTACTGATTTCCTTGCTGCAAGAGGGAGTAAGTCAAAGAATTTTCTCAGGGATCTTATAATACTGAAGCAGGTCCCTACTACCTTCACTGCATGTGGTTGGAAGGTGAGTGCGGAGTCAAACTGCACTCCCAGATTTCTTGCCACTTTCACAGTCTCAGGCGGGAGTGGAGTTCCCTCTGGCCACCAATCGCTTGGTAAAAATGAGACTTCTTTCCCTATCGGTAGGATCTCAGTCTTGCTAGTGTTGCACCTAAGGTGGTTGTCCTTCATCCACTGAAGGACCTCGGTCAAACATCTTTTAAAGTTAAGTTCTGGGTCCTTAGAGTTCCGATCGAGAGATAGTATCATCTGAGTATCGTCTGCGTAGGAGGTAACTTCGATCCCGTATGATGAGATCAGTGAGATAAGTGGAGTCATGTAAACGTTGAACAACAATGGGCTCAATGAGGACCCCTGAGGCACCCCCGCTGTGATGGTCCGTTCGACAGATAAAAAAGTTCCCAGCGACACAACTTGCTTGCGATTAGAGAGGAAGGATTTTATCCATTCTAAAGCGGTATTTGAAATGCCGCTAGAACTAAGTCTTAATAGAAGGATGCTGTGTGATATAGTATCAAACACGGCCGATAGGTCGAGTAGGATCAGCACAGCCTTCCTTCCTCTGTCTGCTATAGTTTTTAAAGTTTCTGTAATTTCCAAAAGTGCAGACTCAGTGGAGTGTTTGGGGCGGAAACCGGATTGTTGTGGGTGAAGGATGTTTGCTGTCTCAATAAAGTTGGATAATTCTTTATGGACAAACTTTTCTGTGATTTTGCCTAAGGCGGGAAGCAAAGAGATAGGACGAAGATTGGAGAGTACTGCTGAATCAATATTTGGTTTCTTTTAGGGGTTTCACTATTGCTAATTTCCAGTCCTCAGGTACAGTCCCTGTTCTTAAAGATGAGTTGACAATCTGATTTATAACTGGATTAATTGTGTCTATGATTCGGTGGAGGATTATGGGAGGACAGGCATCCAAGGGAGAGCCTGATTTGCATGCTAGAATTGCTTCTCGAGTTTGATCCAGTGACACTGGTTTAAATGAACATATGGAGTCTTTAGTGGCTTCTGGTTCGTGCTCAGGTACGGCATATTTGGTCAGGTCTGAGTCCAAGGTGAAGTCCTTTTTAATATTCATAATCTTTTCTTCTATCCATACAGCACACACCAACATTGAGGCTCCCCGTCCTCTATCTTGCATGCTCCTCAACTGTAGATCAGCAGTACAACACGCCACAGACATTGCTGAAGTTATACTCGCTGAAGAAATAGACTTCGCATTCCTCACAGAATCCTGGCTCAATGACCACTCTACCCCCATTCTAGACCTACTCACCCCTCCAGGATACAACATCATCAGACACGACAGACCGATCAAAACAGGTGGCGGGCTAGCTATCATTCACAAAGAAGGAATACAGCTTACCACATTAAAATCTACAGAATACCTGACTCTTGAGTACCTAGGTGTTGAACTTACAGTCAAAGGCTCCACGCCCATCAAATTTCACACCATCTACCATCCTCCTGGTGAGCGTACCCTCGTCGCCGAAGAACTAACCGACCTAATAACACGTTTCTCCCTAACAGACACGAAAGACGTGTTCCTGGGTGACTTCAATATCCACTGGAACAACCCAGAAGACACCACAGTCCAGAACCTCTCCAACTTGCTTGAAATTACCAACCTCAAGCAACTCTGCAATGAACCAACACACATCAAAGGAGCAACTCTGGATGCGATCATCACCAAAAATGAACTGGTCTCTCTGAGATCGATCTCTCCCATTGACTGGTCTGACCACCACCTCATACTGTTTAATATTGACTCACATGTCAGATACCAACCAATACGATCTGACAAACCTAAGCATTGGACCAGGAACATCAAAAAAGTCCCTATAACCGAACTTGAATCCAGGATTCATGCCCATTTACAGCTCCAGCCTTCCACTATGACGGCCGAGGACCTCACTGCTCACTTTAATTCAACAATGACGGAGGTGTTAGATCAAGTAGCGCCACTCAAACAGCTGAGACCAATCAAATCTAAATCTTGGTTCAACGTGGATCTTAATATTGAAAGACGACAACTCAAACATTCGGAAAGGACTTGGAAACTAAACCCATCGACATTGCACCTAGCGCAACTTAGATCTGCGCGGTTGGCATATAAAAAACACATTTTTAGAGAAAAGGCCTCTTTCTTCCGCAGCCAACTAGACCAGGCGAAGAATAGACCTAGAGAACTCTTCAACATTGTTAAAAGTCAAACAAACGGCACATCCCTACACGAAATAAAAGCCACCAAGGATCGATGCGAAGAAATTGCCAGCTTCTTCACAGATAAAGTCACAAAAATTGAGCAATCCTTCATCCAAACCTCAAATCCTCCTTCCCTCGCAACCTGCCCCCCTTTAATCACCCTTGACCAAACAGAACGAAATCATACCAAGGACAACCAGGTCCGCTTCCAACTGAAAAATGATGCTAATTGGTCGGACTTCGAACTCGTGTCGGAAAACGAGGTCTTCAATATCATTGCAAGCTTGAAGCCTACTTCCCACACTATGGATCCCCTCCCATCCACAATAGTTAAAAAACTCAACTACATCATTGCCCCTTTCTGGACAAAAATCATCAACTCCTCCCTCACATCAGGCTGTGTCCCAGACTCCCTTCAACTAGGACAAATCACACCCATACTCAAGAAACCAGGGGCCGACCCTAACGATCTCAACAACCTCAGACCTATCTCCAACCTTCCGTTCCTAGCCAAAACATTGGAGAAGTGCGTTCTCCAACAACTTAACAAACATATTGATGATTTCAACCTCCTCGACACCTTTCAATCGGGATTCAGGAAAGGGTGTAGCACTGAAACAGCTATGCTCAATATTTCAGACGATATCCACAGAGCCTAAGATGAAGGTGAAGCTTGTCTCCTCATCCTTATTGACCTATCAGTGGCATTCGACACAATAAATCATCCAGCTTTACTTGAGACTTTGAAGAAGCGCTCTGGCATCAATGGCATAGTACTAAAATGGTTCACTGCCTTCCTTCAGCACCGTTCGCAACAAATTAAAATCAACTCCTGTCTCTCTAGGCCAACACGAGTCACACTTGGGGTCCCTCAAGGCTCGATCCTCTCCCCAGCCCTCTTCAATCTCTTCATGGAACCCCTTACAATCATTCTGAAACAAGCAGGAGTTAAATACCACCTATATGCAGATGACACGTAACTCTACTACAAAATCAAATCACCCAGTGACATCCAACACCTCAATAGCACACTTACCAAGATCCAAACTTGGTTTAACGCAAACCACCTAAAGCTGAACCCGGACAAAACGGAATTAATACTGTTCTCTCCGAAAAGTAACCACCGACCAATCCAAGACTGGCTCAAGAATCTTGATGCCCTAAACTGCTCCCTCGTCCTATCCGACTCGGTAAAGTCACTAGGCATTACCCTGGACAAGAACCTATCAATGAAGAACCACATCAAAAACTCTGCAAAAGGTGCGCTTTACTCACTAAAACACCTCCAGAAAATTAAACCTTTCATTCCCCAGGATGATCTCAAGACAATAGTACAATCCCTAGTCCTCTCTAAACTGGACTATGGGAACGCCATCCTAACAGGGACACCAAAAGCTCACCTAGCCCCACTAAGGTCAGTCCTCAACATGACAGCTCGACTCATTACTGGTGTAAAAAGATTTGAGCACATCACACCAACCCTCAACTCTCTCAACTGGCTTCCCATGGAAGGTAGATGTATTTACAAACTGGCCTGCATCACACACAAGGCCCTTCACTCACATTCCCCCAACTACCTAAACAGCAAACTGGTAAAAGCAGGAAAATCCAGAACTCTGAGAAGCACCAACTCACTTCTTCTCATCCCTCCGAAATTGAAAGAGAAAACCACTCAGTGCTGATCCTTTTCTGGCAACGCTCCCAGGATGTGGAACTCACTCCCTATAGACATCAGATGCAACCCCTCCTTCTCCTGCTTCAAAAGGGACCTGAAACTCCTTCTCCTCAACAAATACTTTACCGACCAAGTCAACTAACCTAGACTTCAATAACCTAGTGGACTCTCCTCTCACTTGACCATCAAGGATGGGTGGTTATCTGACTGTTTCAACCACCTGCGTTTTCTCCCTCCCCTTCACTGTATGCCTAATTATTATGTTTTGCTTATATCTTTATGCATCCTTATGTCCTGCGATGTAATGTAATTTTCTTTCCATTGTGTATGTAAAGCGCTCTGATACCCACGGGTCAAGCTAGTGCTATATAAAACGTATAAAATAAAAAATAAATATATAAATGCAATTACAATAAACGTTGGGGTATCCGAGCTGATCCTTCCAGATGCGTGCCATAGGCATTGCGACAAAGATCAAGGACACCCCCCCTCTAGGAAGTTGCTGATCTTCACTAACCCCTCGAAGAATTACTTGTTGGGGGGGGGGTTAATATTCATATGTTGTTTTAATGTCAACCCAATGAAGCGTGCCACCAACTTTAAAATAATGAATCAACCGGGGACAGGTACTAAACATATTTACTAGATAGGCTTCTTCCATACCACATCTATGGCATTTTGAATCCGGCCTCTTACCCTATTTAAATGAACTCTTAGGTGTATAATACAGGTCCAAAGCTGTCTTACAATGTTAAGGTTAGCGGCCAAGAGTGTCTCATCACAGATCTCCAAGGTGGTCTCAAGTACTGGCCCCTTAACCGCCAACCTTAGCTCCCATTTCGCATTCTGGCGTTGCATGTCATCTGGGAGATCCTGTATTAAGGCACTATAGATACGCCCAGTCCGGCCGCCCTGGTCGACTATATCTATTACTGGGCATTCAGCAACTGGCACTTGTTTTCATCCAGCTTACCTAGGTAGTCCCGGATCTGGAGGTATTTATAGAACTTATCCTTAGTTAACCCAAACCTCTCCTGCAGCTACGCAAAAGAGCAGAGTAGATCATTAGCAAAGAGATCCCCCAACTTCAGAACTCCACAAGCATTGTACCGCTTGCACATGCCCTCTTGGAACATGTCTGGTAAAACCGAGGAGCCCCACAGAGGAGTATATTGATTTAATTTAGTATAATGAAACCTCTTTTTGAACTGAAACCAAACACTGAAGGCCCATCCACTGTCTTAAACTTAGTCTTCTCGTAATTACTCATCTCTAAGTTCCTTAGAAAGCAGTCCTTTACATCGGAGCCCAGCGTGAGTTGATATATAGATGGTACGACGGCCGGATTCATATTTTGGGTATTACCAGTTATCAATACTGCGAAGTGCTGTAACATACAAGCCCAATAATATAACACAATACTAGGAACCCCCGTCCACCACGACTTTTAGGTAGACTCATGAATTTTGAAGCCCGGCTTGGTTTCTTAAACTGCCACATAAATCTATTATACAAGCTATCTAGCTTTGTTAACCAGCTCTTATGTATCTCAAGAGGAATAGTTCTAAATAGATACAGTAATTTAGGGAGTACAATCATTTTCAGTACATTGCACCTCCCGTCCAAAGTCAGAGGCAGATTGTCGATTCTACGGAGATGCTGCTTGATTTCCTGAAAAGTGGGGCTAGGTTTTGTTTGACTATCTTCGCGATGTCAGCTGTAATGACTACTCCAAGATAGGTCGCCTCCTCTACCCAGCGCTGATCCCCAGAGTTAATACCTTCCATGCTTATCACTTGGGTCTTACCCTCATTAAGATGATATCCTGAGATAGCCCCAAAACCGCGCACTTCCTCTTCTATTGGCCACATGCATCAAGCTATGCCTTAGCGATTTCTTAATTGCGAATTTTAAGAATTCGCAATTTAGGAATCGCAAATGCCTATGCATGTAGGAATCGCAAAAAAAAATTGCGATTCCTACACATTCCTTATTTGCGACTCGCAAATTGCGATTCGCAAATAAGTAATTGTTTCCCATTCATTCCTGTGGGCCCCAGGCCCATAGGAATCAATAGGAATTGCATGCGCAATTTGCGAGTACCGAATAGGTACTCGCAAATTGCGCATGCAATTTCAAGGGTCTCAAAAGGACACCCTGTTGCACCCCTGAAATTACAAAGTGAACACATGTTGCGCACACACATTCCCCAAGGGCATGTGTGTGTGTAATATGGAACTTTGACAAATGCACTTTAATGCAATTTTCAAAGTTTTCACAAAATACCATCAAGTTTAACTTGAGGGTATTTTGCGATCCCTAATAAGCGAAATCGCTATTCGAAATTGCATCATGCATTGCATTTAGGGAATCGCAATTTGCGATTCCTAAATGCATTCGTACCTAAGTAATCGCAAATTTTACGATTACTTAAATTGCGATTTTGCATTTGGGTTGATGCATCCCAAATGCAAAAATACTGATAGCATAGAGGGCAGATTCTGCGAATCTGCCCCTTTGCGACCGGCTATTTGGAATGATGCATGTGCCTGTATATGTTTTAAGGTGTTACAGGGATCCGGTGTTATAATGACCATTTCATCGGCATATGCCAATACTTCATATTGTGCTTGAGTCATGATTACTGGCTGAATCTCACCATTACGTTCCAATCGGATTAAGAATGGGTCAATGTATAGGGCAAATAACAGGGGCGAGCAGGAGCACCCCTGTCTTGTTCCTCTCATGATATAAATTGAACTCGACCCCTTACCCATAATCTGCAACCTGGGCTTAGGAGCCGGATGCAGAGTCTTAATGGATTTCATTAAACCTGGACCTCAATACCTCCCAGGGGCAGCCCCAAGAGACTCGATCGAAGGCTTTCTCTGCGTTCAGGTACACAGCCCCAAGGATGATTTAGCAACCTCTGCTATGTCCAGTAGCGTAATTACGCTGCGTACATGGTCGTCGGCCCCCCTCCCTGGAATGAACCCATGCTGATGGGGAGAGACGAGCTTTACAATGACCCTGCTTGGTCTATTTGCTAAAATTTTTGCATACATTTTAGCATTTGCATTTATCAGCGAAATTGGTCTGTACGACCCAGGATTTAGAGGAGGTTTACCCTTTTCCTTGAATACCGCAATATTGATATCTTCCCACGATGGCGATATTACCCCTTCTAGCTGCGCTTTTAAAAATAAAAATAAGAGACATTACGTCTAAAAGCTCAGGAAGAAATACTGCATGAAATTCCAAAGGGATTTTATCTGGCCCAGCAGCTTTCCCCTTTGCCATAGCTTTTACCGCAGCCCCCAACTCTTCCGCAGATATGTGCAATTCAGAAGGAGCCCTTTCCTCCGCTTCTAGCGAACTCCCTTTAACGGTGCGAAGAAAGTTAAAATAGCAATTGGGCTGAGGAGCTATATTCTCTGCATATAAGTCTGAATAAAAGGTACGAAAGACTTCTAAGATCTCTGAGGGCACTTCCGTACTCCCCCCCTATTTATCACAAATAGCCTCTACCCCGCTTGCTGACTCCTTCTGCCTAAAGTGGTGTGCCAGCAGCCTGCCCGTTCTCTCTCCTTATTCGTAGCACTCTGCCCGACAACTTTCATATTTAACAGCCACCTCCTTCCTATAATATTGATTAACTCTAGCCTTGATTATCACTAATTTCTGCATAACTTCTCCGCAGTCCATCCCCACCCTGATTAACTCAGCCAAACCAGACTCTTACTCCGAAAGTCCATCATACATTTCCTGTAACCGCCCCCGATTTCACTGTTGTTTAGACAATAACTCAATGTCTCTCCCCTTACTCCCGCTTTTAGAGCATCCCAGACCATCTCCGGGGCAGCCGTTCCCTGATTTATCAAGAGAAACTCCTTCAGCCACTTGCGCCGAGGTACCAGGCAGTCGTCTTCCTTGAGTGGCTCTGGGCTGCCTTTCAAGGCCCACCATTGCACATTCTAATACAAGTGGGTTGTGGTCCAACAAGACCCTGGGAAAAGATTCAATCCCAATCTTCCCCACTATGGAGGTCGACATGAAAAAATAATCAAGGCGAATCAACTTATTATGAGGATAAGTGTAGAACATAAACCCAGGATCAAACCATGGCCTTTGACCAGTTGCTGAACAGCCTTGTACACTAATGGTTTCCTGCCTGAATACGGGGGGGCCTTGCCCAAATTTCTTTCCCACTTCTAAATGCAGATTGAAATCCCCACATAAGATAAGACGGGTTGACCAGGTTGATAATTCTAAATTAAGTGTATAGAGCATTGTTGGATCATACTAATTAGAACCATATAGAGAACATATTGTAACCCTCCCAGTACCAATACGCATATCAGCAATAGCCCACCTTCCCATCTTATCCACTTTGGCTTTAATTAATGACCCCACAGGCCGGTTGGCCATATAGCGACCCCTCTTGTGGTAGCCCCCTGCATCGTACAACTTAAAACTGTATAACCCAGATCTTCTAATACTTTTCTCTTCTCCCATGGGACATAACATCGGGTCTCATAGCCCTGAGCCCCATCACCATTCTACCTCTTTTACCTCTGTCATTCAGACCACAGACGTTTATTGCACCAATATGAATTTTACCCATTATCAAAAACTCCTCTGATCAAATTCCTCATTATATAGACCATCTTTTTCAACACTTTAAGGTCACTCAAACTCTTCTCCAATTTCTTACCGCAATTCTCCCTGACTGTCTAGAAAGATGGGCCCAACACAGCTTCCCCCTTCTCCTGCGACTATCCACCCCCCCCACCCGCTCTTCAATGAGGCAATTGGACCACTCCTGGCCCATAGATGGAGATGGATCGCTCCCCATTCCTCTACCCTATATGCATGAATCAAAGTAATACACAAAATTCTGCATGCTCGCCCATAATCCCTCTTTTCATCCCATACCGACCGATAAAATAGACAAAAACCATCTGGATAATCAAAAATAGGAAATAAATAACCACTCAAGTTGAATACCATTCTAACAGCAATATATGTCGTATGTCTTATTATTGAGCAGTCCCTCCATTCATACATCCAATTTCCTAAGATAGCTTGTACCTAAATCGATGTTCCATTAAAATCATACGGTACAGTGATAAACGAGGTGCATTATGATCATATTGTCCTAAGATAATGTGCTCTAATAAAGTACTAAGTGCTATTAAAGTGCATATAATTACTACCATTCAACAATGGACACCCTAAAGTATCCCTTTTTCTCTCTCTTTTTAAAAATGTTTTTTGAAGATGAGTGAAAGAGAGAAAGGTAATTCAATCAATCAATTAATGTGTCCTCCCTTAATCATCAATTTAGAGCATTCCTCCTTTTTTTGCACCCTCTACCTTGCCCCCCCTAAGATCTACAATCAGCCTAGTTTATCAAGAAACTCTTTAGCTTTAATTTCTGAGGAGAAATAATATGTTTTGTCTTGTTATATGACTTTGAGTTTTGCAGAGCTGAGTATATATGCCTATGCCCCTTTAAACTGCTTAGGTTGTATTAGCTGCCGAAGCCGCCATCGTCTCTCCACTGTAGCATGGCAGAATACTGGCCTAACAAAAAACGAGCAGTCATCCACTACTCTCTTTGCGTCTGAGTGAGCTATGTCAAAGATAGCCTGATGCAGAAGGAAGTTGCCGACAAACACCAGAATGGCCCTGAGCCTGCTCGCTTCTGGGTCCTGATGCCGATGCTGATTAAAGGGAAATCTGTGTGCCCTCTGAATCTCTGATTCCCAGTTCCAATCTTGTAGCTCTGGGAAGGCACTTTCAAACAAACAATAAAGCTTCGAGCATCGTCTTTCTCTCAGCCCTCCTCCACCACCAAGACCCTGAGATTGTTCCGCCTTAGCCAATTCTCAAATGCTTTTAATTTCCATTGAGTGTCCATAAAGGGTGCCTCATGGACCTCTCCAGTCTCGTTGTTGGCTCTGGCCTCAATCTCTAAGGCAAGCACCCGACTTTCCATTTCAGACATTCTGGTCGCAAAATTGTTACAGGTTTTTGCCACTTTATGAACAGCCACCTGTAACTTCCTATTGGCTACCTGCAGCCTGCGGATGTCTAGTCTGGTTTCATCGCGATGACCTATAACCCCTTGATATATAGTCTCCAATGTGATCACATCGGGTTGTGCCGCTGCTCTTATGCTGCCACTGGGGGTGTTTCCCTCTGGTCTTGACATCGCTGAGTAATCCCACATGAGAGCAGCACTAGTTATTTCTCCAATCAGTTGAGGTTGTGAGTTTAGTTGCCTGTCAAGACTCTTTCCTTCTGATACCATCCGCACCGTCACTTGACTCACTAGAGCCACTTAGCGAGTGATTCTTCAGGTCATCTTTCAGCTCCGGGTCCTCGTCTGACCAATCAGATTGGTCTGACAGTTAAAAGAAGTACTCTACCACTTCAATCTCTCCTACATCCCCAGCTGATTTAGACCTGGCACTTTTTGGGGTTCTGGCTTTTTGCTCTTTCCCTTTCTTGCCAATGGCGTCCTCTGGTGTCAAGCTGTTTGCTTTAGACCTGATGACATTATGGGCTGCTTTCCTTTGCCCGTTAATTCTATTAGTTCTATCTCCACTGTCTATGTTCTCCGATGTTGATATAGCCACAGTCTTATTGGAGCATATCAGCGTAAACACTGGAGCCGACTGCCCGCCCCTTCTATATTCACCACAGGTTCCACATCCCTTGAAAGGGGAACAGGGGTTTGTTTGGGCATACTCACATTTGCTGATTCCACTGACTCTCCACTGCTTTGTTGCTTGATCCCTTCCAAAATGCTATGTGGTGTATCCACTCCTTGAGGAGGATCTTCTGGCCCCAGAGAGATACCTTCAGTTTCCATGAATGTACCTCGGTCTGCTGTTTTGAAGAAGTCCACTGACTTGTGGTTGATTTTAACGCCGCTAGACCTCGGGTTCAGATTTTTCTTGTGTCTCTCCGCCACCTCCTTTCTTCCCATGGGGTTTTCCTTTCCTCCCTGCGGACCCAATGCCACTTGCTGCCAGCAGTTTTAAAACTGTCTTTGGGCCCATCCTGATACCCAAAAATGAGTACCTCCAGCTGCTGTACTGGCCGGTGGCAGCCCCCAGCTGCCGCACTGTGAGAGAAAAACCTCGGGAGGAATCTCTAGCCGCAGCGCTCACACCATTGAACCGCCACGGTGCGGCCGGGTATCATCGCTTGTTGGGGGAGGAGCAACCTCCTCTCAGTGTTCACACACGACTTCAGCGGGGCAGTTCAGGGAGAGAGATCAGTGCGGCCGCAACTACGTGGTCGTCATCATGTCACCTTCTACGCAGTCGACGGCTGTAGTTTTCAAGCAAAGTAAACGTTGCCACATACTTGTTAATGGTTTTTATCCCACTTCTGGACCTGATTCCTTCACTGCCAGATTTGCCAACTTGGACTGATCTTAAGAAAAGTGCCCTGTCCTCTCACCCTGTGTCCACCCTGTAAAAAGGGAAACAACAGTTGGTAGCCCCGGGACCATTGCCACCTATGCTGTCAAAGAGGCAAGCTGAAGGCCCCCCACTGTCCAACAATCTCTCACTTGTACCGGTTCTCTGCCCTTCTGAGGTGAAAGAATAAATGAACTCAGAATATCCAGTGTAATAATAACAACAAGGTGATGGATGAAATGCTTGAATTAATCTCAGCCACTGGCAATCGCGTGGGCCGCATCCCGATCCATCATTTTTAGCCCACCATTCCACCTCAGTTTGCATTCAGTCAGTCTTGTACCTGCGGAATATCCAGAGAAGGACAGACTTTATCTTCAAGGGTAGGGTCTGAATATACTGCTCTTCCAACATCCCCAAGGCCTCATTTATGAAAAGTGTTGCATCGCTGCGGGGAAACAGTGATGCAACACTTTTCAGTGCGCCATCCTTGCGACACCATGGATGCACTGCATTTACTGTACGGCGTTCCATGTCGCAATGATTTACAGATACGTCAGTATTCCTGACGTATCTGTAGGCGCAAAATTGGTGCATTGGTGGAGTGTGTCTGAAAACAGACGGAACTCCAGCAATCTGTCTTTTCACATGGGGCACGCCCCATGTGAAAAGCCCTGCGTCACTCCATACACCTGCTTTAAGCAGGTGTAAGGATTTGACGAAGTGACGCCCTAGAAGTGGTGCAGTGAAATCTCATAGATTTCACTGCGACACTTCTACGAGGCTTTGCCGCGACGGAACGCCCACGATGCATACATTATACCTGTTGCAGGTATAATGTAGCGCAGAGGTTTACTAAGTGACGCATCTGCCTAGATGTGTCACTTTGTAAATATGGCGCAGTGTGGTGCATTTTTTACGCCACCGCAGTGTCACAAAAAGTGACGCAACAGCAGTGTAAGGGCCTCATAAATAAGGCCCCATGTGCCTCTGTCGAAGAGCCTCTTAGCTCGCATTTGCATATATGCATAATCATAGCGCATGAACTACTAGTGTTTTGAATGTAGATTAAGAATGTATAAGGGGTCAAAATAGCATCTCTTTGCAGACCCTTAACATCCTCCTGCTCCGATTACATGTTTTTTTGAAGTGTCACACAGTCATCAACCTTTTCTTCCTCTGCTTCTTTATAATCCCTACGGGAATCACACCACACTGAAGAGAATTAACATGATTTATGTCACGATATGCCACAATATTCACCCATGAGATCGGCCGATTGTTCGCCCTCGTGAGTTGAGGGTTTGTGCCACAGAGCCCCTTCCTTTCTGAGAGAGACAGCTCTACTCTCCTCTGAATCCCAACCTCCAGGCAGGTTCTACTAATGGTCTCTTTTACGTTTCATCCTTTTCCAATTTAGTCAAATGTCTTGATTTTCAAGACGTCCCATGTATACTCTGCTAATTCTTTCCGCTGTATCTTCTACAGAATAATCGAACAAACATCAACACGGATCAGTATTTTCATCATCGTCCTCTCAAGCCACTTACTTCTTTTCCTGTTTTTTTTGCACTTAGAACTGCTTCATTGCTTTCTCTACTGTAATTTCTATTTGGTCACTGATTTATTATTTAATTGATGTTACATTTATTGAAACAGACTCTTTTCTGGTGACTTTATTGGCTCATTTCCTCGCCCACATCGGAATCCGCTCTGATCGACCTGTGACGGTGAGAGACCCTGGCTTAGAATCATCCGTCACTTCTGTGGAAATTGCCAAAGTGAGCCCTACAGAAGTCTCTGGAGCATGCTTTTATAAGATAAAGAGAACTTTATCCCAGGCTCGTAAACTGGCTGCCTGAGACCTTGCGTTAGCGATCAACAACTCGTTCAGCCAAGACGAGAACGCAACCATGCGGTAAACGCAAAGCTTCATATAGTGAGTGCTTGTATTACTGAATATCGACTCCAGCAATATCACGATACAAGAATATCGAGGTCGGACTATCGCGGAACAAAATATGGAAAGGTAAGCGCATTTGGGAAGTATAGATGTACTGTTCCTAACCCCACATCTACGCACCTTGAAGATATATGTACCACGAAGGAACATATGCGTGGAGCTCGCTATAGAAAAGCTAGACTTACCTGTCGATATTTGTATTTCAATATTTTGCCCTTGACATCTGTCCCACCAGTACTGTGGATTTGATATTCAGGGTGCACACCATGGTTGATGGGCACGCACAGCACGTTCAAACCTTGGTGATAACTTGTTTTTGTCATTCTGCACTTCTGCCATTGTATGCACTATAATTAACAGATGTCACTATTACCCAATATATGGCACTCAACTGCAGGACCTGTAGATGGACAGATGGTTGGCTTGGCCTTGCCTTGATTGACACTCATGCCGATGCAAATCATCACACCGTTCAGAGTGATGGTTCAACTCACTGAGTCATCACTTCACTAATAACAAACTATTGCTAATCCGCCGTCCAAGGTCCTGCAAGAAAACCACCAACATCGCCGGCCTGAAAACTAGACCCACAGACATGAAGAGGTTCAAAGATGCAGGTGGGATGTGAAACCGCGGCTACCGCCCCTCCTGTTCACAAGAAATGTTTCTCAATGCGTGGCTACCACCCCTCCTGTTCACAAGAAATGTTTCTCATTGCGTGGCTGCCACCCCTCCTGTTCACAAGAAATGTTTCTCAATGCGTGGCTGCCGCCCCTCCTGTTCACAAGAAATGTTTCTCAATGCGTGGCTGCCGCCCCTCCTGTTCACAAGAAATGTTTCTCAATGCGTGGCTGCCGCCCTCCTGTTCACAAGAAATGTTTCTCATTGCGTGGCTGCCACCCCTCCTGTTCACAAGAAATGTTTCTCAATGCGTGGCTGCCGCCCCTCCTGTTCACAAGAAATGTTTCTCAATGCGTGGCTGCCGCCCCTCCTGTTCACAAGAAATGTTTCTCATTGCGTGGCTGCCACCCCTCCTGTTCCACAAGAAATGTTTCTCAATGCGTGGCTACCGCCCCTCCTGTTCACAAGAAATGTTTCTCAATGCGTGGCTACCGCCCTCCTGTTCACAAGAAATGTTTCTCAATGCGTGGCTGCCGCCCCTCCTGTTCACAAGAAATGTTTCTCAATGCGTGGCTGCCGCCCCTCCTGTTCACAAGAAATGTTTCTCATTGCGTGGCTGCCACCCCTCCTGTTCACAAGAAATGTTTCTCAATGCGTGGCTGCCGCCCCTCCTGTTCACAAGAAATGTTTCTCAATGCGTGGCTGCCGCCCCTCCTGTTCACAAGAAATGTTTCTCATTGCGTGGCTGCCACCCCTCCTGTTCACAAGAAATGTTTCTCATTGCGTGGCTGCCACCCCTCCTGTTCACAAGAAATGTTTCTCAATGCGTGGCTGCCGCCCTCCTGTTCACAAGAAATGTTTCTCAATGCGTGGCTGCCGCCCCTCCTGTTCACAAGAAATGTTTCTCATTGCGTGGCTGCCGCCCCTCCTGTTCACAGAAATGTTTCTCAATGCGTGGCTACCGCCCCTCCTGTTCACAAGAAATGTTTCTCAATGCGTGGCTACCGCCCCTCCTGTTCACAAGAAATGTTTCTCAATGCGTGGCTGCCGCCCCTCCTGTTCACAAGAAATGTTTCTCAATGCGTGGCTGCCGCCCCTCCTGTTCACAAGAAATGTTTCTCATTGCGTGGCTGCCACCCCTCCTGTTCACAAGAAATGTTTCTCAATGCGTGGCTGCCGCCCCTCCTGTTCACAAGAAATGTTTCTCAATGCGTGGCTGCCGCCCCTCCTGTTCACAAGAAATGTTTCTCATTGCGTGGCTGCCGCCCCCTCCTGTTCACAAGAAATGTTTCTCAATGCGTGGCTGCCGCCCCTCCTGTTCACAAGAAATGTTTCTCAATGCGTGGCTACCACCCCTCCTGTTCACAAGAAATGTTTCTCAATGCGTGGCTGCCGCCCCTCCTGTTCACAAGAAATGTTTCTCAATGCGTGGCTGCCGCCCCTCCTGTTCACAAGAAATGTTTCTCAATGCGTGGCTACCGCCCCTCCTGTTCACAAGAAATGTTTCTCAATGCGTGGCTACCGCCCCTCCTGTTCACAAGAAATGTTTCTCAATGCGTGGCTGCCGCCCCTCCTGTTCACAAGAAATGTTTCTCAATGCGTGGCTGCCGCCCCTCCTGTTCACAAGAAATGTTTCTCATTGCGTGGCTGCCACCCCTCTGATCACAAGAAATGTTTCTCAATGCGTGGCTGCCGCCCCTCCTGTTCACAAGAAATGTTTCTCAATGCGTGGCTGCCGCCCCTCCTGTTCACAAGAAATGTTTCTCATTGCGTGGCTGCCGCCCCTCCTGTTCACAAGAAATGTTTCTCAATGCGTGGCTGCCGCCCCTCCTGTTCACAAGAAATGTTTCTCAATGCGTGGCTACCACCCCTCCTGTTCACAAGAAATGTTTCTCAATGCGTGGCTGCCGCCCCTCCTGTTCACAAGAAATGTTTCTCAATGCGTGGCTGCCGCCCCTCCTGTTCACAAGAAATGTTTCTCAATGCGTGGCTACCGCCCCTCCTGTTCACAAGAAATGTTTCTCAATGCGTGGCTACCGCCCCTCCTGTTCACAAGAAATGTTTCTCAATGCGTGGCTGCCGCCCCTCCTGTTCACAAGAAATGTTTCTCAATGCGTGGCTGCCGCCCCTCCTGTTCACAAGAAATGTTTCTCATTGCGTGGCTGCCACCCCTCCTGTTCACAAGAAATGTTTCTCAATGCGTGGCTGCCGCCCCTCCTGTTCACAAGAAATGTTTCTCAATGCGTGGCTGCCGCCCCTCCTGTTCACAAGAAATGTTTCTCATTGCGTGGCTGCCGCCCCTCCTGTTCACAAGAAATGTTTCTCAATGCGTGGCTGCCGCCCCTCCTGTTCACAAGAAATGTTTCTCAATGCGTGGCTACCACCCCTCCTGTTCACAAGAAATGTTTCTCAATGCGTGGCTGCCGCCCCTCCTGTTCACAAGAAATGTTTCTCATTGCGTGGCTGCCGCCCCTCCTGTTCACAAGAAATGTTTCTCAATGCGTGGCTGCCGCCCCTCCTGTTCACAAGATATGTTTCTCAATGCGTGGCTGCCGCCCCTCCTGTTCACAAGAAATGTTTCTCAATGCGTGGCTACCACCCCTCCTGTTCACAAGAAATGTTTCTCAATGCGTGGCTACCACCCCTCCTGTTCACAAGAAATGTTTCTCATTGCGTGGCTGCCGCCCCTCCTGTTCACAAGAAATGTTTCTCAATGCGTGGCTACCGCCCCTCCTGTTCACAAGAAATGTTTCTCATTGCGTGGCTACCGCCCCTCCTGTTCACAAGAAATGTTTCTCATTGCGTGGCTGCCGCCCCTCCTGTTCACAAGAAATGTTTCTCAATGCGTGGCTACCGCCCCTCCTGTTCACAAGAAATGTTTCTCATTGCGTGGCTGCCGCCCCTCCTGTTCACAAGAAATGTTTCTCAATGCGTGGCTGCCGCCCCTCCTGTTCACAAGAAATGTTTCTCAATGCGTGGCTGCCACCCCTCCTGTTCACAAGAAATGTTTCTCAATGCGTGGCTGCCGCCCCTCCTGTTCACAAGAAATGTTTCTCAATGCGTGGCTGCTGCCCCTCCTGTTCACAAGAAATGTTTCTCATTGCGTGGCTGCCGCCCCTCCTGTTCACAAGAAATGTTTCTCAATGTGTGGCTACCGCCCCTCCTGTTCACAAGAAATGTTTCTCATTGCGTGGCTACTGCCCCTCCTGTTCACAAGAAATGTTTCTCAATGCGTGGCTGCCGCCCCTCCTGTTCACAAGAAATGTTTCTCAATGCGTGGCTGCCACCCCTCCTGTTCTAAGAAATGTTTCTCAATGCGTGGCTGCCGCCCCTCCTGTTCACAAGAAATGTTTCTCAATGCGTGGCTGCCGCCCCTCCTGTTCACAAGAAATGTTTCTCAATGCGTGGCTGCCACCCCTCCTGTTCTAAGAAATGTTTCTCAATGCGTGGCTGCCACCCCTCCTGTTCACAAGAAATGTTTCTCAATGCGTGGCTACCACCCTCCTGTTCACAGAAATGTTTCTCAATGCGTGGCTACCGCCCTCCTGTTCACAAGAAATGTTCCCAATGCGTGGCTGCCGCCCTCCTGTTCACAAGAAATGTTTCTCAATGCGTGGCTACCACCCCTCCTGTTCACAAGAAATGTTTCTCAATGCGTGGCTGCCGCCCCTCCTGTTCACAAGAAATGTTTCTCAATGCGTGGCTGCCGCCCCTCCTGTTCACAAGAAATGTTTCTCAATGCGTGGCTGCCGCCCCTCCTGTTCACAAGAAATGTTTCTCAATGCGTGGCTGCCACCCCTCCTGTTCACAAGAAATGTTTCTCAATGCGTGGCTGCCACCCCTCCTGTTCACAAGAAATGTTTCTCAATGCGTGGCTACCACCCCTCCTGTTCACAAGAAATGTTTCTCAATGCGTGGCTACCGCCCCTCCTGTTCACAAGAAATGTTCCCAATGCGTGGCTGCCGCCCCTCCTGTTCACAAGAAATGTTTCTCAATGCGTGGCTACACACCCCTCCTGTTCACAGAAATGTTTCTCAATGCGTGGCTGCCACCCCTCCTGTTCACAGAAATGTTTCTCAATGCGTGGCTGCCACCCCTCCTGTTCACAAGAAATGTTTCTCAATGCGTGGCTACCGCCCCTCCTGTTCACAAGAAATGTTTCTCAATGCGTGGCTACCACCCCTCCTGTTCACAAGAAATGTTTCTCAATGCGTGGCTGCCACCCCTCCTGTTCACAAGAAATGTTTCTCAATGCGTGGCTGCCGCCCCTCCTGTTCACAAGAAATGTTTCTCAATGCGTGGCTGCCGCCCCTCCTGTTCACAAGAAATGTTTCTCAATGCGTGGCTGCCACCCCTCCTGTTCACAAGAAATGTTTCTCAATGCGTGGCTACCACCCCTCCTGTTCACAAGAAATGTTTCTCAATGCGTGGCTGCCGCCCCTCCTGTTCACAAGAAATGTTTCTCAATGCGTGGCTACCACCCCTCCTGTTCACAAGAAATGTTTCTCAATGCGTGGCTGCCGCCCCTCCTGTTCACAAGAAATGTTTCTCAATGCGTGGCTACCGCCCCTCCTGTTCACAAGAAATGTTTCTCAATGCGTGGCTGCCGCCCCTCCTGTTCACAAGAAATGTTTCTCAATGCGTGGCTGCTGCCCCTCCTGTTCACAAGAAATGTTTCTCATTGCGTGGCTGCCGCCCCACCTGTTCACAAGAAATGTTTCTCAACGTTTCTAGACCTTTGGAAGACGCTGCATTTCTTTGCAACGCCCTTAGTAGTCAAAAACTACTTTATTTGATTTAAACATAGTAAATCATAAAAGTACAAAAACATAGAATTCACAATAAAAACAGTCTTAAAATATCACCAAACATTTCACCTCTCAGGATGAAAAACCCAGCTAAAAACCGTGCTACAGAAAAGCAATCTTAACATTAGATACAACTCGCAAATATGGCAATGCTGGCCGCACTTGTTTAAAATCCTTATTTATAAAAAGAGGGCGGATATCCTTGTGGCGTAGAGATACATACTCCTGGCATATAAAAACTACGCGTAAAGTGTCGATTGCACCGGCCCTGTCACAAGTGCGGAATGGCAGTTCTGAGGGTCTATGCCACCCTACTAACGACTTCAAGCGAAAGAAAGACAGCAGACGACTGTGCACAATCGGCGTTTCAAAAGTCAGAGACATTTCTATATTACTCATAGATTTGACCATATTAATAATAAATGCATTTTATAGAGCTGCGGCTCCCTCAGCAGAGGTGTCCCGGCGCTAGACTGCAGATTCGCGCTGTGGGGTAACAAACGGGCCAATTAAGGCAGGTTGAAAAGCCAGGTTTTTAATGCCTTCCTAAAGGCCTGTCCATAACATAGCATAGCGCGCCCCAGATTTTGTAGCCGTCAAACTATAATATCTTCATTCACGCGCTTCGATCCGAGACGCCCCCGCACCCCGCACCCCGCACCCCGTCTAGCTTAGAGATTTGCTGAGGGTCGCAGAACAATGGTGGGACGCCCGGTTCATCCAGGGTCCCTTCGACCACCGCGACCGAGTGGAGATCGAGCCTGAAGCTTCCGAATGCCCGCGAGACACATCCTCCTACTATGCGGGGTGAGGAACAACGCTCTTTTTTGCCTGTTTAGACGGGAAGTGAGGCTCCCTTCTCCGACGCTAACCACGCCACCTCGTTTGGCCTCATTATATTGTGCACGGCTCCATTTCTTCCAAACGTTTAGATGCCAAATGTGCTGCGATCACAGTGATCCTGTACCCTGCTAGAATACATCGCTTTTTACCTATCCTTGCACTCACTGGGTCCCAGTTCGCCCCACAGATAAAGGCGGCCGGTACAAATTCGTTTCTGGGCCAGCAGCGCTAGTGAACGGGAGTACGATCGGCTGAACCGGTGAGTGCTCCAGCTACAGCGCGGAGGCGGGGGAACCGGCCATGCGGGAGAGTGACCACCCTCCTATCGCTGCCTTCTACCTGCCCCCCTCCTCCCTGAGAAGTAACGGACAATGGGGCCTCCCGGGCCGAAGTAGATGCCCCATGCTGCCTGACCCTAAAATGGCGCCCAGGCAGGACACTTTATTACAGCGGAGTACGGGGCAACACTGGGAAAATTTTAATTTAATTATAGCGCCAGACCAGCAATAGGAGCGGCGAAAAGGCAGACACATCAGCAGAGTACCTCCTCACACACTGACCAACAGACTGTCTGTTACTCTCATGATCTCGAGTCGACTTGCTGCAGCCCCTCTGCCCCTGTTGGTGGCGATGCTGTGGCTGCAGAGGCTAGTAAGGCACGGTTAGTGCCAGGCCTTTTCACTTCACAGCTGCCCAGCAAGTAGTGGGAAGCTGCACCGTTTAGGCTAATGTTGAGTTGGGCAGTTAGGAGTGAAATGCCCTCCCTTAGCCCTGACCTTCACAGCTGCGCAGCACTTAGTGCCAGCTGCAACGTTTAGACCTGGGTTGGGGGTCATACCTTGGCTGTTAGAAGTGAGATGCCCTCCTTTAGCCCTGACCTTCACAGCTGTGCAGCACTTAGTGCCAGCTGCAACAGTTAGACCTGCGCAGATTGCGCACCCTTGACTTTCGCTGCTTAGGCAGCGCGCCCGGACCTTCACAGCTGCGCAGCACTCAGGTGCCAGCTGCAACGTTTAGACCTGCGCAGATTGCGCACCCTTGACCTCCGCTGCCTAGGCAGCGCGCCCTGGTCCTTCACAGCTGCGCAGCACATAGTGCCAGCTGCAACATTGAGACCTGCGCAGATTGCGCACCCTTGACCTTCGCTGCTTAGGCAGCGCGCCCCGGAACTTTTGGGTCATAGGACATTTGAGCCCCTCTTTGAGATTGCCAGTTTCCGATTGGGCTGTCCTGGCTCGATCGGTGGCCCATGGGATGAGTAATGCACATAATTGTCGTTCACTTGGCTCTCCTCTAACTGTGCTCTTGGTTGAGGTATGGTGTCCATTTGGGCCTCCTCCCTGGGGAGCCAAAGAATGTCCCTCCCCATCACTGCGATCCTATAGGCGACTCCCATTTCCATGCGGGTTTCCACACTGGGAGGTCCCAATCCCGGGTGGTAGGGTTTGCCCCGGTATGATCCCACACCCTCTCCACTGCTGGAGACAAGCCAGCCTTCTATCCCACCGGTACGATGTCTTATTAGGGAGTAAGACCAGAGGCCCTGGCCCTGCATGTCTAGTAGCCTCCTGACCGCTCTCATTGGATTATCCTCACTCATCTTCCGGCTTATGTGCCCTCCTCTTCATATTATTCTTTTCTGATCCATCGCTACCCTAGTGGCCCTCCTCTCCCTACCATGGCTTCCATTCGAATTAAGTCGGGAGTTAACTGCTTCAAAGTCATCTATCCCCCAACCTGTCCAAAGCAGCAGCAAAACGGTTCAAACACAACACCATTGAACACTTCCCTGATTCCCTCTTTGTTGATCAATTCCATAATGGGCACCTAGGGAAGCTAAAAAATGACTTAATTTTTTTCACCCATGACATCCCTTCCTGGTCCACCAGCTTCTTCAATTTCTTCAACGTCTCCTCCTCCTCACCTATCCCGCATGGACAGCGACTAAAAATTTCCCCCTCCACGAGCTTTAAGGGCTCGCTCACCATAACACTCTACAACAATGGCACCGTCATGATTCAAGCGACAGACTCCTGTCTCTCCCTCTTCGACCATCTCTTCCACTCCCTTCGTCCAACCCACACAACTATGATCTCCCCCAACTCTTCTTTGAACTCCTCTCCTTTCTCCCTTTCTCCCCCCAGACCCCCCGATACTCCAGCAGGCCGCTATCCCGGGAGGCGCAGGTCTACCCTTTGCTCCCCCCAGGCACTGCTCCCTCATCTCCCTCTCTTCCCCCCTTCCAAAATGCCCCTCCCCCTATCTTATCTTTCCGGCCTCTGGCCTCCACCCCCCCTCCCCACCCTACACCTGCTCGATTCTCCAACATTTTATCCGCCCCCTAATCCCACTAAATCTGCCCTCCGCCCCCCTCTTAATTCACCTCTCTTACAACCTGGTCTTCCCATCAACTGTCCTTACCTTCCCCCTTACCTCCCCCTTTCGCCTCATCCCTTTCCGCTCTTCCCCGTCCCCCGTACCCTAAATTCTCCTCTTCCACCTCCCATCTATCCTCAACCCCACCTTCCTCTTCCCTTGCTTCCCAACCTTATCTCCCTCCCTGACAATTCCTTCCTCGTCTCTCCCTCCGACGTTGCAGTCCCTTGCTTCTCCCTCAGTTTCCCTCTAGTCAATTCCCCCCACTCCACCTGGTACCTGTCCCCCTACATTCGCCTTGCATAGCCTACAGTACCTATCTTGCACCATCCTCTCCTTTCTCCCCATTCCTCTGGCCCTCCTCGGACCCCCTGCCCTCCCCCTCCTTTACAGCCCCCTTTTCTTTCGGATCCACGCACATTCGGACCTCATCTGTCCCCCCGCCCACCCCGCCCAGGTCAGTCTCGTCTCCCCTCTTCTCCCCTTACCTCCGGCCCTCTTTTATCCCCCCTCCTACTCCTCAACTTCCTCCTCGGACGTATGCCCTCTTCTCTTCCCCTCTGTTCAACTCCAGTAAAAATATTTCTCTTCCCACCACTGTTTCTCCTTCCACTCCCTCTGTTCACCATCGTTCCTCACCCTCTTCCCTTGCTCCCCAACCCCCCACCCATTCCCCCTCCCCTCCCCTCCCTCCCTCACCCTCTGCACTCCCTCACTTATCCCATTCCACCACCCCGCCCCGTCCTCCCTCACCATCTGCACTCCATCTCATATCCGGCTCCTCCAGCCCGCCCTGTCCTCCCTTACCTTCTGCACCAACGCCCTCTACTCGTTCCCCCACCCCTCCCCGTCCTCCCTCACCCTCTGCACTCCCTTCTTTATCCACCGAGCCACCTAACACTCCATGCTCAGCTCTCCTCTCTCTGGAAAATAAACTGGATTCTCTCATCTATTCCATCTCCCAGCTGGTAGCGTCCATCTCACGTTTAAGCGCCAAGTTATCCCCTGTCCCTAACACCCTCCCGAGGAGTCCCTTGCTCCCGCACCCCAATAAAACCAATCACAGTCTGCCCTCTGCAGACATCACCAATTTACGGGCCAGCCTCAAGACCACCAACGTCACTCCCTCTCCGCCCTCCTCTCCTAAGAATTTTACGCAGTTTCCTATTCAGGTCATCTCCTCTGTCAGACCTCACCAACCTCCCTCTTGCCGGGCTCCCTCATTCAAGAATCTTATCCCTATCTCCCTGAACAACCCTAACACCCCCTTCACCAAAACATCTGCGTCAGAGCTGCACTGTTTGCTCCACAACTGCAGATCTGCAGTCAAACACAAAGTGGAAATCTCTGATACTATCACTCACCAAAATCTTGACATGATCTTCCTCACTGAGACCTGGTTTAATGACTCCTCTCATACTTTGTTTGATCTGTTGGTACCCACTGACTATTCTATCCTCAGAAATGACAGGGCAGACAAAACTGGAGGAGGTGTCGCTATCATCTTCAGAAACTCCCTTCAAATTAAAGCGGTCCCAACCACCCTCTTCCATACATTCGAATGCCTTTCCCTAGAACTTCAAATACATCACGGCTCACCCTTTAGATTCCATGCCATCTACCACCCGCCTGGTTACTGCTCTTCCTTTGTGGAGGAACTGACTGACTTCATCAGTGACCAACTCTCTCAAAGTGACAGACAGATCTTCCTGGGTGACTTTAATCTCCACTGGGGCTCCTTGGAAGACTCGGCTGCCAACAAGCTTGCCTCCTTTCTCTCAGCCAATGATCTCCTCCAACATTGCTCGGAAACCACACATTCTAAGGGCTCTATTCTGGACCTTGTCATATCCAAAGAAGACCTGCTGACCACTGCTCCCCCCATCCATGTAGACTGGTCTGACCACCTCCTCATTCCCTTCCGCTTTCACCTCTCGCACGTTATAACTCTCGGCCAACCTAAAAGAGCTACTACCTGGTTCCGTAACACTAAGAACATTGATCTTGACACTTTTTGTGATTCCGCTATGCAGGCACTTCCTAGACTAGACCCTAGCGTGGATGTCAACGATCTCACTTCTCAGTGCCTCTCAGTACTAGCAGTCGAAATCGACATTGTTGCTCCTCTCCAAAGCAAAAGGAAAAGACCCACCCCCTCAGCACCTTGGTTCAATAAAGCGCTCTACGATGAAAGGAAAAACCTTAGATTCCTGGAGAAGCACTGGAGAAAATCTCCTTCCACCGCTAATCTCTCTCTTTTACGCTCAGCAAGATCCATATATCACAATCACATCTTCCTGGAAAAAGCATCACATTTCAGATCCCTCCTTGACTCGGCTAAAAACAGACCCAAAAAACTTTTTGACCTCTTCAAAAACCCAAACTGTTCTCCTCCAACCATTAAGCCTGAGGATTCCTCAAAGAAAGCAGCAGATTTCGCTATATTCTTCGATGAAAAGGTCAAAGCTCTGGTGGATAAGGTCGCCCACCCCCCCCCATGGAGGAGCGGAAATCCTTGGTCACCTGGCAGAACTTTGACGTCATCTCGGAAGATGACCTCCTCAAATGCATCCGCGAAACTAAACCCTCCAACCATTCCTCCGACCCCATCCCTAGCGACATCGCCATCGATTTCTATACCTATACTCTCTCTTACTGGACCAGGCTAGTCAATCTCTTCCTCAGTCAAGGCTCCCTCCCAGTTACCCTCAAATCAGGTCAGGTCACCCCTCTTCTAAAAAAACCCGCCGCGGATGCGAACGACCTCAACAACTTCCGCCCTATCTCCAACCTCCCTTTTCTGTCGAAAATCACCGAAAAATGTGTTGCGAAACAACTTTCCTCACATATTATGGACAATAACCTCCTCGACGTCTTCCAGTCGGGCTTCATCCAAAACTGCAGCACTGAAACAGCCATGCTGCAAGTGATTGACGATGCGCTGCATATACTCGACGCTGGGGATTCATGTCTTCTGATTCTTCTAGACCTCTCTGCAGCCTTTGACACGGTTAATCATAGCACCCTCCTCAACACTCTTCAACAGAGAATGGGACTGGATGGCACAGTGCTCAAATGGTTTGCCTCTTTCCTCTCGGACAGATCCCAAATGATCAAGATAGGGAACAGTCTTTCATCTCCTGTTGCCGTAGGTCAAGGCGTCCCTCAAGGTTCTATCTTGGCACCCACCTTGTTTAATCTCTACCTGGAACCTTTAGGGAACCTCCTAAGCAAATCTGGGATCCTTTACCATCTGTATGCGGACGACACGCAAATCTACCTTAAGGTGTCCTCCGCACACGATCTCTCCCTACTCAATTCTACCCTCAACTCTATTCACAACTGGATGTCTGCTCACCAACTCATTCTGAATCCCGCCAAAACTGAATTCCTCCTCCTCTCTACCTCTCTCTCACCTCCTCCTGTTCAATCTTGGATGGATCAGCTGAACCTTCTCAACAACAAACCCATCATTGTTGACAGCGCTAAATCCCTAGGTGTCATTCTCGACAAAAGACTCAACCTAATCGCCCACATCAACTCTATTGCTAAGAATGCACGGTACCAGCTGCGCCTTCTGTGGGGGATCCGTCGGTTCTTCCCGGAGAAAGACTTAAAAACCTTGGTTCAATCTCTGGTTCTCTCAAGACTGGATTACTGCAATTCTCTTCTGACTGGCCTACCCAAATCCCACCTCTCCCCTCTCAAATCCATCCTCCATTCAGCAGCTCGCTTCATTTCAGGGTCTAAACGAAGCGACCACATCACTCCTATCCTGTCCTCTCTGCGATGGCTTCCGATCGAGGCAAGATCTATTTACAAAACTGCCTGCATCACACACAAAGCCTTACACACGTCCTCCCCTCGTTACCTGGCGAATAAACTGAAATTGTCCGGTGGCTCTCGCCCTTCTCGCAATGCGGAAAAGCTTCTGCTTGAGCCCCCGTCTTCAAAAGGGAAAGATCGATGGCTCAATCCTTCTCGGGCAATGCGGTGAGAATCTGGAACTCGCTTCCCCCACTGCTCCGTGCCACCTCCTCTACCCGGATCTTCAAAGCTGACCTCAAGTCTCTTCTATTCCAAAGACACTTCCAGAACTAATACGTTCGGTCTTAGGCCCCTCTAGGAAGTCCGCTCGTCAGTATAAAGTTGTACTTGTGTCTGTTCATTCCTTATTTTATGTGTTGTGTTGGTTTTTATGTGCGTGTTCCCCCCATTATAAGTCCCCTGTGAAGTCACGCCCTCTCTACTACCTCAAGGAAGCTCTTCCATGATAGGAATTCTGTATTCCAAGCCTATAGAAGGGCCTTCTTAGTGTGCTTCGAGTTACTGCCACTTATTACAGTATTTTGCCTTTAGTGTATTTTGTACCCCATGTATCATATATTTTGTACCCCATGTACCCCCTGTTGAATCCACGCCCTCTCTACTACCTCAAGGAAGTTCTTCCACTATAGGAAATTCTGTACTCCAAGCCTATAGAAGCGCCTTCCCAGTGTGTCATGTGTGACTGCCATTTATTGCAGTATTATACCTCCATTTGTATTTGGTATCCCATGTTTCATGCACATCTGTCACTTTTTCCTATTGGAACTCATTCCTCTTTTGTATTTGGTTTGTTTGTTTTTGCACAATTGTCACTTTTTCCTCATGCAATGTAACGCTTGTCTTTGTATTATGCTCATTTGTATCCTCCTCCTTATGTAATGTTGCTGATCCTGTTGTGAAGCGCTCTGACACCCTCGGGTAAAGTCCGCGCTATATAAAAATGCATAAATAAATAAATAAATAAATAAATAAATAAATCCAGGGGCAACGAAGACTATATTCCAGTGTCAAACAATCTTTCATGACCAGGCGGCATTTCTTTGCATCGCTCTTGGTATAAAAACATTACCCATCGGTAAAACAAAAGCAAGAAAACGATAAATAAAATCTGTCCTAATGGGAAAATGTACTTTAAAGACATTCAAAATCCTGTGATCCACCCTTCCTAGAAATCCTGTTTATGTGACAGCTGGTTGATCAAGCATTAAAAAGTGAACCATTAAATGTTGAAAATGACATACATTTATAATTGAAGACAAACCAATGAATGCTTGGATTGGAGGAGCAGCAAAGAAGGAGGGGGTTGGGGCTGCCAGCTTCGCCTGCCCAGCTCCGGGATGCCCACGCTGTTTGCTGCGGCTCGAAGGAGGCACATTAAAGAGCCCGCGTGGCACCCCAGCGTGTCCTCCTGACACCCAATCACAGAGTCCCGCCAATTAGGCATCACGTCTGAGGCTTTATGTCAGTCGGTCATGGAGGGGGCCTAATGGGGCTGCACACATGACATCTTCTGCTGTGATATAGATTTTTTTAATGCCACCTCGGACATTACACAATTATCTTGGATCAATCAGGTTGACACATATTTTCTCATTAACAGTAATGGAAGCCACTTGTCAGCGCAGAGGGGAGGGGCGTGCACGCGTGTCCGATGCGTGACCGGGCCAATGACAGCACCGAGGGGGGGGGGGGGGGCTGCTTCTGCTTCCGGGGTGTCCGCACCATCGCCCTGTCCTCCATGGGCACTATCTTGGCATGGGTGGGTGTGATCACGTGAGATGACGCTGACGTACAGCGTCAGTGTCCCGCGTAAACCCCAGTCTAGGTGCACAGGGCTCTCCTGCGAGCTATTAAATATCCAGCCAGGGGGGCTGGTGGATTTTGAAAGTTGTGGGGTGCACATTTTCAATTCATTAAATAAGGAGCATAAGAGGGTTACACAACCAGGCCCCTCCCCCCCCCCACTCATACAGTTACTCAACATTTTGATGAACACTGAAACTTATTCTGTTCTTAAATCCATGGGTATCAACTGTACCTCCTGGGGAGGATATGCTTATAAAGGATTCCCAAACACATTACAGGTAATACTGGCACATTGGTCATGCACAGTGTAAAACAATATAGAAAAAATGTGAGGTGGGTCAGAAAGTGCCTCACGTAAGCACCCACCTTAGAGCTGCTGGTAGGTACTCACCAGTGTGCTCACTTTATCATCATCGACACTTTCACGGACAAAAGAATAAGTGACCTAACTCAAATAAATGTGAATATTGAGAAAAGTGTGGAACCTATATAATGGTGCTAACTACCGTTACGCCCCCGTAATGTGTAACAAAGAGTCACCTGAACTCCCCATTAAAATAGGTTGTGAACACCTATCATATGTATTTAATCTTTATCTAGTGTTCACACCCAATTAAAACCACAGCCTGTTTAGACCATTTTAAGTTGAACGGCCGACATGTTTCATTGCCTTACAGTTTTGCGGCAATTTCATCAGGGCTCGGGCCATGTCTCCGCCTCAATTATATTGGAGCTGCAGTGGTTGAAAAAACAAAGAGAAGGAAAAATAACGCCAAAAGACTAAAGTGTGTTTTAACAGCATATTAGGGTTCCCGTGGGTTCCCTATGTGTTGACCATCATCGTTTTTCGTGTCATGCTAAAAACAGCATAATTACCAGGTGGCTGCCGGGGGGACGCCTACCAGCAGTTCACCAGGAATGGCTTATCCACATGTAGCCATAAGGCAGCAGGAAAACGCCTGCACCTGTGAGTAAACATGGGCACATCAATTTCTGATCTCATTACAATCACTGAACTTTTTAAACAATGAATTAGGAGGCGTCATAACTACACATTCATCCTTCCATTCCAAACGTTGTGGAGTCCTCAGGTATCGTTACATTCATGGCACCCAACCATTAACCAACCTGAGGACATGTCTCTTGGCTGCCCACCAGTTGGCCATTAGTGACATTGTAGCTGAAGTCACCAGAGCTGTACAAGAGATGCAATCAAAGCTTACCAACCAGCACTGGTCACCAGGGCTGCATGGATGACCGAGGCTGAGACACCAAACCTTTCTCTGGCACCCGTGCCCAGCCCTCCTCTGCCACCCGTGCCCAGCCCTTCCTCTGCCACCCGTGCCCAGCCCTTCCTCTGCCACCCGTGCCCAGCCCTTCCTCTGCCACCCGTGCCCAGCCCTTCCTCTGCCTTCACACAGGTGAATGAAATGAAATAAAAATGTATAATGAACGCGCACTACTACCCTAAGGTGTCTAGGCGCGCAAGCTTGCTAACAGGGCAATGCTAGGTTAGGAGGCTGGCCAGAGTTTAGAGACTCCTACAGGTTGAAAAGCCAGGCTTTTAGTTTTTTTCTAAAGCAGAGGAGGTCTGTTTCCTTATTCATGAATAAGGGAAGGCTGTTCCAGAGATGGGAGGTGCTGCCTATAAAACTTCTCCCGCCCCGTTTTGCTCTTTTTACGCTAGGAACAGTGATATTACATGCTGATTCTGTGCGAAGGGATCTTGGCGGAAAATACCAACGGAACCAAAGCTTAAAAACTTGCGGGCCTTCCCCATGAAGAGCCCTGAACGCAATGCACAGGGCCTTAAACTGTATACGCTTCTCAATAGGTAACCAGTGGAGAAGCGGAAGGGCAGCTGAGACTGATTCTCTTTTGGGTATGCCAAGTAAAAGGCGAGCGGCTGAGTTCTGTAGGACCTGAAGCTTATTGAGTCTTTTTTTTCTTATGTTTATGAAAAGAGCATTTGCATAGTCCATTTTTGAAAGTATCAGAGGCAAAATGACTATTTTTTGCAGGTCCTTCGGGATGAAGGGAAAGATCTTTCTTAAAATCATAATAAAGAAGGAGGCATACGTGATTGAATTTACGTGCCCTTCGAAGGTCAGTTGATTATCAAAGATAACTCCAAGATTATTTACCTTCGTAACTGGCGACAGAAGTTAGCCAAGTTCAGGTGGCCACCAGTCTTGGGACCAAAAGGAAGGGTCTTTCCCAAAGAGCAGTACCTCGGTCTTGCCTGAATTCAACTTGAAGCAGTTTTGGGTCATCCATTTTCCGATCTCCTGCATACAGTTGTAAAAATGCTTTGCTGTCTCTGAAATATTAGATGATACTGAGATCACTAATTGGGTATCATCTGCATAGGTGACTGCAGAGAACCCAAAAGATCTAATACGTTTGCCTAAAGGGGCCACATAGATGTTAAAAAGGGTCGGGCTAAGAGACGAACCCTGGGGGATGCCGCAAGGGAGAGATAAGGACGAGGATTTAAAATTGTCAGCTGCAACAAACTGAATTCTGTCTGACAGAAATGATTTGACCAAAGCGAGGGCTTTGTCTTTTACCCCAATATCCTCCAGCCTGTTCAGCAGGATTTGGTGGTTTACGGTGTCAAATGCCGCTGAGAGGTCCAATAGGACCAGCACTGCACTACCACCCGCATCCAGCGTCGATCTGATCTGTTCTGAGACACTTATCAATGCCAATTGGTGGAGGTGCCCTGGCACCGGCTGCCCCCCTCCCTTGTAGAGTAGAGGTTCAGGTCGGTGGTGGTGAGGTAGAGACAGCAATGCCCCAGTTGTGCAGAGTCCTGGGTGAAGCATTCCCCATCTACATATTCCTTGGGTCTGCCTCACTTCTTTATTTTCGTCTCACCTCCTGGGGTCCTTCCCATTGGCCAGGAATGTGCTTTGCATCTTATTTCGCTGTTCCCTGCCCATTGCCCCACCCTTGCCTGACCCTTCCCTGCTAACCGAAGCCTTTGTGTCTGTCCCATCTCCCACATCTTACACACCTACACCATTGCACTTATGTTATTTCATTTATTGCCACCCAGCCAATGCCAGCCGGCACTCGGAAGTCCCAGACAACCGGCAATGGGAACACTTGTTATCAACCTGTAATAAGAAAGAGACGTAGCTACTCGAGTGTAATACGTTATTACATTGGGGCGACAATTCCTGCAGCCAGAGCCCTTGTCAAGGCCACATCACTAGGCCAAGTCCTAAAAAGCATAGTGGGTTACTAATTAGCAAAGTCAATGAGTAATGATGTCACATGGAGTGGTGTGACAGGACATGATGTCACAGTGCCATCAGATCCATACATTTAAAGGGAATGGCATGTGACGAAGCACACCGTGCACGCGCATTTACAATGTGTTTGAAGAGCTGGCTGCGCGTGCACCTGACTTCAGTGCAGTTACTTCCGAGATGGTCTGGATGCTCCAATCGTCACTTATGTAACAAGTTTCAGCTCTACAAGTGAACTCTGCAAGAAATCGAAAACTCAAGAATCAACACAGAGCCCTGAAGAAATCAGGAAGAGACATGAAGAAAGAAAAGCGACGCGCTGCCAGGTCTGAGTCCAGAGGGCTGTTCAAAATAATCTCACGATTAAAGTTTACACTCTGCCTTGTTACAGACCAGACGGTGTTGTACGAAGATGCAAGCCTTCCTCATCAATAACATTGATTCAGTTCGAGCATCCATCCCTTGTCTCATGGCAAACCTGAGGGATTCCATGAGGAATGCTGAGATCATCTGAGTCAATGTGCTCTGCGACCCACCACTTGTGAGGAGATGCTGGTTATTTCATCCAGAGTGAACCAAGCCGATCCTTCCCTCAACAAGCGCAACCAATACTGAGCCAATGACAACCAGCAGCTGTGGTCATTGATTGCCAGACATCTTTGGGATGCTTCTGTCTCAGAAAGACATATCGCTGAGGAGCAGTCACTAGAGCAATTCCTGAGACGCATCTTGAGGAGCAGTCACTAGAACCTGGTCACTCACTAACTCCAGCCTGGGAGCAAGTCCACCATTCTTGCTAGGTTACTTCAAACTGCGGCTTGTAGGCAATGCCAGAAAACCCTGGATATTACCTGATCCTGGGACATTATAGGGCGCAGAAACAACTCCTGCAGCATAAACCCTGAGGTTTGACCATCTGTAGGTGGAGGACTGCATCATCGAACCACCATTTGCGTCGACCCACTGGATGCATTGAACTCTAAACAATCCTGAATCAATCCGATGGTGGCCTCTGGTTAATCGTGCATTCTGATCTTTCAAGAGAGTCCCTGAACAATCCGGTGGCGCCCTCTGGTTAACTTTGCATTCTGAGCTTTCTGCAGAGTCCCTGAATCAATCGATCTGTGGCGTCCTCTGGTTAACTGTGCATTCTGAGCTTTCTGCAGAGTCCCTGAATCAATCGATCTGTGGCGTCCTCTGGTTAACTGTGCATTCTGAGCTTTCTGCAGAGTCCCTGAATCAATCGATCTGTGGCGTCCTCTGGTTAACTGTGCATTCTGAGCTTTCTGCAGAGTCCCTGAATCAATCGATCTGTGGCGTCCTCTGGTTAACTGTGCATTCTGAGCTTTCTGCAGAGTCCCTGAATCAATCGATCTGTGGCGCCCTCTGGTTAACTGTGCATTCTGAGCTTTCTGCAGAGTCCCTGAATCAATCGATCTGTGGCGCCCTCTGGTTAACTGTGCATTCTGAGCTTTCTGCAGAGTCCCTGAATCAATCGATCTGTGGCGTCCTCTGGTTAACTGTGCATTCTGAGCTTTCTGCAGAGTCCCTGAATCAATCGATCTGTGGCGTCCTCTGGTTAACTGTGCATTCTGAGCTTTCTGCAGAGTCCCTGAATCAATCGATCTGTGGCGCCCTCTGGTTAACTGTGCATTCTGAGCTTTCTGCAGAGTCCCTGAATCAATCGATCTGTGGCGACCTCTGGTTAACTGTGCATTCTGAGCTTTCTGCAGAGTCCCTGAATCAATCGATCTGTGGCACCCTCTGGTTAACTTTGCATTCTGAGCTTTCTGCAGAGTCCCTGAATCAATCGATCTGTGGCGTCCTCTGGTTAACTGTGCATTCTGAGCTTTCTGCAGAGTCCCTGAATCAATCGATCTGTGGCGCCCTCTGGTTAACTGTGCATTCTGAGCTTTCTGCAGAGTCCCTGAATCAATCGATCTGTGGCACCCTCTGGTTAACTTTGCATTCTGAGCTTTCTGCAGAGTCCCTGAATCAATCGATCTGTGGCGCCCTCTGGTTAACTGTGCATTCTGAGTTTTCTGCAGAGTCCCTGAATCAATCGATCTGTAGCGCCCTCTGGTTAACTTTGCATTCTGTGCTTTCTGCAGAGTCCCTGAATCAATCGATCTGTGGCGCCCTCTGGTTAACTGTGCATTCTGAGCTTTCTGCAGAGTCCCTGAATCAATCGATCTGTGGCGTCCTCTGGTTAACTGTGCATTCTGAGCTTTCTGCAGAGTCCCTGAATCAATCGATCTGTGGCGCCCTCTGGTTAACTGTGCATTCTGAGCTTTCTGCAGAGTCCCTGAATCAATCGATCTGTGGCACCCTCTGGTTAACTGTGCATTCTGAGCTTTCTGCAGAGTCCCTGAATCAATCGATCTGTGGCCCCTCTGGTTAACTTTGCATTCTGAGCTTTCTGCAGAGTCCCTGAATCAATCGATCTGTAGCGCCCTCTGGTTAACTTTGCATTCTGAGCTTTCTGCAGAGTCCCTGAATCAATCGATCTGTGGCGCCCTCTGGTTAACTGTGCATTCTGAGCTTTCTGCAGAGTCCCTGAATCAATCGATCTGTGGCGACCTCTGGTTAACTGTGCATTCTGAGCTTTCTGCAGAGTCCCTGAATCAATCGATCTGTGGCGCCCTCTGGTTAACTTTGCATTCTGAGCTTTCTGCAGAGTCCCTGAATCAATCGATCTGTGGCGCCCTCTGGTTAACTGTGCATTCTGAGCTTTCTGCAGAGTCCCTGAATCAGTTGGTGGTGGCCTAAGGTTAATCATGCAGTCTGAGCTTTCTACAGAGTCCCTGACTCAGTCGATGGTGGCATCTGGTTAGCCGTGGATTGTGGACTTTCTACAGGGTCTCGAAATGTTTTAAGGCATGGGCAAAGTGGGCAATTGCCCAGGGCCCCAACTTCCAAGGGACCACTTAGGAAAGTGTACTTACTGTTTATTTGACCTCTGTCTATTGTATTTCTCTATCTAAACCTCTCTCCCTCTCTGCCTACATCTATCTCTGACTCTGTCTCACCACCAAGTGTCATTTTAAGGATTTTTGGGGCCCCAGGCAGGATAGAGTTCAACTATTTTTTGTGACCCTGTTTAAGTTTAACATATAACTTAGTATTGTTTGGAATCATGAAAGATCAACTTAATAGAAAATGGGTAATAACATTCAAATTAGTTCCATACTGGATCCCCCAATATTTGCATTGCCTGTGGCCTCCAAAATCTTTAAGATGACACTGACAGTGCCAGAACAATCCAATGTTATTGGCGGCCATTTTGTTTCTTCCTAAAATACGCTCGAAGAGCTACAGCACTTCCTGGCAGACATGGTTCCAGAGGGGAGCCCAAGTCTACTGTCAGCAAAACTGGAGAGCAGAAATCCCAAATCTGTCTTCAACAGACGCCATGTGCTGTAAATGCATGAATAAAAAATCTGGCGGGCTCATAGCCACCAGGCGACGGCTCAGATTCTGACAGCGGTGTATACTGGCTGTCAGTGAAACAACACTATCAATTTAAAGTATTGTCCATTGTTGCTAAATCAATGCATAATGTGGGACCCCGCGTGTGAAGCACAACCTGTGGTCCCAAGATACCTCCTCCCACCCGTTTGCAAACCGCAGCACTTAAGATGCAAATCACCCAAAGGCGCACCTTCGCCTTCGCCAAGTTGAGCAAGCATGGCCTCTTATAGCATAACAAGGCTCAATAGTCCCAACTCTCCAATGCTGCTCTGGCCAGACCAAGAGACAATCAATCAAAGAACAGGAGGGGCCCCTCAAACCAAGGGGACAGAGCACCGCAAGAACGGTAGAGTAACAAGCTCTCCTTGGAGAATCCATCTCACACCACTAATTGTCAGTCAATCACAACACTCAGTCATACCACATCCGTGTTCAGTCATAAAAATTACACAAAGCTTTAATGTCGTCTGTTCAACACTATTATTTGAATTCTATCAACATTGAGCATATAACAAATTAAATATGTCACTATGCATAAAAAGGATTACACATCAAATAGATTAAAAAGTAATATACTGCTGACCCACCCAAATACGGCGCAAAGTAAAACCCACAAATATAGAAAAAATATATAAAAACAGATGGGAGAACAACTAAAAACAGTACGAATATTTCTGTTATTTTTTCTGATCCGTTATACAATATCAAACGTGAGTCCTGATGAAGTAGATATTTTTCATCTATGGTCCCTACAGATTCTGCACGAGACATATGTCGACACGTTTCGGTGGATTTAAAGGGGCCAGCAACCACCCAGGAAATCTTGCTGCCACAGTGCTGCCTCTCCATGCTCTCAGCTTTGACTAGGTAAGCCATGGATGCAAGAGTAACTGGGCTTTGAAGAGAGGGGTGTCCTACTTGGGTGGTCTTGGAATAGAAGGCGATTGGCCCTTAAGACACTATGCGTGGACCCTCTGGGCCTCATTTATGATTTTTGTGCCACCGGAGCGTCACTTTTTTGACGCTCCAGTGGCGCATGTGCCATAGCATATTCACAAGGCCACACAAAGCCACTTTATGTGGCTTTTCATGGCCTTGTAAATATGTGTCCCTTTCACGCAGAACACTGTGTGAAAGGGGCGTTCCATGGGTGTTGCTGTGGGTGTTCGCACGCAACACCCATTTCCAGATTTATGAGGAATCGTAAACCTGGAAATGTGTCAGAATCCTGTGCCTCCCCAGGGGAGGGTAGGAGTGGCACAACAGGAGGAAATACTTCTATTTCTTCTAGTTTTTTCCACTTTCTATACATGCTGCATTATGTAGCTTTGTTTTGATATGCAACGTGGGTGCTTTAGTCTGTAATTATAGAGTTCTACTGTTGTAGTTGTGCATATGCAGTGCAGGGATTGTGAAGTTGAAAGTAATTCTGCTGTAGATGTGTAGCTGTAGTGTTGCAGTTTTATAAATGTAAGTGTACAGTTGGTTTGTTAATATGAAGGTGTAGCGTGATAGAGTCAGTGGGTTTTAGTTGTAGAGTTATTGATGTAGTGTTGTTCAATAGTTGCAGTTGTACTGTTGTTGTTAATGTTGTTTTAAGTTATATTGTTATACATCTACAGGTGCAGTAGTGTGCAGTTGTAGAATTATTGCAAACGAATAGTCGTACATTTGCAGTGCTGTTAGACCTGAGTAGTTGTAGAGTTGTTCAGCAGCAGTGGAGTTGTGCAGCTGTAGTCTTTTTGGGCCTGATTCACAGAACTAACTTACGTCAAAAACGTAAAGTTAGTACTTTTTGGTATTCACAGAATACACTTACTCATTTTGGTATTCACAGAATGAACTTACTCATTTCGGTATTCACAGAAGTTAGTAGTCCTAACTTTAGGACTCCTAAATGCCTTCTGTGAATACCGAAAGTCTTAAAGTTAGGATTTTTCTCAGTTTGGGAGTAGTAAAGTTAGGAACTTTACTACTCTAAACTGAGAAAAATCCTAACTTTAAGACTTCGGTATTCACAGAAGGCATTTAGAAGTCCTAAAGTTAGGAGTCCTAACTTTACTACTCCTAAACTGAGAAAAATCCTAACTTTAAGACTTTCGGTATTCACAGAAGGCATTTAGGAGTCCTAAAGTTAGGAGTCCTAACTTTACTACTCCTAAACTGAGAAAAATCCTAACTTTAAGACTTTCGGTATTCACAGAAGGCATTTAGGAGTCCTAAAGTTAGGACTACTAACTTCTGTGAATACCGAAATGAGTAAGTTCATTCTGTGAATACCAAAATGAGTAAGTGTATTCTGTGAATACCAAAAAGTACTAACTTTACGTTTTTGACGTAAGTTAGTTCTGTGAATCAGGCCCTTTATTCGTGATGTAGAAATGAAGTTGTAGAGTTGTAGAGCAATAGTGATGTGGATGTAGAGTTGTACACTTTCAGTTGAAGTGTTATAGTGCTGATGTGTGTTTATAGTATTATAGTTACATTGTTGTGCAGCATTTGTATAAATGTGCACTTATTAAGTTACTGTTGAAGTGGATATACAGAAATGTAGTTTTGTTTTAAACTTGCATTTCTTTAATTGCAGTTGTAGTTTTCTTGTAGTGTTATTGTTGTACTGCAGTTTTAGGTATATAGTTGTGCATTTGCACTTTCACAGCTGTAGTGTTACTGCTGATGTGCAGTTACGGAATTGTAGTATGGATGTAGAATTGTAGGTGGAATCTAGCAGCAATGTCGTAGTTGTGCACTTGTGGCATTGTAGACGTAGTGTTCTACAGCACTCCGGTTGTAGAATTATGTAGTTGTAGAGTTGTTGTAGAGTGCTGTTGTAGAGTTGAAATGTTTTCCAGATGTATAGTTTTAGAGTTATGTAGTTCTATGTGTGCAGACGTAAGTTGTCGTGATTCTGTAATTATGCAAAAAAATTCAACATGATTTAATATGTATTGGTTAAACACAGCCGTGACAATTTATATGGGATGAAGTTATACCTTCTGTACTTTAAAAGCATATTGTCACTGAGGAGTTCCCTAACTATATAGGGTGAGTGCTTTTCTGAGGGCATGGAACTCTGAGGAGATTTGCAATATCCTTCACAATGTAAATAAAGGGGGTATTTTATCACATATAATAGGTAGACCTCTTGTCTTCTCGGTCTCTAAATAAATTTCGTAGCTCACAGTTGTCACAATGTCATTCATGACACATTCCACCAGACCAGACCTGTCTTTTTAGCCAATATCAATTGACAAGCTGGGATTTTTAACGTGGAAAGCAAAACTGCATGTCCCAGAATGCAACCTGCTGCAGGTTGCAAAGGCAGGACTTGATGAAGGTGGCACCCATGGCATAGGACTTTTGGCCGCTGTGTTTATGCAGCCTGTGGGATTCCGCAGCTCTGGCCCATCCAAGAAACAAAAATCATTTCTTTAATGGGTAAAAGTTAAAGGAAATATCGAACTGTGAAAGAATGTATTTTTGTTTCTTATAGTTTATTATTAGCCACTGGTGCCTCATGTTCATATTACATGTGCATTCTCTAACATGAGAATCACCTTAATAAGAAAATCAACAGTATAATATTGGGAGGTGATAGTCTTGTCTACATACCATACTTGTATGCTGTAAAGTTTAGTACCGTTCATTCATCCATTCATTCATTGGTTCTAGTTTGCTTACAGCTCTGACATCCAATGTTATTCAATGCGGTTAGCTCAGCCTAGCCCAGGTGGCCCACGACCTCTTCTAATACCGCGGTGCGGCAGGACACGACCTACATAAAGTCTAGATGAAACTTAGTGTCGTGATAGGACATTAACACCCCATGAGGTGTCTCTCTGGCCTGAGCCTGGCTCTGGAGTGTTCCTTCCATAGTCCTAGCTAAGCCGAAGCATTGTTATGCCTGGATAGGCCTCATGTCCCTAGTACATTGCCTAAGACTGCCCCATTGGCTATACCAAGGCTCCCTTCAGATCAATATCTGCTTGGTGAGTCTTAGCCCAGTTTCCTTAGTCCACCAGACTGATGCATTGTTCCTGGCTTGGAAGAAGCAGCACTGTGACTGCCTGCACTCTGAACTGAGAACCTTCCCATGTGCCGAGGCCCTCAGCAGAGATGGAACATACATGTAGATCACTGCAGATCCCTGCACTCTGGACTGAGATCCTTCACATGTGCAGAGTGTAGGAAGGTGGAATCTGACTATATGGTTGCCCCCACTTTTTTTATGGTGTTTTGCTGGTTTATGACTTAGTTGGACTGGGATCCTGCTATTCAGGGCCCCAGTCTATCTGCTTTCTCTGTAAAATGGATTCCATGTGCCTTAGGCACATCTCTGATTGGGATCTGGAGTGCCCTTATAAGTCCCTAGTATATGGTATACTATGTACCAAGGGCATAGGTACCTCAGAGGCCTGCCAGGGGCTGCAGCATGTATTATGCCACCCCTGGAAGGCCATCCAAACTGACACCACAGGTCTGCTACTGCAGCCTGGGTAAGGTGGTGCATGCACCCCTTACTGTGATATAGGTTACCTATATCACGAAATACATACACACCTAGAAACCTATAAGTCACTCCTAAGGCAGGCTTTATCAATCCTAAAGGCAGAGTGCATGGTTCCTATGTGAGAGGGTGCCCCTGCATGAGCAGGGCCCCTCTGCAGCGTTCGGAGACCATCTCTGATGCTGTTTGTAGTGCAGCCTGACCATATACTCTTAAGCGCATTATATCCTCGCGGTAAAATGCTAACTTTGGAATGGCTGCACCTAAACATGTCGTGTTTGGTGTCAAACATCTTGGAATACTACCCCCCCGCCAATCCTGGCGGCGGGGGTAGCATTCCACCCTTCTAGAGGGAAAGACATGTTAACTCTGGCTTACCCGGTAACTTCTTTCTGAAGCCCTGGCATCACAAAATGGATGCTGCTGCCACAGACACAAGTCTGGCCTCCTGCTGCTGGACGAAACTCCGGCAGGGGAGGCCTGGACAATAGGTTTCCTGTTGCAGGGAGGTGTGACCACCTCCCCAGACAGGATAATGTGTATTGGGGCTGGGTGGGTGCACTCTTAGAGTGCTTTGAAGTCCTGCACTGGGGGAGCAAAAGGCTCCTCTGTGCATATGCCAGTTCAAACCAGCTCAGGGGCTACCTGCCCCTGCTCTGGCGCGAAACTGGACAAAGGGAAGTGGGTGTAGCCACCCCCTCCCTTGACCCTCCCATAGGTGGGGTCATAGAGTTAGTCCCTCCCTGTTTTACTAGTTAAAATGGGGAACCCTTGCCACAGCAAGATTAGATATCCCTGGACTAAACTTTGAAACTGAATCCTGGACCTTCGACGCTCTACATCACGATTAGAGGACTGAAGAATCTCCCTTGGGGTCAAGGAGTGACTCCCCTGCTTGGCAGGCACCAAAAACGATAACGACGGTCGCAAACTACGCCGCTCCCGCCGGAGTCCGAAGTCCCTGCAGCCCAAGAAGTGGATTTCCTGACTTCTCCAAGGCCATCGTGAGTCCCCAGCGAAGCTGAGGCAAGTGGACCCCACGAGTGACGAGGAACCGCGACCCCTGGGTACCGTGCACTATTATCGAGTGCAACCCCTTCACAACGTTCTACGAACCTGTGCTTTGGACCACGTGTGGTCCCAACCTCCAGCAGGAATCCCTCCGAAGATCAGAGGCCTACACCGTCCTGAGTGACCGTGGGCCCCTGTTGAGTGATTCCGCCCGAGGTGTCTTCGCGATCCCTTGCCAGCCGGCTCGTGGGTCCCCAGAAGACTTTCTAAAGAAACCAAAGGGCTCCCCTGGTTGCTCCAGGCCTGCCCTGACTTACCCTCGCTGGGTGAGTTCCCCAGACCTTGCTGGTCTGCACCATCGACGATCTTCAGCTACATCGAGACTTGCCGTTGCCAAGGCTTGTTGGGTCCAATCCGGTCGCCGACACCGCAGCACTCGACAGACATCGTGTACCAGCCCGAATCCTGCTCCTGGTCGCCAACAACGCCTCCTGGACCTCGTGGCTGCAGAAACGAGACGACCGTCAACGCACCTGAAGCACTCGACATCGGTGGGCATCTGTCCATCGCCTTCCTGGTCACTGGCTAGTGACCCAGACTCTGTCCCCTCTGCTTTCAGGTTCTTCAGAACTCCGATCCACTCTTGGATCCACCCGGACACTTTTCTCCTGGTCGCCAGCAGCACTTTGCAGCAGATCGCCATAAGAAACGACGACGAAACCCGACCCCGAAAGGCACCTATGCACCCGGCTTCCCTGGGTGAGGTAACACGAGTACTCCGGTGCTCCCGTGGGTAGAGACTCTTCAAAGTCCTAGATCTCAAAGGGTTTTGTCCTAGTCCTTTTTAAAGTGTCCCTTTCCTCTATTTTCCCGATCCCGACTTTCTCCATAGAAGTTAACGGCGTATCGCGGTTGTGTATTTACACTGCACGCGTCTCCCGTGGGTCCCCTGTGTCACTACCTTGGGTGGTTCCTTGTGGTCCAAGCACTTCTAGAGGCTCTAGGCCTAGTGTCTAGTTCAGTCGTGGTTCGCATACCACTTTATTGGTATATGGTTTGGTACGCCCCTAGGGCCCAAACGTGTATTTGTGCTATTACTGTGATTTAAGATCTTATAACCTATGTACTTCGAACTCTAGCCTCATAAAGAGACTAGAGGGGTGTGTTTAGTAATAAATACATATATTTTGAATATATACCTGGTGTGGTGCTCTTTCATTTGGTCACTCAAGAGATTATAGACTGGTAAAACAAGCTGCTTTACATTCCTTCAAGACTTAGCCTGAAGGCTGCTCTCCATAGCTACCACTAGGATAGCTTTCAATAAGGTTGTCTTTAACCTACCTACCATAAGAGTCGATTTGGACTGGTGCAAGGTGCCCACTATAATTAGTGGACAGCATATGCCAGGCCAACTTCTCACATTGGTGTGCAGCGTGTGGGATTCCAGCTTGCTATTGTTTTACCAGATAATCTCAATTGAATTGATCAACTGAAAACCACTAAAGGTACCTAAGGTACATATAATTTAAGCTTAGAATATCAGTAAGTTCTACTGAACTTAGAGTTGTGTGTTAAGGGATAGCACAACCCTTTCTACAACTCAAGAGAGTTTAGTAGGCCACACTAGAGTAGGTAGTGCATACACCACACCACACTAGTAATGTCTTTAAAAGCAGGATCTAGAGATGCCCTGCAGGAAGCCATTGAGCTTCCCCCTCCAAGTATGACACACTCCCATTCTTGGAACTGAGAGCTTTGTGTAACGTGAGGAAATTAAGGACAGGCCAAAGTCCCACCACCCAACACCTCCAGGAGATGTTGGTGGCTTATGATCTTAGTAAGTCCTCAGAGACTGAAGGGGTAGGAGCAGAGGGTGGGCCAGCAGATGAGGAAGGGGCCAGGGGTACTACTACCCCCAGCCCCCCTCTGAAACTGACCAGGAGGGTGACAATGACCCTGACCTGGAAAACCCAATCCCTTCTGGGGAAGATGAAGATGAGGATCTGGAGAACCACACCTTTGTCCCCCCAGGAAGGATTATGAGTGTGCTCAGAAAGTCTAGGTCTCCTTCTCAGGAGTCTAACCACTCTGGCACCTCAATAGGGAGCTCTGTTTCTTCTCACAGGAGGGAATCCTCTCATGAGAGAAGAAAGAGACTGGTCCAGTATGAGGAAACTCAACTGGAGATCAGGAAGAAGCAATTGGCTTTGGATAGAGAATCCCTAGATCTCCTTAGAGAGAGAAGAAAGTTGGGACTAGAGTCCCATGGTGGCAACAATATCCCTAGAGATAGGGACAGGTCTTATGACCATAGAAACCTAAACAAGATTGTCCCTCCCTACCAGAGTGGGGATGACATCCACAAATGGATAACTGCACTGGAGAGGGCCTGTAAAGTTCAGAAGGTCCCCCAGAGGCAGTGGGCAGCAATCTTGTGGCTCTCCTTTGCAGACAAAGGTAGAGACAAGCTCCTCACTGTAAGAGAAGAGGATGCTGACAATTACACAGTCTTGAAGAGTGCTCTGATAGATGGGTTTGGCCTAACCACTGAACAGTATAGGTTGAAGTTCAGAGACACCCAAAAAGCTCAGACTCAAGACTGGGTTGATTTTGTAGATTGTGCTACAAAGGCTCTGGAAGGTTGGATACATGGCAACAAAGTGCATGACTTTTTAGGATTGTACAATTTGATTATGAGGGAGCAGATCCTTAATAATTGTCAAAACCAGCTTTTGCACCAGTATCTGGTGGACTCTGATCTGACCTCTCCCCAAGAATTGGGAAAGAAGGCAGACAAATGGGTCAGAACCAGAGTAAAAACTAGAAATCAGGGTGGTGACCAGAAGAAAGATTCTACTAAGTCCCAAGAGAAAGGTGGGGATAAATCTAAGGATAAGTCCCCTACAGGGCCCCAAAATTCCTCTTCTGGGGGTGGGTCCCAAACTCCTTCCTCTCCTGAAAAGAAACCATATTGCCATGTCTGTAAAAAGCCTGGGCACTGGAAAACTGATCCCAGTTGCCCCAGGATTGGCAATAAAGAAAATGTTCCTCCCACAACTACTACCACCCCTCCTGGTACTACCAGTAGTAATCCTCCAGTTGGGAGTAGTGCACCCAAAAAGTTGGGTGCTTTTGCAAGAGGAACAGAGGTGGGCCCTAGTTTAGACAGGGACCCCTCAACAGACTCCTCTGACTCTGATGGTGGTATAGGATTTGCCACCTTTACCATGGGTCCCATAGCATTGGGCAGGTACAGACTGGAGCCAATGATTAATGGTCAGAAAGCTGTGGCATTTAGGGACACAGGGGCTAGTGTCACCATGGTGGCAGGGAAACTAGTCCCCCCTCACCAGCTTTTACCTGAGTTTAAATACCAGGTGACCAACATTGATGGTGTCAGAACAGATCACCCCATGGCCATAGTCAATCTCAGCTGGGAGGGGGTCACAGGCCCAAAAAGAGTGGCAGTGTCCCCAACCCTACCTGTAGATTGCCTGATGGGCAATGATTTGGAAATTTCAGCCTGGGCTGAAGTTGAACACCAAACCCATCTTAGGATGTTGGGCGTCCCTGCAAAGGTTAGTGGGGCTGTGATGGCCACAGCCCCAGCCCAAGACTTTGGAGAGATGGAGCCTGAAAGAATGGCCCACTCTCCCCCAAAAGAGAGCAAAAGGGTTGAAGAAAAGTCTTCTTCCCCCCAGACAGTAGGTAAGGGTCAGCCTCCTCAGGGAACTGACCCTACCCCTAGTGAAGGAACTGCCACAGAGGTAGTCAGGCCTGGCCTGGCCACACCCCTGATGGCAGAGGACCCTTCCACGGTGGTACCCAGTCTGGAGCAGGTAACCTGCCCCTCTCTACCCTGCCTCAGTCAGCCCAGGGCTGCAGAGGTCAGGGAGGTCAGTGGACCCCCCGGGCCCCCTGTCCAGAGGAAGCCCCCCATCAGCAGATTAGGGGCAGCCAGTCTAGTAGCCCTAGCCAGGTGAAAATTCCTCTACACACTGAGGGATCCCCCATACCTTTATGTAGGGACCTCCCCCAGAAGGACTCTGGTAGGCAAGGGCAAACCTGGGACCAGAAGGTTCCAAACCTGCCATGTCCCTCCAGTGTTCCATCCAAAGGGACCCAACCCCCAGCTGTAGGCAGCCAAAGGTTGACCCTTAGAGCAAAGTGCAACTCAGTCATGGAAAGACAGGCATACATGGTGACCAGTGATCTGAGGAAACTGAGGCCAACATTCCTAGGGCCTCACTTCCCTACTCAGACACCTCACCAGCCTTGTACTTTACCTAAGCACACCAGAGGTAGTGATTCCCCATGGTGGAGACCCTCTCATACCCTTAGGGTGAGGGATTGCTTAGTGGACCATAACATAGGGGGCAACCATGCTAGTGCAGGTGCTTCCTTATATGGCCACTTAGTCAATATAGGCTCAACTGGCCAAGGTTAGCCTTATCTCCTTTCGTTTGGGGGGGGTTATGTAGGAAGGTGGAATCTGACTATATGGTTGCCCCCACTTTTTTTATGGTGTTTTGCTGGTTTATGACTTAGTTGGACTGGGATCCTGCTATTCAGGGCCCCAGTCTATCTGCTTTCTCTGTAAAATGGATTCCATGTGCCTTAGGCACATCTCTGATTGGGATCTGGAGTGCCCTTATAAGTCCCTAGTATATGGTATACTATGTACCAAGGGCATAGGTACCTCAGAGGCCTGCCAGGGGCTGCAGCATGTATTATGCCACCCCTGGAAGGCCATCCAAACTGACACCACAGGTCTGCTACTGCAGCCTGGGTAAGGTGGTGCATGCACCCCTTACTGTGATATAGGTTACCTATATCACGAAATACATACACACCTAGAAACCTATAAGTCACTCCTAAGGCAGGCTTTATCAATCCTAAAGGCAGAGTGCATGGTTCCTATGTGAGAGGGTGCCCCTGCATGAGCAGGGCCCCTCTGCAGCGTTCGGAGACCATCTCTGATGCTGTTTGTAGTGCAGCCTGACCATATACTCTTAAGCGCATTATATCCTCGCGGTAAAATGCTAACTTTGGAATGGCTGCACCTAAACATGTCGTGTTTGGTGTCAAACATCTTGGAATACTACCCCCCGCCAATCCTGGCGGCGGGGGTAGCATTCCACCCTTCTAGAGGGAAAGACATGTTAACTCTGGCTTACCCGGTAACTTCTTTCTGAAGCCCTGGCATCACAAAATGGATGCTGCTGCCACAGACACAAGTCTGGCCTCCTGCTGCTGGACGAAACTCCGGCAGGGGAGGCCTGGACAATAGGTTTCCTGTTGCAGGGAGGTGTGACCACCTCCCCAGACAGGATAATGTGTATTGGGGCTGGGTGGGTGCACTCTTAGAGTGCTTTGAAGTCCTGCACTGGGGGAGCAAAAGGCTCCTCTGTGCATATGCCAGTTCAAACCAGCTCAGGGGCTACCTGCCCCTGCTCTGGCGCGAAACTGGACAAAGGGAAGTGGGTGTAGCCACCCCCTCCCTTGACCCTCCCATAGGTGGGGTCATAGAGTTAGTCCCTCCCTGTTTTACTAGTTAAAATGGGGAACCCTTGCCACAGCAAGATTAGATATCCCTGGACTAAACTTTGAAACTGAATCCTGGACCTTCGACGCTCTACATCACGATTAGAGGACTGAAGAATCTCCCTTGGGGTCAAGGAGTGACTCCCCTGCTTGGCAGGCACCAAAAACGATAACGACGGTCGCAAACTACGCCGCTCCCGCCGGAGTCCGAAGTCCCTGCAGCCCAAGAAGTGGATTTCCTGACTTCTCCAAGGCCATCGTGAGTCCCCAGCGAAGCTGAGGCAAGTGGACCCCACGAGTGACGAGGAACCGCGACCCCTGGGTACCGTGCACTATTATCGAGTGCAACCCCTTCACAACGTTCTACGAACCTGTGCTTTGGACCACGTGTGGTCCCAACCTCCAGCAGGAATCCCTCCGAAGATCAGAGGCCTACACCGTCCTGAGTGACCGTGGGCCCCTGTTGAGTGATTCCGCCCGAGGTGTCTTCGCGATCCCTTGCCAGCCGGCTCGTGGGTCCCCAGAAGACTTTCTAAAGAAACCAAAGGGCTCCCCTGGTTGCTCCAGGCCTGCCCTGACTTACCCTCGCTGGGTGAGTTCCCCAGACCTTGCTGGTCTGCACCATCGACGATCTTCAGCTACATCGAGACTTGCCGTTGCCAAGGCTTGTTGGGTCCAATCCGGTCGCCGACACCGCAGCACTCGACAGACATCGTGTACCAGCCCGAATCCTGCTCCTGGTCGCCAACAACGCCTCCTGGACCTCGTGGCTGCAGAAACGAGACGACCGTCAACGCACCTGAAGCACTCGACATCGGTGGGCATCTGTCCATCGCCTTCCTGGTCACTGGCTAGTGACCCAGACTCTGTCCCCTCTGCTTTCAGGTTCTTCAGAACTCCGATCCACTCTTGGATCCACCCGGACACTTTTCTCCTGGTCGCCAGCAGCACTTTGCAGCAGATCGCCATAAGAAACGACGACGAAACCCGACCCCGAAAGGCACCTATGCACCCGGCTTCCCTGGGTGAGGTAACACGAGTACTCCGGTGCTCCCGTGGGTAGAGACTCTTCAAAGTCCTAGATCTCAAAGGGTTTTGTCCTAGTCCTCTTTAAAGTGTCCCTTTCCTCTATTTTCCCGATCCCGACTTTCTCCATAGAAGTTAACGGCGTATCGCGGTTGTGTATTTACACTGCACGCGTCTCCCGTGGGTCCCCTGTGTCACTACCTTGGGTGGTTCCTTGTGGTCCAAGCACTTCTAGAGGCTCTAGGCCTAGTGTCTAGTTCAGTCGTGGTTCGCATACCACTTTATTGGTATATGGTTTGGTACGCCCCTAGGGCCCAAACGTGTATTTGTGCTATTACTGTGATTTAAGATCTTATAACCTATGTACTTCGAACTCTAGCCTCATAAAGAGACTAGAGGGGTGTGTTTAGTAATAAATACATATATTTTGAATATATACCTGGTGTGGTGCTCTTTCATTTGGTCACTCAAGAGATTATAGACTGGTAAAACAAGCTGCTTTACATTCCTTCAAGACTTAGCCTGAAGGCTGCTCTCCATAGCTACCACTAGGATAGCTTTCAATAAGGTTGTCTTTAACCTACCTACCATAAGAGTCGATTTGGACTGGTGCAAGGTGCCCACTATAATTAGTGGACAGCATATGCCAGGCCAACTTCTCACACAGAGGCCCTCAACAGGGACAGAACATGCATGTAGAACACTACAGACCCCTGCACTTCTGGACTGAGATCTTTCACATGTGCCGAGGCCCTCAGCAGAGACAGAACATACATGTAGAACACTACAGGCCCCTGCACTTCTGGACTGAGAACTGTCCCATGTGCTGAGGCCCTCAACAGGGACAGAACATACATGTAGAACACTACAGATCCCTGCACTTCTGGACTGAGATCCTTCACATGTGCTGAGGCCCTCAACAGGGACAGAACATGCATGGAGAACACTGCAGACCCCTGCACTTCTGGACTGAGATCCTTCACATGTGCTGAGGCCCTCAACAGGGAAAGAACATGCATGGAGAACACTGAAGACCCCTGCACTTCTGGACTGAGATCCTTCACATGTGCCGAGGCCCTCAACAGGGACAGAACATACATGGAGATCACTGCAGATCCCTGCTCTTCTGGACAGAGATCCCTCACATGTGTCGAGGCCCTCAACGGGGATAGAAGATACATGGAGATCACTGCAGACCCCTCCACTCTGGACTGAGATCCTTCACATGTGCTGAGACCTTCAACAGGGACAGAACATACATGTAGAACACTACAGACCCCCTGCACTCTGGACTGAGATCCTTCACATGTGCTGAGGCCATCAACAGGGACAGAACATGCACGGAGATCACTGCAGACCCCTGCACTTCTGGACTGAGATCCTTCACATGTGCCGAGGCCCTCAACAGGGACAGAACATACATGGAGATCACTGCAGATCCCTGCACTTCTAGACTGAGATCCTTCACATGTGCTGAGGCCCTCAACAGGGACAGAACATCCATGGAGATCACTGCAGATCCCTGCACTTCTGGACTGAGATCCTTCACGTCTGCCGAGGCCCTGAACAGAGACAGAACATACATTGAGATCACTTTAGACACCCTGCACTTCTGGACTGAGATCCCTCACATGTGCTGAGTCCCTCAACAGGGACAGAACATGCATGCAGAACACTGCAAACCCCTGCACTCTGGGCTGAGATTCTTCACATGTGCTGAGGCCCTCAACAGGGACAGAACATGCATGGAGATCACTGCAGATCCCTGCACTTCTGTACTGAGATCCTTCACATGTGCTGAGGCCCTCAACAGGGACAGAACATGCATGGAGATGACTGCAATCCCTGCACTTCTGGACTGAGATCCTTCACATATGCCGAGGCCCTCAACAGGGACAGAACATGCATGGAGATCACTGCAGATCCCTGCACTCTGGACTGAGATCCTTCACATGTGCTGAGGCCCTCAACAGGGGCAGAACATGCATGGAGATGACTGCAGATCCCTGCACTTCTGGACTGAGATCCTTCACATATGCCGAGGCCCTCAACAGGAACAGAACATTCATGTAGAACACTGCAGACCCCTGCACTCTGGACTAAGATCCTTCACATGTGCTGAGGCCCTCAACAGGGACAGAACATGCATGTAGATCACTGCAGACCTCTGCACTCTGGACTGAGAACCTTCCCATGTGCCGAGGCCCTCAGCAGAGACAGAACATACATGTAGAACACTACAGACCCCTGTACCTCTGGGCTGAGAACTGTCCCATGTGCTGAGGCCCTCAACAGGGACAGAACATACATGTAGAACACTACAGACCCCTGCACTTCTGGACTGAGATCCTTCACATGTGCTGAGGCCCTCAACAGGGACAGAACATGCATTGAGAACACTGCAGACCCCTGCACATCTGGGTTGAGATCCTTCACATGTGCTGAGGCCCTCAACAGGGACAGAACATGCATGGAGAACACTGCAGACCCCTGCACTTCTGGACTGAGATCCTTCACATGTGCTGAGGCCCTCAACAGGGACAGAACATACATGGAGATCACTGCAGATCTCTGCTCTTCTGGACTGAGATCCTTCACATGTGTCGAGGCCCTCAACGGGGATAGAACATACATGGAGATCACTGCAGACCCCTGCACTCTGGACTGAGATCATTCACATGTGCTGAGACCTTCAACAGGGACAGAACATACATGTAGAACACTACAGACCCCCTGCACTCTGGACTGAGATACTTCACATGTGCTGAGGCCATCAACAGGGACAGAACATGCATGGAGATCACTGCAGACCCCTGCACTTCTGGACTGAGATCCTTCACATGTGCCGAGGCCCTCAACAGGGACAGAACATACATGGAGATCACTGCAGATCCCTGCACTTCTGGACTGAGATCCTTCACATGTGCTGAGGCCCTCAACAGGGACAGAACATGCATGGAGATCACTGCAGATCCCTGCACTTCTGGACTGAGATCCTTCACATGTGCCGAGTCCCTCAACAGGGACAGAACATGCATGTAGACCACTGCAGACCCCTGCACTCTGGACTGAGATTCTTCACATGTGCTGAGGCCCTCAATAGGGACAGAACATGCATGGAGATCACTGCAGATCCCTGCACTTCTGTACTGAGATCCTTCACATGTGCTGAGGCCCTCAACAGGAACAGAATATACACGTTGAACACTGCAGTCCCCTGCACTCTGGACTGAGATTCTTCACATGTGCTGAGGCCCTCAACAGGGACAGAACATGCATGGAGATGACTGCAATCCCTGCACTTCTGGACTGAGATCCTTCACATATGCTGAGGCCCTCAACAGGGACAGAACATGCATGGAGATCACTGCAGATCCCTGCACTGTGGACTGAGATCCTTCACATGTGCTGAGGCCATCAACAGGGACAGAACATGCATGGAGATGACTGCAGATCCCTGCACTTCTGTACTGAGATCCTTCACATATGCCGAGGCCCTCAACAGGGACAGAACATTCATGTAGAACACTGCAGACCCCTGCACTCTGGACTGAGATCCTTCACATGTGCTGAGACCCTCAACAGGGACAGAACATGCATGTAGATCACTGCAGACCCCTGCACTCTGGACAGAGATCCTTCACATGTGCTGAGGCCCTCAACAGGGACAGAACATACATGGAGATCAGTGCAGACCCCTGCATTTCTGGACTGAGATCCTTCACATGTGCCGAGGCTCTCAACAGGGACAGACCATGCATGTAGAACACTGCAGATCTCTGCACTTCTGGACTGAGATCCTTCACATATGATTTGGCCCTCAACAGGGATAGAACATACATGGAGATCACTGCAGATCCCTGCTCTTTTGGACTGAGATCCTTCACATGTGTCGAGGCCCTCAACGGTGATAGAACATACATGGAGATCACTGCAGACCCCTGCACTCTGGACTGAGATCCTTCACATTTGCTGAGACCTTCAACAGGGACAGAACATACATGTAGAACACTACAGACCCCCTGCACTCTGGACTGAGATCCTTCACATGTGCTGAGGCCCTCAACAGGGACAGAACATGCACGGAGAACACTGCAGACCTGTGGACTTCTGGACTGAGATCCTTCACATGTGCTGAGGCCCTCAACAGGGACAGAACATACATGGAGATCACTGCAGATCCCTGCACTTCTGGACTGAGATCCTTCACATGTGCTGAGGCCCTCAACAGGGACAGAACATACATGTAGAACACTACAGACCCCCTGCACTTCTGGCATGAGATCCTTCATGTGTGCCGAGGCCCTGAACAGAGACAGAACATACATGGAGATCACTGCAGATCCCTGCACTCTGGACTGAGAACCTTCCCATGTGCCGAGGCCCATAGCAGAGATAGAACATACATGGAGATCAGTGCAGATCCCTGCACTTCTGGACTGAGATCCTTCACATGTGCTGATGCACTCAACAGGGACAGAACATGCATGTAGAACACTGCAGATCCCCTGCACTTCAGGACTAAGATCCTACACATGTGCTGAGGCCCTCAACAGGGACAGAACATGCATGTAGAACACTGCAGACCCCTGCACTCTGGACTGAGATCCTTCACATGTGCTGAGGCCATCAACAGGGACAGAACATGCATGGAGATCACTGCAGACCCCTGCACTTCTGGACTGAGATCCTTCACATGTGCCGAGGCCCTCAACAGGGACAGAACATACATGGAGATCACTGCAGATCCCTGCACTTCTGGACTGAGATCCTTCACATGTGCTGAGGCCCTCAACAGGGACAGAACATGCATGGAGATCACTGCAGATCCCTGCACTTCTGGACTGAGATCCTTCACGTGTGCCGAGGCCCTGAACAGAGACAGAACATACATGGAGATCACTTTAGACACCCTGCACTTCTGGACTGAGATCCTACACATGTGCTGAGTCCCTCAACAGGGACAGAATATACATGTAGAACACTGCAGACCCCTGCACTCTGGACTGAGATTCTTCACATGTGCTGAGGCCCTCAACAGGGACAGAACATGCATGGAGATGACTGCAATCCCTGCACTTCTGGACTGAGATCCTTCACAAATGCCGAGGCCCTCAACAGGGACAGAACATGCATGGAGATCACTGCAGATCCCTGCACTCTGGACTGAGATCCTTCACATATGCTGAGGCCATCAACAGGGACAGAACATGCATGGAGATGACTGCAGATCCCTGCACTTCTGGACTGAGATCCTTCATATATGCCGAGGCCCTCAACAGGGACAGAACATTCATGTAGAACACTGCAGACCCCTGCACTCTGGACTGAGATCCTTCACATGTGCTGAGACCCTCAACAGGTACAGAACATACATGTAGATCACTGCAGATCCCTGCACTCTGGACTGAGATCCTTCACATGTGCTGAGGTCCTCAACAGGGACAGAACATTCATGTAGAACACTGCAGACCTCTGCACTTCTGGACTGAGATCCTTCACATGTGATTTGGCCCTCAACAGGGATAGAACATACATGGAGATCACTGCAGATCCCTGCTCTTCTGGACTGAGATCCTTCACATGTGTCGAGGCCCTCAACGGCAATAGAACATACATGGAGATCACTGCAGACCCCTGCACTCTGGACTGAGATCCTTCACATGTGCTGAGACCTTCAACAGGGACAGAACATACATGTAGAACACTACAGACCCCCTGCACCTTGGACTGAGATCCTTCACATGTGCTGAGGCCCTCAACAGGGACAGAACATGCATGGAGAACACTGCCGACCCCTGCACTTCTGGACTGAGATCCTTCACATGTGCTGAGGCCCTCAACAGGGACAGAACATACATGGAGATCACTGCAGATCCCTGCACTTCTGGACTGAGATCCTTCACATGTGCTGAGGCCCTCAACAGAGACAGAACATACATGGAGATCACTGCAGATCCCCTGCACTTCTGGACTAAGATCCTACACATGTGCTGAGGGCCTCAACAGGGACAGAACATGCATGTAGAACACTGCAGACCCCTGCACTCTGGACTGAGATCCTTCACATGTGCTGAGGCCATCAACAGGGACAGAACATTCTTGGAGATCACTGCAGACCGCTGCACTTCTGGACTGAGATCCTTCACATGTGCCGAGGCCCTCAACAGGGACAGAACATACATGGAGATCACTGCAGATCCCTGCACTTCTGGACTGAGATCCTTCACATGTGCTGAGGCCCTCAACAGGGACAGAACATGCATGGAGATCACTGCAGATCCCTGCACTTCTGGACTGAGATCCTTCACGTGTGCCGAGGCCCTGAACAGAGACAGAACATACATGGAGATCACTTTAGACACCCTGCACTTCTGGACTGAGATCCTACACATGTGCTGAGTCCCTCAACAGGGACAGAACAAGCATGTAGACCACTGCAGACCCCTGCACTCTGGACTAAGATTCTTCACATGTGCTAAGGCCCTCAACAGGGACAGAACATGCATGGAGATCACTGCAGATCCCTGCACTTCTGTACTGAGATCCTTCACATGTGCTGAGGCCCTCAACAGGAACAGAATATACATGTAGAACACTGCAGACCCCTGCACTCTGGACTGAGATTCTTCACATGTGCTGAGGCCCTCAACAGGGACAGAACATGCATGGAGATGACTGCAGATCCCTGCACTTCTGGACTGAGATCCTTCACATATGCCGAGGCCCTCAACAGGGACAGAACATGCATGTAGATCACTGCAGACCCCTGCACTCTGGACTGAGATCCTTCACATGTGCTGAGGTCCTCAACAGGGACAGAACATTCATGTAGAACAGTGCAGACCTCTGCACTGAGATCCTTCACATGTGCCGAGGCCCTCAACAGGGACAGAACATGCATGGAGATCACTGCAGAACCCTGCACTTCTGGACTGAGATCCTTCACATGTGCCGAGGCCCTCAACAGGAACAGAACATTCATGGAGATCACTGCAGATCCCTGCACTTCTGGACAGAGATCCTTCACATGTGCTGAGGCCCTCAACAGGGACAGAACATACATGGAGATCAGTGCAGACCCCTGCATTTCTGGACTGAGATCCTTCACATGTGCCGAGGCCCTCAACAGGGACAGAACATGCATGTAGAACACTGCAGATCTCTGCACTTCTGGACTGAGATCCTTCACATGTGATTTGGCCCTCAACAGGGATAGAACATACATGGAGATCACTGCAGATCCCTGCTCTTCTGGACTGAGATCCTTCACATGTGTCGAGGCCCTCAACGGCGATGGAACATACAGGGAGTTCACTGCAGACCCCTGCACTCTGGACTGAGATCCTTCACATGTGCTGAGACCTTCAACAGGGACAGAACATACATGTAGAACACTACAGACCCCCTGCACTCTGGACTGAGATCCTTCACATGTGCTGAGGCCCTCAACAGGGACAGAACATGCATGGAGAACACTGCAGACCCCTGCACTTCTGGACTGAGATCCTTCACGTGTGCTGAGGCCCTCAACAGGGACAGAACATACATGGAGATCACTGCAGATCCCTGCACTTCTGGACTGAGATCCTTCACATGTGCTGAGGCCCTCAACAGGGACAGAACATACATGTAGAACACTACAGACCCCCTGCACTTCTGGCATGAGATCCTTCACGTGTGCCGAGGCCCTGAACAGAGACAGAACATACATGGAGATCACTGCAGATCCCTGCACTCTGGACTGAGAACCTTCCCATGTGCCGAGGCCCATAGCAGAGATAGAACATACATGGAGATCAGTGCAGATCCCTGCACTTCTGGACTGAGATCCTTCACAGGTGCCGATGCACTCAACAGGGACAGAACATGCATGTAGAACACTGCAGATCCCCTACACTTCTGGACTAAGATCCTACACATTTGCTGAGGCCCTCAACAGGGACAGAACATGCATGGAGATCACTGCAGATCCCTGCACTTCTAGACTGAGAGCCTTCAATCAATCAATCAATCATTCATTTGTAGAGCACACTACTCACCCGTGAGGGTCTCAAGGCGCTGGGGGGGGGGAAGGGGTGCTGCTACTGCTCGAATAGCCAGGTCTTGAGAAGCCTCCTGAAGGTTAGTAGTTCCTGGGTCTGCCGTAGGAGGATGGGGAGGGTGTTCCAGGTCTTGGCGGCGAGGTGGGAGAATGATCTGCTGCCGGTGGTCGCTGTTCGGATGCGGGGGACGGTGGCGAGGGCGAGGTCGGCGGAGCAGAGCTGTCGGTTCAGGGTGTAGAAGGTGAGTCGTCTGTTGAGGTATGCCAGTCCGATGTTGTGGAGCGCCTTGTGTGCGTGGGTGAGGAGCTTGAAGGTGGTCGTCTTGTTGACGGGAAGCCAGTGTAGGTCTCCCAGGTGTGGTGTGATGTGGCTGTGGCAGGGGATGTCGAGGATCAGGCGTGCGGAGGCGTTCTGTATGCGTTGTAGTCGTTTCAGGAGTTTGGCCGAGGCTCCTGCGTAGGGCGTTTCCGTAGTCCAGCCTGCTGCTGACGAGGGCCTGGGTGACCGTTCTTCTTGTTTCGGTGGGGATCCACCTGTAGATCTTGCGGAGCATGCGGGGGGTGTTGAAGAAGGAGGAGGAGACGGCGTTGACTTGCTTGGTCATGGAGAGTGTTGAGTCGAGGATAAACCCCAGGTTGCGTGCGTGGTCGGTGGGTGTCGGTGCTGCTCCCAGGGCGGAAGGCCACCAGGAGACGTCCCAGGCTGAGGGGGTGGAGCCGAGGATGAGGACCTCTGTTTTGTCCGAGTTCAGCTTCAGACGGCTGTTCTTCATCCACTCGGCGACGGCTTTCATTCCTTCGTGGAGGTTGGTTTTGGCGGTGAGGGGGTCCTTGGTGAGTGAGAGGATCAGCTGGGTGTCGTCGGCGTAGGATATGATGTTGAGGTCGTGTAGTCGGGCGACGTGGGCGAGCGGTGCCATGTAGACGTTGAACAATGTTGGGCTGAGGGATGATCCTTGGGGTGCGCCGCAAATGATCTCGGAGGCTTCGGAGCGGAAAGGGAGGAGGCGGATGCTCTGGGTTCTGCCGGAGAGGAATGAGGTGGTCCATTGCAGGGCCTTATCTCGAATCCCTGCATTGTGGAGGCGTGTGCGTAGGGTGCGTTGGCAGACAGTGTCGTAGGCGGCTGATAGGTCCAGGAGGATGAGGGCCGCGGTTTCGCCGTTGTCCAACAGGGCCCTGATGTCATCGGTGGCGGGGATGAGGGCAGTCTCGGTACTGTGGTTGCTGCGGAACCCAGACTGGGACGGGTCCAGGATGTTGTTCTCCTCGAGGTAGCGGGTCAGCTGTCTGTTGACGGTCTTCTTGATGACCTTTGTCGGGAACAGGAGCAGGGAGATGGGCCGGAAGTTCTTGAGGTCCCTCGGGTCCGCCTTGGGTTTCTTGAGTAAGGCGTTGATCTCGTCGTGCTTCCAGCTCTCCGGGAAGGTCACGGTCTCGAAATAGATGTTGATGGCCTTGCGGAGATGGGGTGAGATGGTGGTGCTGGCTTTGTTGAAGATGTGGTGTGGGCATGGGTCTGACGGAGAGCCGGAGTGGATGGTGTTCATGATTTTGATGGTGTCGTCGTCGTTTATGTAGGTCCAGGCGAGCAGGGGATCGATGTGGGTGGTGGCCGCGGGGTCTGAGGTGTCAGTGGGTGTCGGGGCGGTCAGGTTGTTGAAGCTTTCGTGGATGTCTGCGATCTTGCGATGGAAGAAGGTGGCAAGGGAGTCGCACAGGTCTTGCGATGGAGGGATGTCGTTGGTGTTGGAGCTGGGGTTGGAGAGTTCCTTCACGATGTTGAAGAGCTCTTTGCTGTTGTGCGTGTTGTTGTCGAGTCGGTCCTTGAAGGAGGCCCTTTTGGCGGATCTGATGAGGTGATGGTGTCTACGGATGGTGATCTTGTGGGCTGCGTGGCTGTCTGGTGTCTGTTCGCGGTGCCATTTTTTCTCTAGTGTACGGCAGGTTTTCTTGGAGGCCTGGAGGTCTGCGGTGAACCAGCTGGCTTTCTTGTTGGTGTGTCTGTTGGAGGGTTTCTTGATTGGGGCGAGAGTGTTGGCGCAGTTGTCGATCCAACGCCTGAGGTTGCGGGTGGCTGTGTCGGCGTCGGTGGGGTCGGCGGGTGGGCTTCGGGCGAGGTGGTGTTTAGCTGGTCTTCGGTGATTTTGCTCCAGCTGCGGCGGGGGATCTGTTGAGTGCGGTGGTGCGTGGTGGGTTTCCGGTAGGTGAAGTGGATGCAGCGATGGTCGGTCCAGTGGAGCTCGGTGGTGTGGCTGAAGGTGACGTGGGGGCTATCGGAGAAGATGGGGTCAAGCGTGTGGCCGGCGGAGTGGGTGGGCATTGTGACGAGCTGTCTGAGTCCGAGGTTGGCGAGGTTGTCAATCAGGGTGGTGGAGTTAGTGTCGTTGTTGTTCTCGAGGTGGAGGTTCAGGTCTCCGAGGAGGATGTAGTCTGTGGAGGCGAGGGCGTGCGTGCTGATGAAGTCGGCGATGGAGTCGCTGATCTGAGGCCGGGGTCCGGGGGTCTGTGAGACGAGAGTTCCTCTGAGGGTGGTGTTGGGATCGGTGTGGATCTGGAAGTGCAGGTGTTCGGTGGTGCTGAGGGTGTCGTCGGTGTTGGTCGAGACCTAGAGGGTGTTCTTGTGGATGATGGCGATTCCACCTCCTATTCCGTTGGTGCGGTCTCTGCGGGAGATCTTGTAGCCGTCCGGGATGGCTATGGCGATGTCGGGTGCCGAGGAGGCGTTCATCCAGGTCTCTGTCAGGAAGGCGACGTCCGGGGAGGATGTGTCGAGCAGGTCCCAGAGTTCGACGGCGTGTTTGCGTGCGGAGCGGGTGTTCAGTAGTATGCATCTGAGGTGGTTGCGTCCTGTCGCGGTGGGCGGTGTGGCGGCTCGGATGCTGGTGAAGCTGCAGCTCCGGCAGGAGAAGGGTCTTTTGGTGTGCTTCGGGGTGGCCAGGTAGCAGGTGTGCGGTCGTCCAGCGTTGAGTGCGTGGAGGGTGCTGGCGGCGTAGCGGCGTCGGGTGTCGTGGTGTTCGTGGGGGCCAGGGGGTCTGGCACTGGGCGCGGTCCAGGCACGGACGGGCACAGACGGGCTTGCCTTAGGCGCGCCTCTGGCGCGCCAGCGGCACGCTCGCTGCGCGCGGCCGCCATATAAGGGGAGGTGGGCGGGAGGAGTAGCTGGGAGGCGGGAGCGGGGCGGCGAATGGGCGAGCAGGGGGGCGGGGCCGCAGGGGACGCAGCGGCGGGAAAACGGGAGGGTAGAGCGGGCGGGGGATACAGAAGGCAAAAAAGGGGTACAAGCAATACAACAGTGCAAAAGAGAATAAGGGCAAAATACAATTACTCACAATACACAATACAGGAGCAGAAGCACAATTACGGCAGGGCCTCGAACTACAAGCAGGCAGCAGCAGCGGGCTCAGGGGCAACGACACACAGGTGGTGCTGTGCAGCGTGGGGAGCGACCTGCCTGAGAACAGGGTCAAGGGTCGCTCTCCTTACCGCGCAGCGGCCGCCATATAAGGGGAGGTGGGAGGGAGGAGTAGCTGGGAGGCGGGAGCGGGGCGGCGAATGGGCGAGCAGGGGGGCAGGGCCGCAGGGGACGCAACGGCGGGAAAACGGGAGGGTAGAGCGGGCGGGGGATACAGAAGGCAAAAAAGGGGTACAAGCAATGCAACAGTGCAAAAGAGAATAAGGGCAAAATACAATTACTCACAATACACAATACAGGAGCTGAAGCACAATTACGGCAGGGCCTCGAACTACAAGCAGGCAGCAGCAGCGGGCTCAGGGGCAACGACACACAGGTGGTGCTGTGCAGCGTGGGGAGCGACCTGCCTGAGAACAGGGTCAAGGGTCGCTCTCCTCACCGCCTTCACATGTGCCGAGGACCTCAACAGGGATAGACCATACATGGAGATCACTGCAGATCCCTGCACTTCTGGACTGAGATCCTTCACATGTGCTGAGGCCCTCAACAGGGACAGAACATGCATGGAGCTCACTGCAGATCCCTGCACTTCTGGACTGAGATCCTTCACATGTGCTGAGGCCCTCAACAGGGACAGAACATACATGGAGATCACTGCAGAGCCCTGCACTATGGACTGAGATCCTTCCCATGTGCCGAGGCCCTCAGCAGAGACAGAACATACATGAAGATCACTGCAGACCCCCTGCACTTCTGGACTGAGATACTTCACATGGTCTGAGGCCCTCAACAGGGACAGAACATACATGGAGATCAGTGCAGACCCCTGCACTCAGGACTGAGATCCTTCACATGTGCTGAGGCCCTCAACAGGGACAGAACATGCATGGAGATCACTGCAGACCCCCTGCACTTCTGGACTGAGATACTTCACATGTGCCGAGGCCCTCAACAGGGACAGAACATGCATGTAGATCACTGCAGATCCCTGCACTTCTGGATTGAGATCCTTCACATGTTCCGAGGCCCTCAACAGGGACAGAACATGCATGGAGATCACTGAAGATCCCGACTTCTGGACTGAGACCCTTCACATGTACCGAGGCCCTCAACAGGGACAGAACATACATGCAGATCACTGCAGATCCCTGCACTTCTGGACTGAGAACCTTCCCATGTGCTGAGGCCCTCAACAGGGATAGAACATACATGGAGATCACTGCAGATCCCTGCACTTCTGCACTGAGATCCTTCACATGTGCCAAAGCCTTCAAAAGAGACAGAACATACATGGAGATCAGTGCAGACTCTTGTTCTTCTGCACTGAGATCCTTCACATGTACCGAGGCCCTCAACAGGGACAGAACATACATGAAGATCACTGCAGACCCCTGCACTCTCGACTGATATCCTTCACATGTGCTGAGGCCCTCAATAGGGACAGAACATGCATGGAGAACACTGCAGACCCCTGCACTTCTGGACTGAGATCCTTCACATGTGCCGAGGCTGTCAACAGGGACAGAACATGCATGGAGATCACTGCAGATCCCTGCACTTCTGGCATGAGATCCTTCACGTGTGCCGAGGCCCTGAACAGAGATAGAACATACATGGAGATCACTGCAGATCCCTGCACTTCTGAACTGAGATCCTTCACATGTGCCGAGGCCCTCAACAGGGACAGAACATGCATGTAGAACACTGAAGACCCCTGCACTTCTGGACTGAGATCCTTCACATGTGCCAAGGCCCTCAACAGGGACAGAACATGCATGTAGAACACTGCAGACTCCTGCGCTCTGGACTGAGATCCTTCACATGTGCTGAGGCCCTCAACAGGGACGGAACATGCATGTAGAACACTGCAGACCCCTGCACTTCTGGACTGAGATCCTTCACATGCCGAGGCCCTCAACAGGAACAGAACATACATGGAGAACACTGCAGATCCCTGCAAATCTGGATTGAGAACCTTCACATGTGCCAAGGCCTTCAACAGAGACAGAACATACATGGAGATCAGTGCAGACCCCTGCATTTCTGGACTGAGATCTTTCACATGTACCCAGGCCCTCGATAGGGACAGAACATGCATGGAGATCACTGCAGACCCCTGCACTCTGGACTGAGAACCTTCACATGTGCTGAGGCCCTCAACAGGGACAGAACATACATGGATATCACTGCAGTTTCCTGCACTTCTGGACTAATATCCTTCACATGTGCTGGGGCCCTCAACAGGGACAGAACATACATGGAGATCACTGCAGACCCCTGCACTCAGGACTGAGATCCTTCACACGTGGCGAGGCCCTCAACAGGGACAGAACATACATGGAGAACACTGCAGATCCCTGCACTTCTGGACTGAGATCCTTCACGTGTGCCGAGGCCCTCAACGAGGACAGAACATGCATGTAGAACACTGCAGACCCCTGCACTTCTGGACTAAGATCCTTCACATGTGCTGAGGCCCTCAACAGGGACAGAACATACATGGAGATCACTGCAGATACCTGCACTTCTGGACTAAGATCCTTCACATGTGCCAAGGCCTTCAACAGAGATAGAACATACATGGAGATCAGTGCAGACCCCTGCATTTCTAGACTGAGATCCTTCACATGTGCCGAGGCCCTCAACAGGGACAGAACATGCATGGAGATCACTGCAGACCCCTGCACTCAGCAGAGATAGAACATACATGGAGATCACTGCAGATCCCTGCACTTCTGGACTGAGATCCTTCACATGTGCTGAGGCCCTCAACAGGAACAGAACATACATGGAGATCACTGAAGAACCCTGCACTCTGGACTGAGATCCTTCACATGTGCTGAGGCCCTCAACAGGGACAGAACATGCATGGAGATCACTGCAGATCCCTGCACTTCTGGACTGAGATCCTTCACATGTGCTTTGGACCTCGACAGGGACAGAACATACATGGAGATCACTGCAGATCCCTGCACTTCTGAACTGAGATCTTTCACGTGTGCCCAGGCCCTCAACAGGGACAGAACATACATGATGATCACTGCAGATATCTGCACTTCTGGACTAGGATCCTTCACATGTAGCAAGGCCTTCAAAAGAGACAGAACATACATGGAGATCAGTGCAGACCCCTGCATTTCTGGACTGAGATCCCTCACATGTGCTGAGGCCCTCAACAGGGACAGAACATATATGGAGACCTCTGCAGATCCCTACTTCCACTGTCATGTGATGATTTAGTCTTGTTTTAAGCACAGCCATGGTCTTCTCCCTTTTAGGTCCAGCTACAAACAGCGTTGATGCCAAGACCACATATCATCAATTATTTTAAACAATAAGACGTATCCTTGCTTGGATGGGCGCCCATCAAGGTTTTAGGGCATTAGGTAATTTGTTTGTTAGACTGCAGATACAACATGGGGGCATATTTACAAGCCCCTATCGCCACAAAAACGTCACTTTTTTTGATGTTCCTTTGGCGATACGGGCTTTGCCTTATTTGCAAGGCAGCGTTAAGCCACTTAATGCCGCTTTGTAAATAAGGCCCCTCTTTCACGCTATACTTAGCATGAAAGGGGTGGGCAATGGGTGTTGCGGTGGGTGTTCCACCGCAAAACCCATTGATTTTGACTCTGCCCCATATTTACAAGGCTGGCATGAATAGGAAGCAGCAGCAAAATTAAGACCAAAAATAACCTGGTCTTAACATGTCAAAACGAGGAGAAATGATAATTTTCTCCTCATTTTTGCTGTTTCTATCATTGAAACAGCAAAACGTTTATGTGCAGGTGTCCCTTCCTGCACATAAACAATCATTAAAAAATTATCATTTGCAGCTTCTATGTGGGCTGCACAATGTAGCATACATAGAGGTTACAAATCGCCGATCTGGATTGTTTATGTGCAGGAAGGGACACCTTCATGCACATAAACAATCATTCCCTGCAACGCAGGCACCTTTGCACTATGGTACAAGGGTGCCTGCGTTGGTGCTATGCAGCTGAATTTAACGCCAACGCAGGGTGGGTGCCGTGTTATTTCTAAATATGGCGCATTCCTGTGTTTTTAAAGTGACAGAGCGCGGTGTCAGCAATTTTGGAGCTAACGCGCGCTCTGCCACTTTCATATACATATGTCCCATGGTGTTTAGCCTGCAATTGAGTTGTGTTTTTGATGTATTTACTTTGCCCAGTCAGTGACATTTTATTGCTGGTTTCTGGCCTTTTGTTTAGGAACTGCTTACTGCTTGGATGCCGTAAACTTTTATAAAGCCACACTGCTCTTTGTTAATCACTTTTGCGGATTCATTTGTTTTATTTTGTTGTCTTGATAACGTTGTTTACAGCCTTTTTGAACAGAAAGTAAAGACATTCGAGCATGTGGACTTTCTTAACAATGCTACAGAAATACTCGTCCCTTCTCCAAAGTGTCTACGATGCAATTTGCTGATGTGTTTGCCTTTTAACCCCACAATTTCATCTTCGGGCTCCTTTTTAGAACACTCTTCTTTGAGCCTAGAGATGTCGCTTCTTGACAGGGTTTTTTTCCAGAACAGCTGGAGGGACAGACACGTTTGCCCAGCTCTCTCCAAACACTTCCTCTAGAGACATATCAGCCCTCTTCCCTTTGCCAGTGCTTGAATATTGGAATGTTGTGTGGTCCCTTCCACTCCTGCGGCTCTCTTGACCTCAGACAGTATTTCAGACCTCTGAGGCTATTTGTGTCGGTCTGTGTGGGATAATTTGTAATAATGACTCAGGATGCAGACAGGGCCCTGTGCCCCGGCTTCCACAAATTGGCCACATCTGTAGTCGTTGCCTCTTCCGTTCCACTGGAAACGGGGGGCTTGTTCTTTCTTGTGGTAAGATTAATTGCGGAACTCGTGTGCAGTGATTTGCTGGAAATGAGCCCCATGTTTCTTCTGGGTTCAGATTATCGCTGTGATATGTCACTGCCTCTGAGCCTTGTGTTCTTTCTTATAAATGTTTCAACGTTTTCTCCTTTACCATGGCCTGTGGGTTTGCAGTTCTACATCCAAGGCGTTGCTGTGCTTTCTACACTTACAGTTTTGTAGTATTTTTGTACAATTGTACACTTGCACTGCTGTTGTACTTGTGTAGTTGAACGTGACAGCTGTAGAGCTGGCCTGCGTGTGCACTTGTCGCATTGTTGAATTGTACACTTCTAGATATGCGAGTACAGTGTAAATGTGTAGGTGCGTAGTTATACACTTGCGCAGTTGTATGGTTGCATCGCAGGTATAAATCACGCATTATAGTTGTGCGAGTCAATTGTTGTAGGTGTGCAGTTGTAGAGTTGTGCAGTGGTAGTGTTGGTGTGGACTGTAATTGTAGAGCTCTAGTGTTCTTATGGTTGTGCATTTGAAGTATTGTTTCGTAGTTGTTGAGTTGAAGGTTTGTGGAATGAGGAGATGTAGTGTTGATACAGTTACTAGGTTGCAGTATTAGAGTTTTGCAGTTGTGCAGTTGTAATGTTGCAATTATAGAGTTGTGCAGGTATGGGTTTGCAGCTATGCGCAATTGTAGAAGTGTTTATCTGTGTGGTTGAAATGCTGCAGTTATTCTGCAATTTGTAGCTTAGTTGTAGATTTCTGAGCAAATTATTGTTCTAGAAGTTTAGTTGAAGAGCTAAGCTATTATAGGTGTACAGTTGTTAGTTGAGTTTTTCTATTTGCACAGGTGAAGAATTTGCATTAGTAGCATTTCATTGGCGTGTGTATTGAGTGTGTGTGTGTATCTGTGTGTATCTGTGTGTGTGTGTGTGTCTGTGTGTGCGTGTGTGTCTGTGTGTGTGTGTGTGTCTGTGTCTGTGTGTGTGCGTGTGTGTCTGTGTGTGGGTTTATGTCTGTGTGTTTGTGTGTGTACAATTGAAATGTTTTACTGTAGGTATATGGTTGTATTACAATTGTAGTTACGTGTTGTGATTCTGCATTGTACATTAGTTCAGATGTAGTTGTGTTGTAAGTTTGTGGTTGTAGTATTATTGAAGCTATGTAGCTGTGCTGCTGACGATGAACAGTATTGATTGAAATGTGCAAGTGTGCAGTTGTAATGTAGGTTTGCAAGTGCAGGTCAGATGAAGAGTAGACCTCTGCCGTTGTAGAGGTGCAGTTGTGCAGTCAGAGGTTTTATTGTGTTGTAGCTGAGCTGATGCAACACTATTACAAATGTGCAGTTGCAGAAGTGTAGTGTGTGCGGCTGTACAAATAGAGTACTGCAGTGAAACTGTTGCATTATCACGGTGTGGACTGGTGCACACCAGTGCCTCTAGCAGGAGAACGGGTTATGCACCAGTTTAAGCTGCAGCAGATACACTAGGGTACACAGAACAAACATTGCCAAAATCAATAGATCTGACTTTCAGATGTATGTACTCTGTTGTAATGGATATATACTGTTATATGATAACTTTGGTTTAAATAACAGATAACACCCGTACAGGGACCCACATGCACACAGACCAAGCCTATGTGCAAGTATAGAACCTTAGATAACACACATACAAGTACGCATGGAGACAACACATGTATGGGAACATGCAGTCACAGGTAGATGATGGTAAGATGCATGAATGAATGAACTGATGGCTGTGTGTCTGTATACACATATCAATAGATGGATGGAAGCTTGTGGGTGGATGGATAAATGAATGGATGAACTGATGGCTGCGTGTCTGTATACACATATCAATAGATGGATGGAAGCTTGTGGGTGGGTGGATGGATGAATGAATGGATGAACTGATGGCTGCGTGTCTGTATACACATATCAATAGATGGATGGAAGCTTGTGGGTGGATGGATGAATGAAAGGATGAACTGATGGCTGCGTGTCTGTATACACATATCAATAGATGGATGGAAGCTTGTGGGTGGGTGGATGGATGAATGAATGGATGAACTGATGGCTGCATGTCTGTATACACATATCAATAGATGGATGGAAGCTTGTGGGTGGATGGATGAATGAAAGGATGAACTGATGGCTGCGTGTCTGTATACACATATCAATAGATGGATGGAAGCTTGTGGGTGGGTGGATGGATGAATGAATGGATGAACTGATGGCTGCGTGTCTGTATACACATATCAATAGATGGATGGAAGCTTGTGGGTGGATGGATGAATGAAAGGATGAACTGATGGCTGCGTGTCTGTATACACATATCAATAGATGGATGGAAGCTTGTGGGTGGATGGATGAATGAATGGATGAACTGATGGCTGCGTGTCTGTATACACATATCAATAGATGGATGGAAGCTTGTGGGTGGATGGATGAATGAAAGGATGAACTGATGGCTGCGTGTCTGTATACACATATCAATAGATGGATGGAAGCTTGTGGGTGGATGGATGAATGAAAGGATGAACTGATGGCTGCGTGTCTGTATACACATATCAATAGATGGATGGAAGCGTGTCGGTGGACAGATGAATGGATGTGATCGCTTAGAGGGATGGGCAGGAGTCAGGGTGGTGGATGAATGTTCCCAAGGGTGTGCTTGGTGGATATGAGCTTGGGTGGGGAGATGATGGAGGCATGGAGATGGGTTGATCAGTGAATGGGTGACTATGCACAAGAGTAAGTGTAGGGCAGCAGGAGAACACATGAAAGTTTACAACACTCCCACCTGCAATTCTTCTTAAGATCAGCAGGCTTCTGGGATTCTGCCTCTTCTGTCCGGATACTGACGTCAGCTGAGAATGAACTGAAATGAAATGAAGGAAGGGCCCGAGACTATGGAAGGGTTCAGCTGCAGTCATTGCATGTCTGGGTATCTGTTTAACTTGAAGATTAGAGTTTGAAGTCAATGGATGTAGCAGAGGTGAGTGCTTAGGTAACAGCAAGAGTGAACATTCACTTTACATCCCTGTTTTGTTTTGCCCTCACTTAGCAGTTTCACATAAACTTTGAAACGTAAGATTTTGCAAGAGTTGGACAATCAGCTGCCCATTGTCTGAGCTGTGGTCTGCCAGACATGTCCTGTAGCAACCGAGCACTGTCCCTTCCAGGGCAGTCTATCAACCGAGCACTGTCCCTTCCTTGGCAGTCTATCAACCGAGCACTGTCCCTTCCATGGCAGTCTATCAACCGAGCACTGTCCCCTCCAGGGCAGTCTATCAACCGAGCACTGTCCCCTCCAGGGCAGTCTATCAACCGAGCACTGTCCCATTCAGGGCAGTCTATCAACCGAGCACTGTCCCTTCCATGGCAGTCTATCAACCGAGCACTGTCCCTTCCAGGGCAGTCTATCAACCGAGCACTGTCCCTTCCATGGCAGTCTATCAACAGAGCACTCTCCCCTCCAGGGCAGTCTATCAACCGAGCACTGTCCCCACCAGGTCAGTCTATCAACGAGCACTGTCCCTTCCAGGGCAGTATATCAACCGAGCACTGTCCCCTCCAGGGCAGTCTATCAATCGAGCACTGTCCCTTCCATGGCAGTCTATCAACCGAGCACTCTCCCTTCCAGGGCCGTCTATCAACCGAGCACTGTCCCTTCCAGGGCAGTCTATCAACCAAGCACTGTCCCCTCCCGGGCAGTCTATCAACCGAGCACAGTCCCCTCCAGAGCAGTCTATCAACCGAGCACTGTCCCCTCCCGGGCAGTCTATCAACCGAGCACTGTCCCTTCTCGGGCAGTCTATCAACCGAGCACTGTCCACTCCAGGGCAGTCTATCAACTGAGCACTGTCCCCTCCCGGGCAGTCTATCACCCGAGCACTGTCCCCTCCAGGGCAGTCTATCAACCAAGCACTGTCCCCTCCCGGGCAGTCTATCAACCGAGCACAGTCCCCTCCAGAGCAGTCTATCAACCGAGCACTGTCCCCTCCCGGGCAGTCTATCAACCGAGCACTGTCCCCTCCAGGGCAGTCTATCAACCGAGCACTGTCCGCTCCAGGGCAGTGTATCAACCGGGCACTGTCACTTCCATGGCAGTCTATCAACCGAGCACTGTCCCCTCCCGGGCAGTCTATCAACCGTGCACTGTCCCCTCCAGGGCAGTGTATCAACCGGGCACTGTCACTTCCAGGGCAGTCTATCATCCGAGCACTGTCCCCTTCAGGGCAGTCTATCAACCGAGCACTGTCCCCTCCAGGGCAGTCTATCAACCGAGCACTGTCCCCTCCCGGGCAGTCTATCAACCGAGCACTGTCCCTTCCAGGGCAGTCTATCAACCGAGCACTGTCCCTTCCAGGGCAGTCTATCAACCGAGCACTGACCCCTCCCGGGCAGTCTATCAACCGAGCACTGTCCCCTCCCGGGCAGTCTATCAACCGAGCACTGTCCCCTCCAGGGCAGTCTATAAACCGAGCACTGTCCCTTCCAGGGCAGTCTATCAACCGAGCACTGTCCCCTCCAGGGCAGTCTATCAACCAAGCACTGTCCCCTCCCGGGCAGTCTATCAACCGAGCACTGTCCCCTCCATGGCAGTGTATCAACCGAGCACTGTCCCCTCCATGGCAGTCTATCAACCGAGCACTGTCCCCTCCAGGGCAGTCTATCAACCGAGCACTGTCCCCTCCCGGGCAGTCTATCAACCGAGCACTGTCCCTTCCAGGGCAGTCTATCAACCGAGCACTGTCCCTTCCAGGGCAGTCTATCAACCGAGCACTGTCCCCTCCCGGGCAGTCTATCAACCGAGCACTGTCCCCTCCCGGGCAGTCTATCAACCGAGCACTGTCCCCTCCAGGGCAGTCTATAAACCGAGCACTGTCCCTTCCAGGGCAGTCTATCAACCGAGCACTGTCCCCTCAAGGGCAGTCTATCAACCAAGCACTGTCCCCTCCCGGGCAGTCTATCAACCGAGCACTGTCCCCTCCATGGCAGTGTATCAACCGAGCACTGTCCCCTCCATGGCAGTCTATCAACCGAGCACTGTCCCCTCCCGGGTAGTCTATCAACTGAGCACTGCCCCCTCCATTGCAGTCTATCAACCGAGTACTGTCACCTCCATGGCAGTCTATCAACCGAGCACTGTCCCTTCCATGGCAGTCTATCAACCGAGCACTGTCCCCTCCCCGGCAGTCTATCGCTCAGGACCTTTAGGGATATTGCTTCCAGAAAGTTCCTTGGTAGAGTAGACGAAGAAGGTCACCCACACTTTGAGGGACAGAGGCCATAAAGGAAGCCCCCGAGGATGGAATTGATACCATGTGCACTCTTTTAATTCCGCTATGACTTCCTAGAATCTGAAGGGGGGCGGGGGGTGCTCTGTGATGGACATGCAGCTGCCTGGCACTTCTGCTGGAAGCGGGCATGAGAGTGTGCATGATGGATAGCCTTTGGCCTCCTGGGACGAAGTGCCTGGTGTGGTGAAGTGCCATCGGTGTGACCATAGCTAAGGCTTGAGCTCCAGCTGTGTTGTACATAGCACAGGTGGCAAGGTCCAGAAGCCGCAGCAGATGTGAGTGGACTGAGGGCCTTGCGTGCTGCATCAGAAGTCAGTGGAGTGAGGGCCTTGCGTGCTGCAGCAGATGTGAGTGGACTGAGGGCCTTGCGTGCTGCAGCAGATGTCAGTGGACTGAGGGTCTTGCGTGCTGCAGCAGATGTCAGTGGACTGAGGGCCTTGCGTGCTGCAGCAGATGTCAGTGGACTGAGGGCCCTGCGTGCTGCAGCAGATGTCAGTGGACTGAGGGCCTTGCGTGCTGCAGCTGATGTCAGTGGACGGGGGCCTTGCGTGCTGCAGCAGATGTCAGTGGATTGAGGGCCTTGCGTGCTGCAGCAGATGTCAGTGAGTGAGGGCCTTGCGTGCTGCAGCAGATGTCAGTGGAGTGAGGGCCTTGCGTGCTGCAACAGATGTCAGTGGACTGAGGGCCTTGTGTGCTGCAAGTGGGAGAGAAAGTGAAGAGCAGACAGGACCCCGGCCTGACCGACCATTGGGGGCGCCCAAGCAGAGGATGATGGCCGTCCTCCTGTCTGTTGTATCTGATGTGAGAGAACAGTGTCCCTTACAGATTGGTGTGTGTCTCACTGGACTCTGCACAGTGTACTTCATTTTAGTGCACTATATAGAGGTCCAGCTTCCTACAGCCGTAACGACTCGACCATTACTGCCCATGTCAAAATATCTCAATCTATTAGTCAACACTTAACCAGAGAACTTAAGGCTAAAGAAAGGAGACCAACAGGGTGGTTCAATCACAATTGTACAAAGACACAGAGAAATGTAATGAAACTGCTCCAGGCATATCCAAGAGATTGTGCTGCAATCCATAAAGGTAGAATTCATTATAAATCGGACCTAAGAGAACGGGAAACAGAGCTACAAGCGAAGGCCTGGGCACATGTATTACAGGCCACACAAACACGGGATACAATAAACGCTCCTCCCCTTAGGGACAGTTCTGCACTCAAACTAGAGGATGGAGGAGGCCTGGGGGGACCATTTCCTTTCATTGCCTCCAAATACAGACCAAGATGAGATGACGTTTATGGATATTTCCCAAATACAGATCCTCTTTACCACAGAGCCCGAGCGAGATGCCCACAGGGCAAAGCTGCAGGTACCGGTGGTGTCCCAGTGCACACCTGTACACACCTCACAGGCTCACCAAGGTCTGTGACGCGGCGGGCTCGGGTGTTATTCCCTCCACATGGAAGGAATCCTTAATAATTCCAATTTTTATAAAAGGCTCTTGAAACGACCCTAAATGCTATAGCCCTATATCCTGCTTGGATTCTTCAGCTAAGCTATTAGGAAGGCTCGACCTTGAAAGACTGGAGCAGTGGGCCGAGGATAATAATATACTTTCAAGTCTGCAATTTGGGTTTAGAAGAGGGTTTGGGCCAGTAGGACAATGCCTCAACTTGGATCTTTTAATGGGGAAGTGCACCAAGGCCAAGGAGGGAAACTTATGCATGTGTTTTATGCACTTACGTTGTGTATTCGATACGGTTAACCATAATAAGTTATGGAAATGTATGGCAAACTTGGGCGCCCCGAAAGACAGAATTTGTCTGCTTGCGTATATGTACAGCAATTTGTCAGTCAGAGTGCAATAGAGACCTCAAGAAGAGCTAACCAGACGGTTTAAGATATGAAGAGGGGTATGACAGGGGTGTGACAGGGGTATGAAGAGGGGTATGACAGGGGTATGAAGAGGGGTATGACAGGGGTATGACAGGGGTATGACAGGGGTATGAAGAGGGGTATGACAGGGGTGTGACAGGGGTGTGACAGGGGTATGAAGAGGGGTATGACAGGGGTATGGACAGGGGTATGACAGGGGTGTGACAGGGGTATGACAGGGGTATGAAGAGGGGTATGACAGGGGTGTGACAGGGGTGTGACAGGGGTATGAAGAGGGGTATGACAGGGGTATGGACAGGGGTATGGACAGGGGTATGACAGGGGTGTGACAGGGGTATGACAGGGGTATGGACAGGGGTATGACAGGGGTATGGACAGGGGTATGGACAGGGGTATGACAGGGGTATGACAGGGGTATGAAGAGGGGTATGACAGGGGTATGAAGAGGGGTATGACAGGGGTGTGACAGGGGTATGAAGAGGGGTATGACAGAGGTGTGTACTGGCATTATGTTTGTTCTCAATTTACATTAATGGGATAGATGAGAAACTGCAGTCACTTGCTGCCGACACCCCCAGAGTACCGATCCTCTTATATGCGGACATATATGTCCTTTTGGCCCTAACCCCATTAGGTCTGCAGACGCTTATTAACGCATTCATTAACTTTCTGTAAAACATCAGTCAAGGGTAAAACCTTCTCTATGTCATGCGGAGGATGGAAAAGGAAAGCCCCTCCATTCTACCGTCTGGGAACTTTGTGGCACTAGCACTTTTGTAACCTGGGGTTGCATTTCTTTGAAGCTCGAGGATGGGAATCGCACAGAGAGACAACAGCTGTCGATATGTTGTGGAACAACGAGGGGCTCTTTAGATTCGCCACCAATCTTGGGGCTAAACCCATTAAAGAAACGCTGACCCTCTACAATGCTAAAACGATGACAGCAGCGACTTACGGGCAGGAATTTGGGGTGTGGGGGAGAATCCAGTTTTATAAAGACAGGAGGATACATTTCTTAGAAGGTTATTGGCAGCCCCCCCTCAACCACTGGATCTATAATACTCAGGGAGCCGGGTGTAAGCCCTGTTATGGATATTAAAGAGCTGCTTGATATGGTCCAAAGCAGACACTCACCTGACACAACTAATACTCAGAGCCCGCCTAGCTCTGGGCCAGGCTCACACACTCCACGGTTAGCCTTTATTAGGAATAACTTGAAACCTCTAGACAATGTGGGAAGGGACTATGGGAGTCCCCAGAGAATTGTGTTCAATTTTCAAAAATGTCTTTACAACATTACGCCCTGGACAAGGGCGCTCGGGAGATGAAACTAGTAACATGACACAATGCACAGTGATGAGTTACATAGTGCACTTTAAACATTCCAGACTACAAAAATATATTAGCATGGTCCCAAATGTTCCGACCAGATTTTATTTAACTCGATTCCGCTTTCTAACTATGCACCAGATGGTCGCTTTTCCAAATGGGGAAACCTGGGCCTCCGGTGACGTTAAATGTCCATGTGACAAAGAATCCAAGCAGTCAACATTGCACTTAACTCTCTTTTGTACATTTTATCTCATTGTTGAAACCTCTATTCCTAAGGGAGCGGTTGTATCACTACCAGGAAGGGCTTCAGTTTTCAATGGATATGGGGGATATTGGGGTCTGTTATGCCTTAGCCAGCTATTTTGTTAATGACAAGGCTCCCTAATTAAAAGGTGGCGCGTCACTAGAATGATAATGGATCTGTCCCTCTCCTCCTACTCATTATTTAATTGTGTGACTCTAATTTAAGAAATGATGACATTTAACATAAGAACTCCCTATAGAAGACATTTGTCAATTTAAGACTGTTTTATGGTTTTAAGATGTATTTTTATCAGCTTATCTTAAGATGAAATATTGTTCTAAAGGCCTTTTAAGCTGAATTAAGTGAATGTAGAATGTTTATGTAGTTTTATAATTCATTAATATATGAACCGAATAAAGAATTTGATGATGATGAATAAAATGAGGAGCATGACTTCAACAGCAAAATAAATGGCAGATGCATTAATAAGCAATACATGGTCTATAATAGAGAATGGCATTGAAATGCACTACATGGTCTGTAAATAAAGTTAATCACAGTTAATACATCACAAATTCATCCTGCCACTTAGTAACCTGACTAGTTCTTTTCTGACACAACACCTGGGAACCTGGAAATGCTGCTTCACTTGACGTCACACCAACGTGATTCTTTACGCCTCTGTGAGACATGTAGACAGTTCGACCACTTTTCATTAATTCCTCACATTACAGTCATCAAAAGAAGCGTTTAAGGATACACTTTCCTTACTTGGAGTGGTTTGGAGAATTTGGACAGCACCTTGTTCCCCTTAGGTCTCTTCCTCATATGCACCCAATGACTCACACTAAAACCCTCCATAATGGCTCTCTGATGATCCTTTGCATTGTTATCACATCCTTGGGCAATAGCACCCTAGTCTTGTTTCCTTTCATGACCTAAAAAAGCATTCTACAATGGCACTACTTGTGGTTGTGCAATACGCTCACACCAACTTCCTACCGCATTCGTCCTCTAACCACTGTGGCATAAAGTAAACTTTACAGCATTTTTGCCAATGTGGCATAATGCGGTGCCTCCAAACATACGGCACTACCAAAAGCTCACCTGTTAACAGCACATCTCCTACTACCTTCTACCGACACCTTCATACTCACATTACGATAAGATTCAGCAAAATCAGAAACCGTTCCTTTCCTCAGCTATCCCTCTGAAATATATGTTCTGATTTCCAATAAGACCTCGTCCGCCCTTAATGCCTGTACCCATTCTTCATCAGATATGCATAATACAGGGATTTTGTTCACTGAAGCCAAAGCAATTCTTCTACATTCACTCCAAGCTCACTGCACTCCTTCACTTGCAAAGGTGACAAGCAATCAGCCAATCATTTTTTTTGACTGGAATATTTTTCATTTTGTAACAATACTCCAACATTCCGTACACCAAGAAGATGGCGCTCCTTCAATGGCCTTTACCACCTTTATCTTAGGCAATACCCCACTTTCATCAAACCATTGCCCAAGATTCTCATCCCCTTCACTCTAATCTTGCATTTGACTAGTCTAATAGTCAACCCACTCCATTGCAAAATGCTTAATACAATTTTCAAAACCCTGTTGTAGGCCTCATTATCCTCACAGAATACCAGAATGTTGTCCTGGAAATACATCACAACTGATACACCACAGACAAGCTGATGCATTGCCCTTTGAAAAACAGCAGAAGCTGATACTAGCCCGAACTGCATATGCATGAACCTATACACTCCTTCAGGCGTTATGAAGAATGTAAGCAGCCTAGAATCAGAATGCAGAGAAATCTGATGATATGTCGCAGGGTAAAGAAAACCTTAGTCCTCTTGATTGTCATTGGTGTATCACCTATGTTGGGCAGAGGGTGTCTGTCCACCCAGATAGCTCTATTCGGGTCCCAGAGGTTCGCACACTACTGCAATGCATCATTAACGTTTTTGACTAATGCCACAGGAGCCAACCATTCAGAAACTTTTATCTCCTCAACAATGTTTTCATCACCCAACTTGTGGAATTCCATTCGCAGAGGTTCTGTCATCACCAGAGGGACACAGCATGCATTATGTGCCTTAGGAGTCGCCACTTCCTTCAACAATATTTTATGTGTGAAGCTCTTCATCAACCCCAATTTCCTCTTGAAAATCTCTGGAGAATCCTCTACCCACTCCTCACATTTCAACACATTTACCTTGGCCTCTGCTCCCAAGACTTGATTTGGATATTTTGGGCCAATGTTTAACTTTGATATTATTTTGATGCCTTGAAACTCTGGTGCTCCTTCAAAATATCCCAGTAAATCAATTGGCCAATTGTTGTAGGCCCTAACTTCATGTTAGGAGGACTCAATACATGGTTAGAGAATTAGGCAAGATGCTCTTCCCCGAATAAAGTATAGTGAGCACCGAAATCTGCCATTAGCTATACTTTAACCCCATCAATTATGAAGGTACAAAAAGAATTGTCTTCATCTCAGGGAGTTCCTACCTCAGTAACTTGTAACAAAGCGTATTCTGTTATATCATCTGTCATATTCTCACTAATGGCACTGATAGAATTTCTAGACCGCCCAGAAAACTTTTCTTTTGCCTTGCATACCCTTGCAAAATGCCCCTTCATTCTACATTTCCTACACGTCTGACCTATCACAGGGAAATTGGATTTGATGGCAAGATGGCCCTTTAACCTACACTTCTAACAAGACAAGTTCTTGTGATTGACATTACTACTTTTATGACAAGATATTGTTTCTTTCTTCTTAAAATTAGCTCTGTAGCTAGTTCCTTGCATGGCTGCCACTTTTCCAGTATCATCGGATGCCATTGCTTTATAAAATATCAACTTTTCCGTATTCAGAAATCTCCCCTCTGTTTTTTGTTGATTACTTTTTTGCACCAACTGGTCTCGTAGTATCTGGTCTCGTAGTATCTGGTATTGCAATACTTGCAGGTAGATGACAGCAATCGTAAGCCCGCCATGAAATTGGCCACCGATTCACCGGGAATTTGAATTTGTTCAAGAAACTTAAACTTTTCTCAACTTAATTTCTTTTCTTTCTGCAAATCATATATAACTTCTGCATAGAGACCTCGTAGTCATCATACTCTACTTCATCATCATTGACATCAAGGGGTGGAAGATGTTTGAGTATTCATCAGCCCCAAAACAATTTTTGAGCACTGCTAGTCTACGGAAAGCGGTAAATATGTCTCCTCCTATAACCTCTGCATAAGCTTCAAAACCTTCTTTCCAACCCTCCCATTTTATCCCTGGCTCTCCCTGAGTGATTTGAAAAGATAACAGTGCACTCATACCTTCTATTGCTGTTGTAGCTTGTCTCACTTTTTCCTTCCTTCTTTTTCTTCTTTTTAGGCACTTGCTAGAGTGCTTGTCGCGTGTTTTTGTCCATGTTATGTTATGTTATGTTATTTCCATTTATACCGCGCACAGATACTACAAGAGTGTCCCGGCGAACCTTGAGAGGTGAAAACGGCCAGCTTAGTTGAAGAGGAATGTTTTCATTTTTTTTTAAAAGAGAGGTGTCCTGGATGCTACGCAGGACAAACGGCAGGACGTTCCAGGCCAGCGCGGCTTTCACAGCAAGTGAGCTGCCCCCCGTCCTCTGCAATCGAAACCGAGGAACAGTGGACAAAAGTTGGTGCGTGGAACGGAGTAGTCTTGGTGGAGTGTAAAAGGAAAAACGTTTTTGGAGGTAGATTGGACCCAGGGCATGAAGAGCGCGATGAGCTATTACTAGGGATTTGACTTTCACCCGTTCAGCTATGGGCAGCCAGTGCAGTGCTCTTAGATGTTGTCTCACGCTGCTTCTAGTAGAGATGCCAAGAAGAAGCCTGGCTGCTGCGTTCTGAACCACCTGTAACCTGTACAGCAGATAGCCTGGAGTGCCGACATAAAGAGCGTTGGCATAATCTATCCGAGATAGAATAAGGGCCCGGGTGACCGTTTCCCTAGCCACCCTAGGAAGAAGGGGAAGGAATTTCCTGAGGGTTTTTAGTAACCCAAAGCACGTCCCAGCCAGCTTCTTAATCTGAGTCGAGAAGGTGAGGTTCTCCTCGAACCAAATTCCCAGGTTTTTAACGGGTTGGCCTGTAGAAGCTGGCAAAGCTAGGTCGGACTGCCAGAGTGTTTCTCTAAATTGGGGGGGGAAACTTTCCGAAGAGAAGGATTTCAGATTTCTCTTCGTTGCACTTGAGTTGTGCAGAGGACAGCCAATGGAAGACTGTAGTCAAGCATTTTTAAGCGCACGTCGGTGGAGTCCTCATTTTTACTCCAGGTGAACAGAAGCTGCGTATCATCAGCGTAGGCAATGATTTTTGCTCCCAAGTCCTCTGCCTATTGAACCAGGGGAGTAACATAGATATTAAAAAGGAGAGGGCTCAGGGAGGATCCCTGTGGGACCCCTGTAGCCACTCTGGGGTAAGGAAGAGGCTGGAGGGAGCCAGACCTGTTGCGTTCGGTCCTCCAAAAAAGATTTAAGCCAGCCCCAAACAGAGCCAGAAATACCAATCTCGGCCAATCGGGTCAACAACAGTGAATGAGGAACCGTGTCGAAAGCCGCCGAGAGGTCAAGCAAAATCAGGGCTGCCCTCCCACCGGCATCCAGACAGTCACGGATAGCCTCCAAGACTTCAACCAAGGCCAATTCGGTACTGAAATTGGCCCTGAATCCCAATTGAGCTGGATGGAGCAGACCTGAGCATTCTATGAACTCAGTCAGCTGTCTGGTCACTACTTTTTCACACAACTTGGCCATACTAGCAAGAGGGAAATAGGGCGATAGCTCCCTGGGCACGTAGGATCAAGAGAATGCTTTTTCAGACGAGGCAGAATCATGGCCTGCTTCCAGGCTGCCGAGACACGAGCCTCCTGAAGTGACATATTGATAAGTCGGTTAACTTCAGGGTTGACTGTTTCCGCAACGGCAGCCAAAAGTCTGGCAGCACAGGGGTCTGATTTCAGGCCTTTAAGAATTCTAAGAGAGCTGGATAAGTCAATGGGGGTAAAGGCAGCTAATGTTTGAGGAGGAGGAGCAGACGGAACCCCTGAAGCCAGGGGGATAGCTGTATCCTTAATGAAGGAGGAAAAGGACGCCTGAATAGTGCGGATTTTCTCCATGAAAAAACTGGAGAGATTTTCACACCAGGACTTGGAAGAGGGGAGGGTACTCGATTGTGCCGTGGGAGTCAGGAAGCTCTGGACAATGGAGAAAATCTCCTTTGGTCTCAACATATTCAACGCACTGGCGCATTCGGAGACTGTGGACATGAAAGCTGAGTTCACTGCTAGGCAACCTAGACAATGTTACAGTAGACTCCTAGATCGCGCGCTGGTAGCGTTGAGTAGCCTAGCAATGTAGAGGAGATAATGTTCTAGGTTGCGCTGTGATGTCATACGCACGGATTATGCATGTGTCAGCAGCAGAAATTCACTACATTTAGATTCTATTCTGAAAGATAGCACACGCTATTATTGGGGCCGGGATCCAGTTTCGTGGTACATGCTGGAACTGCCGACATGTGCCAACTTGTGGAACTTCCAAAGAATCTGTGCTGTGGCTGGCACTCTCCACCTTGAAAGGGTCTGCTCATTGCCAGTGAAAAATCCCTCCTTTGACCACAAAAGTGAATAGATAAGTTTATTCAGTACCATGCAACATGGAGTTAGCCTGCCACCCAACTGACCTGACAGTGTCCCTTACAAACTGAAACATTCTATAGAGTGCGAATGTTGGCACAACCTTCTCTGCTAAGTTGAAGAATATGCACCAGAGGACTTGATACAATTAACCATTGCCTTATTAAGTGTTACTTTTAATTTACTGGGCTCCAGGCCCAATGTCCCAGCAATCCTAAACTGATTCAAATGCCCTGAAAGTTATTTTCCAGCACTTGTTCGCTTCCCACTTTATGCTCTGATTCCCACTGACGCGGATTGATTAAGTTGGTGGGCAAGGCTGTACGCCCTGCCGTCCAGCCCACAGTGGCCGTCTTAGGCCCTATGATTCCAAAGTCTGCCTAGCTCTTCCAATTATGCCCTCCATAGCCTTGACGAGTGACACTGGAACAGCGCTAATTAGGCTCCATCCTAACACGTCACATATGGCGCAATGTTCATGTGCACCTGACACACTATACGGGGAGTGCCTTAGCTTTATTGACATAAAATGAAACATTTAGCTGCATTCTTGATATGTGTTCATTATAGAAACTAGAGACTCATAACCGTGTGTAGGTTACATTTTTGTCTAACTGTAAAGACATGTAATTCTCATTCGCATTTACACCTTGTTTCCAGTTATACTGCATTTATTAACATGCATTGCATATGTAATCATGTATTCATTTATTCACTTTGCATTTATTCTGAAGTTCATGTGCATATATAATCATCTATTCAAAATGAATATTGAAATCCTTAACTAAAGTTAGCTTGACTAAAGGTCTTACCTTTGAAATGTATTGTTGCCAGCCTTGCGTATTCTTTCTTTTGCAGGTGTGTTCTCATGATTTCATAGCTAGAGAAAGGAGTATTGTTGTATTGATAGTGAGGCCTGAGAATACAAATCTTGGCAAGGACGTGAAGAACTAGCGAGCAGAAGAGGCCTCCTACTCATCGCGTATCAGGAGCCAGGAGATGCTAAGGTTGCAGAGACTGTCCAAGTTCGTGGGATAAGAGAGTTGAAGGATGTTGCTGATACCTACTGTGTGGGGGAGAACTTGGGGGTGACCATGCAAAAAGAGGCTTGGGTGACACCATTGGGTGTCTGGTGACGAGGGGGACATCCTGAAACATCTTGGTTATGCTTAGTCTCACATCGAGAGTTCAGAGCAGATCCTTTCCGACTGAGGGGTACAGACCTCTCTGTTTCCCTTGCAAGTGTGTAGCCTTATGCTAAGCACTTATTCTTTTTTTAGAAGACTTCTACTGGAATCTTCACTATGCTGACGCCTTCCTGCACTTCTGAATTCCTCCGAGACCTTTCCCCAATGACTCATGTGCATCTTAGATTTGGAACTTGGATTAGATGACTTTAGAATCTATTCATGTTTAGGAAGGAGGATTGGAGTTTCTTTAAGGAGCACCAGTTTCGAATTCTCAGTATCTGTATTGCTGTGACTGCGCTCATTGCCTGATTTATGCTGTTGAATCTGAAACTCTTCCAAAGTTTCAGCTTGCCAGTTGTAATTCTGTACCTCTATAATATGTTTTTGATTTGCATATATATTGGATTGATTGTTAACTTGTAAAAATCCCACGTAACTTCATTTACCGATTCCTGGTCCTCTTTCTGTGGCCAAATGGGCTACGCAGAAGTTGAATTGTCTTATTAATGCCAACATCCTTAGCCTCTCAGTCAACTAAAAGATTCATCAGATGAGAAACGGTAATCGCTTTCCTGCGCGCCGGCAACACAGATATTTAGGGGTTGCATTGAGGGGGCCTGGCCAGTTGGCCGGGAGCAAGATGTGTCAGTGAGGTGAGATGTGCAAACTTCGCTGGTCAGGTTGGCACAAAGCGTATGGGAGAACATGGCAGGCCCCTCCCTCAATTCTGTATGTAGCCAAAGGAATTCATTGTCCCCAGAACCCTCAGAACCAAACACTTTATCCCCCTTCCTAACTTGCACAGCTATCAGATTCAAGCAATCTTGGCGAGAAGCAGTAAGAGATGGAAGTGGTGGGGCAGGGAAGAGGGTGGAGAAATGGAAGCCAGGACTAGACTCAGTGGATCCATTTCACCCACCCCTTAAAGCTCTCTATTACAGCTGCCAAGACTCCTCACCTTCTTCACCCTCAATGATTGAAGCCAAGCAAGGGAGCCCTGGGCAGGGTTTGGCTCACCCATCAATGAAAATGACTAGGCACTACAGAACATCTTGGGGCATTCAGAGATTATTTTGTCAACTAAGCCTATCCCCTGAGAGGCTTTCAGGGGTGAATCTAATTAATACTCACAAATAGTTAACTATGAGTGGGGTCTCAGTCCATAAGAGAAGTGTATGCTCCAATTGAGTCCCCAACCACACATGGCCTCAAACTCAACTTTGAATCAGAGTCACAGTCTCACAGAGATCTGCCGAACCTCGTTGAGGTTACAATGCTAGAAATTGCCAAGCTGACAGAGGAACTAAATGCAACCAGACAAAAACTAGAGTTGATGTAACACTGAAACAGGTTAGGCCTTCTGTAAGGGCAATAGCTTCTCAGACAAGGAGTTAACAGTCCACTACTGCAGAGTAAGCACCTTCCTCTCCTTATTCTAGAAGGAATGTTGGGCCCAATGAAAGCAGGGCTGAATAAACTGTTGAGCAAAATTACCACGGTCTCTTAAAGAATTCATCTAATGGACGAAAGCCCAAAGTATCTCTTTTGATACCCAGTAGCAGAGCCCCACGGACAGAGACCAGAAACCTGTGGAAAAACCTCCTATGATCAGCATCTCTGAATAAGATGCAAAAGAAAACTTATTGGCAGAAGCTTCTGGGAGAATTAAAGTACTCAAATGTCAAATCAGAATGCCAGAGTTACTCTGCAAACAAAGTCCTCTATGCGTTCAATCAAAGACAACAAGACCTGGTCTTTGGTCAACAACCATAAAAGCATCACCATTTCCAATATACCCCAAAGAGGGGGCAAGGGGCCCCTGGACACCCCTATGTGTAAAAGCCTCTACTATCTTTGTAAGAAGGTGGGCCACACCTCACGCCTGGACCCAAGACCTCAATTTCACAATTAACATAAATATTCCCAAATGGGGCATGGACACAGACTGCATCGTGTTCGGATGTTCGAACAGTAGTGTTGTACCCTGCACATAGAGACACAGGAAACCTTGTTGTATATTCTGAAGTCTTCTTTATTAGTTCCAAGTGATATGAACAACTGTCCATTACATCTCTACTTCAACCCTGTTACTAGTCTTTACATCTCTTACACCAGCCCCACCAGGAGCAGCCTCCCTGCTGCTCAGCCCATCTCCAACTGTCATCCACTCATCCACACAGGCACCCAGGCATTCCATTCATCACATTCACACCAACATTCCATTTCCATCTCTCACTCTGGCTGAGCAGCAGGATACAGCTAGGCTGTGTAGCATTACATATCACAGTGAGGATATAACATTATCCCCTTTCTTATAAAAGAAAACAGAAAGTGTGAAGAAACAGGAAGGTAACTATAAACATGGCAATAAAATATACACTCACAGAAAATGTTAAAACTCATGGAAGCGAAGCAAAACAAAAGCTAATTCGCTAGAGTAGAAACTCTGTGAACCTGAAGGAAGGAAAAATATCGTCAAGCAATAATAAATACATAGCAAGCAATATACCCATCCTTCCCAAAAACAATTAGATTAAAAGAAAGTAGTGAAAGGTGGACCACACCCAAAGACCAACACCCGAGGCCAATGTCAGACAACAAGGGTGAGAACTACACCAAAAATACATATGTACCACAATATGGACAACACAGAGGGTACACACAGTGAGACGCAGGGCGACTTACACACTACAACACCTGAAGCGCAGGGTGACTTACACAGGACAACACGTGAGGCGCAGGGCGACTTACACACAGGACAACACGTGAAGCGCAGGGCGACTTACACACAACAACATCTGAAGCGCGGGGCGACTTACACAGGACAACACGTGACGCGCAAGGCGACTTACACACAACAACATCTGAAGCGCGGGCGACTTACACAGGACAACACAAAGAGACCCAAATATAATAGAAAACGGAAGCTCATACAAATGCCCACCCCCATGTAGAGGACACTAAAAAGGACTAAAACCCACCCTTACCCCTCACTTAAGGGATCAACTGTGATGTCCACCCACTCAGAAACTAGGACGTCCCAACCATTAAACAGCGTAAAACTGTGGCATCACGAAATATGAAAAATGAAACTTTTGATCTTTTTAATACAATTCCATCTACTGACTAATGACCTGTGCACCTCGCCGGTGAGCGATCTCTCACCCGAGTTGAACAAGGCTAGAAACTCGTAAGGGAACTTATGCTTACTAAAAACATGAGTAACTAAACCCATAAAAGTAGAAATGTAAACACAAATGTACTGAAAAGTAAGTATGACACATATTGACTAAACTTTATCTTATTACCCAAAATTCACATAACACTGTGTACAGAAATGACCAAGACTCATGGTACAAATCACACACGGATAATGTAAAATTTCATGCTCTAAGCCACCAAGAGATAGTCTGATCCAAGGTGTGCAAAAAACCAGAGAAATACCTTTCCTGCTCACAAACAGCACTGCAGCAAAATGCCCGCATAAAGATAGAGTGAGCCTCCATAAAGATAGTCTGATGCTGAAGATGCCAGTAGTAACTCACCATGGTTCCAACAGATCACATCCGACATACATGAAACGGAGTGTCACAAAAAAAAAAAAACATCCCACGAAGACAAATCCTCATGTTTATAAGCCGAAATTAAAATTTAGGCGGATAGTTATGGTAAAAGCCCAGCAATGTACACAAAACGCGTGTAAACCACATGCGGAATCTGGCACTACAGAGAGGATCGCCGAGGGATTAAAAACAAAAAAATACCCTTACTTTGCTGGAAAGCTCTTCTGCCACAGTGTCCTTTAAGCAGAAACCGCTACATAGCTGCCAGACGTCAGAACTCCCGCGCCGAAACTCGCTGGAACTCCAAGCTTCTACTTTCAACTAAACTTTATTTCATTCAGAAGCGAAGCAACGTGGTTGGCAACTCGGAACCAGCAAAGAAAGAACATAGTAGCCGCCAGCCACAAGATGGCGGCACGCTTTGAACGTCGCTGCAGAGTGGCTCACGGTGCATACAAGCACCAAAACGTCATAATAGCCGAGAAGCATCGCCAAAGCTGAGGCAGCCCAGCACGTCATAATGGAGAAGACGCAGGGCACAACATCGGAGGGACTGCACGCGACCAACTCGATGTAAAGAGGTAGGCGCATGATGCTTGGCTCGTGCCAGGATTTTTAAAAAATAAAAACAGCGGTTGAACTGCTGCAAATCTGGGGGCAAGACTGGGACCACAATAAAAATAAAAATAAACTTACCCCCATGCTTGCACAAGTAAAGTGAATAGCTGAGAAGAGTTTTTCCTCACGGCCTCTACAACAGACTGTCCACACCTTAACTTGTGCTTGCGCAAAACACAAGTGCATTAGTGTGAAAGAACCCATGTGAAAGGATCCCATAAGCACCAAGATCCATCTCGACATGTTCCATGTAGCTCCAGACTTCACAAAGACAAAGAAGATTTGTAGCCTTCTTCATAGAGTCACTGTGGAAAATCTTGCATTGTTAGCTGTAACTTCCACACACTTGTAAATTTCACTCCAGGTTGCAGGAAGGCCGTTTTAAACCACACCGTTTGTGTATGGTACTTGTGAATACATTCACTGAGTTAGTGCAGCCACAAATCCTTTGAAGCAAGAGTGTGGTAGGGGTGAGACCAAATCCAAATGTCCCCTAACATGACAGACCATACTTGTAGTCAACTCATACATCTTGTTGTGACTTCATGCTTTTCCTTAGAAGTAGATTGATGTGGTTGGAAAACCAGATGTTGCTGTAGAGACTACTCCTCCAACTCACAGAATCCTTTGTAATGTACCTTAGGAGTATTGCAGGCTGTAATGTCCGTTGGTAAAGACACATGTCGGTGGGGCTGTCCGTTGGCAAGGACACTGGTGGGGCTGGCATGCCTGTTGCTCCATACCAGACACTCTTTACTTTGTTTCAGGTTGATTTCTTCCATCGAGGTTCTCAGGTTTCTTTTGGTCTCTTGGTTACAGTAGTCTTTACTTTTTCCTGGTTACTGTACCATCTTTAAGTACGCTGGGTCCAGGTCCGCTCGTCGCCAAATAAATGTTGTACCCTGCACATAGAGACACAGGAAACCTTGTTGTATATTCTGAAGTCTTCTTTATTAGTTCCAAGTGATATGAACAACTGTCCATTACATCTCTACTTCAACCCTGTTACTAGTCTTTACATCTCTTACACCAGCCCCACCAGGAGCAGCCTCCCTGCTGCTCAGCCCATCTCCAACTGTCATCCACTCATCCACACAGGCACCCAGGCATTCCATTCATCACATTCACACCAACATTCCGTTTCCATCTCTCACTCTGGCTGAGCAGCAGGATACAGCTAGGCTGTGTAGCATTACATATCACAGTGAGGATATAACAAGTAGCCTACCTATTTTCCAGAAAAGATGTCAGCCGACAATGCCCTTGTCTTTGACAATGATATCACCTGTGTGACAAAAGCGGCTGAAGACTGGCAGTTACACATCTCAAAGTCCCCACCATGAGATGGACCACAGCCAGGCTGAGCAACCTACTTGTTTACTGTAGGAAAGCGCCCCTTTTTGCATGGTTACCCCCCACTTTTTGCCTTACATCTGATGCAACCTGACTTGTTGTGCCCTAGGTCCCTGCCAATCAGGTTCCCAAGGCTTGTGTTCTTTCCCAAACCTGTACCAACAATTGGCACATCTCTGGCCACATGTAAGCCCCTTGTAACAGGTACCATGGGTACCAAGGGCACTATGACCAGGGAAGGAGTCTAAGGACTGCAGCACCTATTGTGTCACCCTTATAGGCCCGGCACCTTAACACCCACACACTGCCATTGCAGGCTGCATGTTTTGATGCAGAGAAAAGTGAAGAGTCGACATGGCACACATCCCTGTGTGCTATGCCTACAACCCACTGACTGAGGCCTAAGTAAGTCACCCCTCTAGCAGGGTGCACTAGCCCTCAGGTGAGGGTACAGTGGCATGAGTCTTGTAGCCCTACAGTGTCTAAGTCCATTCTTAGACATTGTAAGTGTAGTAAAGTCATAAAGATTATATGGTCTGGGAGCTGGTCATTACGAACTCCACAGTACCATAATGGCTGCACTGAAAACTGAGAAGTTTGGTATCAAACTTCTCAGCACATTAAACCCAAAATGATGCCAGTGTGGGATTTAATGTAAAATGCACTCAGAGGGCATCTTAGAGATGCCGCCTGAAAAACGACCAGCCCTGGTGCGGTTCCTGAATGGCTGCCAGCCATTTGCCACCACCAGATAGGTTTCTGGACCCCTGGGTTAAGAGCCTCCGCTCTCTGGGTCCAGAGACAAAGCCCATCCTGGGCAGAGGTGTCATGCCTCCTCCCCCAGGATAGGCTGGGTCCACGAAGGGGAAGCTGCAAAGGCCTGTTGCCTTTTGAAGCTGTCCCTGCCTTTTGCTGCCCCCAGAAACTGGCCCCCACCGGTTCTGCCCTCACTTTGTGCAGGAGAATCGGTGGGAAAACCAAGCTACGAAGATAGGGGTGCCCATCTTTGCCAAATCCACCCCTCAGGTGGGGGAGGCGAGATGAAGCACACATCCCAGTCACCTCCATCTTGAAGATGAGGGGACTCAGCCAATTAGGGACAGGCTCATTCTCACTCTCACTGTGTACACTGGTGGTGTACCCACCACAAGGAAGGGACCCATTGGTCCCGACCTGCACACCCCTTTAAACGCCCCTAAATCTAGTATTTAGGGGCAACTCTGAACCTTGCCTCCTCAGATTCGAGGAAGAAAGTAGAAGGACCGAAGAGCCGTGCTGACCCAGAAAAAAGAGGACAACTACTGCTTTGGCCCCAGCCCTACCGGCCTGTCCGCCTCTGACCTGCCTACAGTGAAGAAACCGGTATGTCCAGCAGCCCCCCAGAGCCCAGAGGACCTGCCCTGCAATCACCTTACAGACTCTGTCTCCCGTGAGCTACAGATTTGCTCAACAAAGACTCCAAGACCAGAATCCGGATTTAGGCGACTCCGCAATTCTGCACCGCTCTGCACCCAACGCCCGTGGCACGAGTTCGAGTGGCCCAACACCACAAGGAGGTCTCCTCAATGATCCTGACCTGGGATCTGGTGATCCCGACCTCCCTCAAGCTTCAAGACGACACCTGCAGCCTCAACCTGAAGGGTCTCCCAGACCTCGACCGGAGCTGGTAAGAAAACCCGACGCCAGGAGACACCCCTGCACCCGACGTCCCGCGGCCTTGGGTGGCCCAACCGACGGGGTCCAGGCATCCCCCAAGATCACAACTTACCTCTCCAGCTGGTGGTAGCCTTTAGAAAGTCTCCCTGTCTGAGCTTGCAGCAACTTACCGAACTGAAGGTCTCCATTGAAAAGCACAGGGTCCCCAACGTCTTTTTGGCACCCTGCACCCGGCCACCCCAGTGCCGCTGGTGTTGCAGCTCCTGTGCTGGTCGTTGGCCCCTGCAGCGCTGATCTTAACCCCAGGAGCTTTGCTCCCACACCGAGTGGGATGCTCGTCAGCGCACCCTAACCGAAGGCCCCATTGGCTAACATTGGGCCCCTGCACTCTGCACCTGGCCGCCCCAGTGCTGCTGGTGGTGCAACTCAAGTGCCCACCTAGACCTTGGGGAACCTTGGTCCTAACCCCCAAAACTCCCACTCGTAAGTCGTGTACTTCCCTGAGAAGCCACTAACAATTTTTCTCCCATAGGAACACATGTTATGATATTTTGTGCCTAAAATGTTCAAAGTGTTGAACTGATGTTTGTATGGGGAAAAGAGAGCTGAAACTGAAAAGTATAAAAGTCTTACTTACCTTGTATTGTGAGATCCTATGGTGTGGTGTCTAGGCATACCACCCCAGTATTCAAAGTAATCCAAAAGTAACTAAAAAGTATTCTGAAAGTAATTACTGTGTAATTCAAACTGCATTTTAAAGTGATACAAACCTGTAACAACTGCAAATCCATCCTCAATTGCATTTCTGTGTAAAGGTTTACCCCTGAAAGTATATTTTACCAACCTGTGCCAAGTGCTGCTTGGTTCTAGAAATAAAATACAAGTATACCTATTTTATAGTTAACCAATTGGTCTGGATTCAGCCTCTGAGTGTGTGTGTATCAGACTTGAATGAGTGAATACAATAAATGGTTAACCGCCCTCTGGATAAGCCTAACTGCTCGCCCACACTAGCACAAAGGGAGCTGTTAGTACTTACCTAATTTAGCCTCCGCTGTACCTCTGGGGACTCCTGGACTCTCTGCACACTATACCTCACTTTGGTATAGTTCATGCAGAGCCAGCTTCCTACATTTACCCTACCCTGTCCTTACTTTTATGATTTAATTTTCATTCCCTATTTGCACTTTCCTTCTTTTCTCTCTTGTATGTCATTGCTATTGTTATAAGGAAATGTCAGAATCTGGCAAATTAAAATCGAAACTCAGGTCACCACTAGGTTTCTTCAGAAGAGGACTAATGAGGCCTGTCTTTAGGGACTTTGGGAGATAGACCCTTCTCAGTGTGACATTTATGATTTGCAACCAAAGCTAGCAACAGACGTTGGAGCATTCCATATCTAGAAACGCTGCAGTTGTTGTCTGATGGGAAATGTGCAGTTTTATTATTAGCAATGGCTCTCTTTTCTTCCTGTGTTTGAGGTAATGGGGGAAAGCGATCACATTTACGGAGAAAGTGTCTTGGTGAAACTGCTACCTTCTCCCTCCAAAAGGGGTGTGATTGTGGCTGTGTCCAACGTAACTACTAGCATTTTGTTGCAGTAGTAGGAGGCTAAGTTATTACATTTTTATATAATGGGGGGAGACAGGCCATACCCTGTGGATAGTTTTTGTGTACTCTTAAAGAGATTGATGTCTGAAGTTTTATTTTAGGAACAATGGTTTTGTGTTCTATATACTTTGCTTGTATACTTCACTGACAAATGTAAGTTTAAAGAGGTTGGTAGCCTCCAATGCCTCCCTGAGGCTTGTATGGTTTTCCATGTTGTTTTATGTCACTTTATAATAACATACGTTTTTCTTGGCTCTCTTCAGTATTGAGGAGATGAGAGCTAGCTTACTGATTAACCTTGAGATCAGATTGGAACCCTTTACTATCTTTGTCTGTGAGTGAATGATAGTGAATGAGACTGAGTGAGAGCGACTGAGTGTTAGTGTGTTTGAGAGTGTCAGTGAGAGTGAGAGTGAAAGTGAGTGAGAATCAGTCAGAGAGTGTGAGTATGAATAAGTGGAAGTGATTGCAAGGGAGTGAGAGGAGTGTGAGAGAGTAAGGAGTCAGTGAGGGAAGATTGTGAGAGAGTGGAAGTTAGTTAGGGGTGTAACAATCAATGCTGCAGTAGGTGCAGTTTCACCATGGACCAGAGAAGTTGTGAGTGAAAGGGTGTGCGTGAGTGTGTTTGTGAGGGAGAACCGGTGATTTTGAGTGTGTTTGTGAATGACAATGAGTGGCAGTGAGTATGAATATGAATGAATAAGCAAGAGAGTGCGAGTGAGTTAGAATGAGTGGCTTGGCGATTCACTGAAAGAGGGAGTGAGTATAAGCGAGTGCGTAAGAGTTGTGCGAGTGCATGAGTGTGTTTGTTAGCATGTTTTGTGCTTGTGAGTCTGCCGCTGACCTTGGAATACATGAGATAATTCTTGGCTGATAGGGGCACCCAAGGTAACATGCTGCTGCTGGCATATTGGAGGTAATTCTTGGCATAAGGGAGGTCACACCTCGCAAAATGCCGATCATGGCATACTAGAAGTACTACTTGGCATATGAGGACACCTATGGCAGCATGCTGGTGCTGGCACAATGGAGATAATCATTGGCACAAGGGAGGACACAAGTGGCAAAGTGCAGACCCTGAAATACTGAAAGTAATTCTAGGCATAAGGGGACACCTAAGGCAAAATGCTGTGCTGGCATACTGAACATACTTTTGGGACTCAGCGAGGGCAGCCATAGCATCTTGGGCGTGGCGGGTCGTGTTGAGGGAAGCAAATCATGAGTAAATACTGGCCCTGATATAGTGAGGTGATTTGTGGCATATGAGTCACTAGTGGTATATGGGTAGCATCAATGGCAAAACTATGGTACTGGCATACTGTATGTAATTCTATGCATAAGGGTGTACCCATGGCAAAGTGCTGGCACTGGCACATATAACATATATGGAACCCCCAAGGCAAATTTGAAAAGAATGGGATAAATTTGAGGCAAGCATAACAATGATCACTTTGAAGGTTCACCAGCCGCCACTGGGTTTTAGGGATCTGAGGTGTGTTAGCGGTGATGTTCGTGGGGGAATGCTCGGAAGTGTTGAGGTGTATATGGCTGTTGGGCTCTTAAAGGCAGGGCTGTTGAGTGAGAACAGAAGTTCAGTCCCTGGGTAAAAGGTGCTTGTGGAGAGAGATATAGAGAGTGTGGTTGCAGACTTTGTATTATCTCACACAGGTGAGACAGTTTAGTTTGGTATGAAGCAGGTAGTTTTGGGAGTGGATAAGAGAGCCCTGTCCTGGTCAGTTGTAAGTCATTTTAAGCAGGCACCTCTTTTCTAACTCATGCTTATGGTTGAGTGAGTCGTTCTGCAGTGAGTCAGCTTGTGTGTGGGTATGTGTGTTGGACCTGGACGTTGGTTGACAGAGGGTGACTGTATTAAGCACTACCTTCATTTATGCTAGCACTATGCTGTCTGGTTTCATTCTTGAGGTACGTGAGTGATAAAGACGAAAGACGGAATTATAAATTTTAAGTGCACAAGGAATTGCCAACTGATTCCATAGTTTATGTGCTAAAACCAAGAACGTTCTGTCCCCTTGGTGGGTTCATCTCAGGTGGGGGACAGTAACTAGAAAGGCAGAGTGCGGTGGCCTCACCTTCTGAGGAGCAGTAGGAAGAATCTTCCATAGGAGATGTAGGGACATATTTACAAGCCCCTCTCACCACAGGAACGTCACTTTTAGTGACATTCCTGTGGCGATATGTGCTTTGCCTTATTTACAAGGCAGCATTAATCCATTAACGTGGCTAAACGCCGCCTTGTAAATAAGGCACCCTTTCACGCTATACTTACAGGGGCGTAACACAAGCCCCCGCAGCCCCCGTGGTGCGGGGGGCCCCCAAGCTCCAGGGGGCCCCCTCAGCACAGCACTCGGGCTGCAGAGCTCCTGATTGAGCCCGGAGGGGGCCCCTCCACGTGCCTTGCAGGGAGGCCCCCTCGAGTTTCGTTACGCCAGTGTATACTTAGCGTGAAAGCGGAGAACAATGGGTGCTGAGGTGGGCGTTCAACCGCAACACCCTTTGATTCTGACGCTTACCCCTATTTACAAGGGAGGCGTAAATAGGAGGCAGCACCAAAATTAAGACCAGGAAAAACCTGGTCTTAAACAGGCGCAACAGGGAGAAATTTTTAATTTCTCCTCGTTTTTGCTGTTTCCATGTGTGCTGTGTTGTGCAGCACAAATAGAAACAGCAAAAGGCCTTTGATTGTTTATGTGCAGGAAGGTGACACTTCGTGCACATAAACAATCAATCAAAAAAATGACGTTTTGCAACTTCTTCGTGTGCTGCATTAAGCAGCACACATAGAAGTTTCAAAACACCATTTAAAGATTGTTTATGTGCAGGAAGGGACACCTTCCTGCACATAAGCAATCTTCCCCTCAATGCAGGCACCCTTGCACTATGGTGCAAGGGTGTCTGCGTTGGTACTAGGCTGCTAAAGTTAGCGCCAGCACAGGGGGAAATGCAGGGTTGCACGATATTGTTGTAAATATGGTGCAGCCCGGGGCGTGGCCTGACAGCATGGCCGCCTAGACGTGTCTTAGGCGAGCTCCGTGCGGTGGCCCGATGTACTTTAAAATCCTGCATTATCCTTGCCTTGTACCGATCCCGATCTGAAGCCTGAGCTGAAGCGGACCCCAGGCAGCTATCGTTACGACTGCGGAGGTAAATACGAACCAGCATTGGTCGGATTAACGGGACTGCCGGAACTGCGTTGCGGCGCCATCTTGATCTGGGGGAGTTCGGGACGTGAGCCTGAAGAGGAGTGCTGAGTGCCCAGAAGCCCAGGGACTCGTACCGTGAACCGGGCGAGGTGTGGTGAGCGGACCCGGTGCTCTGAGGTGACGGTCCTGATCCCGCAACTGTATTGAAGCACACGCTGCGCCATCGGTAGACTGCCGGAGTTCCGAAGCGGAGACTAACACCCAGTGACGGAGGAGCCCTCCGGTCTCTGCCCCTGTGTGGAGCAGCCGGGGGAGACATGGCATCCAACGATCGGAGCCTGCCGTGCGGCGATCTGGACCCGATCTGGCTAGACGGTGAGAGCCTTTCCCATGCGGGCCGAGTGGTGGGGATCCTCTGCTCGAGTCCCCAGGTGAGGAGAAGCTGCTGACTGGGCCTCGCCTTGCGTTGTATGGTGAGCGGACCCCCAGCGCAGGAACCGAGGAATTAAGATGACGGGTGCAGTCACCGGGCTCCAATCGGCCCACAAACAGTGCAAAGCCAACGCCGCACTAGTTCCAATTAAATACTGGTTGGGCTCCCCCGGCATTAACTTACAGCAGACGTGACTCAGCTGTACAGGGGAACTACGAATATTGCACTTTCCCGTTTCACCTGCATTACCTGGCCATACTCTGCTCTGGACCGCAGGTGTGAACTGCACTTAGCGCAAGGCGGGCCCCTGCATGCAATTTTGTCATTGGGAGCCGTGTGATCTGCTGTGAGGAACCCCACAGCATAATTGGGGGAACATATTGGCGGCTTCTGTAGGTGAGAAGAATTGTGAGGTGCACATTGCGGGACAGATGCGCCCTGGAGCGGCGTGATCCCGAGGCAGCGCATGATTGTGGTGTATGGTGGACGACGATTTGGACACTGATTGCGCTGACTTGGGGTTCCACCCTTATTCAGGAAAAGAGGGGAGTTCCCTCCTGGGGCCCTTTGTCACGATCCCACGGCTGATTGCCTGGCGCTGCTGAGCAGCGGCTTAAAGAACTGACTGAACGTGAAGGCCAGGTTACACACAGTGTGGCCCGAGCTCCAGCTGCAATTATACCGGAGAAAAAAGCTGTGCAGAGAGGTGAAACGATCGTATTCCAGGCAAGACTGTAGATCACTGGAGAGGCGCTTTGGTTGTTCCCCCAGCGGGAGGCGTTACACAGGACGTGATCCCGGCCAGCCCCCTGAGTGCCATGGGGAAGGACAAGCCAGCGAAATTGCAAACAAATAAAATATTGAACTGTGCCCAGCCGGTCTTCCAAGGTCCTGAAGATACCACTGGGAACCAAGCAATAGACAGGATTACTCTGGAAGGGGGGGCTGAGGAGGCACCGACACTGATGGATGTACTATGCGCCGTCCAGTCCACTAGAGATGAGATGATTAGAAAAATTGACGCTGTGGTCATAGATGTCAACCTCCTGCGCTGTGACCTTCGGAAGTTTTCAGACAGGGTAACGGTCACGGAAAAAGATACAGACGCATTGAAAGAAGAAGTTAAAAGCCTTAGCGCCACGGTGGTGGAATTGAAGCGTCAAGTAGTTAAACTCAATGACCGAGCGGAGGACTCTGAAAGTCGGTCACGAAGGGGGAATCTACGTTCTGTGGGTTTTCCGGAAAAGGCAGAAGGTTCCGCAGTGGACCTATTTTTGGAGGATTGGATCGCCCGAGAGATGGCCCCTAAACAGTTATCGAAGTTCTTCAGTGTGGAGAGGGCGCATCGTGCGTTGGCGGCCCCCCCGAGGCCTGGAGCGCCCCCTCGTGCTATCATTGCAAAGTTATTTAATTTCAGAGATCAAGACCATTTGCTCCAACTCTCTCGCAGCGGACGACGGTTCTTCTTTGAGGGCCATTCTATTAGAGTGTATCCGGATTACACGCAGCGAGTTCAAGAGCAGAGGAAGACCTTTGCGGCAATTAAACGGCGACTTCGAGATTTAAACTTGAAATATAGCCTTATGTTCCCGGCGAAGCTCCGGGTGGTGAGTGAAGGCCGCGTCAATCAATCAATCAATCAGGGGTTTGTAAAGCGCGCTACTCACCCGTGAGGGTCTCAAGGTGCTGGGGGGGGAGGAGCGGCTCCGGATCAGTCGAAGAGCCAGGTCTTGAGGTCCTTCCTGAACGTGTGCAGGGTCGGGGAGCGTCTGATGTTCACAGGGAGCTCGTTCCAGGTCTTGGCAGCGATGTAGATGAAAAGCTCTCGCGCCGGTTTTGGTTCTGCGGATGCGGGGGACCTCGGCCAGGCGAGGTCGGCGGAGCGGAGGCTCCTCTTGGGTACGTGGAAGGATACTCTCTCGTTGAGGTATTTGGGTCCGATGTTGTTGAGGGATTTGTAGGCGTGGGTGAGGAGTTTGAAGGTGACCCTCTTCTCGACGGGGAGCCAGTGGAAGCCTCGTAGGTGTTGGGTCATGTGCTCGTGACGCGGTGTCCGGAGGACGAGTCTGGCTGCAGCGTTCTGGATGGTTTGTAGTTTGCGTAGAAGAGTTCTGTTGATTCCGGCGTAGAGGGCATTGCCGTAGTCCAGTCTGCTGGTTATGAGTGCGTGTGTGACGGTCTTTCTGCAGTCAGGGGGGATCCATTTGAAGGTCTTACGGAGGATGTGAAGGCAGTTGAAACTAGTGGAAGCGACTGCGCTGATCTGGAGGTTCATGGAGAGGGAGGAGTCAAGGATGATGCTGAGGTTCCGAGCGTGGTCTGTCGGGGTGGGTGGGCTCCCGAGGGCGGAGGGCCACCAGGTGTTGTCCCAGGCGGAGGTGCAGGGTCCGAGGATGAGGACCTCGGTCTTCTCTGAGTTGAGCTTCAAACAGCTGTCTTGCATCCAGGCTGCCACATTCTTCATTCCTTCCTGGAAGCAGAGTCTGGTGTTTTCGGGATTCTTCGTGAGTGAGAGGATGAGCTGGGTGTCGTCGGCGTAAGATACGATGCTGAGCCCATGCTGTCTGACGATGGCGGCGAGGGGGGCCATGTAGATGTTGAAGAGCGTGGGGCTGAGTGATGCTCCCTGGGGTACTCCGCAGTTGATTTCCGTGGGTTTGGAGAGGAAGGGAGGGAGTCGAATCCTCTGGGTTCTGCCGGGGAGGAAGGATTGGATCCAGTCGAGGGCGGCTCCTTGTATCCCAGCGTCGTGAAGTCTGGCTGCGAGTGTGCGATGCGAGACGGTGTCGAAGGCTGCGGAGAGGTCTAGAAGGATGAGGGCCGCAGTGTGTCCCTGGTCTAGTAGCATGCGGATGTCGTCAGTGGCGGCGAGGACGGTGGTCTCGGTGCTGTGGTTGCTGCGGAATCCGGATTGGGAGTGGTCTAGGATGGAGTTCTCTTCGATGAAGGCGGTCAGCTGGGTGTTCACGAGTCTCTCGGTGACTTTGGCCGCAAAGGGGAGGAGAGAGATGGGCCGGTAGTTTTTCAGGTCCATTGGGTCGGCCGTTGGTTTCTTGAGGAGGGGTTTCACCTCCGCTCGTTTCCAGTCATCTGGGCAGATGCCGGATCTGAGGGAGGTGTTGATCGTCCGTCCTAGTTCGGGTGCGATGACAGCGGCGTCCTGTTCTTTTTCTCAGCAGAAGAGGCGAGAGACTGGTTGGATGCTAGGGCCCCGGAGGGACGGCGGTTGGTCCCTTCTACGAGCTCTGGTGAGACACCTTCCTTACAGTCCTCATTGGGAGGTCGCAGACAGTCCACCCGCCAAAAACCGCAAAGGAGAACAATGAGCCTGGGCCGTGTCACGGTCTGTCGGGATGGGACATTACATGCTTCGGACTCGGAGGTGGTTCCGGACTCTATAGAACCGACGCCAGATCTTGTGCAGGACGACGGGGGGCCAGGCAGTGGTCATGAATAACCTTTTCCGAGCTGAACACTGACTGCTGAACTGTACAGATAAGGTGGCCTCGAGTAATTGATAACAAATGGTCCTGAGAAATGGGAAGGTTTTACTTTTTCTGCAATGCCTGGGAGGTTGTATTCCGAAATGTAGGGGTAACTTCTTAACCTTCTAATCTCCTCTTATTTTCATTTGCATATACAGGTTGAGAGCCATCCTGATGTACATCTCAAAATTTTGAATATTGTGTGGCCGCCGAAACAGCGACGCCCCCACCAGAGACCAGGTCCGCCGGGGTAGCTTGAGAGCAATCTCGCGCCTCGACGTTACTGGTTCTCTTGCACAGCGTTCACTTAAATGTACATATTGATATCTTGGATATGGCTAACTTGGGTCACGACCCTAGAGCAGCTGTGCAGACATTGAGGTATTGGTGGGGATGGGGGGGAGGGGGTGGTTTGGGGAGGTGTGTATTGTTTCTTATGGGGATCATTTACTGAGCATGTGAATCTTTACTACTGCCCGGGGGTGGGGGGAAGGGATTGCAATGTTTGTTTTTCGAATGTTGGTTTGTTTGTTGGGGAATTTTTCAGGTCACGACATATTATGCCATGGTACACGGATTTTGGACTATACGGGAGGGAAACTCTATCGGGGGTGTGATATACGTCAAACACTTGTTACAACATCATCATGACAGCACAGACGCTGCGATTTCTTAGCTGGAACGTCCAAGGGTTGGCAACCCTAGATAAGCGTCGTAGAATACATGCTTTCCTGAAAAGATATAAAATAGCAATAGCAGGGCTGCAGGAAACACACTTCTGGGGAAATACAATAGCGAGTCTCCGTAAACGGTGGAGGGGACAGTTATATGCCACATCATATTCTGGGTTTGCACGTGGGGCACTAGTGTGGGTGGCACCTGGAGTTCCTTTTCACCATATCCAGCATGTGCTAGGCCCTGAGGGGCGGTATGTTATTGTGTTTGGCAGATGGGAAGGAAGGGAGATCTGCATTATTAACGTTTATGCCCCCAATCTGGATTGCCCTGATTTCTACCCGGCTGTTTTGAAAGCGGCGACTCCCTATATAGGTGCTGAGATCCTCCTCTTTGGAGATTTCAATTGTGTGTTTGATGGACATTTAGATAGAGAGCCCCCAAAGGAGCGTACTAAACCCCGTATGGTGAACTCCCTCCCTGATATACTTCAGGGTATGCATCTGAGAGATGAATGGAGAGCCCGCCATCCCAATAGAAGAGAGTTCTCTTGTTTTACTCCAGTGCCTAATACCTTTTCCCGTGTTGACCACTGTTGTCTTTCGGCGGGCCTTTCGGCTGCAACTGAAGCCATTTCCTATTTGCCGCGTTATATGTCGGATCATGCTCCGCTGTTGATAACAGTCTCAAGCGGACCGGGTCGCCCGTCCATTCCACTCTGGAGACTGCGGGCGGAGGCCCTTATGGACCCCCCATATGTGCATACAGAGGCGGAGGCTATTCGACATTATTTCGCTGAAAATTGGGGTTCCGCCTCCACTAGAGCCACTGAATGGGAGGCATTAAAGGTTGTGATTCGGGGAGTCTGTATGAGGACTACCTATGGGGTCCAACACCAACTCAATGCCGATATTGATTCCTTGGAAACAAGATTAAAAACCATAGAGACCACACTCTATAAGACCCCGGCTGCTATGCCTGAGTGGACACGGGTTAAAGGGGAATTACTTGAGGCTTGGTCCCGCTTGGAGAAGCATAAATACACCACTTATAGGCAATGACTCTATATGGAGGGCGACAGATCGGGAGCACTTCTAGCTCGACTGATTCGTACTGAAACAGAACAGGTACCGGTGCTTCAACTTCGTAATGATAAGGGGGAGGTGGTGCACACACAAGCTGCGATACTTACATCATTTGCGACTCACTTACAACAGACATGTACGGCGGCCCCCCTAGTCCGATCACAAACCTTGCCAGACTATCTAGGCGCAGCGACTCTGCCTACCCTTGAGGAGTCGGACGCTGAGGCCTTAAGGGGCACCACTTACTAAGGAGGAGGTGTTAACTGTAATTAAGAGCCTGCAGTCAGCAAAATGTCCTGGCAGTGATGGCCTCCCGACTGAGTTTTATAAAACGTTTGCCCCTCAGCTGGTGGATCATCTCCTAGAAGTGTACAATGAGGCTCTCGAGAGGAGGGTACTTCCTGCTACCATGATGGAAGCTCTGGTGTCCATGGTTTCTAAACCGGAAAGAGATCCCTTGTCCCCCACTTCTTATAGGCCCATATCTCTTTTAAATGTTGATGAGAAGATACTTAGTGGAGTGCTGGCTGCGCAAATCCAACCATTTATGACCCGACTGGTCCATCATGACCAGGCAGGTTTTATTCCTGGTCGAAATACTACACATAACTTAAGACGACTTGCACATATTTGGCACGCACCGCAACTACAAGACATGGATTGGGCCTTGTGTCTCTTAGACATTAAGCAGGCCTTTGATACGGTTGAATGGGAGTATATATGGGCAGTACTTGCTAAAATGGGGTTGGGGGACAAATATTGAGCTGGTTGAAGCTTCTTTACATTAGACCGACGGCGCGGATCCGACTGCGCAACCAAGTATCAGACAGTTTAGAGCTCCAGAGGGGTACTCAACAGGGTTGCCCCCTGTCGCCGCTCCTTTTCGCACTGGCGATGGAGCCATTGGCGACTGCGTTGCGACACAGGATGGCGCGGTGGGGTGTTCCGTTAGGTCCAACGGTGCACATAGTGTCAATGTATGCTGATGATACACTGGTGTATCTTCACCATCCCAAGGAGGCGGTCCCGGAGCTCCTTTGGGAGTTCACTGCTTTTGGTGTGCTATCAGGCCTTTGCTTTAACCCGGGGAAATCCAAGCTTTTCCCTATGGGAAACCTGAGGGATAAAGAAGAAAGTGAATTACCCATTGTGGGGATAAGCTGGGTCACAGACTCGGTGCGATACCTTGGGATCCGGTTGATACACACACAGGAGGCTTATTTAGAACATAACATGGGACGATGTGTAGAGGGTATCCTCAAATCAGTGGAGTTCTGGCGTACCTTATCCTTATCACTGATGGGACGTGTTGCCCTGATTAATATGGTGGTCCTCCCGAGGTGCTTATATGTAATGCAGAACTCGCTCTATCGTATATTGCGGGAATACTTTCTCCAGTTGGACCGTCTGTTGGTTGACCTATTGTGGGGAAGCAAACGGAAGAGGGTGGGGTTGCGCACATTGCAGAGAACTTGGGAAAGAGGGGGACTGGAGGTTCCTAGATTGGATTTCTATTATATGGCAGCGCAGCTCCAACATGCCGTACAGTGGCTCGATGAGTATGATAATTGGGAAAAACAGTTATTGAGGGGTACACACCAGGATATTCCTCTCCCAGACTTCCTAATGTTGGGATCGCGCATGCCCAGACAACTCCCATATATTGTTAGACATGTGGCCTCCTCCTGGGAATCTGCAGTTAAGATAGCCATACGTCCAGCGCCCTATGCCCCTGAAGTCTCTCTGTGGGCAGTAGTCCCGTTCGGGCAAATTAGCCAAATTATGTCCATCTCCAGATGGGTGGAGGGAGGCTGTCGGATGATGGGCGATCTATATTTGAATCAGCAATTTCTAACCAGAGAGGAGGCGGAATCTGCATTTGACCTGGGCAGGGGTCAATATCTTCAGTATGCGAAGATTTCAGCGTTAGCACGGGGGATTTGGCCGGTGTTCCCGGAGGAGCCACCCATAGCCGCCACCCTTCAGGCACTTGTGACTCTGTCTGGGGGCCGTAGACTGGTCTCTCATATCTATTGGGCACTGAGAGCGGATCTCAAAACACGCCCGCTTCCGATCCAGGCCAGGTGGGATGTAGTATTGGAAGTGCCCCTTACAGATTCCGAATGGAAAAGGGTGCACGAAGGGGTTAAACAAATCAGTTCCAATACTAGATTTAAACTCGTCCAATTTAATGTTGTTCATCAAACTTATTTGACCCCGCGGGGGCTTCATAAAATATACCCGGATCGTTCCTCCTGTTGCCCCCGATGTGGTTATAATGACGCCCCATTCTTGCATATGTTATGGGAATGCCCGAGGCTGCAATTTTTGGGGAACTCCATACTGGAGCGTTTGCGACAGGTCACGGGATGGACGCTACCCCAGTCCATAAAGGAGGTACTGTTGGGTCTTCTCCCCTGTCCCAAGGGGAAGAAGCTTACTCGTAGATTTCTCCAACTGGGATTAGGGCTGGCCAAGAAAAGGATGGCGATTCACTGGTTGAGCTCCCAGCCCCCCAAGGTGGAAAATTGGGCCAAAGATCTAAGGGAATGGGCGACAGAGGAATTAATTTGAATGAAGAGAGTCAGGAGAGATGAAAAGTTGGAAGAAGTTGCTAGAGCCTGGTATATCTTGATATCGGCGGTCCCACTAGAGGAGGCCGCTGGAACGCAGGGGTCGGAGGAAACATACATAGACCAAGTAGAAGCTGAACTGGAGGTACAGCAATCAGGCACTCTCATGTTGAACACACAGTAATCAATCTGTCATTGAGGGTGGTCGGATGACGTGACACATGGCAAGGTTGGAGAATTCTATACATGTGACCCGGGAGGGAGGGTTTGTTTATAGAGTTATGGTCTTATGATTTGTTTATTGGGACATTTCAATCCTCTAAATGCACTGTAAAGAGTATTGGTGCAGATATCTGCTGTTAGTATATTCTTTCTAGTCAAGGAGGTATTGCTTCTTTTATAAATATTTTTCCATTACAATTTTTGCTAAATCTAGAAAATGTTGAGACCACATTGTACTGTTATTTTCCAAGAATGTACTGTGCTGGGATGTTGATGTATCTGTACTGATTTTCTGATGCCGGAGGATTTAAACCCTCAATAAATAAAAAAAAGTTAAAAATATATATATATATATGGTGCAGCCCTGCGTTTCAGAGGACGGCGGAGTGCGGCATTAAGCCAGGAAGGCTAACGCTGGGCTCCACCACTTCTCTAGTAAATATGCCCCGTAGTTTTCCAGGGAAAGTCCTTTGTTGAAGCAGAAACTAAGATTGTAGACCATACTACAGGGAGAGGATGACATTCTATAGATTATTGTGCCACAGATTAACACCTCAGATTCATGATAATTGAGTTTTAACCTGTAAATAAGCATCCAGGTGTGGATGGTAAGATAGGGGTGGAGAAGAGTGAGCTATATGCATCATAGTCAGTGGAGAAGAGTGAGCTATATGCATCATAGTCAGTGGAGAAGGTAGACGTGGTACAGCTCTTAAAGTCTCTAGTTATAGCTGGAGCATTTGGAGCCTTCGGGGGATTAAGTAATGTGGTGAAGATATGGGGTTGATGTACAAGGGCGGGATCGTGACCTTCCCATTTTAATACAAGCTGATGAGTAGCTCACATTTCTGGTTATGGTAACCTGAGATAGAAAGGACCTAATTTACAATATTTTGTCATAGGGCAGTGCTGCAAGCCTTCCTGCTGCCCTACGGCAAAAGAAAAGGGCAGGAATGACACGTGTCTATCACATATGGCACAATCCTGTCCTCTTTCCCTGCACTGGCGATCAATTGACTGCCATGCGCCAACGCAGGCATCCTGGCACCATCGTACGAAGGTGTCTGCGTTGTAGGGATGATTATTTTTGTGCAGGAAGGGACACCTTCCTGCACAAAAGCAATCAATAGAGGCAATTTCCTCTTTCTGTGTGTGCACTCATAGAAAGAGGAAAAACAAGGAGAAATAATGTTATTTCTCCTCGTTGCGCCTCCCCTATGCCTCCTCTGAGGAGGCGTTGGCTTTTCACACACTCCCAGATTTAAAGCTTGCAAACATGCAATGCCATGGGTGTTACTTGGGACCAGCCACCGTAACACCCATGGTACACCTCTCCATTGTACTGTGAGGCAACGCAGAGAGTTGCACTGCGTTGCATCACGCAATATCTACAAGGCGATGAAAAGCCACGCAGGGTGGCTTTACGTAGCCTTGTAGATATGGCTAAGCCCTGTGTGCCACCGGAACATCACAAACACTCCAATGGCGCACTGGCTTGTAAATGAGCCCCTGTGTTTTTTCCATAAGAGATTATTGTACTCTTTGAAGAAATGGCCTGGTGTCAGGGGTTAGCTTACTCAGTGAGATTTGGAGGGTGAATCTCAAATTTACCAACTAAAAAGCAGTGGGCTGCAATGTGGTGGGGTCAGATGGCCAAGGTTCGGGAAGGACTGTTTCTGTGAGGAACAGGTTAGTACTGATCTGCATTAGGTGGGCGTCTGTCTAGAGCGGCACAGTGGGCAAAAAACCGATGGATTGGAATGCTACCCTGAGTGATAGCTACTGGTTAGACTCTTTGCAAGTATTCATCTCATCACCTTTTGGGTGTTTGATGCCAGAAATGTGCCTGAAAACCTGAGACTGGTGCAGCTTTCCAAGCCTGCGACTGCCAACGTTTGTGAATTCCACAAATGAGTATATTCGAACACATTCTAGAAGCACTTCTCTGGCTGCAGATTTACCCCTTTTTTGTTAACCAGTCACTATTTATATTTAGTAAAATATACAAAAAAAACAAGTTAAAAGTGAAACAGACATAGCAGACCCGAGTCAGGGCCCCCTCACCCGGCTATGAAGCCAAGAGTGCCTTTATTGGGTGGGGTCACACCCCAAACACTGCCTGACGCTAGGCCCTGCCTGGTGCATCCATCGAGGACCCCGTGCCTTTCATAAAAGAGAATGAATCAGCTAAACAGAACCCTGCCTGACACAATGGTGCTCGTCACTGATTTTGAAGTGATCCTCTGGGCTCGGTGTTTGTACCTGAGGTAAGGTTTGTGTAGGAAGGTAGGATCCTTCTGCATGCTCACCTCCACGTTTTGCCTGGTGCTATGCTGTTTTTGACTAGTCTGACTGGGATCCTGCTATTCAGGACCCCAGTCTCTCTGCTTTCTCCCTTACATTGTTGTGGTAAGTACTTAGGTACATCCCAGATTGTATACTGTGGTACCCTTATCAGCCCCTAGTATATGGTGCGAAGATACCCAGGGCATAGGTACCCCAGAGGTCCCCAATGGGCTGCAGCATGCTAATGCCACCCATGGGAGACCATTCAAAATGGAACTACAGGCCGGCCATTGCAAGCTGTCTAAGCTGGTGCTTGCACCGCTTACTAAAGATATAGATTTCCCTATATCTAGGGTCACTGCACTTAAAACCTATAAGTCACCCCTAAAGCAGGCCTTTGCAATCCTGAAGGCAGGGTGCTTGGTTCTAAGTGAGAGGGTGCCCCTGCATGAGCAGGACACCCCTGCAGCCTACGGAGTCCTTTCTCCAGGGTTGTCAGTGAAGCAGCCATATACTATATAGAGGGGCACCACGTAATTATGCGATGACCATCTCAAAAACGGCTGCAACAAATCCTATCATGTTTGGTATCAAAGATGTTATAACACACCGTAAACGGTATGATTCCAAGCATTGGAAGAGCCCTCCATTAGGCTCTCAGTGTTCCCGGTGCCAACCTTCTAGACCCGGACAGCACAAAATGGTTGCTGCCGACCAGAGACACATTTCTACCCTCCTGCTGCTGAGCCAAGCTTGAGCAGGGGAAGGCAGTACAATAGACATCCTGTCACAGGGAGGTGTGACCACCTCCCAGACAGGATTTAGTGTTTTGGGACCAGTTGGGTATGCTTGCCAGGGCCACTAAGTCTGCATGAGGGGCACATTTGGTGTCCCTGTGCATAGTTCAGTTCAAACCAGTCCTGGGAGCCGTTGGCTCCCACTCTGCCGCAAAACTGGACAAAGGACATGGGAGTAACCTCCCCCTGCCCAGATCCTCCCCTGGGAGGGTCCCCTGAATCATCCCAACCTATTTCCTAGGTTACTTAAGGGCTTACCTGGATGTAGGTCCCTAGATTTGTCGTGGGATAAGATTCAGATCAGACACCACTTCTTCTACCGTCTGGGCACTCTGGACTTCGTTTGGGCTTGACTTTGTCTCCCTTCTAGTCTGCTGCATTGTCTGTGCCTGTGCATCATACAGGAACCTTCCAAGGCCTGTGGGCATCAAAGACACCTGAAGGAATCTCCCTTGGGGTGAAGGAGTCACTCCCCTGTATTCGCAGGCACCGCAACTAAGTCGACCGGTCTCCTGATCCTGAGCTTCTCCAGACTCCGAAAGGTTCTGCAACATAGGTGGTAGTTTTCCACAGCTCCCAAGGCCTGCCCTGCCCTTTCACCAAGTTTGAGGCCATTATCCCTCATGGGGGTTGCAATAACCGAACCCCTGTGCACAGCATCAACTTGCAGTTGCAAAGGCTTGTTGGCTTCCTTCCAAGAAGATCTTTGGGCTCCAAGTAGCCCCAACCTCGAGCACCTCCAGTGACCAGAATCTTCAGTCACACCGCATCGTGTGCATCAAGGCCTGCATCTTTTGGTGAGCTGCTTGAGGTCATCTCGCGACTCCAGTGCCTCCGGCCTTTGGGTCCACTTGAGGGTCACATTTGTTTCTTTTGAGCTCCCCTAATTGCTCGGGGCCTGCCCTGACGTTTCTGCTTTTGGTGAGTTCCCTGGACCTTGCTGGTCCTGACGTTGCTCCTTCTTTGATCCCTGCATTGGTTGCATTTGCCAAGGCTTGTTGGTGCTCCCACCAGACACCGACCCCTCAGCGCACAACATCCAACATGGGACAGCTCGTGCATGGCTCCTGGTCCTCCTCAGCATCGCCTGGTCCTCACAGCTGCAGAGTTAAGGTCATCGTCATCCATCCTGCAACACCTGACATCGGAGGGCATTCGTTTTCCAAAGTCTCCTGGTCACTCCTGAGTGATATAGACTCTGTCCCCTCTGCTTGCAGGTACCTCTCACCTAGAATCCACCTTTGGACACACTTTCTCGTTCAGCAGCAGCGGCACTTTCCTGAAGTCCTCCATTGGGTTTGACCGCGGTTTCCGACACCACTTCACACGTATGCACCCGGCTTCCCTGGTGTAGGTAACATGGGTGCTAGGGTATCCACGGGTGGGGTGGCTCTCCAGCCTTCTGTCTTCCATGGGGTTTCTTCAGGGTCCGCTGTGAAGGGTCCTTAATCTTTAGAAATCCAACCGCGACTTACACGTAGAGTTGTACGGAGCACGCGGTTGTGTTCCCACACTGCACACGCTCTCCATGGGGTTCCTATCTACTCACCTTGGGTGGTTCCTTGGGTCCCCAGCACTTATATGTCCTCTCAACTATGTCTTGACCCGAGTCGTGGTTCTTATACCACTTTCTTAGTATATGGTTTGGTCCTGCCCTGGGGTCCACTGTGTATTTCGTGCTATTTACTGTGTTTCTTTGCAAAAGTATAGTGTGCATTGTGCATATCTCCGGGTAGGAGATATTTCTATGTGTTAGAGAGTATTATATAATAAATACATATTTTTATAAATACTTTTTGTGGTTCTTTTTCACTTAATCTATACTATAAGATTGCATTCTGGTAAAACAAGCTGCTTTACACTCCTTCTCGACTAAGCCTGAAGGCTGCTCTCCATAGCTACCACTTAGAGAGCTTTCTAAAGTTGTCTTAAATCACCATAAGGGTTGTCTGGACTGGTGCAAGGTGTCCACTTAAATAAGTGTACATCGTATGCCAGGCCAGCTTCTCACAGTTTGCAAAGGCCAAAGTGGGATCTTATATGAAGATGTCTGGTTTTTAGATTTGGCAACCATAACAACATTCACATTCAGGCTGAAAAGGGGAACAAGCATTGGCATAGCCAATAGGTCTCGCCTTTGGGGCCTTATAAGTGTTTAGCCAGAGCTATTGACTTTGCCAATGTCTTCAAGCTGTGCTGTAGAAAAGTGTGGCATGCTGAAAAGTTATAATAAAAAAGTGTCAGAAGCATTTTTGTTACTTTATATATGACCAAGAAGGCATTATGTAAAACTGAACGACCATATTAAAAAAAGTATTTACAATAAAAAATGTCCTTAGTTTTCTTTTGTTCTTGCAATGCTGGCAACTTGTTTCTGCCTATTGCAATGGTTGTTTGTTAAAGCTTTTTTTTTTGAGGGGGCATAAACAATCGGAGGGTGAAGGTTGGGAACTAGTACCTGTATTATAACACTAGCAGCGGCCAGACGCTAGGGGAGAATCAACAGATGCCAGATTCCGAGAGCAGGCTGAGGTGGTGCTGAGTGATGCTGAGGTGGTAGTGGTGGTGACTGTTGCGGAGACGATGCTGAGGTGATGCTGAATGATACTCAGGTGTTGCTGAGTGATACTGCTGTGTTGCTGAGTGATGCTGTGGTGGTGCTGAGTGATATTGTCTTGGTGCTGAGTGATGCTGTGGTGGTGCTGAGCGATATTGCTGTTGTTGTGCTGAGTGATGCTGTGGTTGTGCTGAGTGATGCTGTGGTGGCGCTGAGTGATGCTGTGGTAGCGCTGAGCAATGCTGTGGTGGTGCTGAGCGATGCTGTGGTGGTGCTGAGTCATCCTGTGGTGGTGCTGAGTCATCCTGTGGTGGTGCTGAGTGATGCAGTGTTGGCCCTGAGTGATGATGTGTGTCGCTGAGTAAAGCTATGGTGGTGCTGAGTGATGTTGTGGTGGCGCTGAGTGATGTTGTGGTGGCGCTGAGTGATGCTGTTGTGGCGCTAAGTGATGCTGTTGTGGCGCTAAGTGATGCTGTGGTTGTGCTGAGTAATGCTGTTGTTGTGCTGAGTGATGCTGTGGTGGCGCTGAGTGATGCTGTGGTGGCACTGAGTGATGCTGTGGTTGTGCTGAGTGATGCTGTGGTGGCGCTGAGTGATGCTGTGGTGGCGCTGAGCGATGCTGTGGTGGCGCTGAGCGATGCTGTGGTGGTGCTGAGCGATGCTGTGGTGGTGTTGAGTGGTGGAGTGGTGGTGCTGAGTGGTGCTGTGGTGGTGCTGAGAGATGCTGTGGTGGTGCTGAGTGGTGGTGCTGAGTGATGCTGTGGTGGTGCTGAGTGGTGTTGTGTTGGTGCTGAGTGATGCTGTGGTGGTGCTGAGTGGTGTTGTGTTGGTGCTGAGTGATGCTGAGTCATCCTGTGGTGGTGCTGAGTCATCCTGTGGTGGTGCTGAGTGATGCAGTGTTGGCCCTGAGTGATGATGTGGTGTCGCTGAGTAAAGCTATGGTGGTGCTGAGTGATGTTGTGGTGGCGCGGAGTGATGTTGTGGTGGCGCTGAGTGATGCTGTTGTGGCGCTAAGTGATGCTGTTGTGGCGCTAAGTGATGCTGTGGTTGTGCTGAGTAATGCTGTGGTTGTGCTGAGTGATGCTGTGGTTGCACTGAGTGATGCTGTGGTTGCACTGAGTGATGCTGTGATGGCGTTGAGTGATGCTGTGATGGCGTTGAGAGATGTTGTGTTGGTGCTGAGTGATGCTGTGCTGGCTCTGATTGATGCTGTGCTGGCTCTTATTGATGCTGTGCTGGCTCTGATTGATGCTGTGCTGGCTCTGATTGATGCTGTGGTGGCGCTGAGTGATGCTGTGGTTGTGCTGAGTGATGCTGTGGTTGTGCAGAGTGATGCTGTGGTGGTGCAGAGTGATGCTGTGGTGGTGCAGAGTGATGCTGTGGTGGTGCAGAGTGATGCTGTGGTGGTGTTGAGTGGTGGTGTGGTGGTGCTGAGTGGTGCTGTGGTCGTGCTGAGAGATGCTGTGGTGGTGCTGAGTGGTGGTGCTGAGTGATGCTGTGGTGGTGCTGAGTGGTGTTGTGTTGGTGCTGAGTGATGCTGTGGTGGTGCTGAGTGGTGTTGTGTTGGTGCTGAGTGATGCTGTGCTGGCTCTGATTGATGCTGTGGTTACGCTGAGTGATGCTGTGGTATTGCCGAGTGAGAGATAGAGTGAAGATATAATGCCCAATTAGAGAGGGTGGTGAGAGAGAAAGAGAGAGAAAGGGTGTACATAGAATAAAGAGTGGAGCGGGATAGAGAGAGAGAAAGAAGGGGAGAGAGAGTGAATGAAGGAGTTTGAAAGAGAAACAGATAAAGGGGTGAGAGAGAATGAAAGGCTAAAAAAGATAGAGAGGGGAGAGTTAATCAAGTAGAGAGAGAATTAGAGAGGGGAGAGAGAGAGAAGGAGAGAGACAATAAGAGTGGGGGTGTGGAGTTTAAATAGAGTGAAGAAGTGACGCGGAAAAAGTAACCTTAAATATAGCTTTGTGCGAATAAATATTTTTAAAAAAACAGTGAGAGACAAAAATACTGGTAATTAGGCTGTGACTCCCAATATAAAACAAATAGCGATATAAGGTGAAATCAACCCACCGAAGCAATATTTCTAACTAGACAAAAAAAGCTTGCATTTCAATGCGAATCGCTGTTGTTTTTCATGTGACTGTAGTCCAGGGCCCTCAGTTGGTAATGTGAGCTGCTGCTGCGATTGAAACATCAGAGTCCAGAGAGTTAATGAGCCATGACGAGGAAATGAGGAAGAGATAGGAAACCCAGATGCCAGCTGCGCGCGTGCACGCCATCGTGAACTCAAGCTGGTCGCCAGCCGAAAGCCAGTGTTTGCACTTCCAAAACCCGCTTAACAAAAACTCTCGGCCAGACCAGCGCAAGCGCTGGTGCAGGCCGAGACCTAAAAATGACCATTGTGCAACACGAGCAGGTCCGTGGAAACACATTTTGGTGTCAAAGCGTTTTTTGGAACAAAAATCACATTTATTTGCACAAACACATTTGAATGCAGAATCACTGCTGATGAGAAGCCAGTAGGATGGTGGGATCATAATTAAGGCTCGAAAGAACTTATGCACTAAATCAGGAAGAAGAAAGCATGTGTATCTTATTCCTTTTATGTATTTGTTTATTTATTTTTGCACTGCAAGTTCAGGGGATGAACAGGGGTGACCCAAGGCCCCTTGTGGTGTATTTGTGTGTCTTGATGACATGATCTGTGGCAAAGAGCCCTTAGCTAGACCTAAAAAGCACAGCCATGACAGTTACTGTTCCCTTGGTAACGACGTAGAGCAGTTGATGGCTCAATCTTTCCTCAGGTCCAGTTCTGCTCCTGGAACCGCTGTCTGCCTGTGAACTGAGCCACTTGTTTATGGTCCCCCGCCTGCACCCTTCCTGTTATCACTGAGTAACTTCCAGCCGCAGATCTCTTGTATTGAAGCAGTCCTGCAAAAGCAGGCAGGATTGGATATTCGCGCCCAGGGTTCCTGAGCCACAGTCTGGTTCTGACACAGTTGTGTCTTGTTCACTTTATGTGTCTATGCATCAGCTTGTGCAGCACTCTGTGTCCAATATGTTTTGAAGGAAGGCAGCTACTTAAGGTCCACGAAGTGCCCTGGTATCGAAGATCCTTCATGAATTTCTCCTGGGAGAAGGGTCACTTTACCAAACAGCATTGACCGCTGTTGGAAGATTGATGGTGTCATATACCATCCATTCAGTCACATTTTCTAAAAAGCAATATTTTTTCAGAAAGCGGATCAACACTAGGGGTGGGCAGGACTAGCAGAGTTTCACTCCGTGGAGTTTTGCAGAGTTGTATAAAAACTCTGTGAGGGTCCGCGAAGTTCCGCGTGCGGGTGGAAATCGGTAGATCGCACTGCTCTTGCTGATTTTGTTTGTGGCGCGCCAGAGGGCGCTGCTTCTTTGCTGCTGCTTGAGTAGATTTTCTACTCGAGCTGCAGGTTTCTCACCGCAAATGGTCATAACTACCTGCAATTGCCCACGTTGAGAAAATCTTGCTAGGTACCGTTCTAGCGCCCAAAAATCACTCTAGGGGTTGTAAATTCTCACTCGCCTACTTAACGTAGGTGAGCCGCGCACAGGAAAACCTCCGCCACATGGTGGTTGGCGGACTTTTGATGGAACTCTGCATTACAAGTGTAACACAGAGTGGGCAAAACTCTGCAAACTTCGCTGGCGCAGCGGAATTTATCACCCGCCCGCAATAAAAAGATATACCTCTTCACCCACTTAGGTTTTCAAGAGTTTTTTGCTGTCTTATTTTATGTACTCTGAGAATATGAACCAACCGCTGAAGACGCAGGGAGTCCTCTGTGAGGTGGTATCCGTTTATTGGAAGATTATTGGAAGCGCGGACATGTCGGTTTTGGCGACTGTTCCTTCGCTCTTCGAGCTCCTCAAACAGTGGATGCTGGATAGCTGCAGATAACTATCGATGGAAAGTGTTGTCAGGCATACAACCTGCTGTAGAGAAGTGCATTCTGAGAGGTGATGGTCATATCCCAAATAATCCAATGGATGAGTGCCACTGCTTGTACCAGGCTCAAAATGTCGAGTTTGTGAAAAGTGCCAGTGAGCCTCCGACAGACATTCAGCTATTGGACGACCACGGCTGAGGGGAAAGCATGCCGTGGAGTTGGGAGAACTGCTTTCTGTTTACAGAATTCTCCTGGAGTTTAAGTTATTGACTTGTACAACATTAATGTACAACCCAAAGATCTGAGAGCGTGGACCCAACCTTGTGAAGAGTTCCACTCTGAGGATGGAGGACGGCTGTCTCACTGGTGCACACTGTGCAGCTCTTTCCTCTGTTCTCAGAACAGACACATCTCTCACAGAGCTTGACCTGAGCTGACATTACCTGGGTGACAAAAAAAAGAAGTGGGGGGACTAACCTAGTTAATCAGTATGCGCGTGGCATCGCAGTGCGTGGCATCGCAGTGCGTGGCATCGCAGCGCGTGACATCACGGCGCGTGACATCACAGGAACTGGCATCACAAGAAGTGATATCAGATCTTAAGCCCTCACATATATGTTTAGCAGGTCCATCATGAGTACATTTGAGCACATTTCGAGCATACTTGCAAACCCTCCTGATTTAGGCAGAAGATTCACACTTTTGTAGCTACACATAAAGCAATGTTACCTTTTGTCAGCGTTCAGCTTTCTATAGCCACAGTGCTTTAAAAGAAATAGTGATATTTAAATTATTACAACGCCTCCTCAAGGGTAATAAGCATATATAAATGCAATTTATTTTGTGCAAATACTGGGAAAGATCAACACATCTGACCTTCTTACAGTGCATGCATATCTCCTAAACAGGGACTGAAGGAAGTGAAAAGCTGCCTCTCCTAAGTACGTGTGAAGTGCTAACAAGGTGCGAGCCTTTGTTTCTCCTCTGCTGCATTGCATCAGGTGTGAGGCTCCTGACTGCTGCCAGCCAGGAAACTCCAACAAAAGGAGGCTTGATGAGCCCTGAGACTCAGCCTTTGTTATGGCCGAGTATCCCAGCAGGAGTCAGAAATAAGAGAGCCCCGTCCCCGCCTGCACGTTGTTGTGATCGAAAGCAGACAACAACGTGCAGGCGCTGCTGAATGTGTCCCGGTGTTTGGAAATTACACCGGGACGAATTCAGCATCTTTTTTAGTGGGGCCCAACTTCTTGGCAGGGTGGACGGCATCCACCCTGTGAAATAAGTGGGGGGACGCCGTCCACCCGCGTGGACCCCCGACTCGTGCCCTGCCTGGGTGTCTCTGGAGCAAGAGAGTGGTGTGAAGGATTAAAGCACACCGGCTAAAGACGAGTCATTGCGCCCTCATTGGTTCATGCTGTGCAGATCTTTCCTCTGTTCTCACAACAGACACATCTCTCACAGAGCTCAACGCGCGTGCAACACATTAGGTGACACTGGAGAGAGACTTGAGCGAAAGACTGAAACATCCAGCCTGTAAAATACAGAAACTGAATGTGAGTGACTCTGATGTGACAGATGAAGTCACTGGACCCATGTGCTGGCAGTCAGAGACGTTTTAAGGCATGGGCAAAGTGGGCAACTGCCCAGGGTACCCAACTTCCAAGAGCCCCCCTGGGAAAGTAGACATTCTCTTTACCTAACTCACCTCTGTCTATTTCCATATCTCGTACTACCGCAACAAATGATGGATGGAATGCTGAGTAAATCAACCATTCGCCCCAGTCAAGAGATCTGGGTTTAATGCATCATTTTTTTGCTCACTAGGCCACCCCAGTTTGGACCCAGTGATATGCAAATCAGTCGTGAGCCTGCTCCCCATGGGAACAGTCCAGCCTGAAATGCCAAGCAGGGTCCTCACTGGACCGGAAACAAGCATCCTGGGACCGGTTTTGTGGCATCACCACTCATCAGCCAGGCTAGCTGGAATACAGTGGCACAGCGAGCAAGAGACCTGCGTCTGGGCTTGCCCATCCCATTTAGGGCGTAAAGGGCTACAGCAACAAATGATGGATGTAATGCTGAGTAAATCAAACATTCACCCACAGTACAGACATCTGGGTTAAATCCATCTTTTTTTGCATGCCACGCCATTCCAGTACAGACCCAGCAATATGCAAATCAGTCTTAACCCTGCTCCCCAAGGGAACAGTCCAGCCCGAACTGCCAAGCTGGGTCCTCACTAGGGCTATGGGGAGCTCGCGGAGTTCCCGGAAAACTCTGCGGAATTCTGCGGAGTTTCGCAAGCAGGCGGAGATCCTAGTTCTGAGCTTCTGATGCTACCACTGCCTGCTGGTGCACTGAAGGACGAAGCTTCAGGGGAGACTTGTGAAAGAATAATCGTCTCATCCTTCATTTCCGAGCAATGCTCTTTATTTAAATAACCTGTCATCCATTCATATCATATGACGCTGATGGAGCAGGGTAAATGTAAACATTTTAACCTCCTAATATTTTCGTAAAATATTAATAAACATGTTCGTTTAAGTAAATAACCAACAATGTATGTTAAGGGTTAAAGGTAACACGCTATTCTGTGTGCAAATTAATTGACTTATAATTGTTTACGTGTCTAACATAACATAATATTTGCGTACTAATTAAATAATAAATGCATGATTTGTGCTTTTAAATAAAACGTGTGGTTGCAAAATAAAGCGATGGTAAGTAAGGGACAGCTTTATATGTTGCTTCTGCTAGGTAATACCTAATTGGGGTACGTAGAAAGACGGGAGGGAAACGAAAGGGTTATATTTCTTTGTTTTAACAATATTTTGTTTATCTTTGAAAATAGTGCGCTTAGGCCTGTCGAGCAACAATATAAAATGGCCGCGAGTTGCTAGAGTACGCATGAGCGGGAGACCATGTGATAGAGGAGATAGGCTGTGGAAAAGGGATGATCACGTGCTGATGCCGAAAGGCTAAGATGAAAGTATGGTCAAGGCTGTTGTGACCCTTCTGAGCAGATGTGTGCCAAGATGATCAGCAAGAAGCGTGAGAAGCCTGACTGAATCAATAGACGGAACTGTATTACACAAAATGTAACAGAAAAAGATACAATTTGGACTGATCGAAACGGATGAGCAAGTGCATGAACTGTGGGAAACGATGCTTGCATGGACATTCTGTCTTGTGGCTCATGGCCTCCTGGCCGGTCTGGCTACGTTACCGCAGGCCTGGCTGCCATGATGACTCTTGCGCACGTTATTATTGGATGTTGTTCTGTCGCCCTCTGTTATTGCCAAGTTATTCTACAACAGTCTGCATATTCTGTTTCTCACCTTTTCTCCTGTTCCCTTTTGGGCTCAGTCTGAACAACAGTTACAAGGTCGAATAACAACTCCCTGGTTCCTACTGATTTGGCCCGTCCCTCGCACCTAGACATAACACATGTACAGCTGCCATTGAGAAATTAGCGTGCTTTTAATAATGCGATCGCTTGCTCTAAGATAGCACTTGGAGACGACCTTTCCAGAGAGAAGAGCTGTGATTGTTTGCTGATGTAGTTTTGCATCAAGAGACTGAGGTATGGGGGTTCGCTAGTCAAAGCCCAAAGGTCTTCTATTATTATAATAAACTGGCTTCTAGCACGGGGAGGGTGGTAATGTTAGTTAGACATATATCCACTGTTTTATGAGATGCTTTCCCCGTTCGTATTCTATGGAGTAGTAACTATGCTGATTATATTGTTCTTATGTATTATGCTACTAGTACTGACACGTGTACTGTATCTTAGAGCACGTAAGTTGAAATAAACATTTTAACCTATACAGTGTCTCTTCATACGCATGTTGTGGACAGGTACGAAAGTGACGAAAGAGTGTTCTTGCCTCTGCGTGTCCTGAGAGAGAGATACCGTGTTCTGGGTTGTCTAAGCATTGGTACATTGGTGCCAATGGGACGCTAAGGCTAGTTGGGTTGGGGTTTTGGGTGCTAAGGTTTATGGTTGGCTCACCACTATATTCCGAGGTCCTATTATCCTGTGCATAGCTCTGTATGTGCAGAAACCCTATGACATGGCGTGACCAACGAGTGGGGCAGCTTACTGGCGAGACGCTTGAGTAGTACTTGTGCTTGTCCACAAACCCCTCACGTACGCTTCCGGAAGCGTGTGTGATGGTGATACCTCCTATATTACAGTTATTGTAGGTTCTTTCAAGCTTGAAGTTATTAGAAAAGGTTTTTCTTGATTAAAACCCTACTTGTGCTGCCTCCTGTTAGTTTGTCGAAGTATTTTAGCCGTAAATGGCTGTTCAAATTGCGGCGCATAGCCGCGGAGCACTCCGGACACACTTACGGGTGTATGGAGTGCCAGATGCTGGAGTCGAACTGATCTTTGTGGTACAAGCCGATCCGGCTTACCACTTTGAGGTGTTCTACTCATGGGTAACTTTTCCTGCAGTGGATGGGACTGACGATTTGTTCCATGAATATACAGCCACCGCAGTTCCTAATAACTATATACCTTATTCATGTCTTGAGGTACCGCTCACGGCTTGGCAACACCGTGTTTGGTTTAATGGCGCCCTCCCACAACCGACTACCATGGTTCGTTTAGGCCCCTTATCTATTGATGGGGCCACTTGGCCTGTTTTGGCCGGGTACACCCCACATCCGCGATATATGACGATACCAGTCGCGGAACTGCGCAACATGTATTCGGCTTTGGTACGAGTGCATCGAGCCTTAGTGCAATATGTTACAGGCAACATCCAGGGAGCCCCTCCTGGGGTTGCAGGCCATCCAGCTGGTGCAGCCGGAGTTGCCATAAGTCCTGTAATGGTGAACTCAGTGATGGGCAAACGTCCACAACATAAGGACGACTTTCCTTATTGGCTTGCAGAAAAATTTGATCAGTTGGAGGCAGTTTTTCCACATACAACTCCAGTGGATAAACATCGTATTTTGACGATTAGTTTGCCAAAAGACTTAATTCCCGAGTTGACAGCATGTGACAACTGGGGTAGAGTATTCGCAGCAGTATATTCTAAATGTTTTGGTACGCCTTCCATGACAGTTCTCCCCTCTGTAATTAAAAAAGTACAGGATGAACACGGCCCTGAAGCGGCAGTGGAATTAGGGATGAGACTAGTGGGAGTGTTTGAAGTAGTAGCTGAACTGATCCTTGCGAATGTCAAGGGCGATGCAGTGAACTTTCAAGTAGCGAACGCTTTGGCTTTGGTCCCAGAATTGGACAAGCCTCGCGAATTACCGAAAATTATTACCCAGGCTTACAAAACTATTGGTAGAAACAGCCTGGGTAACAAGCCTTTTGCTAAACTGCAAACACAATCGCAACCACAACAGCAACAAACCAAATCTCAATCTGAGAAGGATGAGAAACCAGTCTTCACTAAAAAGAGCTGGAGGCTGAAAAAACAGGGTAAGCAACAGACAAAGCAGGGATCGCGAGGCGCATCCCCGGTTTCAGTTTCTTCTGAACGTACTTATGATTTACGCGATAGAGCGAGAATTAAGTCACCGGATAGGTTTCAGATCCCTGATACGCGTTCTCCTCGTTCTTTACAGGCACAGACTTCGTCACAAGCCGGTGGAGGAGACCGCCAGGATAGAGGAAGGGCCCGTGAGGCCCCACAGGGACGAGACCAGCCTCGACAACAAGTCAGAGGAAAAGAAGAAGACGTTCAACGTTTTCGACCCCAATTTCAGAAGAAAAAAGTTGCCGCTGTAACAGCGAAATATGCCACAGACGGTGAGAACGAGACTCCTGAATTGGACGTGGGCAGTAACCCTCCTAGACAGCGCCGCGGAAGTAACCATAGTGCGGGAGGCGCTACGTCCTCATATGGAGGCGACAGCAACTGAAACATTCATTACTGTTGAAACAGCAGACACCAGAGTGGCACCCCCTGACAGACTATTTAATATAGTCCTCCAAATTGAAGGTGATATACAGCGAGTAATTAAAGGTATTTTTTGGGAAAATCTGACCTCTTCATATGATATTTTATTGGCAGAGGCGGATTGGCCACCCCCATTCGTAATTACTGCGCGTAAAGGGGAGGAGGTAATCCTTCCGAGCTTTTCTCGACATGTCCCAAAGGACAAAGCAGAGGCTCTTGCAGCAGAGTGGGCTGTGTCCCTGGCTCCAGCGTTATTCCGCAATCACGTGGGTTGGGACGAAGAATCTCCCCCATGAAATACCTTTGCGATCGTTGCCGCAGCCACAACCCCAATATCCCATAAAACGTGAAGCCAAAGGCCCCGTTTCCGAAATTCTGACACAGTTGGAATATCAGGGAGTAATTGAACCCTGTGTATCACCTATGAACAATCCCCTTTTCGCGGTTTCTAAACCCGATGGATCGTACCGTTTAGTATTGGATTACCGGCATTTGAACTCTCATTGTCGGACCTTTGCGGTGCAAAATACCCATAGTTCTGCGCTTGTAGACAGTCTTGTTCGTAAAAAATACAAAACGACCCTTGACCTTTCAAATGGATTCTACACGCACAACTTAGCCCCGGAGAGTGGCCAATGGTGTGCCTTTACTTCCGGTGGTAAAATGTTCAAATTCAGGCGTCTTCCTATGGGGTACAAAAATAGTCCAGGAGTGTTTGCCGCTCGTGTTGTCTCTTTATTAGACGGCATAGATCCAGACGCCTGTTCGTATGTGGATGACATTTATCTGACAGACGATGAATTGTTTCCGCATCTGACGCGAGTGGACCGCATTATTCTTGAATTTGCGGTTCAGGGATACAAAATTAACTTTGCCAAATCCCATATTGCTGAATTTACCGTTTTGTTCTTGGGCTATGAGCTCAACAATGAAGGTAAGGGTTTAGCCCCCATTTTCTGGAGAAATGTGCACTTTTGTGCCCTCCTACAAATCTGAAGAAGCTTCAGTCTTTGCTGGGTTTTCTGAATTTCGGACGTACATACATTCCCGAATATGCCCAGCGTATCAAGCCACTGTATGCCTTGATACAGCCTACTTTTTCGAAGTCTTGCTGGCTTCCGGAGCATACCTCCATTCTGCAATCACTGCAGACAGACCTTCTTGAGTCTAAATACCTTTTGACGCGTGATAACCACACAAACTTGGTGATTAGAATCATTCCAGGGGCAGTGGGTTTCACGTATTTAACCTTTAATGAAGGAGACACAGTACCTATCGCATACAAGTCACATCTATACACCTCTGCAGAAATGCGGTTCTCATCTGTGGAGAAAGTGCTAACAGCAGTGCAAATGGCGATCCTGAAGGAGCGCGCACTGGCACAGGGAAAACGCATTCTGGTGGTGACACCCTATCCTGCCCTAGAGGCAGTGACTAAAGCAAGTGTTCCGAACTCTAAAGCTTTGCACCCCCGTTGGATTCAATGGGCAACATCTTTGACGTCTCCGGATGTCACTTTCATTTTCGACTCTTCTCTTCAGACTCAGGAGTTTTTACAGTATGAATTTATTCATCCTCCTCCTTTGTCCTTATTGCCGCTTGAGGATTACGACTGTGTGATCTACACCGATGGCTCGGCACAACCGGCCACTGGGTCCAAGCATGCTTATTCAGCCGCATGTGCTATTGTTGCAGGTACGTTTGTGAATGGAAAGTTCAAATCCACTGTGGTGCATACGCAGGCACTCGGGGATAGTACCGCACAATTGGCCGAGTTGCGTGCTTTGGTGCTTGCACTTGAGTTCATAAATCCTGATGTGACCACTTTAATCGTGTGCGATTCTTATTACTGTGTTCAATCATACAATGACAATCTGTTCTTTTGGTCGCAAAACGACTATAGAGACGCTAAAGGCAACACAATCAAGCATAAAATGCTTTGGGTTAGGGTGGCAGATTTACAAAGACGTCTGCCACTCACACAGGTGGTTCACACCCTAGGCCATCAGCGAGTGGGCGCACACGCTGTTGGTAACAGTCTGGCAGATGAAGCTGCCAGATCAGCAGTACTCACGTGTTCAGTAGCAGCAGTTACTAGATCCATGTCTAAAATAGACACTGATATCTTGGCAGCTATTGCTGCAACAAAAGAAGGAATTAATTACCCTAGAGGTTTCCCTTCTAAATATTCTTACCAGATAGGTCCCGATCAGGCTCCTTATGTAACAATACCTAACGTTGGGGTTCGGCTGATCCCCAACGCGGACCGCAGACTTTCCTTGATGGCAGCGGCACACGAAGGCATGGCTTCGGCGCATGCTGGTGTGTCTGCGACAATTTCCATTTTGCAGCAGCGTTACTGGTGGCGTGGTTTATACAAAGATACACGTACTTATGTGCTTTCCTGTGACGTTTGTCAACAGATCAAGCCTTCAACAGTCACAAGACCACCGCAGACCTCGCTTGCAATTTCGAACAGACCCTTTGGGTGTGTTTACTTGGATCACTGCGGTCCATTTTCTTCAGACACTGCCTATAAATATATCTTAGTGGCAGTGGACTCGTGCACACGGTTCATCTGGGTCTGGCCACAACGGAGTGCTGACGCACGAAATGTCATTAGGGATTTGCGAGTCTTTGTGGGAATTTTTGCATGCGGCACCTTCCATTCTGACCAAGGTCCGGCATTTGCCTCTAAGGCTTACAAGGACGCAATGGGCTCCTTAGGGGTGCGGGTGAAATTTTCGTCTCCGTATAGGCCTGAGGGCAACTCTATCGTTGAACGAATGAACCGTGACTTAAAGCAATCCTTGACAGCTAGAGTTATAGGTACTGGCAGGAACTGGCTGGCCCACTTGTATACTGTTCAACGTGCACTTAATAATCTCCCTAGAAGGCCTCTGGGTGGGCGGACCCCTTACGAAATGCTCTTTGGCATACGAATGTTTGTGCCTGACCTTGATGGTCTAGACATGGCGGCGCAATCCGCCAAGTTTGATGTAGATAATCATTCTACTATGTTACAGGACTTACAAGAAGCCCGAGACAAACTAGCAATTGCACATTTGCCTTCAGCCACAGACCCTGCTTTGCAGATTCCGGTTGCCGGCTGGCTTCCGAAGATTGGCGACCTGGTACGAGAGAAGGTGGAGAACAAAAAAGAATTTGGCCCCTCTTTTCGTGCACCGGTTCCAGTGCTGGGCTTGAAGGGAACACGTACAGTCATCTTACCACCGCTTCCCGGTCGCAAGGAAAACAGATACATCTCAGTGGAAAATGTCAAGCTACAACATCTGGCCGATCTTAAATAGTGTCACACCAGCGGTCTCTTGTCCTGCCATTTATCGGACAAGCGTTCGAGGTACGCCTGCACGAACAGTCACTGATGTTACCATGGAGATGGTTGATTTGCCTGAAAATATATTTGAACCCCCTGCATCACCCTGCATAGACGAGGACGAATATACTTATCCCGCCACAGAGTCGGTGGCACACCAACCAACAACGCCACTGAGCCCGACACGTTATTCTTTTGACTCAGAATCCAATTCATCACAAGTCCCGTCCAAGTTTAGTCTTTTTGTATCGTGGTTTAGAGACAATTTTTTGATTCCACCTTGGACATACATTTGGATGATACTTTTCTTGGTTTTTTTGTTCATGTCCATTGGCTTTGTCACAGTGTTCTTTCTACTCATCAATGGTCACTATTTACCTGAACGCTCTGCTGTGAACAGTGTTGCTGGAACTTTGGCTCCACATTCCTCTTCACACATCATGAAGCGTGACCACACATTTGTGAACATTTCAGCGTTTCCAGTTGCTGATGGCATAGTATGGGATGCGGTAAACTTTCAAATACATGGCCCGACAGAAATTATTAATGTACCAAATGTCCTTCGAGTCTCGATGGGCGATGTAGTAAAAAGTAATATTCATTCTGATGATTGGGATGTGCATGCAGTTGAAGCATTGTTTGCTGATTTAAAATATTATGCCTCTTTTAATGCTGAAGACTTGTATATGAATTCTGCGAATTATGCCGATTTGTATTGTTACCAACATTGGGGAAATAATTTTCTCCACAAACCAAGTGCACTACGCAGCCCTGTTACTTACACCCAATGGGAACACTGCCCAAACCCCGTACCAGGTAGTTCCCAAACTCTTCGAAATAAATTCACCTATTTTACTGATTTTAATCGATCAAACCCTGGGTCATATTATTTTAAATTAAAAACTCCATTGACTCAGAAAATAATGTTGACCCATACTAAATTATTATATTCGGGTTCCTTTTTGAGCGCCTTGGCGGTGGGTGGTTATGAATATTGGAAAGACACAGTGGATTTAAAATCAATTTGGGGTTCGAAGCCATGGCAGGTGCAAGGCACTGAGGCCCTGCACCGTGCTTGCCTTATCCCAGCCCAAATTCTATTTTTAAATGCTTCCATTTATCAGACCACGTGTTGGGGGTTGGCTACCGTTAAACAACTAAATGCGCCAAACATCCCATCCTTGTCGAGTCTTCCAAATGATAGTTTGCGTTTTAATATGTCCCTTATGGCGTTACAGGCTCAGTTTCAGAACAATTCCTTTAATGTTTCTGCACTGATACAGTCACCCTGGTTGGCATGGCCCATATCATCTAATGCATGCCAACTTCGTTTTCATGGCACAGTTCCTGGTTACATACAGGACAAGCCTGATCCAAGATTTACTGAAACTCGTACTGTGACCACGTATTCAGTTGGTAAATTATGTAAACAATGGTTACAACATTCGTCCTTAGACTCTGTTAAGAACCATTTATCCCTCCTATCAGGCACTATTGACCTATCTGACTTTATCTTGGGACCTCGTGGTCCCCGACCGAAGAGATTCATTTATGAAGCGTATAATGAGCTCTGGAAGCTGTCACAAATGGAAGCTGCTTCCCGTCTTAGAGAAATAGACCAAGCAAATTTGGAAAAGGTGCTTGCTGTTGTTGACAATAGTATAAATACCCTGTCTTCCCGCATTTACACATTAGACAATATTGTATCCTCTGTTGTTGATATTGTACAAGATGATGTCTCTATGTTGTATCATGGTCAGAATCAGTTGCGCTCAGTGATGCAGTTTGCATGGACTTTGCAAACTCTTAAGTTGGGTAAAGTTCCTTGGAATTTGTTAAACACCACTGCCCTCTTTTTGCCTTTTAATTTGACTGACAAACAGCAGTTCATGTTCATGAAAGATGCATCCTACACTTTGTTACATATTGAAAAAGTGGATCCTTTACCGTTCTCTGTAGCAGAACTAGATTCTGCGGTGTGGCTAGTTCATGGGGTTATAGCTTTACCTTTTTCCCTATTTGAGTTCAGTTCGTGCATGAAGCATTATCCTGTGGGCCGTTTCCAGCCTTTGGGTGGTGCTTTCCTGCATGAACTTTGGTCCTTGCCTTTCATGTATAAATGCCTTAGAGATGGCAAGGAAGTATTTCTCACGGGGGAGTCTTGTGATTCAACTGTGGGTCATTCGCTTATTTGTAAACATATTAAATTGCACGGGGCTTGTAGCGTTTCAGTTCCAAATCTTGCATGTGTCCTGAAGGGTATTCCTGCTCCTGCTATTTCTCCTACTTTTACTTTGCTTACCAACGGTAGCTATTCGCTTTTAAATAACGAAAATTGTTGTGGCCTGCAGGCCGGCATTCCGTATATTGTTACAGTCTCGCACAGAGTTGTCTGCTGCAAGAATGTGCTTTTTCCTCCCCCTCACGACATCGTTGATAGCTCTATTTGGCCTTCCATTCCTACCATGGAGGCAGATTTCAATAAGTTGAGCAGAATAAAGGCCCTATTATTGAATGAGGAGGTTATGCTCACATCCGCCCGGGAGACATTCATTCTCCAGGTGGCGAGCACCCACAGTGAAATACAGGCCCTTTTGAACACTGACCTCCCCCAGCATTTTGGGGAGTTAATTCATCGTATTTTTAACGCATCAAACACTGAGGGTCTGGTGCACTTTTTTAAGGTTGTGGGGTCTGGCCTCGTGTCCACCTTTCAAACTATTTTCGGTGTGATACCGGCATTCATTCATTCTATTTTTTCTAGCGTCTTTGGTGGATTCCCATTAATCCTCGCTTTGGCGGCCGGTGTCTTGCTGTTGGTCTGTTTTCTGCGCAATGGCTGCACTCCAATGGGCCCTTCTCGATCCCGAACGCCTCCAGCTGCTCCGTGAGCGACTCCTGGTTGGCTTCGATGTTCTGCCCTTGGCAACTATCAGTGTGTCCTACACCCTTTCCTTTCGCTTTGCGTATTTCACTTGCGTGCAACCTGTGATGTCTTGCATCCGCTGTCCGTTTACATGGACCATGGATTATTGCCTCTCCAATTCGTCATTGTCGGTCCCGGATTTTGTTCGGTTGGTGGGTCCCTTAGAGGCCCATGAACGGGACTGTTCCGCTGCTGGCTTTATGATGCGTGCGGCTGCACTGGGGATTTTGGCACAATGGGATATCTGGGCGGCTGCTCAGAATCTCCTACAACAAAGTTATATTGAATATCACGCAAGCTGTCCCGCATTGCTTTTGGATGCTCCATACTCTGAAGACCATTCCTGCAGCTTTGACCTATTGGACTGGATGGCGTCTACGTTTTTTGACGATTCCAATGATGTCCTTCTGGACGGTATAGCATTTTTCTGCTCTTTCACATTTTTGGATTGATTGCCTTGCCGTTAGTTGTTAATAGACCGCCTCTATTCTGCTCAGGTATTTGGAACTCTGTCTTCATTTTCGTCGTGGCCGATGGACTGTCCAGGGGAGGGTGTCTTGTGGCTCATGGCCTCCTGGCCGGTCTGGCTACGTTACCGCAGGCCTGGCTGCCATGATGACTCTTGCGCACGTTATTATTGGATGTTGTTCTGTCGCCCTCTGTTATTGCCAAGTTATTCTACAATAGTCTGCATATTCTGTTTCTCACCTTTTCTCCTGTTCCCTTTTGGGCTCAGTCTGAACAACAGTTACAAGGTCGAATAACAACTCCCTGGTTCCTACTGATTTGGCCCGTCCCTCGCACCTAGACATAACACATGTACAGCTGCCATTGAGAAATTAGCGTGCTTTTAATAATGCGATCGCTTGCTCTAAGATAGCACTTGGAGACGACCTTTCCAGAGAGAAGAGCTGTGATTGTTTGCTGATGTAGTTTTGCATCAAGAGACTGAGGTATGGGGGTTCGCTAGTCAAAGCCCAAAGGTCTTCTATTATTATAATAAACTGTCTTCCAGCACGGGGAGGGTGGTAATGTTAGTTAGACATATCTCCACTGCTTTATGAGATGCTTTCCCCGTTTGTATTCTATGGAGTAGTAACTATGCTGATTATATTGTTCTTATGTATTATGCTACTAGTACTGACACGTGTACTGTATCTTAGAGCACGTAAGTTGAAATAAACATTTTAACCTATACAGTGTCTCTTCATACGCATGTTGTGGACAGGTACGAAAGTGACGAAAGAGTGTTCTTGCCTCTGCGTGTCCTGAGAGAGAGAGATACCGTGTTCTGGGTTGTCTAAGCATTGGTACATTGGTGCCAATGGGACGCTAAGGCTAGTTGGGTTGGGGTTTTGGGTGCTAAGGTTTATGGTTGGCTCACCACTATATTCCGAGGTCCTATTATCCTGTGCATAGCTCTGTATGTGCAGAAACCCTATGACAATTCCACACGGAACTGGTTAAAACCAGAAAGTTTGATTAAAATGTATATGGGCCTGAGTTTTTGGACCAATGAGAATGAATCGTGCCATAAAGAAGAAACATTTTATGCTGTAAGCTAGAATTAGGGTATAAGAAGACCTACTCTTGGTGGGAGGGGGTAGAATGCTGGAGAGTAGAATGCCGTTCGAATGCTGCGAGAGATACTGCAGAAGTTAGATGCTCCGTGAGTTAGATGCTGTAGAGGGGAGAAGTTGCGGTTGCTGATGCTGACGAGCTGATGCTGCTGCTGTTATTTTCCTTTTCCAGTTGAGTATAAATATGCTGCTTTAGGAGAACTTTTTATTGATAGATTTTTATTAGAATTATTAGGCTTTCCCCAGATAGATAGATAGATCTATAGAGTTCTTATTATGATAACCTCATTTTTCCGTCTAATAAAAGTCCATTGCAATTTCAAAATATTCTTATATTGATGATAAATGTAATGATTTGAATAATAAGCTCAACCTCATTTCCTGCATTCAAAACTTTATATAAACTTTATTATTCTTTAAACAAATGACTCAGTGATTCTTTAGCTCAATGATTAAAAATGAAATGTTAAAGAGTTTATTGTGATTGAGCTGGTCTTAATCACCATCAACTGATTCCTACTAGTTGGTCCATCGACCAATGAGCGGAATACCTTAAAAGCAAATGAGAAATATTATGTCATTATAAAAGAGGTATCCCGTCTCCTTCCAGCGAATCGTTTTTCTCCTAGGTTCATGACGGAGGGAATCCAGGGAACAAATGAGTAAGTGAATGTAGATGCGGTGTTATGGGCCCCACCGTCATATGGATATAGTGTGTGTGTTAGAGAAATAATTGCACCTGGATGACCAAAGCATAATAGGAGAATTATTTTTATTGTTAGCGCTGGATCACGCTCCGCGCGAGCCTGCTAACTGAGGCACCGAACGAGGCCCCGACGGGGATACCACTACAAGCTGCCAGAAATGTCTGGGTCATCCAGCGTGCACCTTCCAGCATTTAAATAGGGAGCTGTGTTATCTTTTAAGCCAGCCCTGTACTGTGCAGTAAGGTAGCAGCAGTACACAGCTCCTCGGGTGCCTCAGACAGTAGCGGTGTCTGCGTGTGAGCAGGGATTCTAAATGTGCTCGTTTTTGTTTCAGATTTACGTCACACCATTACTCAGTGTTTTACTGCTATTCTCCTACTCAATATACTCCCTCCTCCCACACCATACCCAACGCTTCCTTCCCCCACTGACTAAGCACGCATTCACACTATTTCAGCCCCAATCTCCCCCACCCCGTTCGCCTCTCACCACACCTTTAACCCCTCAATGGGCCTTGACTTTTTGTCCTCATGTCTGTAACCCTTATCTTGCCCCCACCCTGGCCCACCACTATGCCCTTTTATCACCCACTGCTCCCTCTTGGCCCTCTCACCCCTACCACACTCAGGGGCATATGTATGAACAAACCGTTTTGCGAGTCTTTAATAGCGATTATTAGCGAATCGCTATTAAGGACTTGCAAAATGGAATGTATGTAGGAATCGCAATAATAATTGTGATTCCTTAGTATTCCTTAACTGCGAGTCGCAAATTGCGATTCGCAATTAAGGAATACCTTCCCATTCATTCCTATGGGCCTATAGGCCCATAGGAATGAATGGGCAGACATTCGCAATTTGCAAGTACCAATTAGGTACTCGCAAATTGCGAATGCAATTTCAAGGGTGCAAGGGTGTCAAAAGGACACCCTGTTGCACCCCTGAAATATGTATGTGTGCACATGTGGCGCACATACATGCCCGTAGGGCATGTATTTGCGCCAAATGGCACTTTTAAAAATGCAAAAAATTGCATTTTTCAAAGAAATCGCAAATTACCACCAACTTGAAGTTGGTGGTAATTTGCGATTTCTTAGGGCAAAATCGCACAACTTGGGTACTTCCTGCATTGCATTTAATGAATCGCAATTTGCGATTCCTTGAATACATTCGCAAAATAGGGAATCGCAAATTTTGCGACTCCCTATATTGTGAGGGCCTTTTGGGATGATACATCCCAAAAGGCTTTTTCCCGTTCGCAATCGGGCCGATTCTGAGAATCGGCCCGTTTGCAAACGGGAAAATGGCTTCATACATATGCCCCCCAGATCTGTATGGTAGCAAGCCTGGGAGAGACAAGCTGCCGGGCGCCGAACTCCCTGTGTCCCCTCCCGCCAAAACTTGGTGAAACGTCTGTGGACATTGTGTGAGGCCCGGAAGCTAATGGGATGAGCTGGCTGGCGCTCCAAATCCGGGAGGCGAAAAACCACAGATGGAGGCAGGAGAGGGTCAAAGCCAAAACAGCTGTGCCGTGTAAACAAATAATACGCTGGCTTCTTTTAGATAAAAGATTGCGGCTGCCCGCGGCCCCCGCAGGGGGCCACCCTAAAAGGGCGGCCCCTTTAATGCCATTTGGGCACTTCCCCACCCCCCCTACAAAGGCGGGACCCTAGGAGGAGTCCCCATGCCAGGCGCACTAGGCGCGTCATGTCCGGCGCGCCGTGAGGTGGGGAGGGCATTTAAGCCTCCCCCCTCCATTTTGTGTCCTCTTTGTCACCTGGCACGCCGTCTTGGGACGTGTGCCACTTGGACTCCGGCCGAGATCACTTGGACCTGTGTGCACGGTGAGTGAACCCCCAACCCCCCACTCCCCAGCCCCACTAGTGGGTAGTCCCCCAGGCCGGTTTTGCTTAGCCCGGCCATTGCCGAGGCTTCTGTGCGCCTGAGGGCGAGGTGGGGGTTGTGGTTGCTCCCGGCACGCCCAGGCCAGCATCCTGGGCACAGGCCACTCGAACAGGTCATGCGCCCCCGGGGGCATCGGGGCGATACAAGGCCAGGTGTCTGGCCAGGCTCCCGGGTCACCGGGGGCTTGAGAGCGGCGTAGGAGGCAAGAGCGGCGTAGGAGGCAGAAACGCTTACCGCGGGGCGGGGGGGTTGGAGCGCTGCGGGTGCCGTTTAACCCCCCACCCCCTTCTCCGGTAGCTTGGCGTGGTTTTGCTGACTGCTTCCACGGGGCTTCCCCAGGAGCTGCCGATTGACGCGGGAGGGTTGATTCCCCCCCCTACCTCTGGGGCGCCCCACCTCCCTGGGGACCGTGTTCCGCCCGCACCGGTCTCCCTCTCTCGGGGGGCCCATACTGGTGTACGTCCTGCGGGCGGCCCTACACCTTTCGCAGCCAGTCAAGTGGCTCGACGCGGTTCCGGTCGTGCTCCGTACGCCTGCCCCAGGCCACCCCCCCCCATCCTCCCGTCTCAGGGACTGTCCCGGGTGGCCCAGCGTCGCCATGGGGCGATCGGCCATGGGGAGGGATGGGCATTTTGTGAGGCATGGTACGGGCTATGCTCGGGGGGGAAGGAGCATTCTCCAAGCCATTACCTTAACCGTCTCCGGCTGGGGGTGTGTGCGAGCTACGTGCCCCTTGGTACAACCGCCCCGTCCTCCTGGCGTACGCGGCCTTCTGGTCCCTGGCGGGCCAACTGGGGGACCAACAGAGGATCCAGCTGGGTGTTGCAGGTTCCCCGCGGGCTGGGGGGGTCATGGGCCGGGGTAGCGGCATCAGGCCCCGAGCACTCCAGCGCACGCTTGCCGGATCATGGAAAGCACGATGGACCCAATCCATTTATGGTGTGCCCCGGGGCGGGGCTTTGTGTTGGGGGGCGAGAGTAGGCGCTTCATGTCGAGGCCCGGGGATCGGGGGCGCGTCGTTCTCCCTGCAGCGGGCGTGAGGGGGTAGTGCGAGCGGAGCGATGGTTTCGCTTTCCGGTTAGGCTATCGCGCACCTTCCCCCACAGTATGCAGGCCTGCGCACGTTGTCTGCCCTGGTGCACCCCCCCCAATCGCAGCGTCGCGGGGGACCAGGGGTATACCACAGACATTTGTATACCCGGCTCCCCGGGGGGGCGGTATCTGTTGACCCACCGCGCTCCCTGCGTTCCTTTCCCTTTACGTCACGCGGTCAGCTGGGAGTACAAGTCGCCAATTAGTAAGGATCTCCGCGCAACTCGATAGGAGGGCATTTGCCGGACGCAGCGCTCGCTCGTGTGCCCCACGCAGAGCGGGGCCCGCCCCGGCAGCCCGGCGAGGCAGGGGCGTTTCAAATTGGGGACGGGCGCGCGGGTACCCGACCTCAGGCCGGCATGTGGGTTAGGGTCTCTATCGCGGGGCACGTTGCATGGGCCCCCCGAGGGGAGCTCGGGCGGATCGCGCTGTGTTGGGTATGGCAGGCCATGGGGCACACATAAGAGTTCGCCATTTGAAATGGAGCATCAGGTTGTGAATGGTAAAGCACCCCATACCGCATTTAGGGGAGCTTACTTTAAGAGGGTTACAGTTGCACGACTTGAGCTGCAAAGAATGGGTTACTATCACGTCAAGGGATGTTGCGTTAAGTGATTATCTGATGGGGAGACAGTTAGGGATGTGCTCATGGCGGATGACCCAGAGTGTGCGCGTGACTGGGTTTGGGCATATGCGTCACGGAAGGGGGGACTTCGCGGGTCCACCATGCTGAAGGGGGGCATATCGGGCCGCGGGGCCCCTTATCAGGTGAAAGGCAGAGATGCTTAAGTCGTGTATCTTTGGGGGCAGCGGGCTTACGCAGGCCAAGGGATCGGACACCGCCTATGCTTTCAAAGTATCGCGTGGTGGTAATGTTCAGGTGGTGCTTTTAAAAGAGTCTGCTGACCATGATGCCGTCAATATCCTTAACATTTACATGCTGTCTTTGCCCCCTCAGAGGTTTTCGTCGTCGCTCAGAGGCCCCAGGAGCAACTCGCGGCAGCCAAGCGCGTAGCCAACGGCAAGGCAAGAAAGTAAGACTATGCTAGCTATGCTTAGAAGGCAAGGAGGGAGTAGCTTGGGGGGTGACAAACAAGGGTGGGTGCCCAGGGTGTGGGCAAACACTTGTTGGTTGGAGATGCCTCGCAGAGATATTATGCAGGTGTAGCCAATAGGGGGGGCTACACTGAAGCTACGCCTTTAGAGGCCATAACCATTGTCATTTTATCCCCAGGGTTAAGGAATATTCGTCCACGCCCCGATCGGAAAGACGGACGAGGGCCACCGGGCCTTTCAAGTGAGTCGGAATCAGTGAGTGGTTTGGCGCTGGGCCCAGCTGAGGCTGGGGGGGTTGGGTTGGGTTTGTGTGGTACCAACTCATCATGGAATGGTTGTGCTAACCGTTGTTCTTTCCAGGAAAGTGGAACAGACGCTAGTTAGACGGTCTCTTCAGGCAGGAGCAAGTCACGACGGAGTTGGAGGAAGTAAACAAAACAGCGCAACCCCCGGTCCCCCCCTTCCCCATTCACCCTACCCCTCCCTGGGCCCGGTACATCGGGTATAACCCCGCAAGGGCAGCGAAGTGTCTTAACCCTCGTTTTTATTTGCAGCGACTAGTGGCCCCCCCCTTGACTGCAAGCACGGACATCCGTCCCCACAATCTCAACCAATAACAAGGAGACGTTGGGTAAGCAACGCTGCGAGTAGAAAAAGGGGGGGCCGAATTCGGGGAACAGGGGCCCAGGCCCAGGGCCTGAGCAGCGCGCGCCATCCGGGCATACCCGTAACAAAGTGCTTATTATCTTTCTCCAGAATCGCCGAAAACGCGTCAGCAGGCTAGGTTGAGCCGGGACTCAAGGACAGAAGTAAGTACTGGCAAACGCAGGGGGGATGGACTCTAGCGAGGGAGAACGGGGGAAGGGAGCCCGCGGCTCAGCGGCATTGCCCCCAGTGGAGCAACTATTTACAATTCTTTATCCCTGCAGGACTTGCGTAGAGGTTTCTGCACTACAGTCCGGAGGCATGGATAGCCAAGGATCCCCCCCCCCTCCTGTTCTCCCAAATCACCACAGTGGACGAGTCCCAACCCGGCACGTCGCAAGAGGCAATATGGGCAGACTTTATGGAGATGGCGAAAGCTAGAGGAGTGTCCTGGGCAAAAGGAATGCTTGACGCCCGCGAACAGGGGGACTCTGGAGTGGTAGAGGACATGCCGGTTGCGGCCATAACAGGGCCAGTTGAGTCGGGACTCGGAAGGCCTAAACGGTCTCTCCGGCCGACAAACAAAGATTTCCCGGCAGAGCCCCCGGCGCCGAAGGTCAGGGTGACTTCCCCTCCACGAGAGGCAGTGCCCGCCGTCGTTCCGGCCGCCCCTTTAAATCCGATCGCAGTCAGCGACACGAACACTGATAAAACGGGTAAGATGATGGACTCTATTGTTGTATTCCTCTTAGGGTGTCCATAACGGGCTTTCCAGTATCATGTCCTTATATAGGCACAATTCGCCCTGCCCTTATATAGGCATAAATTCCCAGGCCTTATTTAGGCATTAAACCGTGCAATCCAAATACAGGCATGGTCTCCGACATCCGTCCACCCTAACGTCACAACGAGTTCGTGAAGAACAGACCCTTAGGCTGCGGGAGTTTCCCTAGCCCAGGACTATTGATTTCTTCAAGGACTCATATATTATGCATGAACCATTATTCCTTAGGGGTTCATTCATGACGTCTTCCGCTGTCCGATTCACGTCAATGCTAACATTATGAGGTACCTCTCAGGTATAAATATACCTTCCCTAGCCCTTGTAAATCAGAGGAGACCTCGACTTCAGAGGAGCCCGTTTCCCGGCCTGACGCACTGAGAAGACGCTGTCATCCCTGCATGCAGAGAGTCCAGCTTCCAGTGATCTGACTTCCCTTGCGGGGTGTTGGAGTTCGAGTCTGGCAAAGAGATTCCTACCTCTCTCATTCTTCAGGTATGGAGCTGACAAGAACCTAGAGGGACTCTTGGCATACTAGGCATACTAGGCTTAACATACTCTTAGTATATCATAGTAAGGAATACTTCACCTACATCATACCTCTCCCTACACTTAGGTTAGGTTAGGTACATTGGGGTAGAACTAGATTAGAAATGCATCGTATGAGTACTCGCATTTTTAGTCTGTGTTATTTATGTAAAGGCATATGTACTAAAAGATAATGCTATCTCAGTATTATTTATTTCTACTGCTCACACTGTACATTATTTATCTCGCATACTGTCTTGTGATCGTAACAGCACATTTTACTTACATCAGAAACAAGACTGTTCAATAAATCTTTTATTGAAACGCCCGTCTGTTCTTTTCTGTGTAACTCGGAAAAAACTAAGCATGCACGATTGAGCTGAGTGAAATAGTTATCTATTGGTTCCACGACTCTGGGACACGTTCTGATTCTAAAGGGAAACACAGTGGTCATGTTTTGCGGCTGCCAGAAACTACTCCCTTCTTGTTTGTCAAGGAGTTTCTAGTGGCCTCTGAGCTAGCTGGCACAAGTAATTAAGTTTAATATACTCGATAGGGACATACTGAACTTAGTCCTATGTCAAACCTATAGGATATATTATTCCAATGCGCAGAGCCTATTAGGGAAATAGGAGCTACACTACATGGCGCCCAACGGTTTGGTAAGGCGGTAATTCAACGTTAGATACTGAGTAACTCAGCCGTGCTTTTTCTCTCAGAGACCCCTACCCATATACTCCAAAAGACGTCTGGAGTGGGCAGGGTTAAGTATCCACCACGGCTACATAGGGAAACACCCTATATATTAGCTGTTTGGTTTGCTCAACGTTGAAGGATACAGTGTTCCAAAATATTGTGCACCTTATCTTTGTTTCCTTGAAACTTGTTCTACATTTTTCAAACAACAAAATGCCTGACTCCGACGATGCCACCGGAAACGGTGGAGCTGCGGCTGATCCAGCCCAAGCAGCTTATAATATCACAGGTTTTATTGAAACCGAGGAGGGTGTTATAGACATCACTCAAAACTTAAGAAGAGCCATTGTGAGAAGTTGGCCTGGTATATGCTGTTCACTAATTAAAGTGGACACCTTGCACCAGGGCAAATCGACTCTTATGGTAGATAGGTTTAAGACAACCTTTTAAAGAAAGCTATCCTAGTGGTAGCTGTGGAGAGCAGCCTTCAGGCTAAGTCTCGGAGGAATGTAAAGCAGCTTGTTTTACCATATAATCTCTTGAATCACCAAATGAAAAGACACCACACAGGTATATATATCAAATATATATGTATTTATTTCTAAATAACTCTCTACTAATCTCTTTATGAGATTAGAAGACAAACATATGCACAAATCAACGTTTCACAATAAGTTAAGCACAAAATATGGCTGGGGCCCTAGGGGCGTACCAGACCATATACTAAGTAAGAGACTTAGGGACAACGACTTGCAGGGAGACAAGGCCTAGGGCCTTCAGAAGTGCAGGGGCCTCACAAAACCACCCAAGGCAGGTAAGTAAAGGACCCACGGGGGACGCGTGCAGTGTGGATACACAGGCGCGGATCGCCGTTAACTTCAATGGGGCAAGTCGCGGTTGGAAATAAAGAGTTTTAGGATACTTCGGGAGAACCTACAAGCAAGTCACTTACAGGGTAAGTAGTTCTAGGGCCCACACCCACAGGAGCACCGTAGTGCTGGAGTTACCTCACCCAGGGAAGCCGGGTGCATAGGTGTCCTTTGGTGTCGGGTCGCGGCGTCGTTTTCAATGGCGAACAAAGAAGACTTGCTGCTTGCGGGAGCTGAAGAAGTGTCCGGTGGAATCCAAGCCTGGATTCTGAAGAAGGATGACCTGAAAGCAGAGGGGACAGTGTTCAAAGTCACTTGGCAGTGACCCGGGGCAAGGAAGATGGATGCCCACCGTCGTCGGTTGATTCAGGTCGGTTGCGGGTGCCTTGACTCTTCAGCCACGTGGTCCAGGAGGTGTCGACGATGACCAGGAGCTGGATTCGGTGGGTCCCTCGACGTCTGCAGCTGACTGCGGTGTCGGCAACTCGATTGGAGCCAACAAGCCTTGGCAGCCGCAAGTCTCGGGGAGATGAAGGAAAGTCGATGGCGCAAACCAGCAAGGTCTGAGGGACTCACCCAGCGAGGGTAAGTCAGGGCAGGCCTGGAGCAACCAGGGGAGCCCTTTGGTTTCTTTAAGAAGTCTTCTGGGGACCCACAAGCCAGCGGGCAAGGGATCGCGAAGACACCTCGGGCGGAATCACTCAACAGGGGCCCACGGTCACTCGGGACGGTGTAGGCCTCTGATCTTCGGAGGGATTCCTGCTGGAGGTCGGGACCACACGTGGTCCAAAGCACAAGTTCATAGAACGTTGTGAAGGGGTTGCACTCGACAATAGTGCACGGTACCCAGGGGTCGCGGTTCCTCGTTACTCGTGGGGTCCACTTGCCTCAGCTTCGCTGGGGACTCACGATGGCCTGGGAGAGGTCAGGAAATCCACTTCTTGGGCTGCAGGGACTTCGGACTCCGGCGGGAGCGGCGTAGTTTGCGACCGTTGTTGTCGTTTTTGGCGCCTGCCAAGCAGGGGAGTCACTCCTTGACTCCAAGGGAGATTCTTCTGTCTTCCAAAGGTAGTGGAACGTCGAAGGGCCAGGATTCTTCTGTAGAGCGTCATCCAGGGTTTATCTGCTTTGCAATGGCAAGGTTCCCCCTCTTATACTAAAAAGGGGGGATGGACTAGCTCTATGACCCCACCTATGGGAGGGTCAAGGGAGGGGGTGGCTACACCCACTTCCCTTTGTCCAGTTTCGCGCCAGAGCAGGGGCAGGTAGCCCCTGAGCTGGTTTGAACTGGCATATGCACAGAGGAGCCTTCTGCTCCCCCAGTGCAGGACTTCAAAGCACTCTAAGAGTGCACCCACCCAGCCCCAATACACTAAACCCTGTCTGGGAGGTGGTTACACCTCCCTGTGACAGGATGCCTATTGTTGGGCTTCCTCCACTGCGAGTTTCGGTCATCAGCAGGAGGGCAGCCCAGTGTCTGTGACTGGTGGCATCCATTTTGTGATGCCAGGGCTCTTTAGGATTCTACCGCGTTTCCACAGCAGGTACATGTCTTCTCCCTCTAGAAGGGTGGAATGCTACCCCCACCGCCAAGATTGGCGGGGGGGTAGTATTCCAAGATGTTTGACATCAAACACGACATGTTTTGATGCAGCCATTCCAAAGTTAGCATTTACCGCAAGGATATAATGCACTTAAGAGTATATGGTTTAACCGCATCCACAAACAGCACCAGAGAATGGACTCTGAGAACTGCAGAGGGGCCCTGCTCATGCAGAGGCACCCCCTCACATAGAAGCCAAGCACCCTGCCCTCAGGATTGATAGGGCCTGCCTTAGGGGTGACTGATAGGTTTATATGTGTGTGCAGGAGAGATATAGGAAACCTATATCTCAGTGAGGGGTGCTAGCACCACCTCACCCAGGCTGCAGTAGCAGGCCTGTGGTGTCAGATTTAGACTGCTTCCCAGGGGTGGCATAACACATGCTGCAGCCCCTGGTAGGCCTGTGAAGTACCTATGCCCTTGGCACCTAAGGTACCATATACTAGGGACTCATAAGGCACCACAGTATCCAATCACTAGTGCACCTAGAGTGCACTCCATGTCGTTTAGAGAGAACAGAGAGGCTGGGGCCCTGATTGGCAGGGACCCAGCCAGACTATAGCCAGAAACCAGTGCTAACATCAGAAAAAAGTCGGGGCAACATAAGAGGCAGATCCTACTCTCCTACACAACCCCCCCAAACGTAGGGACACTAAACTAACCTTGACCAGTTGAGTCTTCGTGTTCAAAGTGGAAATACCTTGAGAGTCCATCTGCATTGGCATGTTGGGTCCCAGGCCTATGTTCCACTGTATAGTCCATCCCCTGTAGGGAAATGGACCACCTCAAAAGTTTTGGGTTTTCACCTTTCATCTGCTTTAGCCATAGGAGGGGCTTGTGGTCAGTCTGAACTATGAAGTGAGTACCAAACAAGTATGGCCTCAGCTTCTTCAGGGCCCATACCACAGCAAAGGCCTCCCTCTCTATAGCTGACCAACGTTTCTCTCTAGGGGTCAGCCTTCTGCTAATAAAAGCTACTGGCTGGTCTTGACCTTCATCATTCAGTTGAGACAGTACAGCTCCCACACCCAGCTCAGAAGCATCTGTTTGGACAATGAACTTTTTGGTGTAGTCTGGACTCTGTAAGATGGGGGCAGTGCACATGGCCTGCTTTAGGTCTTCAAATGCCTTTTGACAGCTAGCTGTCCACTGAACCTTTTTTGGCATTTTCTTAGAGGTAAGATCATTCAAGGGGGTCACTATAGATCCATATCCCTTGACAAACCTCCTATAGTACCCAGTCAGGCCTAAGAAGGCTCTCACCTGTGTCTGGGTGGTAGGAGCAACCCATTCCATTATGGTTTGGATTTTGCTCTGTAAAGGCTGAACCTGTCCTCCACCTACAAGGTGGCCCAGGTACACAACCTGACTCTGCCCTATCTGGCACTTGGTGGCCTTGATAGTGAGGCCTGCTTTCTGCAGGGCCTCCAAAACATTTCTGAGGTGGACCAGGTGATCCTGCCAGGAGGAACTAAAGACAGCAATATCAACTAGATAAGCTGAGCAATAAGTTTCCATCCCTGCCAGAACTTTATTCACCAACCTCTGAAAAGTGGCAGGTGCATTTTTCAATCCAAAGGGCATCACCACAAAGTGGTAGTGCCCACCAGGGGTCGAAAATGCTGTTTTGGCTTTTGCATCATCAGCTAATCTGATTTGCCAGTAGCCAGCTGTTAGGTCAAATGTGCTTAGATACTTGGCTGAGGCCAAAGTATCAATCAGCTCATCTGCCCTTGGTATGGGATAGGCATCAGTCCTAGTGACTGCATTGAGGCCTCTGTAGTCTACACAAAACCTCATTTCTTTCTTACCACCCTGGGTATGAGGCTTGGGTACCAGGACTACTGGGCTAGCCCAAGGGCTATCTGAAGGCTCAATCACGCCTAACTCCAACATTTTCTGGACTTCAGTCCTGATACAGTCCCTGACATGGTCAGGTTGCCTGTAGATTTTATTCTTGACAGGCAGACTGTCCCCAGTGTCCACCTCATGGGTGCACCAGGTAGTCTGACTAGGGGTCAGGCTAAACATATGTCTAAACTGTTGCAGAACTTGTCTGCACTCAGTTTGCTGATGGTCAGTGAGGCTGCTTGCCAAAGCAACACCATCTACTGACCCATCATCAGGGTTCTGAGAGAGCAGGTCAGGGAGAGGGTCACTCTCCTCCTCCTGGTCCTCATCAGTTGCCATGAGCAAGCCCATGTCAGCCCTGTCAACATATGGCTTCAATCTGTTGACATCAAGCACCCTTAGGGGGCTCCTGGGAGTTCCAAGATTCACCAGATAGGTGACTTCTCCCTTCTGTTCAACTATTGTATGGGGGCCACTCCACTTGTCCTGGAGGGCTGCTGGGGCCACAGGCTCCAACACCCACACCTTCTGTCCTGGCTGGTATACAGTCAGCACAGCCTTTGGTCATGCCAAGCTTTTGCAATTCTTGGCTGGCCTCCAGGTTTTTGGTTGCCTTTTTCATGTACTCTGCCATCCGGGAGCGGAGACCAAGTACATAGTCCATCACATCTTGTTTGGGGGGCTTGAGAGGTAACTCCCAGCCCTCTTTTACCAAACATAGTGGACCTCTCACAGGATGCCCAAACAGAAGCTCAAATGGGCTGTAGCCAACCCCCTTCTGTGGAACCTCTCTGTATGCAAACAAAAGGCAAGGAAGAAGAAGGTCCCATTTCCGCCTAAGCTTCTCTGGGAGTCCCTTAATCATTCCTTTCAAGGTTTTGTTGAAGCGTTCAACTAAACCATTGCATTGTGGGTGATAGGGAGTGGTGAACTTATAAGTTACACCACACTCCTTCCACATTGCTTTCAGATATCCTGACATGAAGTTGGTACCTCTGTCAGAAATGACCTCCTTTGGAAAACCCACTCTGGAGAAAACTCCAATGAGGGCTCTTGCCACCACAGGTGCTGTGGTGGTCCTCAGGGGAATTGCCTCTGGGTACCTGGTGGCATGATCCACTACCACCAGGATAAATCTGTGCCCAGATGCAGTCTGAGGGTCAAGGGGACCAACAATGTCAATCCCTACCCTTTCAAAGGGTACCCCCACCACAGGTAGTGGTATCAGGGGGCCTTTGTTGTGCCACCTGCCTTACCACTGGCTTGGCAAGTGACACAGGAGCGACAAAACTCCTTTGTGTCCTCTGACATATGTGGCCAATGAAAATGTGGAACAAGCCTGTCCCAGGTCTTGTTTTGGCCCAAGTGTCCTGCCAAAGGGATATCATGTGCTAAGGTCAAGAGGAACCCCTAAACTTCTGAGGTATTACCAACCTCCTGGTGGCTCCAGGGGCTGGGTCTCTACCCTCAGAATATAGGAGTCCCTCATCCCAATAAACTTTATGGGACCCACTAGCACTCCCAGCAGCCTCAGCAGCAGCCTGCTGTCTAAGGGGTTCAAGAGAGGGGCAGCACTGTTGCTCCTTACTCAGATCTTCCCTAGAAGGGCCCCCTGCCCCCAAGAACTCAACCTGGTCAGGTTCAAGTCCCTCTGGGGCAGTTCCTTCTTCAGGTTCTGCTTCACCTCCCTCTGGAAGTGAATCCTTGATCTGAGACAGAGGGGAAGGCACTGCCTTAACCCTACTGCTCCTCCTCTTGGGAAGCATCTGGTCCATTGTTCCAGGATCCAGAGCTGGTTCAGTGTCATGCATTCTTGCTTGTGACCTGGTCACAGCAAATACCTCTGCAGGGATGCCCAACATCTCAGCATGAGTCCATAACTCTACTTCAGACCAGGCTGAAGTCTCTAGATCATTGCCCAATAGACATTCTACAGGGAGGTCTGCACTGACTACAACCTTCTTGAGGCCAGTTACCCCTCCCCAGGAGAAATTCACAACTGCCAGACTATGGTTGGTCTGGACATTGCTTGCATTGGTCACCTGGTACATTTCACCCAGGATGATCTGTCCAGGGTCCACTAGGTCCTCTGCCACCATGGTGACACTAGCACCTGTGTCCCTAAATGCCAAAGCCTGTTTGCCATTTATCAAAGGCTGCTGTTTGTACTTGCCCAGATTACTGGGGCTTACTAGGAAGGACATATCAATGTTTCCCTCACAAATCAGCATTGCCTGAGTGGTCACTCTGACTAGGTCAGAATCCACTTCAGAACCCAGGGTCAACCCTACTACACCCTTATTCTGAGTACCACCTCCACCAGTAGCTGAGCTAGGGGGCACAGTTGCCTTAGGGGCAGGAGTGGTGGTGGTTTGGTCTTTGGACTTGGTACAATCAGAAGTCCAGTGCCCTTTCTGTTTACAGAATTTGCACCAGGGCTTCTTTTGGCCTTTTCCCTTGTTGGACTGTGACTCCCCACCAGATGCAGATTTTTGGGGCCCTTGTGAAGACTTCTGGTCTTTTGACTTATCCCCACCTTTCTCAGAGCCTTTAGGATCTTGCTTCTTAGTGTCACCCCCTTGGTTCTGGGTTTTCTGCCTCACCCTGGTTCTGACCCATTTGTCTGCCTTCTTTCCCAATTCTTGGGGAGAGGTCAGATCAGAGTCCACCAGGTACTGATGCAACAACTGGTTCTGGCAATTATTTAGGATCTGTTCTCTCATCATCAGATTATACAATCCCTTGAAATCAGTAACCCTACTGCCAACCAGCCAACCCTCTAGAGCCTTGGTTGCACAATCAACAAAGTCAGTCCAGTCCTGAGTCTGTGCCTTCTGGGTATCTCTGAACTTTAACCTGTACTGCTCAGTGGTTAAGCCAAACCCATCTGTGAGAAGTTGGCCTGGTATATGCTGTTCACTAATTAAAGTGGACACCTTGCACCAGGGCAAATCGACTCTTATGGTAGATAGGTTTAAGACAACCTTTTAAAGAAAGCTATCCTAGTGGTAGCTGTGGAGAGCAGCCTTCAGGCTAAGTCTCGGAGGAATGTAAAGCAGCTTGTTTTACCATATAATCTCTTGAATCACCAAATGAAAAGACACCACACAGGTATATATATCAAATATATATGTATTTATTTCTAAATAACTCTCTACTAATCTCTTTATGAGATTAGAAGACAAACATATGCACAAATCAACGTTTCACAATAAGTTAAGCACAAAATATGGCTGGGGCCCTAGGGGCGTACCAGACCATATACTAAGTAAGAGACTTAGAAACAACGACTTGCAGGGAGACAAGGCCTAGGGCCTTCAGAAGTGCTGGGGCCTCACAAAACCACCCAAGGCAGGTAAGTAAAGGACCCACGGGGGACGCGTGCAGTGTGGATACACAGGCGCGAATCGCCGTTAACTTCAATGGGGCAAGTCGCGGTTGGAAATAAAGAGTTTTAGGATACTTCGGGAGAACCTACAAGCAAGTCACTTACAGGGTAAGTAGTTCTAGGGCCCACACCCACAGGAGCACCGTAGTGCTGGAGTTACCTCACCCAGGGAAGCCGGGTGCACAGGTGTCCTTTGGTGTCGGGTCGCGGCGTCGTTTTCAATGGCGAACAAAGAAGACTTGCTGCTTGCGGGAGCTGAAGAAGTGTCCGGTGGAATCCAAGCCTGGATTCTGAAGAAGGATGACCTGAAAGCAGAGGGGACAGTGTTCAAAGTCACTTGGCAGTGACCCGGGGCAAGGAAGATGGATGCCCACCGTCGTCGGTCGCTTCAGGTCGGTTGCAGGTGCCTTGACTCTTCAGCCACGTGGTCCAGGAGGCGTCGACGACGACCAGGAGCTGGTTTCGGTGTGTCCCTCGACGTCTGCAGCTGACTGCGGTGTCGGCAACTCGATCGGAGCCAACAAGCCTTGGCAGCCGCAAGTCTCGGGGAGATGAAGAAAAGTCGATGGCGCAGACCAGCAAGGTCTGAGGGACTCACCCAGCGAGGGTAAGTCAGGGCAGGCCTGGAGCAACCAGGGGAGCCCTTTGGTTTCTTTAGGAAGTCTTCTGGGGACCCACAAGCCAGCGGGCAAGGGATCGCGAAGACACCTCGGGCGGAATCACTCAACAGGGGCCCACGGTCACTCGGGACGGTGTAGGCCTCTGATCTTCGGAGGGTTTCCTGCTGGAGGTCGGGACCACACGTGGTCCAAAGCACAAGTTCGTAGAACGTTGTGAAGGGGTTGCACTCGACAATAGTGCACGGTACCCAGGGGTCGCGGTTCCTCGTTACTCGTGGGGTCCACTTGCCTCAGCTTCGCTGGGGACTCACGATGGCCTGGGAGAGGTCAGGAAATCCACTTCTTGGGCTGCAGGGACTTCGGACTCCGGCGGGAGCGGCGTAGTTTGCGACCGTCGTTGTCGTTTTTGGTGCCTGCCAAGCAGGGGAGTCACTCCTTGACTCCAAGGGAGATTCTTCTGTCTTCCAAAGGTAGTGGAACGTCGAAGGGCCAGGATTCTTCTGTAGAGCGTCGTCCAGGGGTTATCTGCTTTGCAATGGCAAGGTTCCCCTCTTATACTAAAAAGAGGGGATGGACTAGCTCTATGACCCCACCTATGGGAGGGTCAAGGGAGGGGGTGGCTACACCCACTTCCCTTTGTCCAGTTTCGCGCCAGAGCAGGGGCAGGTAGCCCCTGAGCTGGTTTGAACTGGCATATGCACAGAGGAGCCTTCTGCTCCCCCAGTGCAGGACTTCAAAGCACTCTAAGAGTGCACCCACCCAGCCCCAATACACTAAACCCTGTCTGGGAGGTGGTTACACCTCCCTGTGACAGGATGCCTATTGTTGGGCTTCCTCCACTGTGAGTTTCGGTCATCAGCAGGAGGGCAGCCCAGTGTCTGTGACTGGTGGCATCCATTTTGTGATGCCAGGGCTCTTTAGGATTCTACCGCGTTTCCACAGCAGGTACATGTCTTCTCCCTCTAGAAGGGTGGAATGCTACCCCCGCCGCCAAGATTGGCGGGGGGTAGTATTCCAAGATGTTTGACACCAAACACGACATGTTTTGATGCAGCCATTCCAAAGTTAGCATTTACCGCGAGGATATAATGCACTTAAATAGTATATGGTTTAACCGCATCCACAAACAGCACCAGAGAATGGACTCTGAGAACTGCAGAGGGGCCCTGCTCATGCAGAGGCACCCCCTCACATAGAAGCCAAGCACCCTGCCCTCAGGATTGATAGGGCCTGCCTTAGGGGTGACTGATAGGTTTATATGTGTGTGCAGGAGAGATATAGGAAACCTATATCTCAGGGAGGGGTGCTAGCACCACCTCACCCAGGCTGCAGTAGCAGGCCTGTGGTGTCAGATTTAGACTGCTTCCCAGGGGTGGCATAACACCTGCTGCAGCCCCTGGGAGGCCTGTGAAGTACCTATGCCCTTGGCACCTAAGGTACCATATACTAGGGACTCATAAGGCACCACAGTATCCAATCACTAGTGCACCTAGAGTGCACTCCATGTCGTTTAGAGAGAGCAGATAGACTGGGGCCCTGAATAGCAGGGTCCCAGTCCAACTAAGTCATAAACCAGCAAAACACCAGGAAAAAAGTGGGGGCAACCATATAGTCAGATTCCACCTTCCTACACCATCTATCAGTGCACTCTTCAGGACCTCATAATCATCAGCATCCTCCTCTCTAACAGTGAGGAGCTTGTCTCTTCCTTTATCTGAAAAGGAGAGCCACAAGATTGCTGCCCACTGCTTTTGGGGGACCTGCTGTACTCTACAGGCCCTCTCCATAGCAGTTATCCACTTGTGGATATCATCCCCACTCTGGTAGGGAGGAACAACCTTGCTCAGGTTCCTATGGTCAGGAATATATTCTCTGCCTCTAGGGACACTGTTGCTGCCACCAGGGGGTTCTAACCCCTCTTTTCTAGAAGCTCTCTGGATCTCCAGGGCTTCCCTATCCAGTGCCAACTGCTTGGTTCTGAGGGCCACTCTGGCTTCCTCATACTGGAGCAGTTTGCACCTTCTCTCAGAGGAGGTCTCTCTTAAGGAAAAGTATGAGCTCCTCTGCTGGACAAATTCTCTGCCAGAGTGATAAGAGTGGTCAGATTCCCTGGAAGGGGATCTGTGCCTCTCCTCCTCTCTGTCAGTTCTCTTAGGGAGAATTCCTCTGTCCTTTTCAGGCCCCTTGGAGCCTGGCCCTTCAATCACAGAGTCTTGGTCATTCTGATTTTCATCATCTGACCCAGATACTATGACTGACCCACCCACTGATTCAGACCCTTTAGCTCCTAGAGCCAATCTAAGATCATCTGCTGTCAGCAGATCTATCAGGTGTAGTGTTGAGGGACTCTGTCCTAGTCTCAGGTGTCTGTCAACACACATGGCTCTCAAGTCAGAGAAAGCCATGTCCTTATACTGAGGCTGAGTGGATCCACTGGGTCCACCCTTTAAGGACATTCTAGTGTTGTGCAGTGTTGTACTACCTACACTAGTTTGTGGCCTACTGATCCTAGCTTGAGCTGTGGAAAGGGTGTGCTATCCCTTGGCACACAGCTCTAAGTTCAGTAGAACTTATTGATACTAAGCTTGACTTTATATGTACCTTGAGTACCTATAATGGTTTTCAGTTAGTAATTCAAATAGAGATTTTCTGGTAAAACAATGGCAAGCTGGAATCCCACACGCTGCCCACCAATGTGAGAAGTTGGCCTGGTATATGCTGTTCACTAATTAAAGTGGACACCTTGCACCAGGGCAAATTGACTCTTATGGTAGATAGGTTTAAGACAACCTTTTAAAGAAAGCTATCCTAGTGGTAGCTGTGGAGAGCAGCCTTCAGGCTAAGTCTCGGAGGAATGTAAAGCAGCTTGTTTTACCATATAATCTCTTGAATCACCAAATGAAAAGACACCACACAGGTATATATATCAAATATATATGTATTTATTTCTAAATAACTCTCTACTAATCTCTTTATGAGATTAGAAGACAAACATATGCACAAATCAACGTTTCACAATAAGTTAAGCACAAAATATGGCTGGGGCCCTAGGGGCGTACCAGACCATATACTAAGTAAGAGACTTAGGGACAACGACTTGCAGGGAGACAAGGCCTAGGGCCTTCAGAAGTGCAGGGGCCTCACGAAACCACCCAAGGCAGGTAAGTAAAGGACCCACGGGGGACGCGTGCAGTGTGGATACCCAGGCGCGGATCGCCGTTAACTTCAATGGGGCAAGTCGCGGTTGGAAATAAAGAGTTTTAGGATATTTCGGGAGAACCTACAAGCAAGTCACTTACAGGGTAAGTAGTTCTAGGGCCCACACCCACAGGAGCACCGTAGTGCTGGAGTTACCTCACCCAGGGAAGCCGGGTGCATAGGTGTCCTTTGGTGTCGGGTCGCGGCGTCGTTTTCAATGGCGAACAAAGAAGACTTGCTGCTTGCGGGAGCTGAAGAAGTGTCCGGTGGAATCCAAGCCTGGATTCTGAAGAAGGATGACCTGAAAGCAGAGGGGACAGTGTTCAAAGTCACTTGGCAGTGACCCGGGGCAAGGAAGATGGATGCCCACCGTCGTCGGTTGATTCAGGTCGGTTGCGGGTGCCTTGACTCTTCAGCCACGTGGTCCAGGAGGTGTCGACGACGACCAGGAGCTGGATTCGGTGGGTTCCTCGACGTTTGCAGCTGACTGCGGTGTCGGCAACTCGATTGGAGCCAACAAGCCTTGGCAGCCGCAAGTCTCGGGGAGATGAAGGAAAGTCGATGGCGCAAACCAGCAAGGTCTGAGGGACTCACCCAGCGAAGGTAAGTCAGGGCAGGCCTGGAGCAACCAGGGGAGCCCTTTGGTTTCTTTAAGAAGTCTTCTGGGGACCCACAAGCCGGCGGGCAAGGGATCGCGAAGACACCTCGGGCGGAATCACTCAACAGGGGCCCACGGTCACTCGGGACGGTGTAGGCCTCTGATCTTCAGAGGGATTCCTGCTGGAGGTCGGGACCACACGTGGTCCAAAGCACAAGTTCGTAGAACGTTGTGAAGGGGTTGCACTCGACAATAGTGCATGGTACCCAGGGGTCGCGGTTCCTCGTTACTCGTGGGGTCCACTTGCCTCAGCTTCGCTGGGGTCTCACGATGGCCTGGGAGAGGTCAGGAAATCCACTTCTTGGGCTGCAGGGACTTCGGACTCCGGCGGGAGCGGCGTAGTTTGCGACCGTCGTTGTCGTTTTTGGTGCCTGCCAAGCAGGGGAGTCACTCCTTGACTCCAAGGGAGATTCTTCTGTCTTCCAAAGGTAGTGGAACGTCGAAGGGCCAGGATTCTTCTGTAGAGCGTCGTCCAGGGGTTATCTGCTTTGCAATGGCAAGGTTCCCCCTCTTATACTAAAAAGGGGGATGGACTAGCTCTATGACCCCACCTATGGGAGGGTCAAGGGAGGGGTGGCTACACCCACTTCCCTTTGTCCAGTTTCGTGCCAGAGCAGGGGCAGGTAGCCCCTGAGCTGGTTTGAACTGGCATATGCACAGAGGAGCCTTCTGCTCCCCCAGTGCAGGACTTCAAAGCACTCTAAGAGTGCACCCACCCAGCCCCAATACACTAAACCCTGTCTGGGAGGTGGTTACACCTCCCTGTGACAGGATGCCTATTGTTGGGCTTCCTCCACTGCGAGTTTCGGTCATCAGCAGGAGGGCAGCCCAGTGTCTGTGACTGGTGGCATCCATTTTGTGATGCCAGGGCTCTTTAGGATTCTACCGCGTTTCCACAGCAGGTACATGTCTTCTCCCTCTAGAAGGGTGGAATGCTACCCCCACCGCCAAGATTGGCGGGGGGTAGTATTCCAAGATGTTTGACACCAAACACGACATGTTTTGATGCAGCCATTCCAAAGTTAGCATTTACCGCGAGGATATAATGCACTTAAGAGTATATGGTTTAACCGCATCCACAAACAGCACCAGAGAATGGACTCTGAGAACTGCAGAGGGGCCCTGCTCATGCAGAGGCACCCCCTCACATAGAAGCCAAGCACCCTGCCCTCAGGATTGATAGGGCCTGCCTTAGGGGTGACTGATAGGTTTATATGTGTGTGCAAGAGAGATATAGGAAACCTATATCTCAGTGAGGGGTGCTAGCACCACCTCACCCAGGCTGCAGTAGCAGGCCTGTGGTGTCAGATTTAGACTGCTTCCCACGGGTGGCATAACACATGCTGCAGCCCCTGGTAGGCCTGTGAAGTACCTATGCCCTTGGCACCTAAGGTACCATATACTAGGGACTCATAAGGCACCACAGTATCCAATCACTAGTGCACCTAGAGTGCACTCCCTGTCGTTTAGAGAGAACAGAGAGGCTGGGGCCCTGATTGGCAGGGACCCAGCCAGACTATAGCCAGAAACCAGTGCTAACATCAGAAAAAAAGTGGGGGCAACATAAGAGGCAGATCCTACTCTCCTACAGCCATCACTCTAAAACTCATAAAACATGGGCTACCACCAAGAGGCGGTAGAGCAGTTTTCGTGCTAGAGGCACATGAATCCTTTCAGACAGAGGTATTCTATTCATGGGTAATATTTCCTGAATCAAATTCAGTAACACACACGTTTCACTTCTACAAAGAAGATGATCCACCAGAGGAATACATTCCTTTCGAGGATATTGAAATTCCATTAACATACCAGGAGCATCAGCTCTGGTTTAAAGGCGCCCTAAAACATCATAGAAACATTACCAGGCTCGGTCCACTAGGTAGACCAGGAGCAACATGGCCGATTCTAGCCGGCTACACACCTCATCCTGACATTGAAGAAATGTCAAACGAGGAACTACTTACTCAAATCGAAGCAGTATTTCCAAATACTAGCCGATATGAGAAACACAGAATCCTAACAATCAGTTTACCAATGGGGATCACGCCACAACTGGAAGACTGCACCACTTGGGGCTCAGTCTTTGCTGCCATCTATACTAAAACACATGGCATTCCATCAATTTCGGTAATACCTGATGTCCTGAAACAAATTCAAAATGAATACGGGGCAGAGCCTGCTCTAAATTTAGGTATGAAGTTACTGAAAACTTTCGACCAGGTCTCAACAATAATATTATCTAATATTAAAGGGGAGGCAGCAGCAGTGGCGATCCGCCAAAAATTAAGGGAATTTGATGTTACAGATCATCAAACTGAGCTACCCAGAATAATTGAACAATCTTATGCAGAATTAGGCAGAGATAGTTTGGGTGGAAGACCATTGAAGCCGAAGCTATCTGAAAGTCCTGAGAAGGACTCTATTAAACAAACTCCTACATCTTCTAAAAAGAAGTGGGAGACTAATAAACAAAATTCAAATGAGAAACGTTCTCAATCCCGAGGTAGGTCTCCTCAAAAGGAGCCCTCTGAAAGGAGGTATAACCTCAGGAATAGGGATAATTTGAGAAAGCCTGAAAGGTATCAAGATACTGATACACGTTCCTCTCGTCCCTTTCAGATCTCATCACAGACTTCGGAAAGAAGAGGACGGACAGAACATAGAGAAGAACGCGTGAAATCGAAAGACGACAAACACACTCCAAAAACTAAAGCAAAACCTCAATTCTCCAAAAGAAAGTAGCAGGTCTAAAGATTAGACATGCCGAGAATACTGAGAACACAACTCAAGAACGGAGAATGGGCTCAGACAATGCTGGACAGTGCAGCAGAAGTCACAATAGTTCGCCAGAACCTGAAGGAACTTCTGGAGATAGTGGACTTGAATGAGTACATTAAAGTAGAGACTGTAGACACCAGGGTTAGTACTCCCCAAAAGTTATATGAAATAACTCTCCGGATGGAGGGAGACAAACCTAGACAGGTGAAAGCACTCTTTTGGGAAAGACTATCAAAGGGCTATGACATACTTCTAGCAGAAAAAGACTGGCCACCACAATTTGTCAGGGAGTGCCCACATGGCGAGGACATTATTATGCCTGCCTTCTCCAACCATATTCCAATTCACCTAAAATATACATATGCCAGGAAATGGGCAGTAGCCCAGGCCCCAGCATTATATAAAAATCATGTAGGATGGGATGAGGACTCACCTCACCATAAAATACATCTGAAACATGAACCAACTGCACAACGGCAGTACCCAATAAAGCAAGAAGCTAAAAAACAGGTCAGGGAGATCTTAGATCAACTTGAATATCAAGGGGTGATTGAAACATGCACCTCCTCAATGAACAATCCTTTGTTTCCTGTCGCCAAACCAGACAATACATATCGTCTAGTTTTGGATTACAGACACCTAAACACTTGTTCTAAAACTTTTGCAGTGCAAAATGCACATAGCACAGCATTAATGAATAACATTGTGCGTAAAAAATATAAAACAACATTAGACATCTCAAATGGTTTCTTTTGTCAAAACATAGCACCTGAAAGCAGGTACTTAACAGCATTCTCCATAATGGGGACCCAGCGTCACTTTTTGTCGACTCCCACAAGGGTTCAAGAACAGCCCAGGTTTATTCTCAGCGAGAGTAACGGAGTTACTACAAATTTATGACAATGAGGCATTGTCTTATGTCGATGACATATATCTAACGGACGATGACCTGGACAAACACTTGAACAGGGTGAGCACCATTATACTGGGCTTCGCCTCTGAGGGCTACAAATTCAGCTTTAAAAAGTCCAGAATTGCCCATCTCAATGTCCTATTTTTAGGATATGAGCTTTCCAGTGAAGGCAAGAGCTTGGCAGCTAACTTTTTAGAAAAGTGTGCGCTGCTCCAACCTCCAAAAACGCTAAAAAACTTACAATCCATCCTGGGTTTCCTAAATTTTGGAAGAACATACATTCTAAATTACGCGGAAAGGGTTAAACCTCTCTACGCATTAATCAAACCTGATTTTCCGATCAGAAATTGGACACAAGAACACACAGAAATCTTGCGTTCACTACAAGCTAACATGTTAGCAAAAAATCACTTACAAACACGCGTAAGTCAACGCAATTTGGTGATCCGAATAATTTCGGGTCAATGTGGATTCACATACTTAACCTTCAATGAGGGTGAGAAAATACCAATCGCATACAAATCTCATTTGTACACACAAGCGGAAATGCGCTTCAGTTCAACTGAAAAAATTCTAACAGCAGTTCAAACTGCTGTAGCAAAAGAAAGAGCCTTAGCCCAAGGGAAACGCATTATTGTCGTAACCCCGGTACCAGCTTTAGAAGCGGTCACAAAAGCAAGCATTCCAAATGCTAAAGCATTACATCCAAGATGGATACAATGGGTTAATTCTCTTGCTGCAACAGATGTTGAATATGTTTTTGATCCAGATTTAAAAACACAAGCATTCCTGCAATATGAACAAGAATGTCCTCTGCCTACTGAAATTCTGCCTCTCGATCAGTACGAATTCATAATTTACACTGACGGATCGGCTCAACCAGCAACAGGGAGCAAGCAAGCTTACAGTGCAGCGTGTGCAATCGTTACAGGTCGCACGCGAAATGGCATCTTCAGACCTATGGTCACAAAAACCCAGTCTCTAGGAGATTGTACAGCTCAGCGAGCTGAACTACAAGCATTCAAACTGGTACTTGAAAGTACAGATCGAGAATTCCCCACACTAATAGTGTGTGATTCCTTTTACTGTGTTCAGTCGTATAATGAATATATACAAAACTGGCTTGAAAATGGTTTCAAAGATGCGAAAGGTGGCACAATAAAGCACAAAATGCTTTGGGGACAAGTAGTTCAGTTGAAAAATGAACTACCAAAGGCTCACGTGATCCACACACTGAGTCATCAACGTGATGGCGTTCACGTTGCAGGGAATTCATTAGCTGATGAAGCCGCAAAGGGGGCTGTGCAGACGGCTTCCGTAGCTGCGATCACTCGTTCAAAAACAAAAATAGACGGTGAGATAATGTTGGCTGTCAATGCTTCAGGCAAAGGCAGCAGTGCAGCATTACCTAAAAAGTTTCCACTCAAGTACTCTTATGTAATTGATGTGAACAACGTTCCTTTTGCTCGAATCCCTGGAGTGGGGGATAGGGTAATCCCAAACATGGAACGTAGAGCAGCCTTGATTTATGAAACACATTTAGGGGAGGGTCTGTCACATCAAGGGATCTCTAAAACAATTTTGACGTTAAAAGAGATGTACTGGTGGCCTGGAATGAATACAGAAATTCACATATTCATAAACAACTGCTTAGACTGTAAATTACAGCGAGAGAGCCACCAGACACCATGCTGCGAATGCGGTAACCCAGTACAGACACCACTGTTAGACAGCATTAGACTATCTACGCACCTGCGTCCTACTGGACAAAGGCATTCCCACAAATAATGAATCTAGGTTCCTATGGATATGGCCTCAGCGCTCGGCTGACGCTCGAACTGTTATAAAAGATTTGCGAGTCTTTATCGGCACATACGCAATAGGCACGCTACATTCTGACCAGGGTCCTGCGTTTAGCTCTCGGGCTTACAAAGAAGCCATGGCCAGTCTGGGCGTTGCATTGCTGTACTTCTCTCCATTCCATCCTGAGGGAAATTCGGTTGTGGAAAGGAAAAACCGGGACATAAAGCAGTCTATAACAGCTAGGGTATTAGGTTCGGGTGATGGGTGGGTCAAACACCTTAATGGGGTCCAACGCTCATTGAACAATCTACCAAGAAGTTCTCTAGGGGGGGTCACTCCATATGAGGTCCTATTTGAGACAAGAATGTGGGTACCAGACCTTGAACACGTAGGCACAGTGGTGGAAAATAAACCATTTGATATCAAAGATCGTTTGGCTGTTTTACAGGAACTAAATGAGTTAAGAACGAAACAAAGCAACGTATTCCTACAGTCAACCACCACTGGGGAAAATTCGGCGTTTCCAGCAAGGCCTGTCTGGATTCCAAAAGTTGGGGATCTAGTCAGAGAAAAGATTGCGGACAAGAAGGAATTTGGACCTTCTTACAGACAACCGGTACCTGTTCTATCTGTTCAAGGAACAAGAACAGTACTTCTGCCGCCCCTTGCTGGAAGAAAGGAGAAAAGATTTGTGTCCATCGACCTCATCAAACCACAGTAAGTGGCAAATACTAAATAGTAGGCCTTGTGGACTCCGACCTAGTAGCAGACGCACTCCTCTCGCTACTATCCAAGAGGTTCAGACTGAAAGACTGATAATCATCGAGAATTCAGCAGTAACAGTTGAAGGACTGAGCAACAATGCTATGGAACTCATCCCTCTTGAACACCAAGTAACAGTTCGTCCAAATACACCTGTCTACACCAACGTAGCAAGTGATCGACTGGTTCCAGTGATTTCTACAAATCCTGATGCAATTCCAACAATTGATAGAACTGCTTCTGGCTATTTCATTAACTTTGATACGTTCTCAGAAGATCCGAGTGAACCTGAAACGACGCCAGCATCATTCAAATTCAAGCAGCAAGTACAAGACTTTCTTCACTTTCTGAAAAGGACTTATTTGGTTTCTCCATGGATTGAACTCTGGATTATATCTGGACTTTTTGTTTTCCTGCTCTGGCTAGCCTTGGTTACAACTGTAAGCGTGCTTATAAGTGGCAGATACATCCATGTGAACACTGAAGGAAAAGACGTGAACGTACTTTTGAAACCTCATAAATCTTCCCATCGTGAAGCAAGAGACTTGTCATCAGTGAACATCACAGCTGTTCCTATACAGGATGGTATAGTGTGGGACAAAACAGATTTTGATATCTTCGGTCCAACGGAACAATTGAACATTCCACATTTGTTTAAAATTTCACTAAGTGATCTAATTTCGTCCAGTACCTATTCTGATGATTGGGACTTTGAGACTGTTAACGATATAATGTTTGACCTAGAAAAATCTGCTGCATTTTCTAAAAATGAATATTTAGAGGGTTCATCAGACTATGAACAACTGTATTGTTATAACCACTATGGTCATCATTATTTGCATAAATCTGCATATCCAAGAAATGTGTTTATGTTTAACCAATGGGAACATTGTCCTACACCACCTAAAGGTAGTTCAAAAACATTTGCTAATAAATTTCCATATTTTTCAGGTTACAATACATCTGACCCAGAAACATTTTACTTTAGAAATGTAAACAAAACAGGACTGAAAATTATGTTAACAAATACAAAACAGATTTACTCTGCAGCCTTTATTGCCCAACTGTCTAGACAGGGTTTCGACTTATGGAAAGATACAAAAACAGTCTGGGGTACTAAAGATTGGCAAGTGCAGGGGATAGAAGCTTTATTTAGAGCCTGTATCATCCCTAAACAAATAATGTTTTTGAATGAAACCATCCAACAAACGTCTTGTCTTGGATTAGCCAAGATCAAAGAGATGAAAAATCCTTCTGTACCAACACCTACAAGTGATAACAATACACAGGCAGCGGTTACAGTTGACAATATACTACAACTCAACAGATCTAATCCTGATTGGAAAAAATGGTTGATCTGGCCCACAGACACGAACAACTGTCAGGAAAGATTCCTGAATAAAACTCAGGGCTTTACTATTAATAGGCCAGACCCAAGATATGTCCAAAGACAACATCCGGGGGTAGTAACAACATACAGTGTAGGAAAATTATGCCTCGATTGGCTGCATAAGTCTACACTACAGGATGTGAAACAACACTTAACCTTACTTAAAAAGGACGCAGACCTTAGGGAATTCTTGCTTGGACCAAGAAAACCGCGTCAAAAACGTTTCATATATGCCGGCATTTATGCTGCCTATAATGAAGCATGGAAAGTATCACAGATGGAGGCCGCAGATAAATACGTGAACTTGATCGTATTAATTTAGAGAAAACACTCTCTGTGGTCGACAATGGGTTAACAACTTTTTCCTCCAGAATATATTCATTGGATGGCATTGTATCCTCTGCTATCGACATACTAGAACAAGATTTGGCGATGTTACAACAAGGCCAATCTCAATTACGTTCTATTGTGTTATTAAGCTGGACGCTGCAATCTTTGCAAGCGGGCTATGTGCCTTGGCGTTTTATCAACACAACGGCTCTGTTTGCAGAATACAATCTCACTGATAAACCGATCGAACTGGCACAAAGAGGAGCAAGGTATACAGTGCTGAGCATTGAAAAACTGGAAAAGTTACCATTCATAGTGGCAGAAAAACCAGCTACAGAATGGCTTATTCATGGCAAAATCACACTACCTGTGACTACTTTTCAGTTTCAGTATTGCCTCAAACAAATGCAAGCAGGCAAATATGAAAGGTTGGGTAAGGAATACATTAAGACATCTTGGGATTTACCGTATATATATAGATGTTGGAGTGGGGATCGTGAAGTGTTTTTGAGCGGTACAAACTGTAAACGTGCACTAAGCGGTTCGCTTATATGTCAGGACATTTCCTTACACGGGGCTTGTAATGGTTCTGTGGCAAATTTGTCTTGCCATCAGCAGGGTACACCAGCTGCTGTGATTAATCCAACGTTTGGACAACTTTCTAATGGGAGTTACCTAATGTTGAATGATCAAAGTTGCTGTGGCATGTTGCCAGGCATCCCATATCTAGTAACGGTCAACTCCAGGGTCACTTGCTGTATGCAAGTATTGTTTGCCCCAATAGACACAGTCAGGGAGTCGCCTCTATGGCCTTCGCTGAACGTCTCTTTTATAAGATTTGATACTTTGAGCCGAATGAAAACCATGCTTTTACAGCAAACAGTGCCTTTGACCTCGGCCAAAGAAACCTATGATCTACAAGTAGCAAGGACTTCGGCTGAGATACAGACTTTAATACGTACAAACTGCCCTATACATTTCGTAGAAATGATAGGACGTATCTTCAATATGTCTGATACAACCGGAATTGTACATGTATTTAAGAGCATCTGCTCCGGTCTGTTAGCACCTTTCCAGGCAATACTCGGAATCATCCCAAACTTTGCACATTCGGTGTTTGGTGGCATCCCATTAATTCTAGCACTTGTTGCCAGAATTCTCTTTCTCTTCCTGCTATTGCGCTATGGCCAGCCTATTCGCCGACATCACTCCGAGCGAAATGGAGAAAGCTCTCCTTGAACGAAAGTGCCGTGAGCAAATAGTACAGCTTTTGGGCATAAATCGTCTACGGGACCTTAATACCACGTGGTTCCTGTCATTCAGACCAATCTGGCAAGATTGCATCTTACCTGTTCTACGATGCCTGCTATGCGGTGTAGAATGCGTGTTGGACACCTGTCTAACATATCCATCGGATACGCCAATGGATATCGATACTCTGCTGGACCCGATAACGGCCCATGCTCTGTGTTGTCCCCAGAGGCTGCCAATCCTGATGTCAGCATTCATTGAGATCTCACAGACGCTTCCGGCTGCTGCTGAGGTACGAGAAAGATCTACAGGCACACAGGTAACAACGGACGCGAACATTGCTGCGGCAACCAATGCTGAAAGCGATGCTTCACATCTCTGTGCGATTAATCTACTTCACGAGGTGTTCCAACTGACACCAACTTCTGTGGATGATGTTTTGTCTATAGAAATAGATGATCTCATGTTTACACCAGACCCGTAAACTGATTCTGATTCAGCATACAGTGTTCCAGAGAAGCAGTAACAATTTGGCCTTCATTCTACAAAAACTTGGAACTCTACCAAAATTGAACTTTTTCCCATTTTTCGAATGAAAATGGCACTTCAATCTGCTTAAAGTAGAACTAGCCTTATAGTACAGACTTCACGGTACTTCCAAGGACACTTAATCATCTTATGTGTCTAAAACAGTTCATTAATTTTCATGACATGAAATGACTTTGATTTTTGAAGAACTTATCGATCATTTTCTGTCACATGTAAATACTACTGCTTATTACATTCCAATTGCATTTATTTTCTAACTTTATGCCTGCAATGATAAGCATTTGCTTCAAATGTACAGTACCTTTTGCATTTTATATTTTGTTTTTTAATGATTTAAAAAAATATTTTTAAATGTGCGGTACTCCATTTAATGTTTAGCATTTTAAATGTTTAGCATATTAGTATTATCGTACACACGAAAGTGGAGTGGGTGTTGTATTCCTCTTAGGGTGTCCATAACGGGTTTTCCAGTATCATGTCCTTATATAGGCACAATTCGCCCTGCCCTTATATAGGCATAAATTCCCAGGCCTTATTTAGGCATTAAACCGTGCACTCCAAATACAGGCATGGTCTCCGACATCCGTCCACCCTAACGTCACAACGAGTTCGTGAAGAACAGACCCTTAGGCTGCGGGAGTTTCCCTAGCCCAGGACTATTGATTTCTTCAAGGACTCATATATCATGCATGAACCATTATTCCTTAGGGGTTCATTCATGACGTCTTCCGCTGTCCGATTCACGTCAATGCTAACATTATGAGGTACCTCTCAGGTATAAATATACCTTCCCTAGCCCTTGTAAATCAGAGGAGACCTCGACTTCAGAGGAGCCCGTTTCCCGGCCTGACGCACTGAGAAGATGCTGTCATCCCTGCACGCAGAGAGTCCAGCTTCCAGTGATCTGACTTCCCTTGCGGGGTGTTGGAGTTCGAGTCTGGCAAAGAGATTCCTACCTCTCTCATTCTTCAGGTATGGAGCTGACAAGAACCTAGAGGGACTCTTGGCATACTAGGCATACTAGGCTTAACATACTCTTAGTATATCATAGTAAGGAATACTTCACCTACTTCATACCTCTCCCTACACCTAGGTTAGGTACATTGGGGTAGAACTAGATTAGAAATGCATCGTATGAGTACTCGCATTTTTAGTCTGTGTTATTTATGTAAAGGCATATGTACTAAAAGATAATGCTATCGCAGTATTATTTATTTCTACTGCTCACACTGTACATTATTTATCTTGCATACTGTCTTGTGATCGTAACAGCACATTTTACTTACATCAGAAACAAGACTGTTCAATAAATCTTTTATTGAAACGCCCGTCTGTTCTTTTCTGTGTAACTCAGAGAAAACTAAGCATGCACGATTGAGCTGAGTGAAATAGTTATCTATTGTTTCCACGACTCTGGGACACGTTCTGATTCTAAAGGGAAACACAGTGGTCATGTTTTGCGGCTGCCAGAAACTACTCCCTTCTTGTTTGTCAAGGAGTTTCTAGTGGCCTCTGAGCTAGCTGGCACAAGTAATTAAGTTTAATATACTCGATAGGTACATACTGACCTTAGTCCTATGTCAAACCTATAGGATATAGTATTCCAATGCGCAGAGCCTATTAGGGAAATAGGAGCTACACTACACTATGTTGAGCATCTTGGCTGACTTTAAATCGCGTTTCTGTAATACTGTACAACCAATCACGTCTGTGGCCGCTGCGCTTAGGGAGGAGGGGCCACCGTCCATTGTGCAAGTGTGGGGGGGAACAGGCTGGCAGCGCAAGCTCACAAAAACCTCCGGGGTCGGCTGCCACCGTGGCATCACCAGTGGCACAACGTGAGCACCTGGCGCAGCCTACAGTAGAACCCGGCACCAGGAGCGCCTCGGCCAGTAGCGGCCTCCCTGCAGCGAGCGGTCAACCGCCGGCTGCACCCATCCCACAAGTAACACCAGCAGTCCCCCTCCCCCAGTGCTAGTGCGGCAGGCAGGGCGGTGCCCCCACCTTGCAGCCCCCGAGATGTCCACAATCCCGCCCCACCAGCAGAGGCAGCTAAGGCAGGAGCATCGGCAGCAACACCACCACCGCTCGTCACGGTGGGACCGCTAGCAACAGGATGCTGCTCGCTGGCTTGGGAGGTGCCATTGGCTGCTAAGGAAGGGATTTGGAAGCGGGAATTTGTGGACATTTTTACCTTGTTAATGCATGGGGTTGATGGACAAGACACGAGAAAGATGGGGGGAGGGACGATGAGAAGAAGGTGAAATTCCAGACCTGGCCTGAGAAAAATATTCAGAACTGGGGGGAGGCCTTCGCTATTCTAGCAGCAGTTATGATGGAGAAACACCCAGAACAGGGTCCCGCGATGTGGCAGTACTCCCGTGTAATCCATAATGAGGCAGAAAAGACGGGGGTGTCGTGTGGTATAACTACGACCGAGATTTGTGTCCGAACTTGGGGTGGGACCAAAAGGAAATCCAGCTCTGGGTAGAGCACATGGGAAAGTTTACTCCAGGCACCAAGGGGACCACAAAGAGTCAGAAGGGGCAGGGCAATTCCAAAGGACAGAAGCAATCAGGGAAACGCCCTTTCAAGCAGCCCTTTCGGGGAGGCCGGGGAGGCAGCAGTCAGGGGAGAGGGGGCAAGCGTTTTAACTCCGGCACGTGCAGATTGTATAATGCAGGGTCCTGCTCATGGGGAAGGGCGTGCAAGTTTGGACACAACTGCAGTAAGTGTGGGGCCGGTCACCCAGCAGTGTCATGCAGCGCCAAGCGAGAGGGCCCTTCCGCAGCTGCCGGCAGGCAGGAAAGCAAACCTGAGTCAGATAACGGGACCTCCCCTCCCCGCCTGCCCGCCCCGATCCCCCCCCAGCATCGGGGGCAAAGCCCCCCCCCTCTCATCTGCCACTACACAGGTTAAGGTTGCTTCTGCTAAGGGCCCCTCACCAATCATTATTAGGAACCTCCTACCTCTGCTCAGGGCGGATGCCAACACAAAGGACATCAGGATTCTGGCAGAGGGTTTTATAGATGGTTTCAAGATCCCATACCAAGGCCCACTGGTTAGCAGAGACGCAGACAACTTAAGGTCAGCTAGACAACTCCCAAAGGTGGTGCAGGACAAAGTGATGAAAGAGACCGCACTGGGGAGGGTGGCAGGGCCATTTGACCACCCCCCCCCCCTTGAAAACTTTTTGGTATCCCCCCTGGGAGTGGTCCCCAAAAAAGAACCTGGGGCCTTTCGCCTGATACACCACTTGTCTTACCCGGAGGGCAATTCAGTCAACCACTGGCTGGAGGATGGAACGTGCTCCGTCTCGTACTGTTCATTTGACATGGCAGTGGATATGGTCAGGAGGGCAGGGAAAGGGGCCTGGCTGGCCAAGGCGGACATTGAGTCTGCCTTTCTCCTGCTGCCGGTCCACCCAGAGAGTCACCACCTGCTAGGCTTTAAGTGGCAGAACAAATTTTTCTTCGACAAATGCATGCCGATGGGTTGCGCAGTGTCTTGCGCTTACTTTGAGGCGTTCAGCAGCTTCTTACAGTGGGCACTCACTTGGTCGTACAACACGGGGGAGTAACGCATTTCTTGGATGACTTCCTCTTCATAGGGGAAGCGGGGACACGGGACTGCAGCAAAACACTGCATCACTTACAAGAACTCGCAGGGCACTTGGGGGTTCCTTTGGCGCCTGGGAAAACTGAGGGTCCGGCGCAGGTTCTCACTTTTCTAGGCATTGAGATGGACACGGTCAAGGGCGCGTCCAGGCTCCCGGCTGAAAAGGTGCAGGCATTGTGTCTGGATATCCAGGCAATCCTGGGCAAGGACAAGGCCCCCCTGGGTGTCATTCAGAGCCTCTTAGGGAAGCTGAACTTCGCAGCCAGGGTGATTCCAGCGGGCAGAGTATTCTCAAGGAGACTAGCAAGGGCCACAGCCAAGGTGCACAAAAAGCATCACATGGTCAGAATAGGGACCGGCCTGAAGGAGGACCTCCGGATGTGGCATGAGTTTCTGCTAAGTTTCAATGGAACAGTCATTTGGAGATCCCCCTGGGCTGGTAGCCCAGAACTCTGTCTTTTCACGGATGCGTCAGGCAGGGAGGGCTTTGGCGCTATAATGGACTGCGAATGGTGCGCGCAGAAGTGGCCGAATGCGTGGCGTAAAAGGAACATAACAGCCAAAATAACTGTACTAGAGCTGTTCCCCATAGTGGTTGCCCTGCATTTGTGGCCGGAAGCGTTGTCGGCCAGAAGGGTCGTATTCTGGTCCGACAATATGGCCGTAGTACAAGCCATCAACGGGCAGACAGCCAAATGCCCCCTGGTGCTGTGTCTGTTGAGGGAGCTAATCAGGGCTTGCCTGCGCTGCAATGTGGAGTTTAGGGCTAGACACATTGAGGGGGTCAAGAATGTAGCTGCTGACGCTCTCTCTCGCTTTCAGTGGCTCCGTTTCTGGGAGGCCTGGCCACGAGCGAGAGCAGTGATGACCCCCTTCCCAGAACATCTATGGCGGATTCTGCAATAGAACAGCAACTGAGAGCGATGGGTGAATGTTCTTTGGCACCAGGGACCAGGAAGAAATACAAAGCACATCTCACCACTTTCCAGAGCATTACTAGGGCACTGGGCCAAGCCTCACTTCCTGTGGAACAGAGAGTGCAAGGATTTGTACTGTGGGCAAAAGGGCAGGGGAAGAGTCATTCCTGGGTTTGTGGTCATCTGGTGGCAGTAAGCCACGACACAAAGCTGAGAGGAGGGCAGGATCCGACCAAGTCTTTTTTGATCAGGGCGGCTCTAAAAGGGTGGGCCAGGGAGGAAGTCAGGGTTCCGGATACCCGGGCGCCCATTGACTTCCACACACTCCAGGGCATGCTAGGAGCAGTAGACCAGGTCACCCATTCACAGTTTGAGGCACAACTCTTTGCGGCTGCATTCAGCCTTGCATTTTTTGGGGCATTCCGAATTAGTGAACTGGTGGCTAGGGCCAAAACGGACCTGTCAGGGGACACCTTATGCAGCCAAGATGTGAAAGTGACGGATAGGTTGGTGATACATATCAGGAGGTCCAAAACGGACCAAGCAGGGCGGGGGGCGGACATAGTCCTGATGCCACTGGGGGATCAGAGGTACTGCCCAGTTTCACGCGTCAAGGAGTACTTGGCGGTTCGCCCCAATGTCCCGGGTTACTTTCTGATACACGCAGACCAGGTGCCCCTCACTAAATTCCAAATAGATGAGGTCATGGGCGCATGCCTTGAGCAGGCTGGCCTCGCCCGCCCGGACAGAAAATACTCCAGTCACTCTTTTCGGATCGGGGCTGCCACAGCAGCATTCAAGGCGAGCATGGGGTAGGAAAGCATAGAGAAGGTGGGACGCTGGGAGTCCCGTTGCTTTAAACGCTACATTCGTCCTTGAGTGGGACAATATGTAAACTGAACCTACTCACCCATTGCAAGTGACACAGTGGCAATTGTATAATATGTGTGCAGTGAATTTCAGTAGTATCACATGTAGTGCATTGTGTGAACACCAACAACATTAAAACAAGCGTGTGAAAATGGCATTCATTTATTTTGCCAGGACTGCAAGTGTGGGTGATCGGCCACTCGTTCATCGCCAGGCTGGCTCAGTGGGCCGCACGCAGGAAGTGGATGCAGGGGTTTTCCCAGACTAAGTTTGTCTGGTGGGGATTCCCCGGGATGAGATGGAGCAGCCTCCTGAACAGGTTGGAGCAAGGACTGGCTGGGAGGGGTGCTTTCCCCAACATCTTGATAATCCATCTGGGAGGCAACGACCTCACGGCCATGGGCAGGGGTGCACTCTTACAAGCAATGAAGACTGACTTGGGGGAGATCAGCAAATACATGGGACAATGTGAGCTGTTCTGGTCTGAAATAGTGCTGCGCATGGTTTGGCGCAGGGCCAAGACAAGTGAGGCGGTGGAACATTCACGCAAAAGAGTGAATAGTGCAATGCGCAAGTTCACAGACCAAAGGGGCTTTGGTTTTATCAGACATGAGCTGATCCAAATGAAGGTAAAGGGCTATTTTGATACGGATGGGGTTCACTTGTCACAGGTTGGAATGGACCTGTTCCTCTTGGACATGCAGGAGGCCCTGGAGATTGCAGGTTGCAGGTGAGAATACAGCTGTGTTGGTGGGGGGCTATTTAGGCGACGGTGGCCGCCTCCAGAGCTGTGGCGGAGTTACAGGGCGATCTGGAAGCATATGGGTATGGAAGGGTACCTCTGCAAGAGCACAAGAGGGGTGCCAGAGCCAAATCCCAGGAGCCTCAGGGGAGGGTCCTGGAACAATTACGTCGGCGCCCCGTTAGTCCTTCGGGCGGTTGTGGGCCTGGACAACCGGGGGCTTGCCTTGCTACGCTACGCCCTGAAAGGGGCGTGAGTAATAAGGGACCAATGTGTCACGTGATCCAGTAAGGGGATCACCCCCATAAGGGTAGCGCTGATTGGATTCGCCACAGTGCTTGGCTCACCAGGCGGGCAAGGCAGCATAGGTTGGTACAGCTGCCTGCCCTTGGATCGCCCGTAAGATAACCCACCATGTTGCATACTTTTGTATGGAATATACCTGCAGCAATTTTTCCCAAACAAAAGTTGTGTTGTGTATTTATTTATGCATACATACTCTGTTGTGGTGTGGGTGGGGTGTGTTGCCAATAATGGGACTATGCGGCTGCCCGCGGCCCCCGCAGGGGGCCACCCTAAAAGGGTGGCCTCTTTAGTGCCATTTCGGCACTTCCCCACCCCCCCAACCAAGGCGGGACCCTAGGAGGAGTCCCCATGCCAGGCGCACTAGGCGCGTCATGTCCGGCGCGCCGTGAGGTGGGGAGGGTATTTAAGCCTCCCCCCTCCATTTTGTGTCCTCTTTGTCGCCTGGCACGCCGTCTCCCACCCTACCGCTTACCCGGCGTGGGGCTGGCAGGTGAAGTACTGAGGACGTTGTAATGTTTTCTTTGTCGTTGCAGGCGGAGTTACAGGGCGATCTGGAAGCATATGGGTACAGAAGGGTACCTCTGCAAGAGCACAAGAGGGGTGCCAGAGCCAAATCCCAGGAGCCTCAGGGGAGGGTCCTGGAACAATTAAGTCGATGCCCCGTTAGTCCTTCGGGCGGTTGTGGGCCTGGACAACCGGAGGCTTGCCTTGCTACGCTCCGCCCTGAAAGGGGCGTGAGTAATAAGGGACCAATGTGTCACATGATCCAGTAAGGGGATCACCCCCATAAGGGTAGCGCTGATTGGATTCGCCACAGTGCTTGGCTCACCAGGCGGGCAAGGCAGCATAGGTTGGTACAGCTGCCTGCCCTTGGATCGCCCGTAAGATAACCCACCATGTACTATACTTTTGTATGGAATAAACCTGCAGCAATTTTTCCCAAACAAAAGTTGTGTTGTGTATTTATTTATGCATACATACTCTGTTGTGGTGTGGGTGGGGTGTGTTGCCAATAATGGGACTAAGATCCACGCCTACCATTTATGCAGAAAGATGCACCTGGGATCTCTGCCACCCATGCTCGGTGCGCCAATGCCAGCGTCTGCGGCTCTCTGCCCACCAAACCAGCAAGGAGGTGGAGAGGCCTGGTGGCTGGGGTAGAGGGAAGCGATCGTAATGGGCTCGCACACAAGAAAGAGGGCTGAAGCTTCTCCAGTGCAGCGCGCTTATTTCATCCACTGAAGTTGAAACAAAATCAAAACCACTGCGCACTGGCAGGTACCCAGTCACGGTGCAATACCGTAGACCTCATTACTGATGCCTACCGTAAAACTCACTACCCCTGCGTTTGAGCAAGACAGGACTGATTGTTCCTTTATAAGCGGTGAGCAGCACACTGGGTAAACTCGACTCCGCCGGCCAATGGCAGAGTTTTTTTGCTTAACTTCACACTCCAAGTGGAGTGCGGAGGGGCAAAACTCCATGCACTCCGCCAGCGGAGCAGAGTTTACCGCACACCCTTAGTCGTCACTGGACCGGAAACAAGCTTCCTGGGACCGGTTTCGGGTTTCACCCCTCATCAGCCAGGCTTGCTTGAATCCAGTGGCACAGCGAGTAAGTGACCCACATCTGGGCATACCCATCCCACTTGGGGCGAAAAGTGCTACAGCAACAAATGATGGACGGAATGCTGAGTAAATCAAACATTCACCCCCAGTCAAGAGATCTAGGTTAAATCCATCGTTCGTTTGCTCAATACGCCACCCGAGTTTGGACCCAGCAATATGCAAATCAGTCTTGACCCTGCCCCCCATGGGAACAGTCCAGCCCAAACTGCCAAGCTTGTTTCCGGTCCAGGGAGGACCTGGCCTGGCAGTTCGGGCTGGACTGTTCCCGTGGGTAGCGGGGTCAAGACTGATTTGCATATGGCTGGGTTTAAACTGAAATTGCATGGGGAGCAAAAATACGATGGATTTAGGCCCAGATCTCTGTACTGGGGTGAATGTTTGACATTGTTCAACATTCTGTCCATCAATTGTTCTTTTTGCATTTGTCACCCGGAGTGGGACGAGTATGCTCAGGGTCCCGTGCTCTCCATGCCACTGGATAACAAAAGACACACAGATGATGGACAGAATGCAAATGGCTTGGCAGTTCAGGCTGGACTGTCCCCATGAGGCACTGGGTCAAGACTGATTTGCATATGGCTAGGTCTAAACTGTGGTGGCATGGTGAGCAAAAGAACAATGGATTTAACCCAGTTCTCTTGACCGGGGTGAATGTTTGATTTGCTCTGCATTCTGTCCATCATCTGAGTGTCTTTTGCTTTCTCGCCCTAAGTGCACCAGTTATGCCCAGACGTGGGTCCCGGGCTCACTGTGCCACTGGATTCAAGCTAGCCTGGCTGATGAGGGGTGATGCACGGAAACCGGTCCCAGGATGCTTGTTTCCGGTCCAGGGAGGACCTGGCTTGGCAGTTCGGGCTGGACTATTCCCATGAGGCACAGGGTCAAGACTGATTTGCATATGGCTGGGTCCAAACTGGGGAGGCGAAGTGAGCAAAAGATCATGGATTTAACCCAGATCTATCGACTGGGGGTGAATGTTTGATTTGCTCTGCATAGTGTTGTTTTCCCCAGTGACATCCTGAGGATTTGTTGGGTCCCTAGGAAGGCATATTACAATTGTTTTTCTGTGAACCCCATTTCTGAAAGTTTGTTTGGCATCATGCATACTTCAATTATCAGGAAATGGGCTGTAAAATTATGCCTTGGGCCCCAAAAATCCTTAAGACAACACTGTTGGCGCTGAGTACAAGCCAATGGTGCAGGAGATGGCACTGTGAGGGACACATTCACAGGGAGATCAGCTGCATCTTTGCAAGCACTGGAAGAGTCTGCCTCAAAGACTGAAATTCAGCCTCTTTCTTCACACAAGCCATGAAGTACTGAAACATACAGTGAGGCTGAGAACACTGTTACAGGACCACGTTCACCCACCCAGGCACCTTTTCAAGCACCCACATCACAAAAAAGCACAATGCAAACCAGAGCACTCCAAGGACCTCCCAGGGGTACAAAGCACTATAAGAATGAGACAACAAAATGTTGTGTCTCATTTGTACAGGCGCATGTTGAGAACAGGATGCACGTCCCCTCGCTGCATCTTGTAGAAGACATGATTGATTACATGTTCACTTGTAATGAAACTTTACTAGAGACCCCACATCTCTGTCAAAGATGGAGCAGTCTGTTATTGTACAGGAGCACATCTTATAAGCCTGACACAGAGACTGCAGCCAGTCTGTGTCTGTACAGAAGACGGCCCTGGTCTAATCCTGATAGATTGAAGTCTGTCTCTGAGGAGGGGCAGCCGGTTCCATCCCTCACAGAGTGAAGTCCTGTGTTAGAGTGTGGTATAGATTTTTTAATAATTCTCAGAGGCTTATGTCTCTGAGTGGGCAATGTTCGTTTTCAATCTTGACAGACGCAGTCTTGTCTCCGAGCATAAAATGGACTGTTTCAATCCTGACAGACTGAAGTCCTCTTTATGAGATCAATCAATCAATCATTTGTAAAGCATGGCAAATCACCTGTGAGTCTTGAGGCGCTGGAGGGAGATGGCTGCTGCGTGGTGGGCTGTTCATTTAAACATCCAGGTCTTGAGTTCTTTCCTGAATTGGTGGAGTGACGGTGTGATCCTAAGGTGCAGATGTGAGAAGGAGCGTCCTCCGTTGTTGGTTCGGCTGATTCATGGGGTGTCTGCGAAGGAGAGGGAAGCAGATCAAAAGTGGCTGGGTGGTGGAAGTTCAGACGTTTGTTGATGTATGCTGGTCCTTCCTTGGTCAGGGCCTTGTAAGCTTGGGTTAGCAGCTTGAACTAGCATCTCTTTTGGGTCGGGAACCAGTGTAGTTTCTTGAGGTGGTGTGTGATGTGGGTCCTTCTGGGGAGGCCGAGGATGAGTTTTGCTGCTGAATTTTGTATTGTCTGGAGTCTCTTCAGATGGAGATGGTCTGATTTACTTTCACAGACTGAAGCCCTTTCTCTGAGGGGAGCAGGTTTGATCTAACCCTCACATGCTGAAATCACCGTGCCTGAAAGTGGGTGTGTGGGTGTGTGAGTGAGTCTGAGTGGGGGGGTGAGTGCCTGTGAGCGTCTGTGAGTAGTTTTCTGGGTCTCTGAGTGGATGCATCAGTGACAGTATGGGTATTTGAGTGGATGTGTGAGTGAGTGTATGGATGTGTGACTGGGTGTGTGAGTGTGTAAATGGGTGTCTGACTGGGTATATGAGTGCCTGTGTGAGTGGGTGTGTGAGTGGCTCTCTGGGTCTTTGAGTGGATGTATCAGTGACTGTATGGGTGTGTGAGTGAGTGTATGAGTGGTTGGATGGGTGGGTGGGTGGGTGGGTGTGTAATAGGGCGTGTGAGTGTGTGGTTGGTGGTAGGTGGCTGTATGAGTGGGTGTGTAAGTGGCTGTGTGGGTGTGTGAGTGGGTGTATGGGTGCTTCTGATGTATGAGTGAGTGTGTAAGTGGCTGTGTGGGTATGTGAGTTGATGTGTGAGTGATTGTATGGGTGGCTGTATGGATGTGTGAGTGGGTGTGTGGGTGCTTTTGCTGTGTGGGTGTGTGATTGAGCGGTTGTGTGGGTGTATAAGTGAGTGTGTGTGGGTATGTGAGTACCTGTGTGGGTCTGTGAATGGGTGAGTGGTTCTCTGGGTCTATGAGTGGATGTGGGTGTGTGAGTGACTGTATGTGTGTGTGTGACTGTATGGATGTGTGACTGCGTGTGTGAGTGATTGTGTGGATATGTGAGAGAGTACGTGAGTGGATCTCTGAGTGGGTGTATATGTTTTTTTATTGGAATCTGGATTCATGGATCCACTGCAGATTCAAACTGGGCCACGCTGAGCACCGCAATGGATATGCAAGTCCTCATGTGTGCAAAATAAACATTTTTGGGCAATTTCTTGCCAATGAGGGGTCTCTCAGAGACCCCTCCGTCAGTCCCATGGGGTCAGGATAATTCTATCTTGAACCCTTATATTATATTTTGACTTTATATCCCACACCTGGGAATTGTGCCCCGATTTACAAAATGGGGGCCACAACTTTTCTCTCAGGTTGCTGCTAGCCAATCATGGAATTGCTGTTGGTGCGTGGATCCAGGGATCCACCGCGGTGGAGCTGCGTCTCTAGATATACATAAATCTTTTTTCTTTCATTACCCTAAAACTGCTGAACAGATGGACACCAAATTTTAAAAAAAAAGTACTCTTTCTGGACCAAGATCTAGCTTTCGGCCAAATATGGTGTAATTCCGTTCAGAGGTTCGGACTGTAGTCGTGAATGTGAAATTGCCTGAGGAAAATTAGTTTTGCCCCCCCTTCTTTTTCTTGGCCCCCCACTTGATGGGTCACTCCAACACTTTCCAGACACTAGCTGAAGTGAGCAGCAAACTAGTTTTCAAAATTTGTGAAGATTTGTCAAAAGGAGCCAAAGTTATTAGCAAAACAAAAAATGCTTTTCCTATGGAAACTAGATCTTAACTATAACTACCTAGTGGCGACCATCAAATATAAATAATCACTGGCGGTCGCCACTAGATAGTTATAGTTAGGTTTCCTGTTCCATAGGAAAAGCATTCTTTGTGTTGCTAATAACGTTGGCATTGTTTGACAAATCTTTACAAAACTTTCCAGAAAGTTGTTACTTTTTGACTAGTTCGTTCATGGAAAGTTTGGAGGTCATCCGTCAAGCAGGTGCTATTTTTGCCTCGCTCGTAGGTGAGGGGAATTCTTGGCGGGAGAGTTCCGTGGCTCTCCTTCAATTTCTTTCTATTTTGTATTTCTCGGAAAGCCTAGGAGATACAGCAGTGTTTTCAGCAGAAATGAATTCATGTTAAGGATTCATTAATGGGTAGTCTTCCCTTTCAGGAGACCTTTGGATTTATTGGAATTAAATTGAAAGAAACTCAAGTTGTATTTCATTTCTTTCATTTATGGAAAGAATTCTTTAGGGCTCACACTGTGTGAATAAACAGAGAGTTCAGGACAGTAATGAATTGGAAATAAAGTGCCATTTCTGAGGCTGTGTTTTGTTTGGAACAGTATGAACAAGTTTTAAGAAAGGAAGATACTTTTCCTGGGGTTTACAGATATGAGGAATAAAATAGCTTTTTACAACTGTGGAAATTTGATCACTATGAAATATGGTTATGAGCTCTTGTAAGAGGAATATCAAGAGCCTTCAGCTACAGGAGAATTAATTTGCTTTGTTTGTTTTGTTATTGCCAATTAACAGGGGGTGCCAATAGAGTGAGGTTTTGTTCTCCTCCCCTGTGAAGCCCGGCAAGAGCTTTCTTATGGTGGGTAACGCTCAATGTAAATGGTTCACAGAATTTTTTACTAAGGTACAAAAAAGAAGAAGGAATTTATATTGTTCTAATTCTTGATCTTGTGTTTCTTTTTTTGTTTTCACAGTACAATCATAATTCATTTATCTCATTTGGAACAGACTTCCATATTCTAGATATATCTATCTACATACATATATGTTCTACAGACGTCACCGATGATAGTTATATTATTTTACAGGTATTTGCATAGGGAGAAATGATGAATATATGTAACTCTGAGATAAACTATCATTAATGGTGTTATTTGCTTCTAGCACTTCCTTCTCCCGCTTAATCATCTCAAGATTCTGTGCTCTAACAGCAAGCAGAATTGAGGCGATTGGGAGGTGGACCTTTTTTGTGCATCAAACCGATCCTGAGGTATCAGCAGGCTGACACCACGAGAGGCTCGAGAGACTCTTGCTGGAGCACCAATTTAAAAATGGAACGTTCTGATCGGCCCGGGGAGCTTCATTTCTCTTGGGCATCTCGCTCGCATGGGAGTCAGACTCGGGGACTTAGTCCCTCTTCCTGAACATGCTTAAAAAAAAATATATAAGAGTTAGGGTAGGTTACACTGACCCCTACACCCCATGGCGGGGACCCAGAGGGGCCCCATGGTATTCTGTCCTCGATATTCTTGTATCTCGATATCGGTGTTGTTGACATTCAGTAGTACAACCACAGTCAATAAGTACTTCGAGTTGTAAAGATGCCATGCAGCCGTGTTTTTAGTGTGGGTGTACAAGGTGAACCTTCATGTCTGATATGATTCCTGAGGCTTTAACTGAGTCAACAATATGAAGCTGGAAGCCAGCAGTCTGAATTTCATTCATCCAATTTTCATTCACATTCAAGCCAGAGTCTGCTGAGAGGAGAAGAGGTTCTTGTCAGTTCATTCAGCTTCAGGTGTCTATTTTTAAACCACTCTCATATGTTGATTTGACATGAGAATAAGATTAAGGAGTCATACGTTGTGGATACTTTAAGGTATATCTGGGTATTGTCCGCATAATGATTCTATGGAATCCCTAAAGGTTTAGGATAAGCACGGATCAAACAATTCACGCGTAGCCACTACTATGCTGGGAGGGCGAGTTAGACAAAGCATGCCCAAGATATGTCAAGATGGATCACCATTATGTCATGATCGGCATTAAACAAGAGGTGGACACCATTATGCCAGGAATGGCCACCATTGTTCTTGAAATGCTGGTGGTGGTTGTGCTGCCTTCCCAGGATGAACCGCACACTAGGCACACTCTTCTTAGGCATACATAAGCATATATGCACACACATATCCATCATTGCCCTACAAGTGAGTCACATGGTTGCTTCCACCCCCAGTTCTTACTCTTCCACCCAAACTGCTGCAGTCCTGAATTCAAGCCCCTCTTGCTACTACTGGCCTTCTCCTTTCATGGCTCCAGGCAAGTCCCAGTGTTGAGTTACACTCTTTGTGTGTGTGTGTGTGTGTGTGTGTGTCTGTGTGGGAAGCTGGCCTGGTATATGATGTCCACTAATGTAAGTGGGCACCTTGCACCAGTCCAGACAACGCTTATGGTGATTTAAGAGGTCTTAAACAACCTTAGAAAGCTCTCTAAGTGGTAGCTGTGGAGAGCAGCCTTCAGGCTTAGTCCAGAAGGAGTGTAAAGCAGCTTGTTTTACCAGAATGCAATCTTATAGTATAGATTAAGTGAAAAAAACCACACAATGTATTTATAAAAATATGTATTTATTATAGAATAGTCTCTAACACATTTAGATATCTCCTACATGGAGATAAACACAATGCACACAATACTTTGCATAGAAACTCAGTAAATAGCACGAAATACATAGTGGACCCGGGGGGGGGGGACACCAAACCATATACTAAGAAAGTGTTATAAGAACCACGACTCGGGTCAAGAGAGTGTCAAGAGGATGTAGAAGTGATGGGGACCCAAGGAACCACCCAAGGTGAGTAGATAGGGACCCCCTGGAGAGCGTGTGCAGTGTGGGAACACGACTGCGTGCTCCGTACAACTCTATGTGTAAGTCGCGGTTGGATTTTTAAAGATTAAGGACCCTTCCCAGTGGACCCTGAAGAAATACCATGGAAGACAGAAGGATGGAGAGCCACCCCACCCGTGGATACCCTATTACCCACGTTACCTACACCAGGGAAGCCGGTGCATACGTGTGAAGTGGTGTCGGAAACCGCCGTCGAACCCAATGGAGGACTTTAGGAAAGTGCTGCTGCTGAAGAAGGAGAAAGTGTCCGGTGGAATCTGAAGGTGGATTCTAGTTGACAGGTACCTGCAAGCAGAGGGGACAGAGTCTATGTCACTCAGGCCTGACCATGAGACTTGGAAGACAAATGCCCTTCGATGTCGGATGTTGCAGGATGGGTGACGAGGACCTTGACTCTGCAGCTGTGAGGACCAGGCAATGCTGAGGAAGACCAGGAGCTGTGCATGAGCTATCTCTCAAAGGATGTCGAGTGCTGAGGGGTCGGTGTCCGGCGGGAGCACCAACAAGCCTTGGCAAATGCAACCAAAGCAGGAATTGAAGAAGGAGCAACGTCAGGACCAGCGAGGTCCAGGGGACTCACCACAAGCAGGGGAGTCAGGGCAGGCCCCGAGCAATCAGGGGAGCCCAAAATAAACAAAGGTGACCCTCAAATGGACCCACAGGCCGGAGGCACTGGAGTCACAAGAGGACCTCAAGCAACTCACCAAAAGATGCAGGCCACGATGCGGTGTGGCTGAAGATTCTGGTCACTGGAGGTGCTCGAGGTTGGGGCTACTTGGAGCCCAAAGATCTTCTTGGAAGGAAGCAAACAAGCCTTTGCAACTGCAAGTTGACTCGGTGCACAGGGGTTTGGTTATTGCAACCCCCACGAGGGATACTGGCCTCAAACTCAGTGAGAGGGCAGGGCAGGCCTCGGGAGCTGTGGAAAACCACCACCTGTGTTGCAGAACCTTAGGGAGTCCAGAGGAGCTCAGGATCAGCAGACCGGTCGACTTAGTTGCCGTGCCTGCGAATGCAGGGGAGTGACTCCTTCACTCCAAGGGAGATTCCTTCAGGTGTCTTTGATGCCCACAGGCCTTGAAAGGTTCCTGTATGGTGCACAGGCACAGACGATGCAGCAGATTGGAAGGGAGATGAAGTCGAGCCCACACGATGTCCAGCAAAGTCCAGAGTGCCCAGACGGTAGAAGAAGTGGTGTCTTATCTGTAGCTTGTCCCACGAGGAATCTAGGGACCCACCCACAGGTAAGCCCTTAAGTACTCTCAGGAAAGGGTTGGGACGATTCAGGGGATCCTCCCAGGGAAGGGTCTGGACAGGGGGGAAGTTACTCCCATGTCCTTTGTCCAGTTTCGCACCAGAGCGGGAGCCAATGGCTCCTAGAGCTGGTTTGAACTGGACTATGCATGGGGACACCAAATGTGTCCCACATGCAGACCGAGTGGCACTGGCAAGCGCACCCACCCTGCCCCAATACACTAAATCCTGTCTGGGAGGTGGTCACACCTCCCTGTGACAGGATGTCTATTGTTCTGCCTTCCCCTGCTCGAGCTTGGCTCAGCTGCAGGAGTGCAGAATCGTGTCACTGGTCGGCGATACCAAAGGGGATGATGGACGGAGCGTTAGAGCAAATCAAACACTCACCCCCAGTCAACTGATCTGGGTTTAATCCATCATCATTCTTTAGCTCACTCCACCACCCCAGTTCAGACATGGCCATATGCAAATCAGTCTGACCCTGTGCCTCATGGGAACAGTCCAGCCCGAACTGCCAAGCCATGTCTTCCCTGGACCGGAAACAAGCATCCTGGGACCGGTTTCGGGTTCAAAACCCTCATCAGCCAGGCTATCTTGAATCCAGTGGCAAAGTGAGCAAGGGACCCACGTCTGGGCATACCCTGCCAACTTACGGCGAACAAAGCGATACCAAAGGGGATGATGGACGGAGCGTTAGAGCAAATCAAACACTCACCCCCAGTCAACTGATCTGGGTTTAATCCATCATCATTCTTTAGCTCACTCCACCACCCCAGTTCAGACATGGCCATATGCAAATCAGTCTGACCCTGTGCCTCATGGGAACAGTCCAGCCCGAACTGCCAAGCCATGTCTTCCCTGGACCGGAAACAAGCATCCTGGGACCGGTTTCGGGTTCAAAACCCTCATCAGCCAGGCTATCTTGAATCCAGTGGCAAAGTGAGCAAGGGACCTACGTCTGGGCATACCCTGCCAACTTAGGGCGAACAAAGCGATACCAAAGGGGATGATGGACGGAGCGTTAGAGCAAATCAAACACTCACCCCCAGTCAACTGATCTGGGTTTAATCCATCATCATTCTTTAGCTCACTCCACCACCCCAGTTCAGACATGGCCATATGCAAATCAGTCTGACCCTGTGCCTCATGGGAACAGTCCAGCCCGAACTGCCAAGCCATGTCTTCCCTGGACCGGAAACAAGCATCCTGGGACCGGTTTCGGGTTCAAAACCCTCATCAGGCAGGCTATCTTGAATCCAGTGGCAAAGTGAGCAAGGGACCCACGTCTGGGCATACCCTGCCAACTTAGGGCGAACAAAGCGATACCAAAGGGGATGATGGACGGAGCGTTAGAGCAAATCAAACACTCACCCCCAGTCAACTGATCTGGGTTTAATCCATCATCATTCTTTAGCTCACTCCACCACCCCAGTTCAGACATGGCCATATGCAAATCAGTCTGACCCTGTGCCTCATGGGAACAGTCCAGCCCGAACTGCCAAGCCATGTCTTCCCTGGACCGGAAACAAGCAACCTGAGACCGGTTTTGGGTTCAAAACCCTCATCAGCCAGGCTATCTTGAATCCAGTGGCAAAGTGAGCAAGGGACCCACGTCTGGGCATACCCTGCCAACTTAGGGCGAACAAAGCGATACCAAAGGGGATGATGGACGGAGCGTTAGAGCAAATCAAACACTCACCCCCAGTCAACTGATCTGGGTTTAATCCATCATCATTCTTTAGCTCACTCCACCACCCCAGTTCAGACATGGCCATATGCAAATCAGTCTGACCCTGTGCCTCATGGGAACAGTCCAGCCCGAACTGCCAAGCCATGTCTTCCCTGGACCAGAAACAAGCATCCTGGGACCGGTTTCGGGTTCAAAACCCTCATCAGCCAGGCTATCTTGAATCCAGTGGCAAAGTGAGCAAGGGACCCACGTCTGGGCATACCCTGCCAACTTAGGGCGAACAAAGCGATACCAAAGGGGATGATGGACGGAGCGTTAGAGCAAATCAAACACTCACCCCCAGTCAACTGATCTGGGTTTAATCCATTATCATTCTTTTGCTCACTCCACCACCCCAGTTCAGACATGGCCATATGCAAATCAGTCTGACCCTGTGCCTCATGGGAACAGTCCAGCCCGAACTGCCAAGCCATGTCTTCCCTGGACCGGAAACAAGCATCCTGGGACCGGTTTCGAGTTCAAAACCCTCATCAGCCAGGCTATCTTGAATCCAGTGGCAAAGTGAGCAAGGGACCCACGTCTGGGCATACCCTGCCAACTTAGGGCGAACAAAGCGATACCAAAGGGGATGATGGACGGAGCGTTAGAGCAAATCAATCACTCACCCCCAGTCAACTGATCTGGGTTTAATCCATCATCATTCTTTAGCTCACTCCACCACCCCAGTTCAGACATGGCCATATGCAAATCAGTCTGACCCTGTGCCTCATGGGAACAGTCCAGCCCGAACTGCCAAGCCATGTCTTCCCTGGACCGGAAACAAGCATCCTGGGACGGGTTTCGGGTTCAAAACCCTCATCAGCCAGGCTATCTTGAATCCAGTGGCAAAGTGAGCAAGGGACCCACGTCTGGGCATACCCTGCCAACTTAGGGCGAACAAAGCGATACCAAAGGGGATGATGGACGGAGCGTTAGAGCAAATCAAACACTCACCCCCAGTCAACTGATCTGGGTTTAATCCATCATCATTCTTTAGCTCACTCCACCACCCCAGTTCAGACATGGCCATATGCAAATAAGTCTGACCCTGTGCCTCATGGGAACAGTCCAGCCCAAACTGCCAAGCCATGTCTTCCCTGGACCGGAAACAAGCATCCTGTGACCGGTTTCGGGTTCAAAACCCTCATCAGCCAGGCTATCTTGAATCCAGTGGCAAAGTGAGCAAGGGACCCACGTCTGGGCATACCCTGCCCACTTAGGGCGAACAAAGCGATACCAAAGGGGATGATGGACGGAGCGTTAGAGCAAATCAAACACTCACCCCCAGTCAACTGATCTGGGTTTAATCCATCATCATTCTTTAGCTCACTCCACCACCCCAGTTCAGACATGGCCATATGCAAATCAGTCTGACCCTGTGCCTCATGGGAACAGTCCAGCCCGAACTGCCAAGCCATGTCTTCCCTGGACCGGAAACAAGCATCCTGGGACCGGTTTCGGGTTCAAAACCCTCATCAGCCAGGCTATCTTGAATCCAGTGGCAAAGTGAGCAAGGGACCCACGTCTGGGCATACCCTGCCAACTTAGGGCGAACAAAGCGATACCAAAGGGGATGATGGACGGAGCGTTAGAGCAAATCAAACACTCACCCCCAGTCAACTGATCTGGGTTTAATCCATCATCATTCTTTAGCTCACTCCACCACCCCAGTTCAGACATGGCCATATGCAAATCAGTCTGACCCTGTGCCTCATGGGAACAGTCCAGCCCGAACTGCCAAGCCATGTCTTCCCTGGACCGGAAACAAGCATCCTGGGACCGGTTTCAGGTTCAAAACCCTCATCAGCCAGGCTATCTTGAATCCAGTGGCAAAGTGAGCAAGGGACCCACGTCTGGGCATACCCTGCCAACTTAGGGCGAACAAAGCGATACCAAAGGGGATGATGGACGGACCGTTAGAGCAAATCAAACACTCACCCCCAGTCAACTGATCTGGGTTTAATCCATCATCATTCTTTAGCTCACTCCACCACCCCAGTTCAGACATGGCCATATGCAAATCAGTATGACCCTGTGTCTCATGGGAACAGTCCAGCCCGAACTGCCAAGCCATATCTTCCCTGGACCGGAAACAAGCATCCTGTGACCGGTTTCGGGTTCAAAACCCTCATCAGCCAGGCTATCTTGAATCCAGTGGCAAAGTGAGCAAGGGACCCACGTCTGGGCATACCCTGCCCACTTAGGGCGAACAAAGCGATACCAAAGGGGATGATGGACGGAGCGTTAGAGCAAATCAAACACTCACCCCCAGTCAACTGATCTGGGTTTAATCCATCATCATTCTTTAGCTCACTCCACCACCCCAGTTCAGACATGGCCATATGCAAATCAGTCTGACCCTGTGCCTCATGGGAACAGTCCAGCCCGAACTGCCAAGCCATGTCTTCCCTGGACCGGAAACAAGCATCCTGGGACCGGTTTCGGGTTCAAAACCCTCATCAGCCAGGCTATCTTGAATCCAGTGGCAAAGTGAGCAAGATACCCACGTCTGGGCATACCCTGCCAACTTAGGGCGAACAAAGCGATACCAAAGGGGATGATGGACGGAGCGTTAGAAGCAAATCAAACACTCACCCCCAGTCAACTGATCTGGGTTTAATCCATCATCATTCTTTAGCTCACTCCACCACCCCAGTTCAGACATGGCCATATGCAAATCAGTCTGACCCTGTGCCTCATGGGAACAGTCCAGCCCGAACTGCCAAGCCATGTCTTCCCTGGACCGGAAACAAGCATCCTGGGACCGGTTTCAGGTTCAAAACCCTCATCAGCCAGGCTATCTTGAATCCAGTGGCAAAGTGAGCAAAGGACCCACGTCTGGGCATACCCTGCCAACTTAGGGCGAACAAAGCGATACCAAAGGGGATGATGGACGGACCGTTAGAGCAAATCAAACACTCACACCCAGTCAACTGATCTGGGTTTAATCCATCATCATTCTTTAGCTCACTCCACCACCCCAGTTCAGACATGGCCATATGCAAATCAGTCTGACCCTGTGCCTCATGGGAACAGTCCAGCCGGAACTGCCAAGCCATGTCTTCCCTGGACCAGAAACAAGCATCCTGGGACCGGTTTCGGGTTCAAAACCCTCATCAGCCAGGCTATCTTGAATCCAGTGGCAAAGTGAGCAAGGGACCCACGTCTGGGCATACCCTGCCAATTTAGGGCGAACAAAGCGATACCAAAGGGGATGATGGACGGAGCGTTAGAGCAAATCAAACACTCACCCCCAGTCAACTGATCTGGGTTTAATCCATCATCATTCTTTAGCTCACTCCACCACCCCAGTTCAGACATGGCCATATGCAAATCAGTCTGACCCTGTGCCTCATGGGAACAGTCCAGCCCGAACTGCCAAGCCATATCTTCCCTGGACCGGAAACAAGCATCCTGGGACCGGTTTCGGGTTCAAAACCCTCATCAGCCAGGCTATCTTGAATCCAGTGGCAAAGTGAGCAAGGGACCCACGTCTGGGCATACCCTGCCAACTTAGGGCGAACAAAGCGATACCAAAGGGGATGATGGACGGAGCGTTAGAGCAAATCAAACACTCACCCCCAGTCAACTGATCTGGGTTTAATCCATCATCATTCTTTTGCTCACTCCACCACCCCAGTTCAGACATGGCCATATGCAAATCAGTCTGACCCTGTGCCTCATGGGAACAGTCCAGCCCGAACTGCCAAGCCATGTCTTCCCTGGACTGGAAACAAGCATCCTGGGACCGGTTTCGGGTTCAAAACCCTCATCAGGAAGGCTATCTTGAATCCAGTGGCAAAGTGATCAAGGGACCCACGTCTGGGCATACCCTGCCAACTTAGGGCGAACAAAGCGATACCAAAGGGGATGATGGACGGAGCGTTAGAGCAAATCAAACACTCACCCCCAGTCAACTGATCTGGGTTTAATCCATCATCATTCTTTAGCTCACGCCACCACCCCAGTTCAGACATGGCCATATGCAAATCAGTCTGACCCTGTGCCTCATGGGAACAGTCCAGCCCGAACTGCCAAGCCATGTCTTCCTTGGACCGGAAACAAGCATCCTGGGACTGGTTTCGGGTTCAAAACCTTCATCAGCCAGGTTATCTTGAATCCAGTGGCAAAGTGAGCAAGGGACCCACGTCTGGGCATACCCTGCCAACTTAGGGCGAACAAAGCGATACCAAAGGGGATGATGGACGGAGCGTTAGAGCAAATCAAACACTCACCCCCAGTCAACTGGTCTGGGTTTAATCCATCATCATTCTTTAGCTCACTCCACCACCCCAGTTCAGACATGGCCATATGCAAATCAGTCTGACCCTGTGCCTCATGGGAACAGTCCAGCCCGAACTGCCAAGCCATGTCTTCCCTGGACCGGAAACAAGCATCCTGGGACCGGTTTCGGGTTCAAAACCCTCATCAGCCAGGCTATCTTGAATCCAGTGGCAAAGTGAGCAAGGGACCCACGTCTGGGCATACCCTGCCAACTTAGGGCGAACAAAGCGATACCAAAGGGGATGATGGACGGAGCGTTAGAGCAAATCAAACACTCACCCCCAGTCAACTGATCTGGGTTTAATCCATTATCATTCTTTAGGTCACTCCACCACCCCAGTTCAGACATGGCCATATGCAAATCAGTCTGACCCTGTGCCTCATGGGAACAGTCCAGCCCGAACTGCCAAGCCATGTCTTCCCTGGACCGGAAACAAGCATCCTGGGACCGGTTTCGGGTTCAAAACCCTCATCAGCCAGGCTATCTTGAATCCAGTGGCAAAGTGAGCAAGGGACCCACGTCTGGGCATACCCTGCCAACTTAGGGCGAACAAAGCGATACCAAAGGGGATGATGGACGGAGCGTTAGAGCAAATCAAACACTCACCCCCAGTCAACTGATCTGGGTTTAATCCATTATCATTCTTTAGCTCACTCCACCACCCCAGTTCAGACATGGCCATATGCAAATCAGTCTGACCCTGTGCCTCATGGGAACAGTCCAGCCCGAACTGCCAAGCCATGTCTTCCCTGGACCGGAAACAAGCATCCTGGGGACCGGTTTCGGGTTCAAAACCCTCATCAGCCAGGCTATCTTGAATCCAGTGGCAAAGTGAGCAAGGGACCCACGTCTGGGCATACCCTGCCAACTTAGGGCGAACAAAGCGATACCAAAGGGGATGATGGACGGAGCGTTAGAGCAAATCAAACACTCACCCCCAGTCAACTGATCTGGGTTTAATCCATCATCATTCTTTAGCTCACTCCACCACCCCAGTTCAGACATGGCCATATGCAAATCAGTCTGACCCTGTGCCTCATGGGAACAGTCCAGCCCGAACTGCCAAGCCATGTCTTCCCTGGACCGGAAACAAGCATCCTGGGACCGGTTTCAGGTTCAAAACCCTCATCAGCCAGGCTATCTTGAATCCAGTGGCAAAGTGAGCAAGGGACCCACGTCTGGGCATACCCTGCCAACTTAGGGCGAACAAAGCGATACCAAAGGGGATGATGGACGGACCGTTAGAGCAAATCAAACACTCACCCCCAGTCAACTGATCTGGGTTTAATCCATCATCATTCTTTAGCTCACTCCACCACCCCAGTTCAGACATGGCCATATGCAAATCAGTCTGACCCTGTGCCTCATGGGAACAGTCCAGCCCGAACTGCCAAGCCATGTCTTCCCTGGACCAGAAACAAGCATCCTGGGACCGGTTTCGGGTTCAAAACCCTCATCAGCCAGGCTATCTTGAATCCAGTGGCAAAGTGAGCAAGGGACCCACGTCTGGGCATACCCTGCCAACTTAGGGCGAACAAAGCGATACCAAAGGGGATGATGGACGGAGCGTTAGAGCAAATCAAACACTCACCCCCAGTCAACTGATCTGGGTTTAATCCATCATCATTCTTTAGCTCACTCCACCACCCCAGTTCAGACATGGCCATATGCAAATCAGTCTGACCCTGTGCCTCATGGGAACAGTCCAGCCCGAACTGCCAAGCCATATCTTCCCTGGACCGGAAACAAGCATCCTGGGACCGGTTTCGGGTTCAAAACCCTCATCAGCCAGGCTATCTTGAATCCAGTGGCAAAGTGAGCAAGGGACCCACGTCTGGGCATACCCTGCCAACTTAGGGCGAACAAAGCGATACCAAAGGGGATGATGGACGGAGCGTTAGAGCAAATCAAACACTCACCCCCAGTCAACTGATCTGGGTTTAATCCATCATCATTCTTTTGCTCACTCCACCACCCCAGTTCAGACATGGCCATATGCAAATCAGTCTGACCCTGTGCCTCATGGGAACAGTCCAGCCCGAACTGCCAAGCCATGTCTTCCCTGGACTGGAAACAAGCATCCTGGGACCGGTTTCGGGTTCAAAACCCTCATCAGGAAGGCTATCTTGAATCCAGTGGCAAAGTGATCAAGGGACCCACGTCTGGGCATACCCTGCCAACTTAGGGCGAACAAAGCGATACCAAAGGGGATGATGGACGGAGCGTTAGAGCAAATCAAACACTCACCCCCAGTCAACTGATCTGGGTTTAATCCATCATCATTCTTTAGCTCACGCCACCACCCCAGTTCAGACATGGCCATATGCAAATCAGTCTGACCCTGTGCCTCATGGGAACAGTCCAGCCCGAACTGCCAAGCCATGTCTTCCTTGGACCGGAAACAAGCATCCTGGGACTGGTTTCGGGTTCAAAACCCTCATCAGCCAGGCTATCTTGAATTCAGTGGCAAAGTGAGCAAGGGACCCACGTCTGGGCATACCCTGCCAACTTAGGGCGAACAAAGCGATACCAAAGGGGATGATGGACGGAGCGTTAGAGCAAATCAAACACTCACCCCCAGTCAACTGATCTGGGTTTAATCCATCATCATTCTTTAGCTCACTCCACCACCCCAGTTCAGACATGGCCATATGCAAATCAGTCTGACCCTGTGCCTCATGGGAACAGTCCAGCCCGAACTGCCAAGCCATGTCTTCCCTGGACCGGAAACAAGCATCCTGGGACCGGTTTCGGGTTCAAAACCCTCATCAGCCAGGCTATCTTGAATCCAGTGGCAAAGTGAGCAAGGGACCCACGTCTGGGCATACCCTGCCAACTTAGGGCGAACAAAGCGATAACAAATGGGATGATGGACGGAGCGTTAGAGCAAATCAAACACTCACCCCCAGTCAACTGATCTGGGTTTAATCCATAACATTCTTTAGCTCACTCCACCACCCCAGTTCAGACATGGCCATATGCAAATCAGTCTGACCCTGTGCCTCATGGGAACAGTCCAGCCCGAACTGCCAAGCCATGTCTTCCCTGGACCGGAAACAAGCATCCTGGGACCGGTTTCGGGTTCAAAACCCTCATCAGCCAGGCTATCTTGAATCCAGTGGCAAAGTGAGCAAGGGACCCACGTCTGGGCATACCCTGCCAACTTAGGGCGAACAAAGCGATACCAAAGGGGATGATGGACGGAGCGTTAGAGCAAATCAAACACTCACCCCCAGTCAACTGATCTGGGTTTAATCCATTATCATTCTTTAGCTCACTCCACCACCCCAGTTCAGACATGGCCATATGCAAATCAGTCTGACCCTGTGCCTCATGGGAACAGTCCAGCCCGAACTGCCAAGCCATGTCTTCCCTGGACCGGAAACAAGCATCCTGGGACCGGTTTCGGGTTCAAAACCCTCATCAGCCAGGCTATCTTGAATCCAGTGGCAAAGTGAGCAAGGGACCCACGTCTGGGCATACCCTGCCAACTCAGGGCGAACAAAGCGATACCAAAGGGGATGATGGACGGAGCGTTAGAGCAAATCAAACACTCACCCCCAGTCAACTGATCTGGGTTTAATCCATCATCATTCTTTAGCTCACTCCACCACCCCAGTTCACACATGGCCACATGCAAATCAGTCTGACCCTGTGCCTCATGGGAACAGTCCAGCCCGAACTGTCGGCAGCAACCATTTTGTGCTGTCTGGGTCAAGAAGGCTGGTACCAGGAACACTGGGAGCCTAACTGAGGGCTCTTCCAGTGCTTGGAATAATACCTCCCACACTGTTTACGGTGTAGGGGTATGATTCCAACATGTTTGATACCAAACATGATAGGATTAGTTGCTGCCGTTTTTGAGATGGTCATCGCGTAATTACGCGGTGCCCCTCTATATAGTGATCCAGCGCCAAACCGGGGGTCTCTGAATGACACAGCAGACAACGGGCCCCAAATATACAATACACAATTTCTCACCATTTAACAGACCCTATGAGAATGACGCTGAAATGCGGTTTGTGTGACGTTGATTTTGTCTTTACTCATCTAAAGGGGAAAAAACAGATTATCTAATCGTTTCTTCTCTATTTTAGCCCTTTAACCTATATCGTCAACCACTTTCCTCTTGGGCGATGAATCATATTGATTGAGTAGTGTAAATTATTGACGTGACTAATTATCCAAATTCTTAACAATTGTCATGAGGAAATAATCACAAACTGAAAAATATCGTTAATCTGTTTATCTTCAGTAATTATAAGAAAAATCTCAGGTACAAAGTTACAGGGAAAGAAAATACACATTATAGGAGAAATATCATAAAATATGCAGACAAGATCACAAACATCTGAATCACAGTGAATATTATGGAGTGGATAGATGAAGAGACATAAGAGTCATGAAAAGGAAACATTTGCAGACATTGAAAATTTCCCTATTGATACATACCTATCGATTAAAGATCAGGAAAACCACCACCCCCTGGCCACGAGGATAGTGAAAGGGAGCCCGATAAAGGAAACCGGGATAGGATAAGATCAGGAAACAGGTAGGCCTCTAACCGACGGACAGCGACGATCACCCTCTGCCTCTCTGGACCTACGAAAGCTGCCTTAACCACACCCCCTAAGAGCATCCCAATTATACCCTAACTCAACCTGACCATCCTACTAATCTGCAAAATTCGGGAAAATCTCAACTTTTCATTGGGCAATTTGTGGGGTGTTACACCACACCTCCATTACTTCATTTGGCTTTACATACTTTCTTTGTTCTTAACTCATTCTCACGATTTACTTCACTGCTTATGAATCGATTCTCTATCCCCCATCACGTCACATTCTCTGATGAATGGCTTGTCCCTGTATTAGCAACTTTATTTCAAACAATGTATCAGCTAGACATAAAATGTTCATCAGTTTGAGCTTTCCCAGGCATCTCGACGTCCTCAAATATTGCACGTCTTTCTTTCACTCTTCAAGGTTTCCTTCATCCGCTGCTGACACCCACCAAAGTTCACGTACAGGTTACATTTTCAAGGCCTTTCTTCGGCCTTATGTCAACTTTAAACACCCAGCTAACTGCTCACCGTAGGCCCATTTTTAAAACTACGATGAAAGAGAAATATAAAGAATATTAATAACACAAAAATGGAAATTACACTGTTTCCCTCCCACCATTGCACTAATCCCATGTTAATTTATATGAGCATTAATGTGCAAAGCATTATTATTTGCAAAAGCATTATTCCACTTTGTCGGTTTTAATATGCAAAAAGCGATATGCGGCCTAAGCATTTCATGCATTAATCTTAATTGCAATGCACGTGTGCGCAAAGCATTTCCCCGTGTTTGTGTGTATTAATGCATATTAGTATAAAACACACAATTAATAAATGTTATCTTGGGGCGTTGATCCGAGCAGGTTTACATGACGCAAACCCTGCTCCATCAATAGTATATGGCTGCTACACTTACAACCCGGGAGAATGGACTCCGTAGGCTGCAGGGGTGTCCTGCTCATGCATGTGCACCCTCACACTTACAACCAAGCTCCCTACCTTGTGGATTGATAAAGCCTGCTGTAGGGGTGACTTATAGGTTTTAAGTGCATTGACCCCAGATATAGGAAACCTATCTCTTTAGTAAGTGGTGCCAGCACCAGCTTACACAGGCTGCAATGGCCGGCCTGTAGTTCCATTTTGAATGGTCTCCCATGGGTGGCATAATGCAAGCTTCATCAGCCCATGGGGGTCCCCTGGGGTACCTACGCCCTGGGGACCTTAGTCCCATAATCAATCAATCAATCAAGCATTTGTATAGCGCGCTACTCACCCGGAGGGTCTCAAGGCGCTAGGGGGAGGGGGGTCCGCTACTGTTCGAACAGCCAGGTCTTGAGTTGCTTCCTGAAGGAGAGGTGGTCTTGGGTCAGGCGGAGGTGGATGGGTAGGGAGTTCCACGTCTTGGCAGCCAGGTAGGAGAAGGATCTTCCTCCAGTTGTGGCTCTTCGGATGCGGGGACGGCGGCGAGGGCGTGGTTGGTCGATCGTAGCTGGCGGGTGGGAGTGTAGAAGGTCAGACGGTCGTTGAGGTATCTGGGGCCTTGGTTGTGGAGAGCTTTGTTTGCGTGGGTGAGGAGTCGGAACGTGATTCTCTTGCTGACGGGGAGCCAGTGCAGGTCTCTCAGGTGTCCGGCGATGTGGCTGTGTCGGGGGATGTCCAGGATGAGTCGAGCTGAGGCGTTCTGGATGCGTTGGAGTCTTTTCTGAAGTTTGGCTGTGGTTCCGGCGTAGAGGGAGTTGCCGTAGTCCAGTCGGCTGGTGACGAGGGCCTGGGTGACCGTCTTCCTGGTTTCGGTGGGGATCCACCGGAAGATCTTCCGCAGCATGCGTAGGATGTTGAAGCAAGACGAGGAGACGGCGTTGACTTGTCTGGTCATTGAGAGGGAGGAGTCCAGGATGAAGCCCAGGTTGCGTGCGTGGTCCGTTGGTTTGGGTGCGTTGCCCAGGGCAGGGGGCCACCAGGAGTCGTCCCAGGCGGAGGGTGATGATCCTAGGATGAGGACTTCCGTCTTATCTGAGTTCAGTTTCAGGCGGCTGTTCCTCATCCACTCGGCTACGTCCTTCATCCCTTCATGTAGGTTGGTTTTGGCGGTTGTGGGGTCGTTGGTGAGGGAGAGGATCAGCTGGGTGTCGTCGGCGTAGGAGATGATGTTGAGGTTGTGTTGGCGTGCGATGGCTGCGAGGGGGCTCATGTAGACGTTGAAGAGGGTGGGGCTGAGTGATGATCCTTGTGGTACGCCGCAGATGACTTCGGTGGCCTCGGAACTGAACGGGGGAGGCGGACTCTCTGGGTTCTTCCGGCGAGGAAGGAGATGATCCACTCCAGTGCCTTCTCTTGGATTCCGACGTTGTTCAGGCGTTGCACTAGGGTGCGGTGGCAGACTGTGTCGAACGCTGCGGAGAGGTCCAGGAGGATGAGGGCCGCTGTTTCCCCGTTGTCGAGCAGGGCTCGGATGTCGTCGGTGGCTGCGATGAGGGCGGTCTCGGTGCTGTGGTTGGCCCGGAAGCCGGACTGTGAGTGGTCGAGGGATCCATTCGTCTCGATGAAGGCGGCCAGTTGTCTGTTGACGGTCTTCTCGATGACTTTGGCAGGAAAAGGAAAGAGCGAGATGGGGCGGTAGTTTTTGAGGTCGGTGGGGTCCGCTGACGGTTTCTTCAGTAGGGCGCAGAGTTTGGCGTGCTTCCAGCTCTCTGGGAAGGTGGCGGTGTCGAAGGAGGTGTTGATGTCCCGGAGGTGGGGTGCGATGACGGCGTCGGCCTTGTTGAAGATGTGGTGAGGGCAGGGGTCGGTTGGTGATCCGGAGTGGATGGAGTTCATCGTGCGGATAGTGTCTTCGGTGTTGATCGGGGTCCAGGCTCGGAGGGTGGAGGTGGGGGACGTTGGAACGGTTGTAGGGTACGTCGGCTGTGTGCTGAAACTGTTGTGTATGTCTGCGATCTTGCTGTGGAAGAACGAGGCGAGCGAGTTGCAGAGGTCTTGCGAGGGGGTGATGTCGTTGTTTCCGGCGCTGGGGTTCGAGAGCTCTTTGACGATGATGAAGAGTTCCTTGCTGTTGTGGGCGTTGTTGTCCAGTCGTTCCTTGAATGCGGTTTTCTTGGTGGTGTGGATCAGCTGGTGGTGTTTTCGGGTGGCGTGTTTGAGGGTGGTCATGTTGTCTGCAGTCGGGTCTCTGTGCCATGCTTTCTCGAGGGCCCGGCAGTTCTTCTTGGATTTCTTGAGTTCGTCGGTGAACCAGGGTGCTTTCTTGTTGCCGGGTCTGATTGGGGGGTCTTCAATGGGGCGAGGATGTCAGCGCAGTTGGTGATCCATCTTGTGAGGTTGCTGGCGGCTTGGTTGGGGTTCGTTGAGCTGGCGGGAGGGTTCTGGCTCAGGGATGTGGTGAGTTGGTCGGTGGTGATCTTGTTCCAGCTTCTGCGCGGGAGCTGTTGCGGGTGGTGGTGCGTGGTGGTCCTGCTGAAGCTGAAGTGGACGCAGCTGTGGTCTGTCCAGTGGAGTCCGGTGGTGTGGCTGAAGGAGATGTCCTTGCTGGAGGAGAAGACGGGGTCAAGCGGGTGGCCGGCGTGGTGTGTGGGGGTGGTCACCAGTTGCTTGAGTCCGAGGTTGGCGAGGTTGTCCAGCAGGGTGGTGGTGTTGCGATCGTTGTTGTTCTCTAGGTGGAAGTTGAGGTCCCCAAGGAGGATGTAGTCGGCCGAGAGGAGGGCGTGCGGGCTGATGAGGTCGGCGATGTCTTCGCTGAATTGTGTGCGTGGTCCTGGGGGTCTGTAGATGAGGGTGCCTCTGAGGGTGGTCTTGGGGTCGGTGTGTATCTGGAAGTGCAGGTGTTCACCGGCTGTGAAGGTGTCGTCGGAGTTGGTCGTAATGCGGATGGTGTTTTTGTGGACGATGGCGATGCCTCCTCCGGTCTGGTTGGCGCGGTCCTTTCGGGTGATCTTGTATCCGTCCGGGATGGCGATGGCGATGTCGGGCGCTGAGGAGGCGTTCATCCATGTTTCCGTGAGGAAAGCGACGTCTGGTGATGTGGAGTCGAGCAGGTTCCAAAGTTCCACGGCGTGTCTGTGGACGGAGCGGGTGTTGAGCAGGATGCACTTCAGGTGGTTGCTGCTGGTGCTCGGCGTGGCAGGTGCGGTGCAGGTCCGGAGGCAGGAGAACTTGCAAGATTGGCAGGCGAAGGGTCCGTGGGTGCGTCCTGGGGTGGCACGGTGGCAGCCGGGGATTCGGCCGGTGTTGAGTGCGTTGAGGGTGGCGGTGTCGTAGGTCCGGTGGGTGGGTTGGCTGCTGCGGGGGCCAGGGGTTCTGGCGCTGGGCGCGGTCCAGTTGCGGACGGGCGCAGACGGGCTAGCCTTAGGCGCGCCAGCGGCGCGCCAGCGGCGCGGCCGCACAGCGGCCGCCATTTATGGGGAGGTGGGAGGGAGGAGCAGCTGGGAGGCGGGGGGCAGGGGCAGCGAATGGGCAGTCAGGGGGGCGGGCCGCAGGGACGCAGCGGCGGGAATGGCGAGAGGCAACGGGGGTACAGAAGGAAAAAAAGGGGCGAGAAAACAGACAAATGCGGGCACAGTACAAATGGGGCAACGGGGGTACAGAAGGAAAAAAAGGGCGAGAAAACAGACAAATGCGGGCACAGTACAAAAGGGGCAACGGGGTACAGAAGGAAAAAAAGGGGCGAGAAAACAGACAAATGCGGGCACAGTACAAATGGGGCAACGTGGGTACAGAAGGAAAAAAAGGGGCGAGAAAACAGACAAATGCGGGCACAGTACAAATGGGGCAACGGGGGTACAAAAGGAAAAAAAGGGGCGAGAAAACAGACAAATGCGGGCACAGGACAAAAGGGGCAACGGGGGTACAGAAGGAAAAAAAGGGGCGAGAAAACAGACAAATGCGGGCACAGTACAAATGGGGCAACGGGGGTACAGAAGGAAAAAAGGGGCGAGAAAACAGACAAATGCGGGCACAGTACAAAAGGGGCAACGGGGGTACAGAAGGAAAAAAAGGGGCGAGAAAACAGACAAATGCGGGCACAGTACAAATGGGGCAACGGGGGTACAGAAGGAAAAAAAGGGGCGAGAAAACAGACAAATGCGGGCACAGTACAAATGGGGCAACGGGGGTACAGAAGGAAAAAAAGGGGCGAGAAAACAGACAAATGCGGGCACAGTACAAAAGGGGCAACGGGGGTACAGAAGGAAAAAGGGGCGAGAAAACAGACAAATGCGGGCACAGTACAAATGGGGCAACGGGGGTACAGAAGGAAAAAAAGGGGCGAGAAAACAGACAAATGCGGGCACAGTACAAATGGGGCAACGGGGTACAGAAGGAAAAAAGGGGCGAGAAAACAGACAAATGCGGGCACAGTACAAATGGGGCAACGGGGGTACAGAAGGAAAAAAGGGGCGAGAAAACAGACAAATGCGGGCACAGTACAAATGGGGCAACGGGGGTACAGAAGGAAAAAAAGGGCGAGAAAACAGACAAATGCGGGCACAGTACAAATGGGGCAACGGGGTACAGAAGGAAAAAAGGGGCGAGAAAACAGACAAATGCGGGCACAGTACAAATGGGGCAACGGGGGTACAGAAGGAAAAAAGGGGCGAGAAAACAGACAAATGCGGGCACAGTACAAAAGGGGCAACGGGGTACAGAAGAAAAAAAGGGGCGAGAAAACAGACAAATGCGGGCACAGTACAAATGGGGCAATGGGGGTACAGAAGGAAAAAGGGAAGGGCGTTCTTACCAGCAGCAGCGGGCGGACAACACAGGCGGAGCTGTGTGGCGGGGAGCGACCTACCTGGCAAGGTCAAGGGTCGCTCTCCTCACCGCGCAGCGGCCGCCATTTATGGGGAGGTGGGAGGGAGGAGCAGCTGGGAGGCGGGAGGCAGGGGCAGCGAATGGGCAGTCAGGGGGCGGGGCCGCAGGGACGCAGCGGCGGGAATGGCGAGAGGCAACGGGGGTACAGAAGGAAAAAAAGGGGCGAGAAAACAGACAAATGCGGGCACAGTACAAAAGGGGCAACGGGGGTACAGAAGGAAAAAAAGGGGCGAGAAAACAGACAAATGCGGGCACAGTACAAATGGGGCAACGGGGGTACAGAAGGAAAAAAAGGGGCGAGAAAACAGACAGATGCGGGCACAGTACAAATGGGGCAACGGGGGTACAGAAGGAAAAAAAGAGGGGCGAGAAAACAGACAAATGCCGGCACAGTACCAAAGGGGCAACGGGGGTACAGAAGGAAAAAAAGGGGCGAGAAAACAGACAAATGCGGGCACAGTACAAATGGGGCAACGGGGGTACAGAAGGAAAAAAAGGGGCGAGAAAACAGACAGATGCGGGCACAGTACAAATGGGGCAACGGGGGTACAGAAGGAAAAAAAGGGGCGAGAAAACAGACAAATGCGGGCACAGTACAAATGGGGCAACGGGGGTACAGAAGGAAAAAAAGGGCGAGAAAACAGACAAATGCGGGCACAGTACCAAAGGGGCAACGGGGTACAGAAGGAAAAAAAGGGGCGAGAAAACCGACAAATGCGGGCACAGTACAAATGGGGCAACGGGGGTACAGAAGGAAAAAAAGGGGCGAGAAAACAGACAAATGCGGGCACAGTACAAATGGGGCAACGGGGGTACAGAAGGAAAAAAGGGCGAGAAAACAGACAAATGCGGGCACAGTACAAATGGGGCAACGGGGGTACAGAAGGAAAAGGGAAGGGCGTTCTTACCAGCAGCAGCGGGCGGACAACACAGGCGGAGCTGTGTGGCGGGGGAGCGACCTACCTGGCAAGGTCAAGGGTCGCTCTCCTCACCGCGCAGCGGCCGCCATTTATGGGGAGGTGGGAGGGAGGAGCAGCTGGGAGGCGGGAGGCAGGGGCAGCGAATGGTCAGTCAGGGGGCGGGGCCGCAGGGACGCAGCGGCGGGAATGGCGAGAGGCAACGGGGGTACAGAAGGAAAAAAAGGGGCGAGAAAACAGACAAATGCGGGCACAGTACAAAAGGGGCAACGGGGGTACAGAAGGAAAAAAAGGGGCGAGAAAACAGACAAATGCGGGCACAGTACAAATGGGGCAACGGGGGTACAGAAGGAAAAAAAGGGGCGAGAAAACAGACAGATGCGGGCACAGTACAAATGGGGCAACGGGGGTACAGAAGGAAAAAAAGGGGCGAGAAAACAGACAAATGCGGGCACAGTACCAAAGGGGCAACGGGGGTACAGAAGGAAAAAAAGGGGCGAGAAAACCGACAAATGCGGGCACAGTACAAATGGGGCAACGGGGGTACAGAAGGAAAAAAAGGGGCGAGGAAACAGACAAATGCGGGCACAGTACAAATGGGGCAACGGGGGTACAGAAGGAAAAAAAGGGGCGAGAAAACAGACAAATGCGGGCACAGTACAAATGTGGCAACGGGGGGTACAGAAGGAAAAAAAGGGCGAGAAAACAGACAAATGCGGGCACAGTACAAATGGGGCAACGGGGGTACAGAAGGAAAAAGGGAAGGGCGTTCTTACCAGCAGCAGCGGGCGGACAACACAGGCGGAGCTGTGTGGCGGGGGGAGCGACCTACCTGGCAAGGTCAAGGGTCGCTCTCCTCACCGCGCAGCGGCCGCCATTTATGGGGAGGTGGGAGGGAGGAGCAGCTGGGAGGCGGGAGGCAGGGGCAGCGAATGGGCAGTCAGGGGGCGGGGCCGCAGGGACGCAGCGGCGGGAATGGCGAGAGGCAACGGGGTACAGAAGGAAAAAAGGGGCGAGAAAACAGACAAATGCGGGCACAGTACAAAAGGGGCAACGGGGGTACAGAAGGAAAAAAAAGGGGCGAGAAAACAGACAAATGCGGGCACAGTACAAAAGGGGCAACGGGGATACAGAAGGAAAAAAAGGGGCGAGAAAACAGACAAATGCGGGCACAGTACAAATGGGGCAACGGGGGTACAGAAGGAAAAAAAGGGGCGAGAAAACAGACAGATGCGGGCACAGTACAAATGGGGCAACGGGGTACAGAAGGAAAAAAAGGGGCGAGAAAACAGACAGATGCGGGCACAGTACAAATGGGGCAACGGGGGTACAGAAGGAAAAAAAGGGGCGAGAAAACAGACAAATGCGGGCACAGTACAAATGGGGCAACGGGGGTACAGAAGGAAAAAAGGGGCGAGAAAACAGACAGATGCGGGCACAGTACAAATGGGGCAACGGGGGTACAGAAGGAAAAAAAGGGGCGAGAAAACAGACAAATGCGGGCACAGTACCAAAGGGGCAACGGGGGTACAGAAGGAAAAAAAGGGGCGAGAAAACCGACAAATGCGGGCACAGTACAAATGGGGCAACGGGGGTACAGAAGGAAAAAAAGGGGCAAGAAAACAGACAAATGCGGGCACAGTACAAATGGGGCAACGGGGGTACAGAAGAAAAAAAAGGGGCGAGAAAACAGACAAATGCGGGCACAGTACAAATGGGGCAACGGGGTACAGAAGGAAAAAAGGGCGAGAAAACAGACAAATGCGGGCACAGTACAAATGGGGCAACGGGGGTACAGAAGGAAAAAGGGAAGGGCCTTCTTACCAGCAGCAGCGGGCGGACAACACAGGCGGAGCTGTGTGGCGGGGGAGCGACCTACCTGGCATACTAGAGACTGATAAGGGTACCCCAGTATCCATTCTGGGGTGTACCTAAGTACTGAACACGACAATTGAAGGAGAAAGCAGATATACTGGGGTCCTGATTAGCAGGATCCCAGTCAGACTAGTCAGTAACAGCTTCGCACCAGTCAAAAATTGGGGGTAACCATAAAAGCAGATCCTACTTTCCTACAGTGTGTCTGTCTGTCTACCATTGGTTTGGCTGACTGCCACACCAATGGTCCAGTGCCGAGCAGCAGCACTCATACCCTCCGAATGACACTTCCAGGAGCTACTTACTGGTGCCTGGAAAGCTACAAGTAGTTCACAGCTACTCGCTAGAGGCCTGCTTCAAATAATGAGTGTGGACGTCTTCTGGCTAGTTTATTTCTCCTGTATGGTCCTCCGGCTTGAAGCTAACTCTGGAACTGAGTGCAGTTTTCTTCTCTCACTGAGTAACCTCAAACACCAGTGAACTCTGTTGAATCCTTGTGAGTAAAACTAGGTGGCTGTGATTGCGCAAATACCTTGCAGCTACACCACTCTGTGCTACTCTGCCCCACTGTACTCTATGCCACTGGTCTCTGGGCCACTCTACTCTATGAATTAGCTGCATCCCCACGGATGTGGGTTATGTCCCCAGGGCACTGGTGTAATGTCCTCTATGTGAGGTTAATCCGTTCAATCTCCAAATGTGAATAAATAAAATCAAACCAAATGTTTCACTGGCATTGATTTATTCTTTGTTCAGTATCGTTCATTCTCAATTTAAGCTCATTTGTAGTTTAGGCACTACATATCCCAACATGCATTTCACTGGTCCCAATGCATTTCGGCCATTCAGGCCTTCATCTGGGGACTATCTGTAAATAATAATGAGAGCCATCGCTCAATATACTGGAGGAAAACCACTTGTTGCACTTAATAAGAAAAAACAATCTCATATTTTGCTTCGTTCTCTTAATATAGTGTAACCGATCGCATCAAAATAATGAGTGATATAACGTGCTCCATCAATCAAAAGGCAAAATGTGAAGGCAAGAATGTGAGCGCGTGTCTGACTCGTGGGATGTTTAGAAAAAACTATACTAACGTGTGCTCAACATGCCCAAAGTGACCATATCTTACTGTTCATTAGTTCGTGCATATCTTTAACGTCGTGATTAGATAAGCTCGAAGTAACGGTCTTACTGTGCTCTGTAACAAGTTTACTGTGTGCTATTAAAAGTTCGCTGTCCTACTTACTAATGGGTATATTTGGCCACGTCTCGAGATTCAGGTTGCGTATAGCGTCCCGTCAGCTGGTGCATTCTGTGTGGATTCATTTGACTCCCTATTTACTAAAGGAGGGTGACAGACTTCTGACGGTTCCACCCAGTGGATAATGGGCATAAAAAAGAGACTATTTACACTCCGTGTGCGGTGGCGTTAATCGAATTAGTTTCTATTAATTTAAAACAAGATGTGTGTTAAATAACAAGGAAAAGAAAATGTGGTTAAAAGTGAAATAATGCTTCAGGTCGCGTGTAGCGCTTCACGTTCTGTGTACGTAAATCCCTATGGGTGATAAGGGTAACCTAACTCGGATGACGGACATAAAAAAAAGACTGTAAGCTATAGGCCTGGTTAAATGTACATCACAGCATATGCATATATTATTTTTAAACTAAACCGTACACCCAAAGCACAGACACCTCCTCAACTGGGAGTGATATCTCCAACCGATCTAAACAGAAATCAGAACCATCAACGTCAACATTTGTTACCACCATCCAACAGCAACCCGCAACAACAGGAGGTTCTTTTTTAGAATTAGGCTCCGCCGAAAGAGACGACCTCGGCGGAGCAAAAGAAAAAGAGAAAGAAAAAGAGAAGGAACATCCTCAGACACGAACCATCACGGCCAAGAAGGACAAATCCAAGAAATGAACGCAATAGATAATCTAGTGATAAACATTTCCGATTCCCACTTTTCCGAACTAGAAATAAAGATCCTACAAAAGGGAACATCATTCGTGCCCACCAGTCATACGAACTCATTGGAATTGGACGTTAGTTTTTTTAAACTAATGAGCAAATTGAGACTTCGACATTTTTTTTAAACTAATGAGGAAATTGAGACTTTGACGTTTATTTGACAACATCCTAACGAACCAACAAAACAGAGAAAGTGACCAGCTGATGGGTTTAAAAACAAGAAGTACTTTCATGGCCCCCATAAGCCATAAAAGCTTGGACATGTATGAATCACTTGTTAAACAGGATCTATTCAAATTGGATTTCAAATCGACACCTAAGCGAAATAACCTCACCCAAAAAGAATATGGGATCTTAAGAGCCATAGCCCAAAATCCAACCATAACATGTCAAAAAGCAGACAAAGGGGAGCATTGGTGGTATTAAACACAAGCTACTACAATGATCAAGTGGAAAAACACCTATCGGATCAACACACATATATGAAATTACATACGAACCCCACAGATCAATTTTTGGAGGTTTTAAAATCCATCGTGCAAAGAGCTTTTGACCTAGGCACAATCAATGAGAAAACAAAAGGGTTCTTATTACCAACTAATCCTAAAAGTCCAGTAATATATATGGTACCAAAAATCCACAAAGACCCAGTCAACCCGCCCTTTCGCCCCATAGTTTCTACCAGAGGAAGCCTACATGAGCCGGTAGGAAAATTTCTAGACCGCTATTTACAGCCAACAGTGACAAAAATGAGAACTTTCATAAAAGACACAACCGACTTTTTGAATAAAATTAACCAAGTAACAACAGCCAAGGATGAGAATATACTCATGTGTACAGTTGACGTGAAGTCCCTATACACCTCTATACCACACCAACTGGGAATTGACGCAATTGAACAAGCTTTGCTACACACAGATTATGATGATGAGTTAAAAATATTCCTAATGGAGCTGCTACAATTTACACTCATGCACAGCTACTTTAAATGGAAAAATGACTGGTACCTACAAAAGACTGAAACTTCTATGGGCAATTGTGCAGCCCCCTCGTATGCGAACATCTTTATGAACCAGTTTGAGGAAGAGTATATCTTGTCAACACCCACATGGAAAAAGCATACCAAAATGTTCCTAAGGTTTATAGATGACATTTTCATCCTTTGGAATGGGTCAGCCATGGAGCTTGAAAATGAACTCAACAAACTCAATCAAATTGATGGTAGAATACAGTTCACCCATGAGGTTCAGACACAGTCAATAACATATCTAGATGTGAGAATCACCAAAAAAGATACAGGTTTTGCTGCAGATCTGTTCAGAAAAGAAACTGACAGAAACAACACCTTGCATTATGGAAGTTTTCACCAACCTGCATTAAAACAGCATTTGCCCTTCACGCAACTATTGAGAGTGAAGAGGATCGATTCCGATCCCACAATAAGAACGGAACGAACAGAGGAGATGGTACAAAGATTTAGACAAAGGGCATATCCGGATGAAATATTGCAACAAGCAAAAAATCGTTGTCAACAAATATCGAGGGAAGAGTCACTGACTTGGAAAGACAGACCAACACAAGATCGTATAACAGTAGTGTCCAAAATTTCCACATTGAGTCATACGTACAAGAAGATCATTAAGAAACATTGGTCAATACTGACACTTGAACCGGATTTCAACTACATATTTGATCTATAACCCATCTTTGCATATACACGGGGAAAGAACGTAGGAGAAATAATCAAACAACCCAAAAATCAGCTCATTCCAAGATTATATAAAGGAACGGTACCATGTTGGAACTGCAATAATTGTAATAATGTTATTACAGGATCAAACATACCACACCCCATGAAAGGTCATAACATCAAATTAAAAGTGAATGCTACATGTGACTCAACCAACATCATCTATCTACTGAAATGTCCCTGCGGGAAGGCATATGTTGGTCAAACAGCAAGGAAATTAAAGACCCGAGTAAATGAACATAAAAGCAACATAAGAACGAAACAATTGAAGTCAACAGTAGCACATCACTTCATCGAAGCAAAACACAATATCTGGCAACTAAAATGTTATGTCCTGGAGACAATTGAGAAGAGCGAAGGCAGAGACAATTACACCTATCTTTCGCAACGCGAAAACTATTGGATACGACTCTTGAACTCACTCAAACCCAACGGGTTAAATGATCGGATGGAGTTCCAATGTTATTTGTAAATTTACAGTACTCAAGAAAACACTGATTGAACCATATATACTGATCTAGTATTCTCTGATTTATTTTCTGATTTATTTTCTGATTTAGTGTTTCCCTTATCATGTCAACATTTTTGTACTTCACACATTGTATGTTTTATAAGCACACTAACACTTCCTTTCTCATGTTTTTTTAAAAATAATATATGCATATGCTGTGATGTACATTTAACCAGGCCTGTAGCTTACAGTCTTTTTTTTATGTCCGTCATCCGAGTTAGGTTACCCTTATCACCCATAGGGATTTACGTACACAGAACATGAAGCGCTACACGCGACCTGAAGCATTATTTCACTTTTAACCACATTTTCTTTTCCTTGTTATTTAAAACACATCTTGTTTTAAATTAATAGAAACTAATTCGATTAACGCCACCGCACACGGAGTGTAAATAGTCTCTTTTTATGCCCATTATCCACTGGGTGGAACCGTCAGAAGTCTGTCACCCTCCTTTAGTAAATAGGGAGTCAAATGAATCCACACAGAATGCACCAGCTGACGGGACGCTATACGCAACCTGAATCTCGAGACGTGGCCAAATATACCCATTAGTAAGTAGGACAGCGAACTTTTAATAGCACACAGTAAACTTGTTACAGAGCACAGTAAGACCGTTACTTCGAGCTTATCTAATCACGACGTTAAAGATATGCACGAACTAATGAACAGTAAGATATGGTCACTTGGGGCATGTTGAGCACACGTTAGTATAGTTTTTCTAAACATCCCACTGAGTCAGACACGCGCTCACATTCTTGCCTTCACATTTTGCCTTTTGATTGATGGAGCACGTTATATCACTCATTATTTTGATGCGATCGGTTACACTATATTAAGAGAACGAAGCAAAATATGAGATTGTTTTTTCTTATTAAGTGCAACAAGTGGTTTTCCTCCAGTATATTGAGCGATGGCTCTCATTATTATTTACAGATAGTCCCCAGATGAAGGCCTGAATGGCCGAAATGCATTGGGACCAGTGAAATGCATGTTGGGAAATGTAGTGCCTAAACTACAAATGAGCTTAAATTGAGAATGAACGATATTGAACAAAGAATAAATCAATGCCAGTGAAACATTTGGTTTGATTTTATTTATTCACATTTGGAGATTGAACGGATTAACCTCACATAGAGGACATTACACCAGTGCCCTGGGGACATACCCCACATCCGTGGGGATGCAGCTAATTCATATTTGATTCACTCGGGTTCAGGGAGTGATACCCAGGAGGCACAGGACACCTTGATTACACCAGGAATATAAACATTTGGTTGTGCACGCACTAGTACCACTCTACTCTATGCCATTGCAGTCTACGCCACTGCACTCTACGCCACTGCACTCTACAACACTGCACTCTACCATGCACTACTCCACTATACCCTGCACCACTCCAGGAGGCTGTGATTGTGCAAATACCTTGCAGCTTAGGCATTACTCTATTGTCTTTGCTGCTGATTGAAGACTGGACAGTGAACCACTTAGCACTTGTGTCCTAGCAATAGGTGGTTGTGCAAGGAGAGCATTACTGCGTTATATGGAAAAAAGCACTCACTTCTCTTGTTACTAACTTAACGTAGTCTTACTTCACCCCTTTTGACTTTTCCCTTCAAGGGTCCGATCTATAATTCTTTCATGTCGCAGGGTCCTTTAGAGTGTGATGGAAAGGGACATCACCCTAAATCGACAGCTGGTCCATTCAGTCCCATTTGTAGAAGTGGGTTTTCAACAGCGGAGCTTCAGTTAAGCTCACTGTAGGAACCAAGCTGCTGGTGGCCCACCTGCCATGGTGCCACCAACTGCACCACATTGGAACGCAGCTATGTTCAAGGTGGACCTTCTTAGGATGATTTTTAGGTAGAGCCTACCACACGCCACAAGCTGTCTGGTTGCAAAAGACATGTTGTGGGCTTACCAAGAACATAGAGGGGCGTGCAGCCCACCCACTGCTTACCATTGGTTAGATTTATTGTCACTCTCATTTGCTTGCTTCTTATTGGATGGCTTGCCTTGTCTATCTTGTGTCTGTCACTCATCTGGAGCATTACCTCTTTACTTGTGCCCTTCCACTGCTCCCTGTTCAGGAGCTACTTTTTCGGTCGAAGTCTACCAGACAGCTCAGCTGTCTGGTTTGCTTACGACATCTTGGGGACATTCAGAAAAATTCCCTGGGAATATATTCCGCTCATTGCTTACCATGGACTTTGTAACTCACATTTGCTTGATTTCTATTTGCTTGCTCTTTTGATTCAGGCTGTCCAGCTTGAGTTCATCCTTCCCCTTGCCCAAACCCAATTTACTAATTTCCTCCACCAGTGCTGGATTTCTGTAAATCTTGTTCTTATCCTGTCACATTTGCTGTGCATTCAAAGACAGAGGTCAAATTTCAGGCTCTGTCTTCCAGGAAGCTCGGTCTTTACTTTTCTTTCTCTGACTTCAAAATGAGAGGATTTATGTGACAATCATGCTGGCTACTGGGGGTGTGCTTGAGGAAGGCTGTATGATGTTATTATTTTCTAGCACACAACGAAATTTAAATGTATGTAAATGAACTGTGCAGACATTTTAGAATATATCAGAATTAGAAAAGCACAAGTGAAGCAAATTTTTTGGTATTATGAAGAGTGGTGGAAACAAATATTTTAATACAATCAAAACATTTCCACACATTATCATTTGTGTGCTGTATACTTTTATCAGTAAAACTGTATATCTGTGCAAATATAATGGTTATTTCAATTGAAGATGTGTTGTCTGTAATGGCAATACGCTACCGTACCATGCATACTAGACTTTACCCCACTCCACTCCACTCTGAAACAATCTTCTCTATGCCACTACACTCAGCGCCATTCGACTCTGAGTCACTGCACTCTACTCTGTGCCACTGCATTCTACTCTGCATCCCGCACTCTACGCCAATGCACTCTTCACCAATTTAATCAAAACCAATGCACTCTACGCCAATTTACTCTGTACCACTGCACTATACGCGTCTATACTTTTTCTGCAACACTTTACACCACTGCACTATACGCAACTGCACTCCACACCATTGTACTCTACGGCACTGCAATTTACACTTTTCTATTCTACTCTGCACTACTGTACTCTACGCCAGTGCTCTCTACGCACCACTCTATGCCACTGAACTCCACGCCAATGCACTCTACTATACACCACTGCACTGTACGACAGTCTACTCTGAAACACTGCGCTACTCTGCACCACTCTATGCCACTGCACTGTACACCAATGCACTCTACCCTGCACCACTGCACTTTACTACACTCTACTTTGCAACACTGCGCTCTCCACCACTGAACTCTATGCCACCGCACTCTATGCCACTGCACTCTACTCTGCACCACTCTACACCACTCTACTGCACTCTATGCTAATGCACTCTACACTACTGCACTCTATGCTACTATACTCTATGGCACTCTAATCTACTGTGCTCCACTGCACTCTATGACACTGCACACTACGCCACTTCACTCTACATCTCTCTACTCTACATCACTCTACTCTATGCCAGTGCACTCTACCATTACACTCTTTTCCACTGCACTCTACATCACTCCAGTCTACGCCACTCCACTCTACTCTGCACTACTCCACTCTCTGCCACTCCACTCTACTCAGCAACACTGCACTCTATGCGACTGCACTCTAAGCCAGTACACTCTACATCACTACTCTATGCCACTACACTCTACCCTACACTACTCCACCTTACCCTGTACCACTCCAGTCTATGCCACTTCACTCTACTCTGAAACAATCTACTTTATGCCACTGCGCTCTATGCCCCTCTACTCTACTCTGCACTACTCTACTCTATGCCACTGCGCTCTATGCCACTGCACTTTACACTGCACCACTCCACTCTAGCCTACACTACTCCACTCTACACCACCTCACTTTTCTCTGAAGCAAACTACTCTACGCCACTGCACTCTATGCCACTGCACTCTACGCTATGCTACTCGACTCTACGCTACTCCACTCTATGCAACTCCACTCTATGCCACAGCACTCTATGCCACTGCACTCTATGCTACTCTACACTACTCTACACCACTCTACTTGACACCACTGTGCTCTACGTCACTCAGCTCTTAACAACTGCACTCTACGCCAATGCACTCAACACCACTTTACTAAAAAAACATTGCACTCTATTCCATTGCACTCTATGCCACTGCACCCTACAACACTGCATGCTATACCACTCTATTCTACCATGCATAATTGCACTCTATTCCACTGCTCTCTGCGCCACTCTACTCTGCGCCACTCTACTCTATGCCACTGCACTCTACGTCACTGTACTCTACTACACTCTACTCTACAAGACTGCACTCTCCACCACTGAATTCAATGCCAGACTACTCTGCACTACTGCACTCTAAACCACAGCACGCTATGCCACTCTACACCATTGCACTCTATATCACTGGACTCTACGCCACTCTATTCTACTCTGCACCACTGTGCTCTACACCACTGCTCTCTGCACCACTCTCATCTGCACCAGTCTACCCTGCACTACTCTGCTCTAGCCCACTGCACTTTGTGCCACTGCACTCTAGTGTGCACCACTCAACTCTACACCACTCTACTGCACTCTATGCCACTACACTCTTAATCACTCACCCCACTCTAATCTATTCTGCACCACTCCACTCCATGCTACTGCACTCTACCCCACTGTTCTCTATCCCACTGCACTCTATGTCACACTATTCTACAACTCTGCACTCTACTCTGCACCACACCACTGTACCATGCACCACTCTACTCTACGCCACTTCACCCTACTCTGAAACAATCTACTCTAACGCTACTGCAATCTACTTTGCACCACTCTACTCTACCATGCACCACTCTCCACACTACACCACTTCACTCTACTCTGAAACAATCTACTCTACACCACTGCATTCCATGCCACTGCACTCTCCGCTACTGCAATATACTCTGCACCACTCTACTCGATGCCACTGCGTTCTACGCCACTCTACTCTACATCACTGCATTCTATGCCAATGCACTCTAACTCTTTACTCAAAACCAATGCACTCTATGTCACTGCACTCTACACCAATCTACTCTTTACCACTGTACTTTACACCACTTCACTCTAAGCCACTTTATTCCACTCTACTCCACTCTACAACAGTACACTCTATGTTACTCCACTCTATGACGTTCTACTACATTAAACTCTACTCCACTTGATGACACGCCACTCTATGCCACCCTACTCCACAACACTGTACCCCACCCTATGCCACTCTATAACACTACTGCACTCTACGACACTCTACACAACTCCCTCTATGCCACTCCATGCCATGTTACTCCACTCTATTCTACAACACACTGCTCCACTCTATGCCACTCCACTCCACTCTATGCCACTCCACTCCACTCTATGCCACTCCACTCTGTGCCACTCCACTCTGTGCCATTCCATGCTATGTTACTCCACTCTATTCTACAACACACTACTCCACTCTGCCACTCCACTCCGTGCCAATGCACGTTACACCACTTTACTCAAAACCAATGCACTCTACGCCACTGCACTCTACACCAATCTTTTCTTCACCACTGTACTTTACGCCACTTCACTCTAAGCCACTTTATTCCCCTCTACTCCACTCTACGACAGTACACTCTATGATACTCCACTCTATGACGATCTACTACATTAAACTCTACTCCACTCGATGACACTCCACTCTACTCTATGCCACTCTGCTCTACAACACTGTACCCCACCCTATGTCACCCTATAACACTACTGCACTCTACGACACTCTACACAACTCCCTCTATAACACTCCATGCCACGTTACTCCACTCTATTCTACAGCACACTATTCCACTTTTTACCACTACACTCCACTCTATGCCACTCCACTCCACTCTATGCCACTCCACTCTGTGCCACTCCGTGCCATTCCATGCCACGTTACTCCACTCTATTCTACAACACACTACTCCACTCTATGCCGCTCTACTCCACTCTGCACCAATGCACGTTACACCACTTTACTCAAAACCAATGCACTCTACGCCACTGCACTCTACACCAATCTTCTCTTCACCACTGTACTTTACGCCACTTCACTCTAAGCCACTTTATTCCCCTCTACTCCACTCTACGACAGTACACTCTATGATACTCCACTCTATGACGCTCTACTACATTAAACTCTACTCCACTCGATGACACTCCACTCCACTCTATGCCACTAAACTCTGTGCCATTCCATGCCACGTTACTCCACTCTATTCTACAACACACTACTCCACTCTACGCCCCTCCACTCCACTCTGTGCCAATGTACTTTACAGCACTTTACCCAAAACCAATGCACTCTATACCAATCTAGTTTTCACCACTGTACTTTACGCCACTTCACTCTAAGCCACTTTATTCCACTCTACGCCACTCCACTCTACGACAGTACACTCTATGATACTCCACTCATTGACGTTCTACTACATTAAACGCTATTCCACTCGATGACACTCCACTCTATGCCACTCTACTCCACAACACTCTACTCCACCCTATGCCACTCTATAACACTACTCCACTCTACGACACTCAGTGGAGGCCGGCACGGATCGGGAGTGGGGAAGCGGGGGGCAGGGGTTGGTTGGAGGGAGAAGGTTTTAAAAAATTATAAAAAAAAACCTTACCTCATCGCCGCGTCTCTCAGTCGCCACGGCGTTTCTCCTCCGTCTTCTCAGCCAGGAACACGAAGCACATCCAGGCTCCCCTGACTAATCACAACGCTGCAATGCAGCATTGTGATTGGTCTGAGCACCGTGGTTCGGTGTTCAGCCAGAGAATGGGAGCCTGGGCATGTTGTTCACCCAGGCTGTAATGCAGTCTGGGTGGAAAAAATGCAAAGTACACATGACTGTTTGGCCGGCCCAAGAGGGCCGGCCAATCAGTCATTATGCACTTAGTGTACCCACTACTCCTACCACTGCTCTGAGAGCAGAGCAGCCCCACCCTGCAAAGACGTCACAGCAGGAACAAATAAAATGATAACAACGAGTTATTACAATTTAATTTTTTCTTTATTTCCACTGCTGAAAGCAGTGGAGCGACGCTCCTCCGCCTTAGCAGAGGAGTCGCCACTGTCCACACTCTACACAACTCCCTCTATGTCACTCCATGCCACGTTACTCCACTCTATTCTACGACACACTACTCCACTTTCTGCCACTCCACTCTACGAGCCCAGAAAGATGCAGCCCTAATCAAACCGGTGAAACGTGAACGAAGACACCCAGGCTACACAGAGGTGTGGGCCAGGCTGTGTTACACCACCTTCTACTTGTTGGAGCAGCAGGCGACCTAGGGGGACCAGTGAACTGAGCCTCGTGCCGCGCACACTGCAACACGCCTCCATCACCTGTTGTTTTAGTTTGAAGTTTGGTTTCTTTTCGTTGCTGATTGTTTCACCATTCTCACAAAACAAAGGCAGAGAGAAAACTGTCCATATGCGCGTGCTTGGCCACAGAAGTGGCGGGTTTGTGTTCATAAGGTAGTGAATATAGCTGTCGGCAGGCAGTGCTAAGGACGGACACACGCTTGTGTCAAGCACATCTTCTAGAAAGCTGGGAGCCCACAGACTGAAAGGGCTGAGCACGGCGCTGCTGCACAGAGACATCCCTCCCTTATTCAGACATGTCAGCCCAGATAAGATATATGTTAACTCTCTCTGGACAATGTTTGCACCTCATCAATACCAGTTTAACACTCAAATATAGCAATAAGCAACAGGTGACCAGTAAAGCTTTGCAAAGGGCCTTCCACTGTGCGGCAACACGGGTTGCTGCTTATTACTATACTATACTATACTATATTATACTGCACTACACTACACTACACTACACAACACTACACTGCACTATACTATACTATATTGTACTATACTAAACTATATTATACTACACTAAACTATACTATACTATACTATATAATACGATACAATACTATACTATACAATTCGATACTATACTATACTATATTATACTATACTATACTAAACTACTATACTATACTATACTGTACTATACTATACTATACTACACTGTACTATACTATACTATACTAAACTATATTATACTACACTAAACTATACTATATTATACTACACTAAACTATATTATACTACACTAAACTATACTATACTATGCTATATTATACTACACTAAACTATATTATATTATACTTTACTATATTATACTACACTTAACAATACGATACTATACTATACGATATGATACTATACTATACTATAGTATACTACACTATTCGATACAATCGTATACTACACTATACGATACAATACTATACTATATACTGTACTACACTGTACTATACTATACTATACTGTACTATACTATACTATACTATACGATACGATACTATACTATAATATACTATATTATACTACACTAAACTGTACTATACAATACGATACTATACTATACGATATGATACTATATTATACTATACTACACTAAACGATACAATCGTATACTACACTATACGATACAATACTATACTATATACTGTACTACACTGTACTATACTATACTGTACTATACTATACTATACTATACGATACGATACTATACTATACTATAATATACTATATTATACTACACTAAACTGTACTATACAATACGATACTATAATATACTATATTATACTACACTAAACTATACTATATGATACAATACTATACTATACTATACTACACTACACTACACTATACTATACTATACTATGCTAAACTATACTAAACTATAATGTACTGTAGTGTACTATACTATACTATATTATACTATACTATATTATACTACACTATACTATATTATACTTTACTATATTATACTATACTATATTATACTACACTATACTATATTATACTATGCTAAACTATACTAAACTATACTGTACTGTACTACACTATACTATACTATACTACACTACACTATACTACATTACACTACACTATACTATGCATATTTGTAGAGCGCATAGTCAGTTTACTCCGTAGTGGTTCAATCTTGAATGACCATGTTTAAGAGTTTTCGGAAAGCCAGTTCATGATCTATGCTCCGCATGGTGCGGGGAACAGAATTCCAAAATTTGGCCACATTGTAGGCGAAGGATCATCCTCCACTTCCTGCCCTTCTAATGTGAGGGACCGGCGCCCGTTGTGCGTTGGAGGATCTGAGAGCTCTCTTAGGGATGTAGGTTGTAATCAGCTGTTGTGAGATGGGAGGCCATGGGTTCGAAGGGCTCTGTATGCTATGCATAGGGCTTTGAATTTGAGTCTTTGGGCGACCGGGAGTCAATGGCGATCTGCCAGCGCCTGCCAGATGGAGTAGTGTCTGGGGATGTTTTGCAGGGTCCGTGCTGCCGCATTCTGCACGACTTAAAGTTTGCAGATGCCGGCTTCTGGCGCTCCCAGGTAGAGAGAATATTCGTAGTCTAGGCGATATAGGATCAGTGCCTGGACTACTAGCCTCCTGGATAGAGGGGGGAGCAGGTGGAACATTTTGTGTAACATTTTGAGGATCCCATAACAGCTGGCTAAGAGTTTGGTTGCCTGGGTTTCCATGGATAATGTTTTGCGCAGCCATACCTCCAAACTTTTTATAACTGTCTTGGGGGTTGGGGGGGCCTGGGTGGTCAGGCCAACCCAGGGACTGATGGGGATTTAGGTTGTTCCGCAAGATCATAAGCTCAGCCTTATTTCCATTTAGTTTGAGGCAGGACCTATCCTTCTAGCTTGCTACCATCTAGAGACATGGTCCAAGAGAGGGGGATGCGGGTTATGATCTCGAGTGAGCGAAAACACTGGTTGCGTATCATCCGCATAGGAAACTATGGAGATCCCGAACGGCACTACAATGTCCGCCAGTGGCCGCATGTAGAGATTGAACAATGTGGAACTCAAGGATGATCCCTGCGGGACTCCACAGTTCAAAAGAGCAGGACTTATCAAATACCTGGTAGGACCGGCCCTTCAGGAATGAACTGGGCCAATCCATGGCCATTCCTGACACTCCTGCATTATGGATCTTTTTTATATGGATTCCGTGATTTACCGTTTTGAAGGCTTAGGTCAAGGAGTATGATGGCCATTGCACAACCTAGATGAGCCTCCTTTTCAAATCCTTCACTACCGCCAGAACAGCGGTTTCTGTGCTACATTTGGGCTGAAACCTGTCTGGGTCAACTGTAGGACATTGTTGACTTCTATAAATTCCGAGAGCTGCAGATTGGCATGTTTTTCCAACACTTTGCTCAGTTCCTGGAGCAGTGAGCTGGATTGGAAGTTTCCTGAGCATTGCAGCTCTAGTTTTTTTTGTTTAATATGGCTTTAGCCATGGCTTGTTTCCATGTGGAAGGTGCTATTCCCTTTTCTAAGGACAGATGAAGCATATCTAGTAAAGTTGGGAAAATGCATTGGAAAGGATCCATGGAGGGGCAGGGTCCGGGGGTAACCCAATTTGACTTTGCTGAAAACGGCAGTGAAGTTCTCATAGGTTATGTTTGAGAATTCTGAGAGGTCATTTGAGCTACTTTCCTTCATATTGCTGTAGAGTTTGGGGCCTGAGTCTCCCTCAGACTCTTGGAAGGTTAGGTAGATGTCCGTAATTTTGTTTTGAAGAATAAGGCCAGATCGTTGCATCTCGAGTTTGAAGGTTCAGGGGAGGGGCTATTTGAAGTTGGATCCAATAGTGATTTTGTGATTCTGAACATCTCTCGTGGGGAGTTTGTTGCACTGCTGATTCTTGCTTCATAAATGGGAGGCCTGGACAGGCAGTTTTAATTTCGAAGTGGTATCTCTTCACCGTTTCACGATATTTAGTTGATTCACCATAATCCTTCCTCCATTCCCTTTCAGCTATTTTACACTTTTTCATTAGTGTTTGTAAGTGGGGGATGTACCGGGGGTAGATCTATTTTTGGTTTTTAAGGCTTTGGCCTTTATGGGAATGGTTTGGACCAGTGAGTGATTGATCCACTGCATGTTCTTAACGTCTGCTTCATGTGGGTCGTGGCCCAGGTCCTGTCTGCTCATACTGAGGGCAAGTTTCCATTCTTTGCAGTTTAGCTTTGACCAGCTGTGGTCTCTCCAAGTGGACGGTTTGGATGATGAAGGTAAACACGGGGTAGTCAATGCCATTGGGATCAAGAAGTGATCGGACCAAATAACGGGTAATGAATCCAACACATGTAGACGCGGGTCATTAGTAAAGTTTGGATTGAGCAGGTGACCCTTGTCATGAGTGGGACCCTGCACTCTTTGGGTTAATTGGATAGTGGCGAGGTCTAGCAAGAGCCCAAATGCTTGGGTGCCTGCGGGCTCTTCAAGGTGTAGGTTGAAATCACCTAACACCGTGGAATTGGGTTTCTTGACTGCCAGTCTAGCAATTACATCTGGAAAGGTCTGGACAAATTGGCTGGTAGGGCCAGGGTGCCAATAAATGAGTACTCCGGAAAAGGTGGGTGTTGGGGACAAGGAGATTGCGAATGTCATGCATTCACAGTCAGGAGGCAGTTGGGGTTCGACATGGCATGTAACAGCTTCCTTGAGCATTATTGCAGACCCCCCACCCTTCCTGTCCTCCCTGTCTCCACTGGATATATAATAGTTGAGGGGCCAGTCCTGATTCCTCGTGGAGCCAAGTTTCGGTCGGGAAAACCACATCTGGATTTACCTCCTCCAGAAACGTAAAACTTTCCAGCTTAAGGCGTGGCAGAGATCTACAGTTCATCAGGTACATTTTCCAGCTGCGCTTGGTGGTACTGGAGTTTTTGGAGGTAGGGACAGAAGGGGGAGCGTAGAGCAACTCTTACATTGCAAATTACTCTTAGTCAAGTCAATTGAGTGGAGACATTCATCTCTACTAACCCGCCTGAGAGCTACAACTTGCCAAGATGAATATTTGATCTTAATTGGGTAAGTTGGAGCAGGCTACCGTACCCCTGGTCCTGTTCGGGCGCAGACAGGCATGCCTTGGGCGTGCCAGAGGCGCATACGCGCCCTCGGCTTCACTAAATAGTGATTGGTGATTTGAGCAGCTAGAGTGCAAACCAAAATGGCATCTCGCAGTGTGCTAGTTCCCCTTACCACCGCCACTGATATGATCAGAATGCCATTACAGCGCTCACAACAGGTATGTACAAAGTGCAAAACCAAAGCGAGATAAACATATCAAGTTCAGTGCAAGCAGAAATGTTTTTAAAACCATCAAATGCAACAAATTCAGTGCAAGTTTCCAGGGGTTATTTATTAAAATTCATTTTTAAAACAGTAGTATTCTAAAAATTACCCCCACGAAGCGCACAGTGGTAGCGTGTTGCCTCATTTTTAGTAATGTTTGAACCATTTGAGTTCAAAACAAATTTGTTTGTTAAAATCTGCAGATCATGCAGCAGATGATGGATTAGGTGGCAAATGTGGCCACATATAATTATGCAAAAACTTTGCGGCCGCACAATTGCTTTATTCCAGTGGCCCTGCTTATACCCCAAAGGTCACATTGGTTTTTTTAAATATATGTTAGTTTTATAAATAAAAGCACTATCACTCTACTTAATTTTCATACTTTTTTTTATTTAATAATCCACAAATTAATCTGGGATTGTGGAATCTTTTTTTTTTTTTATTGTAGCATTTAATGCATTAGAAATTATTTAAGCCTATGCTAATATAAGCTAGTTTCATGCTTTCTTCCATTTTAAATGTGACATCGTAGTACACCATGTGATCACTGCGCTGCTGTTTTCTTTGTTGTTATAAAGAATTGTGAGCTTTTACATTGTAAGACTGACGCTTTGTTAATATTCAAAAAGCCAATGTTGATGTACGCAATGATACATGTATGTACAAAAACGAAATCGAATCACTGTTGTCGAAATCTCCCGATATGACCTCTCCATTAACCCTGAGTCAGAAATACGTGGTCAGGCAGGCCCTGAGATCTAGGCTTGAGGCAACTGATTGACAGATCACAGTTGGGGTGGCACGTAACCAGCCGGATAAACACGTATAATGGAAAAACCCAGACTAGTCCCACAGATGGGCAGCAACACCACAATGGTCCAGGGAGATTGGCCCCAATAAAGCATATATGGACGCAGGGGTGCCACATTCTCAAAACACTATAAAGTTAGATGCCACATGAAGTTAGAAACACTCACCAATCAGGACATAGCAGTGATCCCGCGCTCCCCATGCCGGACATCTGGACAAATTAACCACTGGCCCTCATTGTGTCCATGCAAGGTCGAGACCAACCTGCATTTGTTATAAGGTGGGAGTATTTATGACTCCATGACTAGGCCCACATTCCTCCTCCTAAAAAGGGTCTATGAATTGTTTTATGATGCTCCAAGAAATGTATATAAGGGTGCTCAAATCTATTGTACTTTGAAACAGTCCTCAGACCCCGACTCTGTAATGTTCTTCCGGCCAAAGTGTTTGATTAAACCAACTGTTCCCGGTTTTGCCAAACAACTCTTGTCTTTTGTTTTTTCAAGGTAAATTCACATTTGAGCAACATTTTGGCAAGCCTGATAGGAGAGACTGGTGCTTCGAACACGACTGCAGCCAAAGGAAAAGACCCGCCCAGACGGATTCACATCTGCGCAGCAAAGAAGGTGAACAGACGCCACTATTGACTGAAGGTTCTGCTAAATCCACAGGATGGAGGTCCGTCCTGAAGCCGCTGTCAGTGGGTACGAGACTACATCTGATTCTTAGTCCCAGCATTTGGCATATGGCAAACTAGAAAGAAGCACAAAATGTAACCTGAGCGGCCTGCCACTGACAGAAATCTGTCATATTTCCTATTTTATGTGTCCAAACTGAGTAGCCGCAAGGCAGCCTCGGAGGCGATCACCTTTCTTCGATAGTCAGCACGCTAGGAAGGGTGAAGGTTGTTCGTTGCTTGGACCACTGAGCATGACACAGATGGTACGCATAGGCCCTGGCTGTGATATAGGTCCAGCACCTCGATCTTATTTTGCCGTTTTAAAGGTTTTTCTCAGTGCTTTCTTAACACTCTTGGTATCTGAAAGAAGTGAGAAATATTGTTTGCTTGGACTGCTAGGCGTGACACAGATGGTACGCATGATCCCTGGGTGTGATATAGGGTATAATTCGGACGTTAGGGAAAATTTGGACCTTGGAGATTAGGTGTGGCTTGTGCTTGGCCAAGGAGGGCCTGTGGTTGTCGAGTTGTTCCTTTTTTCCTCATAAATTGTTGTTATTTTTGTCCCAGAGACAATATTGGCAGACTGTCAGGCTCACTTAGTCCTGTGTACCGTGCAGAGCCTCTCCTCGTCATTGGGTAGCATGCGTTAGGAGCGGGCTAAGGTGTTTTTTGACAAAGCCATCATTTTTTTCTGTCAAACCTTTCTCTTTATCTTCATTTTGGTTATTAATTGATGCATTCTTGATGTTGTGGTGCTGGTAAAATTGCTGTAACTGCATTTTTTGTCTTGAGTTTTATGTTTTGTTAATGACAAATGCGCTTATGAAGGCGTTGTCAATTTTCACATTCGTTATTCCATATCTAAATAGACTTTGCTATTTTTCTGCTAAATTCACACATTTGCTCTAACCACTGCACTTTCTTTCAGGTGGTGATCCTTCATATGCATTGTTATTTATGTTTGTGAAACATTTATTCTGATGCATCTGTATATAGCGTTGAGCTAATAGAAGTAGTAGTAACCAGTAATTCCCATATATTTATTTCCCCCCAACCAGAATAGAACTTAAAAGTACTTAATCTCGAGAAGCTAAAGTGTACCAGTCCCTTAAGTAGTTCCAAACTTATCATGGAGTCGCTGCTAAAACACATGCAAACTAGGTTCCCTACACAGGTTAAAAACGTATCAAGTGTTGCCACGAATGGCACGCACACACCAAGACAGGGGGGGACCTTCGGCACTAACATAATCGAGCACACATTCAGACCAAATATGTAAGACCAAAGAAGGCCAGAATGGAGGCACTGTTAGAACTGTGGGCCATCTTTGAGGATGCCCAGACCGACAATCCTATCCCAGAACCAGCAAGTAAGGCGAACGCGCCTCCTCCACCATATGTAGGAAAGGAGTTGCTCTCCCAGATGCCTGCCATCCGCAATTAGGTTATACCAACCCATCGGACGAACGAGCCAGAGGGCATCATACCGAACAACGTACTACTAGATCCAGACATGGGAAGCTAACAGGCCAGCAAGCCCAGGCAATCCCAACATTACCCCCACTCCAGAGCTAGAGCTCCCCAAAGTTCGACACTCCCGTCCGTCACATTCAGCCTATCGAACCCAAGCAACGCGGCAAAAATGTGCTCCCACCAGTTCTTGAGAGCACAGCTGGGTGACAGGAGATTCATAGAGGGTCTGGACAATGATACAACCAGCGAGAGTGAGGAAGAGGGCCCCAGTCCCTTGGGATCCGACAGTGGGAAAGAGGCTACAGGATTAGCCCAGCAGACCAAGGGGGAAAATAGGGGACCCATACTAGAACCTGACAAAACACCCACGAACACACATATCCTACTGTCAACCCCAGGCCAATTGGAGGAAGACCCCAAAGTCGCGATGCTTGTGAACAAGACAACATACAATTTTCTGGTAGACACGGGGGTGATGAGGTCATGCCTACGAGAAGAGACAGTCCCCCTTCTCAAAACACACTGCAACTATACAAGGAGTCTCAGGTATGGTGGTGGGGTCCCCCATCACAGAACCCCTCGAGCTGGAGATAGGGTGAGTGAACAGTTATATTTTCCTTCATCCCTGACTAATATATTTGGGCGAGACCTAATGACCAAGCTAAAAATGTCCGTCCAGTTTGCCGACAACAGAACTATGGCCTGCTTCTCCCCTAGAGCTTCCTCCGTAGAATCTAGACCAGCGAATCACTCCTGCATGTACACAGGCAAGGACAGTCCCAGCAAGTTAGACCCCCTTTGCTAAGGCAGTCCTGGAATATATGGGGAACTTCTTTGAACTATGTGGGTTAGCTTGTCAGTGGGCATGTTGCACACACCACCTCTTAGTTAAAGCAACCAAAACAACAAGAACCTTGATAGCCAACAGAGTATGCAAGGAGGACTAAAGTTGGGAACATGACACACACATGCCTACCAGGTCCCCTGAGACTGGGTGGGAAGCAGGGCCAAGGTGCATGGGGCAATGACGGTAACAGCCAGAGCACACGTACCTCCGAGATCACCTGCCTTAGCCCCTAGCTCCACCATGGTACCTCCACGCGTAAGGAAGTGGTATAAATGAGGTTGCCTGGAACTATGTGGTGCATTCCCCATGCCTGTAGTCCCCTTCCTGTTGCTGAATACGGTACCTAAGCAAATAACCATATTAAGGAATTTGGCGCGTAGAGCAAATAGAAAACCACCCCAAGGAACGGTCCCTGCCAACCACATGGGGAGGGACCCTGAGCATGAGATGGGCAGGCAGCCACATGTACCCCCCACATAGCAGCCCACTGGGAAGGGACAGGAGAAAGCCCAGAGAGACTCTGCCAAGTGGGTCCAACACAAATTGAAAAAGACCGCCCTCCAGGGGGCCGCGTTGACTGCAAGCGTGCAAATAGAACCAGTCTTGTAGAGCGCTCCACTGCAGAACCTAAAAGGGTTTCAACCCAGTTGTAATGGCAAAGGCCAGGGAGGATGGCAGCAGCTGGACCTCTGAGAATGTTACTACTGCCTCAGAATGTAAAATCAGAATATCACAAACAGAGATCGATAAATCCAGGCCAGTCTCTGCAGAATCCCCATCCTCATAACCAAGCCCAAGGTAACCCGAATGCACCTTACGCACAGCCACAGAGAGATCAGACAGACACTGCGCCAATGCAGCTGGGATCAGGTGGCTAGTCAAATACATGCAACCACAGCAACAGACAGGGAACCCAGCCCAACAAGGACCAGGGCCACGGCAGGGAGGGGTAACTGTCCGCGGAGGCAATGTTGTTACACAATCGCAAAACCTACCTATGCAGTAAGCTCAAACCCCCAATGCGAAACATTCAGTTCATGCACAATTCAAAATTCATTTAAAAATAAAGACTAGCGGGGCGTGGCCAAGATGGCGGAGCGGTAGAACGCAGAATCGCGTTCCTCCGGCACCGCCGATACTTAGCTTCGTAATAGCGCCTGTCCCGGGACTCAGCTGACCGCCTGTGGCGGTGGACGTCCCCGCTATCGACCGGGGGTGATGCTGGTGCGACCCTGGGACCGAAATCGGCACGAGTGAGGTGCGGTGCGGGCCCGGCTGAACGGAGCCTGTGAGGCCGAGAAGCTGCGACGCTCGGATATGGTGCGGTGAGGCGTCTATGGAAGGGTGAGGCCGGGGAACGCTAACCGGCCCCCGCGAGGCGCTGTACGCTGCTCCGGAGGTGAGGGACGGCCCCGGTTGCGGTGGGAGGAGAGCTGCGAGGCCGGAGAGACCCCTGAGACGGTGCTGCGGAGGACGGGTCGCCGCCATTTTGAGGCGACGTTCCGAGAGGCCTCGAGGTGCCTGGAGGCCGGGCTGGGGCAGAGCTAAGGGGGCACAAGAGCGGGAGCAGGAGAGCTTGGCGCCCAGAGGTGTTGCGCCTGTACCAGAGTGGCTGCCCCCTCACAACGGGAACCCACCGGGAGACAGAGAGGAGTTGCCGTGCTGGATGACCAGGCCTGGCGAACCATCGGCCTGGAACCCTAGGAGCTGCGGCTGGGCATAGCAGGCCAGGGGCTCCGACCGGGCCAACTACGGGCTGGGCCCCACAGTGCACTGCGCAGAGCAAGGGCAAGCCGGGCGGAAGGTGCCCCAGCGTGTGTTAGCTAGCACTCGGGTGGCTAAAGGGGCTGTGGAGGTGCCGGCGGTGACCCCGAAGCCCTGTGGCGCAGCAAACGATCAGAGCCAGAGTTGGGGCAGGTGCCCCCCCGATGAGACTGCCTGCGCCAGAGCGCCCGCCGACCCAGTAAGGAGGTGAGGGTGGCGGACAGGGACCGCGGATAACTGCTGGCTGGTGGCCGGAGTGGATGGCGACGGAGGCATACTGAGCAGCGGTGGTGTACGTGAGGCCTCTCGCATCCCTGCTCGGCTGAGGAGGGGATATCTACGGAGCGGTCTACAGGAGGCTACAGGAGGCTAGCTGCAGGGCTCGGGCTGCGGGGCTGGGATTGCTCCCCCACATGTACCAGGGGTGGCACAAGAGAGAACGCAAGGGCTGGCTGGGTGCGGCGGTGAGTAGAGGTGGTGGACTATCCCGCATCCTTGACGACGGCGTTGGAGCGGACTAGCCCAGCGGAACAGAGCACGAGGGGTATGGCAGTGCCACGGGGCCGTAAGGATAAGGCGCTGAAGGATGCCCTCTCCAAGCCGATGGGGCAACCTGGGACCTCGGGTGAGGCAGGAGCAGGCCAGCTGGAAGGCGACGAGACCCCCGCAACGAAAGCCTTTATGGTTGAACTTTTTGCGACCATGAAAGCTGACATCCAAGAAATCAAGTCACAGCTGGCGGCGGACCTGAGAGAGGTGCGGCGCGACGTGGATGAGGTCGGGGAGCGAGTTGCGACGTTGGAAGAGCACGACATCAGCAGGGCTGAAGAAGTGCACCAACTACAACAAGAGATGCTGCGCCTCCGGGAGCAAAACCTCGACCTGCAGGCCCACACCGAGGATTTGGAGAACCGCTCCCGGAGGAATAACATCCGCATCCGAGGCGTTCCGTGGAAGGAGGAGGGGGACGACCTCCGTGCCTATGTCCGGGCTCTGTGCCAACAGCTTCTGGGAGAAGGTGAGGAGACAGACATCCAGATGGATCGTGTCCACCGAGTGGGTTTCCCCGGGGTCTGAAGGCGCCCCCACCAGACATCCTGGTATGCATCCATGACTTCCAACTGAAGGAACGAATCCTTCGTCAGGCCAGGGACTCTCAGCCTACTCTTTTTAGGGGTCATCGGCCGGCTCTCTTTCAGGATCTGGTGGCCTCTACGCTCAGCAAACGGCGAGCCTTCCGTGAGGTGACCATGCACTTGCGGGAGTCCAAGATCCCATACTCCTGGGGGCATCCTTTTCGCCTCATTTTCAAACACAATGGGAAATTACTACAGATACGGTCGGTTGCGGAAGCTGTGGAGGTGCTGGGGCTCGAACAGGCAGTGGCGTCAGAAGAAGTGGACTTGCCCAGGTCACAACATCTGAAGCAACCTGGGGACTGGCAGAGGGTGGGCAGGGGGGTGTGGGCCACGAAACCTGACCAAGCTATGAGAGAGAGGGAGAGGGAGGATGTGTTGTCTACCCTTTCTCAAACATCAGCGAGGCCTGTCACCCCTTGAGGTGCGTGTATATTTTGCTGGCTGATATTCTCGGGACGGGCGAACAGAGAGGGGCCGGGGGGACGGACTGGTGTGCTACACCATCTCCACATCTGTTTCCTGCGACTTGGTGGAGGTACGTTCGGCCAGCCAGGGTCGTGAGAAGCTGCTGCGACCCCCTGACTTTCTTTATCTGTGACAGACTTTCGTCATGTGGTTTTTTTCTTGGAGGGTGGTTTTTGTTTTTATAAGGGTAGGTTATAAGGGGAAATGGTTTTTTGTTAAGGGTTTGGGGGATCTCCGCATCAGCCTGCTTATAGATACTCCATACGGGTGTGCTACCATGAATCGTGGTGTGGGGACGAGACAAGACAGGGACCTAATGAAAGGAATAGCAGTAACATGCTCAAGACTAAGATATGGGTAGGGAGCTTAAGGTTGTGAGCCTCAATGTTCGGGGGCTGAACAACCCGGTGAAAAGGGCAGCGGTGCTCTCCCTTCTTGAGAATATAGGAGGTGACATTTGTCTCCTCCAGGAGACACATTTGCTGGGCAAGGACACTGCACGCATGCGCGACAGACGATTTCCCCAACAAGTATGGTCTACAGGGCCGTAAAAAAAAAACGGGGTGGCAATTTTAATTGGGGCCCAGTGCCCATGCAAGGTGATCTCGACCGTAGCTGAGATAAGGGGGAGGCTGCTGGTCCTTAGAGTACAATGGGGCGACACGCATCTCACTATAGGGTCAATATACGGCCCCAACGAGAAACAGGAGTCTTTCCTTCTGTCAGCATTGTCGGACGTCCTCACCTCGCAGGATGCAGCGATCTTGGTGGGGGGGGATCTGAATCTTGTGATGGAGGCGGGGTTAGACAGGTCGGGCCTAAGAGTGCACCAGTCAGGGGCCCTGTCCCCAGTAGGCAAAGGGTGGCTTGAGGAACATGGGTTGCATGATGTATGGCGCGCACAACATCCATTGGAGAGGGATTATACTTATTACTCAGCTGCCCACAAAACTTACGCGAGGTTAGATCACTTCCTAGCCTCTACAGAATTAATGTCTAGCCTGGGCTCTGCTACTATTGAACCGCGCACACTGTCCGATCACGCCCCACTTACCGTTCTGCTTCCAGTGCAGTATAGGCGTACGTTGCCACCAGGGTGGAGACTTAGAGAAAGCTTGCTGCACTCCGAAGATCAGTGTCAACGAGTGAGGGAGGCGATAGTGCATTATTTTCAGGAAAATGATATCGGTTCCACTCCACTGGCGGCGGTTTGGGAAGCCCTGAAGTTAGTGGTGCGCGGAGAATTTATTGCGATAGCGGCCAGGTACAATGCAATGCGCAGGGCAAAGCGTGCAGAGTTGGAAAGGGAGGTAGGGGAACTAGAAACAATACACAAGCGGACAGGGGCACAGAGAGTGTGGCGGGAGCTGGAGAAGCGTAGACGGCTGCTGAAGCACCTAGATATAGACAGAGCGGAGCATGCACTGCTGCGGCTGCGACACAAATTTTTCCTTAGTAGCGACAAATGCGGGAGAATGTTGGCGCATAGGCTGCGAGCTCAATCACACAAGTCTCTCATTCAGACGGTACGAGACTCAAGGGGGACGGAACAAACCACGGATGCACGCATAGTGGAAGCTTTCCAAAACTTCTACCAGCAGCTATACACAGAACAAGACCCTCCGCCGCTAGACCCAAAGGAGTACTTAGATATGAGCGAGATAACTCCGATCTCTGGTGTAGCGGCAGAACAGCTAGATGCGGAGATCCGTGTAGAAGAGGTCATCGCGGCTATAGCGAGATTGAAGGTAGCGAAGGCCCCGGGCCCGGATGGCTTCCCGGCAGCATTTTATAAAGCGTTCTGTGCGGAGCTGGCTCCCTTTTTAACGAAATTGTTTAACTCTTTTCTCGAGACCGGTGCGGTGACACCGACAATGGCGGAGGCAGCGATTTCGGTGATTTTGAAACCCGGAAAAGAACCGAAGGAATGCGGTTCGTATCGACCGATTTCGCTCCTCAACATTGATGCAAAACTTTTTGCTGGAATTTTAGCTGCCCGCCTGAACCCCCTTATGACTGATATTATTGACCCAGACCAGTCAGGGTTCATCCCCACACGGCAAGGAGGGGATAATGCAAAGCGATTACTACACCTCATTGACAGTATACAGCGTTCCGGGAAACCGGCCTTCCTGCTGTCAATCGACGCGGAGAAGGCCTTTGACCGCGTGGGGTGGGGCTACCTGTTCGGAGTATTACGCAGATTTGGGTTCGGGGACAACTTTCTGAAGTGGATCGGGTGCATCTACCATGCCCCGAAAGCATTTGTGCGAGTTAACGGAGATAGGTCGGCATTCTTTCCCATAGCTCGGGGGACACGGCAGGGATGCCCTCTGTCCCCTTTGTTATTTGCGCTCTACATGGAGCCTTTCGCGCAACGCATTCGCGCTAATCAACACATAGTGGGCCTAAAATTTGGAGCTGACGAGCATAAGATCAGTCTATATGCCGATGATGTCATTCTCTCGTTGACACGGGCCCGGCTGTCGTTCCCTGCTCTGATGACAGAACTTGCGTCCTTTGGGGCAACCTCCGGATTCAAAGTAAATCTGAGCAAATCGATGATTCTCAATCTGTCGCTCCCTGAGGCTGACGTGGACACCCTGCAGAGAGACTTCCCCTTCCAATGGACGCAGACCGACATCACTTATTTGGGATTTCGGCTTGCCCCGACCATCGCACGGACGGTGGCGCTGAACTATGCCCTGCTGCTAGAACACACGGCCAAGGCGCTGGACGCCTGGTCACGGCTTCGGCTGGCATGGTTCGAGAGGATAGCGGCGGTGAAGATGACGATCCTGCCACGTATCCTGTATTTATTTCAAATGCTCCCGCTAACACCACCACAAGGGGCGCTTAAGAAATTACAATCCCTCATTAATAAGTTCGTCTGGGAGGGACGGAAACCCCGGCTCTCCCTGAAGCAGATGGTTAGCCCGAAATCGAAAGGGGGCCTGGGACTACCACTAATAGAAGGCTACTATCAAGCGTCCTGTCTCCGGTATCTCATTGAATGGAACAGGCCGGAGTCCAGTAAGCACTGGAACTTTATGGATCAAACAGTAGCAGGTATCAATATTTGGAGAGAGCTATGGCTGCCTCGGAAACACAGGGCATGGGGATTGTATTCTTCTCCGGTGACCTCACCTACCCTCAGGGTTTGGGACAGAGTGGCGGTGGCAAAGGGCTGGACGACCTTCCCTCGCCTATGACCCCCATTGTTGATAACCCGGACTTTGTACCAGGAAAGCCTCAACAGTGTTCCACAGATGGCGGGAAGCAGGATGTAAAAGGGTAGGGTTTCTATTCGACTTAGAAGGGGTAATTCCCTTTAAACAGCTGCGAGAAGATTATGACCTCCCGGCGAAGGATGCCTTTGCTTACGCGCAGGTTTGTCACTGGGTCACTAAGCCTGCTAACTATACACACATGTCTAGGCCCCTTTCGGCGTTTGAGCGATGGGTGGTGGGTAAGACGGACGACCGGCGGCTGATCTCGGAGCTATATGCTCTGCTGCAGGAGCGTCCTGGGGAGCACAGAACGAAAGCTCAGGTGCGATGGGAGACAGAACTGGGTAAGCCCCTAACCTTCAAAGAGTGGGAGTACATTCTCTATAGGGCGCACCACACTGCTCGCAGCACGACGGGCACGGAGGCAGCATTCAAGGTGACCTCCTACTGGTATTATACTCCAGCTCGGGTGCATGCCTGGAACAAAAACAAAACAGACCAGTGTTGGAGAGGCTGCGGAATGACAGGGACGCTAGCACACCTCTTATGGCACTGCCCGAAACTACATCGCTATTGGACGGCAGTCCTAAATGATATAGATGCAGTTTTCCAGATTGCGCTACCCCGCTCACCAGAGTATACGCTTTTGGGTCTCCCGCATGCGAAAAGTTTCCCGCTGCGCACTATGCAGGGCAGGCAGATAGCGCTGGCGCTTCTGGCAGCTAGACAAGTTCTCTTGGCTTCGTGGGGCACGACTAAGCAGCCGGAGGTGGGAGCTTGGGTATACAGACTATGGCAGTTGCTAGCTATGGAACGAATGTCCATGACAGTGGAGGGGACGGGGCGGGAGTTCCCAACAGTGTGGAGGCCCTTCCTAGGCTTACTTACCAAAGATCTCAGAGAAGTGACATGTCCAAAATACCTGCAGATCCTGCGATTGATCCCCCTGGAGCCCCCGGGCTCTACCTCATCGTGAATACAGTAACTGGGCTCAACAAAGGAATGAGGGTTCTCAGGCCTTAGTATGTGCTAAATAGCAGGAGCTGATGCGGAGGAGGGTGGGTGGGTGGAGGAACAGGGAGGAGGGAGGGGGGTTGTTGTTTTGGTTTTGTATTTTCTTTGGTTTTTGTTTAGTTAAATAGATGGTTTTAGTAACATTTTGAAAATGGAATTATAGTACTGCCTTCGCACGGCACACAGTCATGCCCGGCCTCCGGGTTGTGAAGTTAAGAATTGAAATGTATATTGGGCTTCGCTCTGCCGGCTTTGAGTTGTAGGCAGTAAGCTGTGTTCATCGCTTGCTTATTCCGTTAATAAAAATGATTGAACATAAAAATAAAGACTAGTGAGACAATATTAGGAATTCAAGCCTTTACGTGAGTTCGGAAAACTGAGGGCTGCTGTACATTTTGTTGATCGGGAATCAGCACTAGAGTCTGCCATTCAGGTGCCTGCAGTAGCCTAGGCCCCACTCTGCTGCTGATACCTCAGGGCAGGGTTGGCTTGCCACATCTCGTGGGGAGGGCAGTCTGATGAGGAGACAGAGCGGCTCCTGTCCAAGTCCTTAAAAGCAGGCACCTGGGTCCCCTCACCCAAGTCCAATTGGGACAGGTTCCAATAACCAGATCAAAAGGACCCCACTCTCGGGCCTCTGGCCCGGGACCAAAATTCCCTCATGGCGTGCGGTTCCAACCGTAGCACCCCCAAAAGCCAGCAGCCTCCGAGCCAATGGAGGCTCACTTTTCAGTTCTAAAACGAAGCAAAGTTCCAGTGTTGTGGCCAGGTTTCCCGCACACTTGAGACAGTGAAAAAAAAACATAACGTCCATAGCACACGCATAAATTCCAACTGATCGCAAAGCACCGCATGGCACCGAGTCAGTAGGGAAGTTCACCAGAACAATCAGTCTTCGCAGTTAATTTCCCATATCGGCCGAAGTTCGACAAGTCCTGGCCTCGCACTGGACTCTCCATTTAGCAATATTCTGCCTCCTCATTTCCCTCAAAGTTTTTCCATCTACTAAGAGGCTGCTCGTTGGGTCATGTCCAATAACAAACAAAAGTAAACAAAAACAACAAAAGTAGCATATCCTGGATAACACTTAGCCGGAGGGGGTGCTCGGAAAAAGAGAGTCCGCAACAATCCATCACTGCTCCATGTGAGGTACTCAGAAATATGCTCACTGCTGTATCCGGGGGAGTAAATAGACCAATTTCGGACATCGCCACATCAGAAACACATGGGGGCCACGGGACAGCTCTCTGACTCCCTCCAGTACACAAGAATAGAAACAAGCAAATCACATGAAAACCTAGGCAAACACCCAAAAGGCCAGTAAAAAGAAGCCCAAAGCTAACCCAAAAAGAACCTTCCAGAAAAATGGCATAGTCAAGACACCTGGCGCCGTTAGAGAGGGTCCCACTGCACGCCGTGTGCTGGGACTGGAGGGGTATACACATGACTCTAAGCACGTTGCAATCTCCAACAACACCTAATTATGGCACTCCCCCACTTTACACAGCGCCCCGTGCACTTGGAGGCCAAAAGGCAACACACACACACACACACACAGACACTCACAGACAAACACACACACACACACACAATATTGGAAGTCTAGCGACACCCATAAAACGTTAGTTAAATAACCGAGACCATCCACATGCTCAAGAAAACCAACCCTTAGGAAAATATATCCTTCTCTGTCATGGTGAGGGGGGAGAACTGACGACCCGTCAGCAAAAATTAAGGTGACCCATGAAAAAACACCCATTGTTTTCAAAAAGTAAATACCCCAATTGGGGCAACCTCCCAGTGCCGAACTAAAATAGCACGTTTGAATGTGAAAGCACACCCCTCAAAAGAAAGGCACAGGAATCCCAGAGAATGACTGATGAGGATGATATATGTAAGGATGCAAATGTTTTCTGAACTTAACCAACAAACAACAGCTCTTATCCAACAGGTCTGCAATCAAGCCACCAAAGAGCGCCACCTTTACAGCGGCCCACCACCTCTTCAGCAAACACTTCCACATCCCCAACCGGACTCAAGTGTACGAGCCAAAGACCACAAACTCTTATCACAGACTCTGTAAACTCTTTCAAAAGTAAAGAAACCCCCAATCACCAGAGAACAACAGACATCTTCCCTGGATCCAGCCCCAAGACCTACAATTTTCAGTAAGTTATATATTTTTGTACAATTGTATACCCTCTGTTTACTGTGGGTGTGGCCACATCCATACAGTGCCAAAGATCTGCCTAGTCAAATGGAGTCCTTCCCAACACTTTTAAAGTGCTTGCGTAGGGACCTCTCCCACGTCACTTATAATTACACTGAACCCTAAACTAGCATCCCACATGACCTACACAGGGTGCTCTTACACAACACATGATATCAGCACATGACCGCCATGGTTGCCCAGACATCAGCCAGGTCATGTTACATCTGTTCATTGATACCACATGCAGTAGGCACAAACCGGCTTTACTTGTCTCAAGAGGTAGCTCCCTGAAAAACCGAAATACCTTCTCCAACTGTACTTATGTAGGATTAGGGCCAAGATACAACCCAACAGAGTAGAACCCCATAGATCAGTAGTGAACCTGACCCAATACAAGACCAATCCCACAGCATTGTACTTTTTCACCAAGTCTAGCGACATCCAAACAGAGCTAGATAGGATGTGCTAGATAGGGCACCGTTGGGGAGGATACTGTTTGGCCCCAAGACTTTCCAGAAAAGAGATTCTTGGAGGTAGCAAAGCCACCGCACCAGTGCACAAACACGTCTGCTCCTGCTTCAGTCTGTGGTCCCAGGATGGCCCTTAGCGTGTCTGGGGCAGTCTTTTTTAATACCAAATGGACCTCGACATGGAGTTCCAGTGTAGGGCCTTCCACCTCACTGATACGAAGGGAAATGAGTCTCGTAGGGGAGGGTTGAAAACCAGCATGGATAACCCATGTCAGGAAATATGGGATACTGAGATAGATAGGTACACATGATTGGAAGAGATGGGGAAACCCCTAATTGTATGGAAATGTACACTGTATTCCTTGTGTTTCAGAGGTAAAGGAACAATCCCACTAGACACAAATGAGAACTGTGGTGCAATACTGCACGTACTGGACATGCAATGGGGCACCTCCATGCTGATGGCTACCTACTGGCAGTGCAATGATTTGCCTACACCCAGCTCGTTCCTGGATTGCGGGCCTATGCTCCCTCGTCACCATACATGCCCCGACCCTGGTCATCCCTGGAGAAGATCTGTCAGAGTTGTACCAACATCCGCTACAGAAGAAGACAACTCTGTTGCATCAGGCTCAAGAGGAAAGAACTGCTGATTATTTTGGCTGGGCTCAGTTCAAGGACATGCTGGAAGAATTCAGACTGTTTCTGACACACAAGTAAATGCGGGAGGGTTCATACCCTTCTTTACCGTGCAGACCAAAGCAAACACCCGCTGGTTGAAAAGTACCAGATGGGAAATGTTGAATATGATGAACAGTACTGAGCTCTGCCTTGATGTAATTAAGGAAGAACTAAGAGCCATCCACCTCATGGTGATGCAACATCGATATGTGTTGGACTTAATGACCGCAATGGAGGGAGAGGTGTGTGCCAAGATAAGTGCGCCCCATTGCACGTTTATTCAAGGCAACGACATGGATAATGGTACATTGACTCTTGCCATCCAAGCACTGCACAGTTCAGAAACAGACATGCGTAAGGAGGGAGGTGTCCCTGAGCAGGAATGGTATGATAAGTGGTTTTCCTGGTTCCCCCGGTGGTTGACTGATTTGTGTACATTATTGCTGCCCATTCTCATCTTCATATTGGTTTTGTGTGGTTCCCTACAATCGGGGTTTCCTGCTGTAAAAACACAGTCCTGAAATTGGGTAGGGTGCAAGTAACTAGGGAAATAGTAATAGTTAAAACCGAAGCATGACAATCCCTTAATAATCTGACTTTCATGAAGTGTAGGGTAAATGATGTATTGAAAATTCAACTAGAGGGGCGAATGTTAATATTCAAAAAGTTGATGTACACAATGATACATGTATGTACAGAAACGAAATCAGAACACTGTTGTCGAAATCTCCCGATATGACCTCTCCATTAACCCTGGGTCAGAAATACATGGTCAGGCAGGACCTGCGACCTAGGCCTGAGACTACTGATTGATGGATCACAGGTGGGGTGGCACGTAACCAGCAGGACAAACACGTGAACTGGAAAAACCCAGATTAGTCCCACAGATAGGCAGTGACACCAGGGAGACTGGCCTCAATAATGCACACGTGGCCGGAGGGCACACATTCCCAAAACACCATAAAGTTAGATGGCACATGAACTTAGGAACACTCAGCCATCAGGACACAGCACATGCCGTGATCACACGCTCCCCATGCCGGACATCTGCGCGTTACCCACTGGCCCTCATTGAGTCCACGCAAGGTTGAGAGCCACTTGCATTTGTTATCAGGTGGGAGTAATTTATGACTCCATGGCTAGGGCCAAATTCCTTTTCTAAAAAGCATCTATGAATTGCTTTATGATGCTCTAAGTAATGTACATAATGGCGCTCAGATCGATTGTGCTTTGAGACAGTCCTCAGAACTCGACTCTGTAATTGTTCTCCTGGCCGAAATGTTTGATTAAACCAACTGTTCCTGTTTTACCAAACGCCTCTTGTCTTTTGTTTTTTTTAAGGTAAATTCACAATCGAGCAACAGCTTTCCCAGTCACACTGAATGTGATGTACCTGACCAAGGACAACCTGGCTGTCCCAGGCTGTGTTACATACTTTGGATCAACTCATGTTGCCTGAATAGACTCTGAGAACATCTGAATCTAATGCTCTGAGGGAATCTCCAAATGTCTTCTGTGGAAAAATGTTTCTTCTTGCTCGTCCCCCATTGGTGCACACCCTGGGACCCCTGTTCTTGCATGGTGAATGTATGAAATCCTTTGTCCTATGAAAGGACTTGCTTTTCACTGTCTCATGGCCCACATTTTTCCTACTTTTAGAAGGCGAATCTATGCTTAATTTTCTATTGCACTTTAGATAGTTCTTTGTACCTATGATTTATGTGCCTATATGCTAACCTGATTGACGTTCCAGCTTTTGCATTTTGTTCTCATATCCTTTAAGTAATCTTTCAAACTTTAGTCCGTCTCTGTCTTACTTATTGAAAATGCTACACATTTATTCTAATGCGAAGGATCTATCAAACTAGAGACGCGTCCAATCAGGGAGCACCAAAGTCTCTATAGGGACTACACCACGCACAGTCCGAGCCGTGGCGCGCATTGGGTAAGCAAATGAGTGACAGATTTGCGCGTCAACAGGATCAGTAACAAAATGGCACAACACATGCATGTGTCATGATGCATATGCATGCCCATCAAATGATGCAGCCGTGTCACTGGGTTTTTACCCCTTTGGTTCATGCTGTTCAGCAAGAGCATTTTTGCAGATGCTGTACAGCATAAACAAAAGATCCACTGGCTTTGCCAATGCTTGTTTCAGTCTGGGTCCACTCCTAGGACAATCCAACAGTGATTCCCCTCCCCGAATCCAACTCCAGCCCCATGTGGGGAAACCCCAGAATAACAGGCAGGCCTCCGCTGCCCAGGGGCTTTGGGCTGGGCCTTAAGTTATGTTTTTTCAAACTCATTCCTGTAGTCTATTCCTACTTCAAGCCCTACTAAACACACACGAAATCAAGAGCACAAACCTAATACAAGTAATGCGCAAGGAGAAAATGCACTAACCTACTAACTACTACTCATCAGGGGTCGTAAGTGCCATATAAACATGTTTACAATTTATAGATCCAATTAATGTTTCACCTACACACAGAAGCATCCTTGTGAATGGACCCCAAGGGGCCTTGTATGACGCACTCTCTCATCTCTGACTCCGTGACCCTTCGTGACCCCATCTCTTCCATGTGCTTTCTGTAACGCATTACTCGTTGATGGCGCTCAGAGAATATTTCCTTTTTTAATTTAAAAAGCAGAGCGTGCAGAGAGGCTCACCCTGCAGGTGTCTGTCAAGGGTTGAAGAGAAGCGGGGACAGTGGGCCTGGGGTGGGGGGTCGGACCCAGAAGGAGGGAGCAGGGTCAGACTGGCCGAAGCAGGCATCGGGCATTTCCCTGGGAGGCAGGAAGGGTGGGGGCCGGTTTTGCAGCCCTGGGGGGCCGGTTTTTGATACTGGCGGCAGGTTTTGCAGCAGTGCTGCAATATCGCCCCCCAGTGCTTCATACTCGCACCCCCAGGGGGGCCGGTCCGACAAATTGCTGGGGCTGCGTTGGGTTCCCAGTCCGGCCGTGGACCAGAGGCTGGTGGTAGGAAAGAGAAGTGAGGCACGGAAGGACAGAGGAGACTCGGGAGAGAGACGAGAGGATCAGAGACATCAGAAGGGGAAGGTAGTGGGAGGGAAGAGGAGTGAGGCACGGAAGGACAGAGGAGACTCGGGAGAGAGGGAGAGTTACGGAGAGGATCGGAGACATCAGGAGGGGAAAGGTAGTGGGAGGGAAGAGGAGTGAGGCACGGAAGGACAGAGGAGACTCAGGAGAGAGGGAGAGAGACGGAGAGGATCGGAGACATCAGGAGGGGAAAGGTAGTGGGAAGGAAGAGGAGTGAGGCACGGAAGGACAGAGGAGACTCGGTAGAGAGGGAGAGAGACGGAGAGGATCGGAGACATCAGGAGGGGAAAGGTAGTGGGAGGGAAGAGGAGTGAGGCACGGAAGGACAGAGGAGACACAGGAGTGAGGGAGAGAGACGAGAGGATCAGAGACATCGGGAGGGGAAAGGTAGTGGGAGGGAAGAGGAGTGAGGCACGGAAGGACAGAGGAGACTCGGGAGAGAGGGAGAGAGACGAGAGGATCAGAGACATCAGGAGGGGAAAGGTAGTGGGAGGGAAGAGGAGTGAGGCACGGAAGGACAGAGGAGACTCGGGTGAGAGGGAGAGAAACGGAGAGGATCGGAGGTATCAGGAGGGGAAAGGTAGTGAGAGGGAAGAGGAGTGAGGCACGGAAGGACAGAGGAGACACAGGAGTGAGGGAGAGAGATGGAGAGGATCAGAGACATCAGGAGGGGAAAGGTAGTGGGAGGGAAGAGGAGTGAGGCACGGTAGGACAGAGGAGACACAGGAGTGAGGGAGAGAGACGGAGAGGATCAGAGACATCGGGAGGGGAAAGGTAGTGGGAGGGAAGAGGAGTGAGGCACGGAAGGACAGAGGAGACTCGGGAGAGAGGGAGAGAGACGAGAGGATCAGAGACATCAGAAGGGGAAGGTAGTGGGAGGGAAGAGGAGTGAGGCACGGAAGGACAGAGGAGACACAGGAGTGAGGGAGAGAGACGGAGAGGATCAGAGACATCGGGAGGGGAAAGGTAGTGGGAGGGAAGAGGAGTGAGGCACGGAAGGACAGAGGAGACTCGGGAGAGAGGGAGAGAGACGAGAGGATCAGAGACATCAGGAGGGGAAAGGTAGTGGGAGGGAAGAGGAGTGAGGCACGGAAGGACAGAGGAGACTCGGGTGAGAGGGAGAGAAACGGAGAGGATCGGAGGTATCAGGAGGGGAAAGGTAGTGAGAGGGAAGAGGAGTGAGGCACGGAAGGACAGAGGAGACACAGGAGTGAGGGAGAGAGATGGAGAGGATCAGAGACATCAGGAGGGGAAAGGTAGTGGGAGGGAAGAGGAGTGAGGCACGGTAGGACAGAGGAGACTCGGGAGAGAGACGAGAGGATCAGAGACATCAGGAGGGGAAAGGTAGTGGGAGGGAAGAGGAGTGAGGCACGGAAGGACGGAGGAGACGAGGGAGAGAGGGAGAGAGACGGAGAGGATCAGAGACATCAGGAGGGGAAAGGTAGTGGGAGGGAAGAGGAGTGAGGCACGGAAGGACAGAGGAGACTCGGGAGAGAGGGAGAGAGACGAGAGGATCAGAGACATCAGGAGGGGAAAGGTAGTGGGAGGGAAGAGGAGTGAGGCACGGAAGGACAGAGGAGACTCGGGTGAGAGGGAGAGAGACGGAGAGGATCGGAGATATCAGGAGGGGAAAGGTAGTGGGAGGGAAGAGGATTGAGGCACGGAAGGACAGAGGAGACTCGGGAGAGAGGGAGAGAGACGGAGAGGATCGGAGATATCAGGAGGGGAAAGGTAGTGAGAGGGAAGAGGAGTGAGGCACGGAAGGACAGAGGAGACACAGGAGTGAGGGAGAGAGACGGAGAGGATCAGAGACATCAGGAGGGGAAAGGTAGTGGGAGGGAAGAGGATTGAGGCACGGAAGGACAGAGGAGACTCGGGAGAGAGGGAGAGAGACGGAGAGGATCGGAGATATCAGGAGGGGAAAGGTAGTGAGAGGGAAGAGGAGTGAGGCACGGAAGGACAGAGGAGACACAGGAGTGAGGGAGAGAGACGGAGAGGATCAGAGACATCAGGAGGGGAAAGGTAGTGGGAGGGAAGAGGAGTGAGGCACGGAAGGACAGAGGAGACTCGGGAGAGAGGGAGAGAGACGAGAGGATCAGAGACATCAGGAGGGGAAAGGTAGTGGGAGGGAAGAGGAGTGAGGCACGGAAGGACAGAGGAGACTCGGGTGAGAGGGAGAGAGACGGAGAGGATCGGAGATATCAGGAGGGGAAAGGTAGTGGGAGGGAAGAGGATTGAGGCACGGAAGGTCAGAGGAGACTCGGGAGAGAGGGAGAGAGACGGAGAGGATCGGAGATATCAGGAGGGGAAAGGTAGTGAGAGGGAAGAGGAGTGAGGCACGGAAGGACAGAGGAGACACAGGAGTGAGGGAGAGAGACGGAGAGGATCAGAGACATCAGGAGGGGAAAGGTAGTGGGAGGGAAGAGGAGTGAGGCACGGAAGGACAGAGGAGACTCGGGAGAGAGACGAGAGGATCAGAGACATCAGGAGGGGAAAGGTAGTGGGAGGGAAGAGGAGTGAGTAACGGAAGGACGGAGGAGACGAGGGAGAGAGGGAGAGAGACGGAGAGGATCAGAGACATCAGGAGGGGAAAGGTAGTGGGAGGGAAGAGGAGTGAGGCACGGAAGGACGGAGGAGACGAGGGAGAGAGGGAGAGAGACGGAGAGGATCGGAGACATCAGGAGGGGAAAGGTAGTGAGAGGGAAGAGGAGTGAGGCACGGAAGGAGAGAGGAGACTCGGGAGAGAGACGAGAGGATCAGAGACATCAGGAGGGGAAAGGTAGTGGGAGGGAAGAGGAGTGAGGCACGGAAGGACAGAGGAGACTCGGGAGAGAGGGAGAGAGACGGAGAGGATCAGAGACATCAGGAGGGGAAAGGTAGTGGGAGGGAAGAGGAGTGAGGCACGGAAGGACAGAGGAGACTCGGGAGAGAGGTAGAGAGACGGAGAGGATCAGAGACATCAGGAGGGGAAAGGTAGTGGGAGGGAAGAGGAGTGAGGCACGGAAGGACAGAGGAGACGAGGGAGAGAGGGAGAGAGACGGAGAGGATCGGAGACATCAGGAGGGGAAAGGTAGTGAGAGGGAAGAGAAGTGAGGCACGGAAGAACAGAGGAGACTCGGGAGAGAGGGAGAGAGACGAGAGGATCAGAGACATCAGAAGGGGAAAGTTAGTGGGAGGGAAGAGGAGTGAGGCACAGAAGGACAGAGGAGACTCGGGAGAGAGGGAGAGAGACGAGAGGATCAGAGACATCAGGAGGGGAAAGGTAGTGGGAGGGAAGAGGAGTGAGGCACGGAAGGACAGAGGAGACTCGGGAGAGAGGGAGAGAGACGGAGAGGATCGGAGACATCAGGAGGGGAAAGGTAGTGGGAGGGAAGAGGAGTGAGGCACGGAAGGACAGAGGAGACTCGGGAGAGAGGGAGAGCGATGGAGAGGATCGGCGATATCAGGAGGGGAAAGGTAGTGGGAGGGAAGAGGAGTGAGGCACGGAAGGACAGAGGAGACTCGGGAGAGAGGGAGAGAGACGGAGAGTATCGGAGACATCAGGAGGGGAAAGGTAGTGGGAGGGAAGAGGAGTGAGGCACGGAAGGACAGAGGAGACACAGGAGTGAGGGAGAGAGACGGAGAGGATCAGAGACATCAGGAGGGGAAAGGTAGTGGGAGGGAAGAGGAGTGAGGCACGGAAGGACAGAGGAGACTCGGGAGAGAGGGAGAGAGACGAGAGGATCAGAGACATCAGGAGGGGAAAGGTAGTGGGAGGGAAGAGGAGTGAGGCACGGAAGGACAGAGGAGACTCGGGAGAGAGACGGAGAGGATCAGAGACATCAGGAGGGGAAAGGTAGTGGGAGGGAAGAGGAGTGAGGCACGGAAGGACAGAGGAGACTCGGGAGAGAGATGGAGAGGATCGGAGACATCAGGAGGGGAAAGGTAGTGGGAGGGAAGAGGAGTGAGGCACGGAAGGACAGAGGAGACTCGGGAGAGAGGGAGAGAGGGAGAGAGACGGAGAGGATCGGAGACATCAGGAGGGGAAAGGTAGTGGGAGGGAAGAGGAGTGAGGCACGGAAGGACAGAGGAGACTCGGGAGAGAGGGAGAGAGACGGAGAGGATCGGAGACATCAGGAGGGGAAAGGTAGTGGGAGGGAAGAGGAGTGAGGCACGGAAGGACAGAGGAGACTCGGGTGAGAGGGAGAGAGACGGAGAGGATCGGAGATATCAGGAGGGGAAAGGTAGTGGGAGGGAAGAGGATTGAGGCACGGAAGGACAGAGGAGACTCGGGAGAGAGACGAGAGGATCAGAGACATCAGGAGGGGAAAGGTAGTGGAAAGGAAGAGGAGTGAGGCACGGAAGGACAGAGGAGACACAGGAGTGAGGGAGAGAGACAGAGAGGATCAGAGACATCAGGAGGGGAAAGGTAGTGGGAGGGAAGAGGAGTGTGGCACGGAAGGACAGAGGAGACTCGGGAGAGAGGGAGAGAGACGAGAGGATCAGAGACATCAGGAGGGGAAAGGTAGTGGGAGGGAAGAGGAGTGAGGCACGGAAGGACAGAGGAGACTCGGGAGAGAGGGAGAGAGACGGAGAGAGACGGAGAGGATCAGAGACATCAGGAGGGGAAAGGTAGTGGGAGGGAAGAGGAGTGAGGCACGGAAGGACGGATGAGACGAGGGAGAGAGGGAGAGAGACGGAGAGGATCAGAGACATCAGGAGGGGAAAGGTAGTGGGAGGGAAGAGGAGTGAGGCACGGAAGGACGGAGGAGACGAGGGAGAGACGGAGAGAGACGGAGAGGATCGAAGACATCAGGAGGGGAAAGGTAGTGAGAGGGAAGAGGAGTGAGGCACGGAAGGACAGAGGAGACTCGGGAGAGAGATGAGAGGATCAGAGACATCAGGAGGGGAACGGTAGTGGGAGGGAAGAGGAGTGAGGCACGGAAGGACAGAGAAGACTCGGGAGAGAGGGAGAGAGACGGAGAGGATCAGAGACATCAGGAGGGGAAAGGTAGTGGGAGGGAAGAGGAGTGAGGCACGGAAGGACAGAGGAGACTCGGGAGAGAGGGAGAGAGACGGAGAGGATCAGAGACATCAGGAGGGGAAAGGTAGTGGGAGGGAAGAGGAGTGAGGCACAGAAGGACAGAGGAGACTCGGAAGAGAGGGAGAGAGACGGAGAGGATCGGAGACATCAGGAGGGGAAAGGTAGTGAGAGGGAAGAGGAGTGAGGCACGGAAGAACAGAGGAGACTCGGGAGAGAGGGAGAGAGACGAGAGGATCAGAGACATCAGAAGGGGAAAGGTAGTGGGAGGGAAGAGGAGTGAGGCACAGAAGGACAGAGGAGACTCGGGAGAGAGGGAGAGAGACGGAGAGGATCAGAGACATCAGGAGGGGAAAGGTAGTGGGAGGGAAGAGGAGTGAGGCACGGAAGGACAGAGGAGACTCGGGAGAGAGGGAGAGAGACGGAGAGGATCGGAGATATCAGGAGGGGAAAGGTAGTGGGAGGGAAGAGGAGTGAGGCACGGAAGGACAGAGGAGACTCGGGAGAGAGGGAGAGAGACGGAGAGGATCGGAGATATCAGGAGGGGAAAGGTAGTGAGAGGGAAGAGGAGTGAGGCACGGAAGGACAGAGGAGACACAGGAGTGTGGGAGAGAGACGGAGAGGATCAGAGACATCAGGAGGGGAAAGGTAGTGGGAGGGAAGAGGAGTGAAGCACGGAAGGACAGAGGAGACTCGGGAGAGAGACGAGAGGATCAGAGACATCAGGAGGGGAAAGGTAGTGGGAGGGAAGAGGAGTGAGGCACGGAAGGACAGAGGAGACTCGGGAGAGAGGGAGAGAGACGGAGAGGATCAGAGACATCAGGAGGGGAAAGGTAGTGGGAGGGAAGAGGAGTGAGGCACGGAAGGACAGAGGAGACTCGGGTGAGAGGGAGAGAGACGGAGAGGATCAGAGACATCAGGAGGGGAAAGGTAGTGGTAGGAAAGAAGTGAAGCACGGAAGAACAGAGGAGACTCGGGAGAGAGGGAGAGAGACGAGAGGATCAGAGACATCAGAAGGGGAAAGGTAGTGGGAGGGAAGAGGAGTGAGGCACGGAAGGACAGAGGAGACTCGGGAGAGAGGGAGAGAGACGAGAGGATCAGAGACATCAGGAGGGGAAAGGTAGTGGGAGGGAAGAGGAGTGAGGCACGGAAGGACAGAGGAGACTCGGGAGAGAGGGAGAGAGACGGAGAGGATCAGAGACATCAGGAGGGGAAAGGTAGTGGGAGGGAAGAGGAGTGAGGCACGGAAGGACAGAGGAGACTCGGGAGAGAGGGAGAGAGACGGAGAGGATCGGAGACATCAGGAGGGGAAAGGTAGTGGGAGGGAAGAGGAGTGAGGCACGGAAGGACAGAGGAGACACAGGAGTGAGGGAGAGAGACGGAGAGGATCAGAGACATCAGGAGGGGAAAGGTAGTGGGAGGGAAGAGGAGTGAAGCACGGAAGGACAGAGGAGACTCGGGAGAGAGACGAGAGGATCAGAGACATCAGGAGGGGAAAGGTAGTGGGAGGGAAGAGGAGTGAGGCACGGAAGGACAGAGGAGACACAGGAGTGAGGGAGAGAGACGGAGAGGATCAGAGACATCAGGAGGGGAAAGGTAGTGGGAGGGAAGAGGAGTGAGGCACGGAAGGACAGAGGAGACTCGGGAGAGAGGGAGAGAGACGGAGAGGATCAGAGATATCAGGAGAGGAAAGGTAGTGGGAGGGAAGAGGAGTGAGGCACGGAAGGACAGAGGAGACTCGGGAGAGAGGGAGAGAGACGGAGAGAGACGGAGAGGATCAGAGACATCAGGAGGGGAAAGGTAGTGGGAGGGAAGAGGAGCGAGGCACGGAAGGACGGAGGAGACGAGGGAGAGAGGGAGAGAGACGGAGAGGATCAGAGACATCAGGAGGGGAAAGGTAGTGGGAGGGAAGAGGAGTGCGGCACAGAAGGACGGAGGAGACCGGGAGAGGAGAGAGACGAGAGGATCAGAGACATCAGGAGGGGAAAGGTAGTGGGAGGGAAGAGGAGTGAGGCACGGAAGGACAGAGGAGACTCGGGAGAGAGGGAGAGAGACGGAGAGGATCAGAGACATCAGGAGGGGAAAGGTAGTGGGAGGGAAGAGGAGTGAGGTCACGGAAGGACAGAGGAGACTCGGGAGAGAGGGAGAGAGACGGAGAGGATCAGAGACATCAGGAGGGGAAAGGTAGTGGGAGGGAAGAGGAGTGAGGCACGGAAGGACAGAGGAGACTCGGGAGAGAGGGAGAGAGACGGAGAGGATCGGAGACATCAGGAGGGGAAAGGTAGTGGGAGGGAAGAGGAGTGAGGCACGGAAGGACAGAGGAGACTCGGGTGAGAGGGAGAGAGACGGAGAGGATCGGAGATATCAGGAGGGGAAAGGTAGTGGGAGGGAAGAGGATTGAGGCACGGAAGGACAGAGGAGACTCGGGAGAGAGGGAGAGAGACGGAGAGGATCGGAGACATCAGGAGGGGAAAGGTAGTGAGAGGGAAGAGGAGTGAGGCACGGAAGGACAGAGGAGACACAGGAGTGAGGGAGAGAGACGGAGAGGATCAGAGACATCAGGAGGGGAAAGGTAGTGGGAGGGAAGAGGAGTGAGGCACGGAAGGACAGAGGAGACTCGGGAGAGAGGGAGAGAGACGGAGAGGATCAGAGACATCAGGAGGGGAAAGGTAGTGGGAGGGAAGAGGAGTGAGGCACGGAAGGACGGAGGAGACGAGGGAGAGAGGGAGAGAGACGGAGAGGATCGGAGACATCAGGAGGGGAAAGGTAGTGAGAGGGAAGAGGAGTGAGGCACGGAAGGACAGAGGAGACTCGGGGAGAGAGACGAGAGGATCAGAGACATCAGGAGGGGAAAGGTAGTGGGAGGGAAGAGGAGTGAGGCACGGAAGGACAGAGGAGACTCGGGAGAGACGGAGAGGATCAGAGACATCAGGAGGGGAAAGGTAGTGGGAGGGAAGAGGAGTGAGGCACGGAAGGACAGAGGAGACTCGGGAGAGAGGGAGAGAGACGGAGAGGATCAGAGACATCAGGAGGGGAAAGGTAGTGGGAGGGAAGAGGAGTGAGGCACGGAAGGACAGAGGAGACTCGGGAGAGAGGGAGAGAGACGGAGAGGATCGGAGACATCAGGAGGGGAAAGGTAGTGAGAGGGAAGAGGAGTGAGGCACGGAAGAACAGAGGAGACTCGGGAGAGAGGGAGAGAGACGAGAGGATCAGAGACATCAGAAGGGGAAAGGTAGTGGGAGGGAAGAGGAGTGAGGCACAGAAGGACAGAGGAGACTCGGGAGAGAGGGAGAGAGACGAGAGGATCAGAGACATCAGGAGGGGAAAGGTAGTGGGAGGGAAGAGGAGTGAGGCACGGAAGGACAGAGGAGACTCGGGAGAGAGGGAGAGAGACGGAGAGGATCGGAGACATCAGGAGGGGAAAGGTAGTGGGAGGGAAGAGGAGTGAGGCACGGAAGGACAGAGGAGACTCGGGAGAGAGGGAGAGAGACGGAGAGGATCGGAGATCATCAGGAGGGGAAAGGTAGTGGGAGGGAAGAGGAGTGAGGCACGGAAGGACAGAGGAGACTCGGGAGAGAGGGAGAGAGACGGAGAGGATCGGAGACATCAGGAGGGGAAAGGTAGTGGGAGGGAAGAGGAGTGAGGCACGGAAGGACAGAGGAGACACGGGAGTGAGGGAGAGAGACGGAGAGGATCAGAGACATCAGGAGGGGAAAGGTAGTGGGAGGGAAGAGGAGTGAGGCACGGAAGGACAGAGGAGACTCGGGAGAGAGGGAGAGAGACGGAGAGGATCAGAGACATCAGGAGGGGAAAGGTAGTGGGAGGGAAGAGGAGTGAGGCACGGAAGGACAGAGGAGACTCGGGAGAGAGGGAGAGAGACGGAGAGGATCAGAGACATCAGGAGGGGAAAGGTAGTGGTAGGGAAGAGGAGTGAGGCACGGAAGGACAGAGGAGACTCGGGAGAGAGGGAGAGAGACGAGAGGATCAGAGACATCAGAAGGGGAAAGGTAGTGGGAGGGAAGAGGAGTGAGGCACGGAAGGACAGAGGAGACTCGGGAGAGAGGGAGAGAGACGAGAGGATCAGAGACATCAGGAGGGGAAAGGTAGTGGGAGGGAAGAGGAGTGAGGCACGGAAGGACAGAGGAGACTCGGGAGAGAGGGAGAGAGACGGAGAGGATCAGAGACATCAGGAGGGGAAAGGTAGTGGGAGGGAAGAGGAGTGAGGCACGGAAGGACAGAGGAGACTCGGGAGAGAGGGAGAGAGACGGAGAGGATCGGAGACATCAGGAGGGGAAAGGTAGTGGGAGGGAAGAGGAGTGAGGCACGGAAGGACAGAGGAGACACAGGAGTGAGGGAGAGAGACGGAGAGGATCAGAGACATCAGGAGGGGAAAGGTAGTGGGAGGGAAGAGGAGTGAAGCACGGAAGGACAGAGGAGACTCGGGAGAGAGACGAGAGGATCAGAGACATCAGGAGGGGAAAGGTAGTGGGAGGGAAGAGGAGTGAGGCACGGAAGGACAGAGGAGACACAGGAGTGAGGGAGAGAGACGGAGAGGATCAGAGACATCAGGAGGGGAAAGGTAGTGGGAGGGAAGAGGAGTGAGGCACGGAAGGACAGAGGAGACTCGGGAGAGAGGGAGAGAGACGAGAGGATCAGAGACATCAGGAGAGGAAAGGTAGTGGGAGGGAAGAGGAGTGAGGCACGGAAGGACAGAGGAGACTCGGGAGAGAGGGAGAGAGACGGAGAGAGACGGAGAGGATCAGAGACATCAGGAGGGGAAAGGTAGTGGGAGGGAAGAGGAGCGAGGCACGGAAGGACGGAGGAGACGAGGGAGAGAGGGAGAGAGACGGAGAGGATCAGAGACATCAGGAGGGGAAAGGTAGTGGGAGGGAAGAGGAGTGAGGCACAGAAGGACGGAGGAGACGAGGGAGAGAGGGAGAGAGACGGAGAGGATCGGAGACATCAGGAGGGGAAAGGTAGTGAGAGGGAAGAGGAGTGCGGCACGGAAGGACAGAGGAGACTCGGGAGAGAGACGAGAGGATCAGAGACATCAGGAGGGGAAAGGTAGTGGGAGGGAAGAGGAGTGAGGCACGGAAGGACAGACAAGACTCGGGAGAGAGGGAGAGAGACGGAGAGGATCAGAGACATCAGGAGGGGAAAGGTAGTGGGAGGGAAGAGGAGTGAGGCACGGAAGGACAGAGGAGACTCGGGAGAGAGGGAGAGAGACGGAGAGGATCGGAGACATCAGGAGGGGAAAGGTAGTGAGAGGGAAGAGGAGTGGGTCACGGAAGAACAGAGGAGACTCGGGAGAGAGGGAGAGAGACGGAGAGGATCAGAGACATCAGGAGGGGAAAGGTAGTGGGAGGGAAGAGGAGTGAGGCACGGAAGGACAGAGGAGACTCGGGAGAGAGGGAGAGAGACGGAGAGGATCGGAGACATCAGGAGGGGAAAGGTAGTGGAGGGAAGAGGAGTGAGGCACGGAAGGACAGAGGAGACTCGGGTGAGAGGGAGAGAGACGGAGAGGATCGGAGATATCAGGAGGGGAAAGGTAGTGGGAGGGAAGAGGATTGAGGCACGGAAGGACAGAGGAGACTCGGGAGAGAGGGAGAGAGACGGAGAGGATCGGAGATATCAGGAGGGGAAAGGTAGTGAGAGGGAAAAGGAGTGAGGCACGGAAGGACAGAGGAGACACAGGAGTGAGGGAGAGAGACGGAGAGGATCAGAGACATCAGGAGGGGAAAGGTAGTGGGAGGGAAGAGGAGTGAGGCACGGAAGGACAGAGGAGACTCGGGAGAGAGGGAGAGAGACGGAGAGGATCAGAGACATCAGGAGGGGAAAGGTAGTGGGAGGGAAGAGGAGTGAGGCACGGAAGGACGGAGGAGACGAGGGAGAGAGGGAGAGAGACGGAGAGGATCGGAGACATCAGGAGGGGAAAGGTAGTGAGAGGGAAGAGGAGTGAGGCACGGAAGGACAGAGGAGACTCGGGAGAGAGACGAGAGGATCAGAGACATCAGGAGGGGAAAGGTAGTGGGAGGGAAGAGGAGTGAGGCACGGAAGGACAGAGGAGACTCGGGAGAGACGGAGAGGATCAGAGACATCAGGAGGGGAAAGGTAGTGGGAGGGAAGAGGAGTGAGGCACGGAAGGACAGAGGAGACTCGGGAGAGAGGGAGAGAGACGGAGAGGATCAGAGACATCAGGAGGGGAAAGGTAGTGGGAGGGAAGAGGAGTGAGGCACGGAAGGACAGAGGAGACTCGGGAGAGAGGGAGAGAGACGGAGAGGATCAGAGACATCAGGAGGGGAAAGGTAGTGAGAGGGAAGAGGAGTGAGGCACGGAAGAACAGAGGCGACTCGGGAGAGAGGGAGAGAGACGAGAGGATCAGAGACATCAGAAGGGGAAAGGTAGTGGGAGGGAAGAGGAGTGAGGCACAGAAGGACAGAGGAGACTCGGGAGAGAGGGAGAGAGACGAGAGGATCAGAGACATCAGGAGGGGAAAGGTAGTGGGAGGGAAGAGGAGTGAGGCACGGAAGGACAGAGGAGACTCGGGAGAGAGGGAGAGAGACGGAGAGGATCGGAGACATCAGGAGGGGAAAGGTACTGGGAGGGAAGAGGAGTGAGGCACGGAAGGACAGAGGAGACTCGGGAAAGAGGGAGAGAGACGGAGAGGATCGGCGATCTCAGGAGGGGAAAGGTAGTGGGAGGGAAGAGGAGTGAGGCACGGAAGGACAGAGGAGACTCGGGAGAGAGGGAGAGAGACGGAGAGTATCAGAGACATCAGGAGGGGAAAGGTAGTGGGAGGGAAGAGGAGTGAGGCACGGAAGGACAGAGGAGACACAGGAGTGAGGGAGAGAGACGGAGAGGATCAGAGACATCAGGAGGGGAAAGGTAGTGGGAGGGAAGAGGAGTGAGGCACGGAAGGACAGAGGAGACTCGGGAGAGAGGGAGAGAGACGAGAGGATCAGAGACATCAGGAGGGGAAAGGTAGTGGGAGGGAAGAGGAGTGAGGCACGGAAGGACAGAGGAGACTCGGGAGAGAGGGAGAGTTACGGAGAGGATCGGAGACATCAGGAGGGGAAAGGTAGTGGGAGGGAAGAGGAGTGAGGCACGGAAGGACAGAGGAGACTCAGGAGAGAGGGAGAGAGACGGAGAGGATCGGAGACATCAGGAGGGGAAAGGTAGTGGGAAGGAAGAGGAGTGAGGCACGGAAGGACAGAGGAGACTCGGTAGAGAGGGAGAGAGACGGAGAGGATCGGAGACATCAGGAGGGGAAAGGTAGTGGGAGGGAAGAGGAGTGAGGCACGGAAGGACAGAGGAGACTCGGGTGAGAGGGAGAGAGACGGAGAGGATCGGAGATATCAGGAGGGAAAGGTAGTGGGAGGGAAGAGGATTGAGGCACGGAAGGACAGAGGAGACTCGGGAGAGAGACGAGAGGATCAGAGACATCAGGAGGGGAAAGGTAGTGGGAGGGAAGAGGAGTGAGGCACGGAAGGACAGAGGAGACACAGGAGTGAGGGAGAGAGACGGAGAGGATCCGAGACATCAGTAGGGGAAAGGTAGTGGGAGGGAAGAGGAGTGAGGCACGGAAGGACAGAGGAGACTCGGGAGAGAGGGAGAGAGACGAGAGGATCAGAGACATCAGGAGGGGAAAGGTAGTGGGAGGGAAGAGGAGTGAGGCACGGAAGGACAGAGGAGACTCGGGAGAGAGGGAGAGAGACGGAGAGAGACGGAGAGGATCAGAGACATCAGGAGGGGAAAGGTAGTGGGAGGGAAGAGGAGTGAGGCACGGAAGGACGGAGGAGACGAGGGAGAGAGGGAGAGAGACGGAGAGGATCATAGACATCAGGAGGGGAAAGGTAGTGGGAGGGAAGAGGAGTGAGGCACGGAAGGACGGAGGAGACGAGGGAGAGAGGAAGAGAGACGGAGAGGATCGGAGACATCCGGAGGGGAAAGGTAGTGAGAGGGAAGAGGAGTGAGGCACGGAAGGACAGAGGAGACTCGGGAGAGAGACGAGAGGATCAGAGACATCAGGAGGGGAAAGGTAGTGGGAGGGAAGAGGAGTGAGGCACGGAAGGACAGAGGAGACTCGGAGAGAGGGAGAGAGATGGAGAGGATCAGAGACATCAGAAGGGGAAAGGTAGTGGGAGGGAAGAGGAGTGAGGCACGGAAGGACAGAGGAGACTCGGGAGAGAGGGAGAGAGACGGAGAGGATCGGAGATATCAGGAGGGGAAAGGTAGTGGGAGGGAAGAGGATTGAGGCACGGAAGGACAGAGGAGACTCGGGAGAGAGACGAGAGGATCAGAGACATCAGGAGGGGAAAGGTAGTGAGAGGGAAAAGGAGTGAGGCACGGAGGGACAGAGGAGACACAGGAGTGAGGGAGAGAGACGGAGAGGATCCGAGACATCAGTAGGGGAAAGGTAGTGGGAGGGAAGAGGAGTGAGGCACGGAAGGACAGAGGAGACTCGGGAGAGAGGGAGAGAGACGAGAGGATCAGAGACATCAGGAGGGGAAAGGTAGTGGGAGGGAAGAGGAGTGAGGCACGGAAGGACAGAGGAGACTCGGGAGAGAGGGAGAGAGACGGAGAGAGACGGAGAGGATCAGAGACATCAGGAGGGGAAAGGTAGTGGGAGGGAAGAGGAGTGAGGCACGGAAGGACGGAGGAGACGAGGGAGAGAGGGAGAGAGACGGAGAGGATCATGAGACATCAGGAGGGGAAAGGTAGTGGGAGGGAAGAGGAGTGAGGCACGGAAGGACGGAGGAGACGAGGGAGAGAGGAAGAGAGACGGAGAGGATCGGAGACATCCGGAGGGGAAAGGTAGTGAGAGGGAAGAGGAGTGAGGCACGGAAGGACAGAGGAGACTCGGGAGAGAGACGAGAGGATCAGAGACATCAGGAGGGGAAAGGTAGTGGGAGGGAAGAGGAGTGAGGCACGGAAGGACAGAGGAGACTCGGAGAGAGGGAGAGAGACGGAGAGGATCAGAGACATCAGGAGGGGAAAGGTAGTGGGAGGGAAGAGGAGTGAGGCACGGAAGGACAGAGGAGACTCGGGAGAGAGGGAGAGAGACCGAGAGGATCAGAGACATCAGGAGGGGAAAGGTAGTGGGAGGGAAGAGGAGTGAGGCACGGAAGGACAGAGGAGACTCGGGAGAGAGGGAGAGAGACGGAGAGTATCGGAGACATCAGGAGGGGAAAGGTAGTGGGAGGGAAGAGGAGTGAGGCACGGAAGGACAGAGGAGACTCGGGAGAGAGTGAGAGAGACGGAGAGGATCGGAGACATCAGGAGGGGAAAGGTAGTGGGAGGGAAGAGGAGTGAGGCACGGAAGGACAGAGGAGACTCCGGTGAGAGGGAGAGAGACGGAGAGGATCGGAGATATCAGGAGGGGAAAGGTAGTGGGAGGGAAGAGGATTGAGGCACGGAAGGACAGAGGAGACACAGGAGTGAGGGAGAGAGACGGAGAGGATCAGAGACATCAGGAGGGGAAAGGTAGTGGGAGGGAAGAGGAGTGAGGCACGGAAGGACAGAGGAGACTCGGGAGAGAGGGAGAGAGACGGAGAGGATCGGAGATATCAGGAGGGGAAAGGTAGTGGGAGGGAAGAGGAGTGAGGCACGGAAGGACAGAGGAGACTCGGGAGAGAGGGAGAGAGACGGAGAGGATAGGTGACATCAGGAGGGGAAAGGTAGTGGGAGGGAAGAGGAGTGAGGCACGGAAGGACAGAGGAGAGTCGGGAGAGAGGGTGAGAGACGGAGAGGATCGGAGACATCAGGAGGGGAAAGGTAGTGGGAGGGAAGAGGAGTGAGGCACGGAAGGACAGAGGAGACTCGGGAGAGAGGGAGAGAGACGGAGAGGATCGGAGACATCAGGAGGGGAAATGTAGTGGGAGGGAAGAGGAGTGAGGCACGGAAGGACAGAGGAGACTCGGGTGAGAGGGAGAGAGACGGAGAGGATCGGCGATATCAGGAGGGGAAAGCTAGTGGGAGGGAAGAGGAGTGAGGCACGGAAGGACAGAGGAGACTCGGGAGAGAGGGAGAGAGATGGAGAGGATGGGCGATATAAGGAGGGGAAAGCTAGTGGGAGGGAAGAGGAGTGACGCACGGAAGGACAGAGGAGACTCGGGAGAGAGGGAGAGAGACGGAGAGGATCGGAGATATCAGGAGGGGAAAGCTAGTGGGAGGGAAGAGGAGTGAGGCACGGAAGGACAGAGGAGACTCGGAAGAGAGGGTGTGAGACGAGAGGGTCAGAGACATCAGTAGGGGAAAGGTAGTGGGAGGGAAGAGGAGTGAGGCACGGAAGGACAGAGGAGACTCGGGAGAGAGGGAGAGAGACGGAGAGAGACGGAGAGGATCAGAGACATCAGGAGGGGAAAGGTAGTGGGAGGGAAGAGGAGTGAGGCACGGAAGGACGGAGGAGACGAGGGAGAGAGGGAGAGAGACGGAGAGGATCGGAGACATCAGGAGGGGAAAGGTAGTGGGAGGGAAGAGGAGTGAGGCACGGAAGGACAGAGGAGACTCGGGTGAGAGGGAGAGAGACGGAGATGATCGGAGATATCAGGAGGGGAAAGGTAGTGGGAGGGAAGAGGAGTGAGGCACGGAAGGACAGAGGAGACTCGGGAGAGAGACGAGAGGATCAGAGACATCAGGAGGGGAAAGGTAGTGGAAAGGAAGAGGAGTGAGGCACGGAAGGACAGAGGAGACACGGGAGAGAGGGAGAGAGACGGAGAGGATCAGAGACATCAGGAGGGGAAAGGTAGTGGGAGGGAAGAGGAGTGAGGCACGGAAGGACAGAGGAGACTCGGGAGAGAGGGAGAGAGACGAGAGGATCAGAGACATCAGGAGGGGAAAGGTAGTGGGAGGGAAGAGGAGTGAGGCACGGAAGGACCGAGGAGACTCGGGAGAGAGGGAGAGAGACGGAGAGAGACGGAGAGGATCAGAGACATCAGGAGGGGAAAGGTAGTGGGAGGGAAGAGGAGTGAGGCACGGAAGGACGGATGAGACGAGGGAGAGAGGGAGAGAGACGGAGAGGATCAGAGACATCAGGAGGGGAAAGGTAGTGGGAGGGAAGAGGACTGAGGCATGGAAGGACGGAGGAGACGAGGGAGAGACGGAGAGAGACGGAGAGGATCGAAGACATCAGGAGGGGAAAGGTAGTGAGAGGGAAGAGGAGTGAGGCACGGAAGGACAGAGGAGACTCGGGAGAGAGATGAGAGGATCAGAGACATCAGGAGGGGAACGGTAGTGGGAGGGAAGAGGAGTGAGGCACGGAAGGACAGAGGAGACTCGGGAGAGAGGGAGAGAGACGGAGAGGATCAGAGACATCAGGAGGGGAAAGGTAGTGGGAGGGAAGAGGAGTGAGGCACAGAAGGACAGAGGAGACTCGGGAGAGAGGGAGAGAGACGGAGAGGATCAGAGACATCAGGAGGGGAAAGGTAGTGGGAGGGAAGAGGGAGTGAGGCACGGAAGGACAGAGGAGACTCGGGAGAGAGGGAGAGAGACGGAGAGGATCGGAGACATCAGGAGGGGAAAGGTAGTGAGAGGGAAGAGGAGTGAGGCACGGAAGGACAGAGGAGACTCGGGAGAGAGGGAGAGAGACGAGAGGATCAGAGACATCAGAAGGGGAAAGGTAGTGGGAGGGAAGAGGAGTGAGGCACAGAAGGACAGAGGAGACTCGGGAGAGAGGGAGAGAGACGAGAGGATCAGAGACATCAGGAGGGGAAAGGTAGTGGGTGGGAAGAGGAGTGAAGCACGGAAGGACAGAGGAGACTCGGGAGAGAGACGAGAGGATCAGAGACATCAGGAGGGGAAGGTAGTGGGAGGGAAGAGGAGTGAGGCACGGAAGGACAGAGGAGACTCGGGAGAGAGGGAGAGAGACGAGAGGATCAGAGACATCAGGAGGGGAAAGGTAGTGGGAGGGAAGAGGAGTGAGGCACGGAAGGACAGAGGAGACTCGGGTGAGAGGGAGAGAGACGGAGAGGATCAGAGACATCAGGAGGGGAAAGGTAGTGGTAGGGAAGAGGAGTGAGGCACGGAAGGACAGAGGAGACTCGGGAGAGAGGGGAGAGAGACGAGAGGATCAGAGACATCAGGAGGGGAAAGGTAGTGGGAGGGAAGAGGAGTGAGGCACGGAAGGACAGAGGAGACTCGGGAGAGAGGGAGAGAGACGAGAGGATCAGAGACATCAGGAGGGGAAAGGTAGTGGGAGGGAAGAGGAGTGAGGCACGGAAGGACAGAGGAGACTCGGGAGAGAGGGAGAGAGACGGAGAGGATCAGAGACATCAGGAGGGGAAAGGTAGTGGGAGGGAAGAGGAGTGAGGCACGGAAGGACAGAGGAGACTCGGGAGAGAGGGAGAGAGACGGAGAGGATCGGAGACATCAGGAGGGGAAAGGTAGTGGGAGGGAAGAGGAGTGAGGCACGGAAGGACAGAGGAGACACAGGAGTGAGGGAGAGAGACGGAGAGGATCAGAGACATCAGGAGGGAAAGGTAGTGGAGGGAAGAGGAGTGAAGCACGGAAGGACAGAGGAGACTCGGGAGAGAGACGAGAGGATCAGAGACATCAGGAGGGGAAAGGTAGTGGGAGGGAAGAGGAGTGAGGCACGGAAGGACAGAGGAGACACAGGAGTGAGGGAGAGAGACGGAGAGGATCAGAGACATCAGGAGGGGAAAGGTAGTGGGAGGGAAGAGGAGTGAGGCACGGAAGGACAGAGGAGACTCGGGAGAGAGGGAGAGAGACGAGAGGATCAGAGACATCAGGAGGGGAAAGGTAGTGGGAGGGAAGAGGAGTGAGGCACGGAAGGACAGAGGAGACTCGGGAGAGAGGGAGAGAGACGGAGAGAGACGGAGAGGATCAGAGACATCAGGAGGGGAAAGGTAGTGGGAGGGAAGAGGAGTGAGGCACGGAAGGACGGAGGAGACGAGGGAGAGAGGGAGAGAGACGGAGAGGATCAGAGACATCAGGAGGGGAAAGGTAGTGGGAGGGAAGAGGAGTGAGGCACAGAAGGACGGAGGAGACGAGGGAGAGAGGGAGAGAGACGGAGAGGATCGGAGACATCAGGAGGGGAAAGGTAGTGAGAGGGAAGAGGAGTGCGGCACGGAAGGACAGAGGAGACTCGGGAGAGAGACGAGAGGATCAGAGACATCAGGAGGGGAAAGGTAGTGGGAGGGAAGAGGAGTGAGGCACGGAAGGACAGACAAGACTCGGGAGAGAGGGAGAGAGACGGAGAGGATCAGAGACATCAGGAGGGGAAAGGTAGTGGGAGGGAAGAGGACTGAGGCATGGAAGGACGGAGGAGACGAGGGAGAGACGGAGAGAGACGGAGAGGATCGAAGACATCAGGAGGGGAAAGGTAGTGAGAGGGAAGAGGAGTGAGGCACGGAAGGACAGAGGAGACTCGGGAGAGAGATGAGAGGATCAGAGACATCAGGAGGGGAACGGTAGTGGGAGGGAAGAGGAGTGAGGCACGGAAGGACAGAGGAGACTCGGGAGAGAGGGAGAGAGACGGAGAGGATCAGAGACATCAGGAGGGGAAAGGTAGTGGGAGGGAAGAGGAGTGAGGCACGGAAGGACAGAGGAGACTCGGGAGAGAGGGAGAGAGACGGAGAGGATCAGAGACATCAGGAGGGGAAAGGTAGTGGGAGGGAAGAGGAGTGAGGCACGGAAGGACAGAGGAGACTCGGGAGAGAGGGAGAGAGACGGAGAGGATCGGAGACATCAGGAGGGGAAAGGTAGTGAGAGGGAAGAGGAGTGAGGCACGGAAGGACAGAGGAGACTCGGGAGAGAGGGAGAGAGACGGAGAGGATCAGAGACATCAGAAGGGGAAAGGTAGTGGGAGGGAAGAGGAGTGAGGCACGGAAGGACAGAGGAGACTCGGGAGAGAGGGAGAGAGACGGAGAGGATCGGAGACATCAGGAGGGGAAAGGTAGTGGAGGGAAGAGGAGTGAAGCACGGAAGGACAGAGGAGACTCGGGAGAGAGACGAGAGGATCAGAGACATCAGGAGGGGAAAGGTAGTGGGAGGGAAGAGGAGTGAGGCACGGAAGGACAGAGGAGACTCGGGAGAGAGGGAGAGAGACGGAGAGGATCAGAGACATCAGGAGGGGAAAGGTAGTGGGAGGGAAGAGGAGTGAGGCACGGAAGGACAGAGGAGACTCGGGAGAGAGGGAGAGAGACGGAGAGGATCAGAGACATCAGGAGGGGAAAGGTAGTGGTAGGAAAGAGAAGTGAAGCACGGAAGAACAGAGGAGACTCGGGAGAGAGGGAGAGAGACGAGAGGATCAGAGACATCAGAAGGGGAAAGGTAGTGGGAGGGAAGAGGAGTGAGGCACGGAAGGACAGAGGAGACTCGGGAGAGAGGGAGAGAGACGAGAGGATCAGAGACATCAGGAGGGGAAAGGTAGTGGGAGGGAAGAGGAGTGAGGCACGGAAGGACAGAGGAGACTCGGGAGAGAGGGAGAGAGACGGAGAGGATCAGAGACATCAGGAGGGGAAAGGTAGTGGGAGGGAAGAGGAGTGAGGCACGGAAGGACAGAGGAGACTCGGGAGAGAGGAGAGAGAGACGGAGAGGATCGGAGACATCAGGAGGGGAAAGGTAGTGGGAGGGAAGAGGAGTGAGGCACGGAAGGACAGAGGAGACACAGGAGTGAGGGAGAGAGACGGAGAGGATCAGAGACATCAGGAGGGGAAAGGTAGTGGGAGGGAAGAGGAGTGAAGCACGGAAGGACAGAGGAGACTCGGGAGAGAGACGAGAGGATCAGAGACATCAGGAGGGGAAAGGTAGTGGGAGGGAAGAGGAGTGAGGCACGGAAGGACAGAGGAGACACAGGAGTGAGGGAGAGAGACGGAGAGGATCAGAGACATCAGGAGGGGAAAGGTAGTGGGAGGGAAGAGGAGTGAGGCACGGAAGGACAGAGGAGACTCGGGAGAGAGGGAGAGAGACGAGAGGATCAGAGACATCAGGAGAGGAAAGGTAGTGGGAGGGAAGAGGAGTGAGGCACGGAAGGACAGAGGAGACTCGGGAGAGAGGGAGAGAGACGGAGAGAGACGGAGAGGATCAGAGACATCAGGAGGGGAAAGGTAGTGGGAGGGAAGAGGAGCGAGGCACGGAAGGACGGAGGAGACGAGGGAGAGAGGGAGAGAGACGGAGAGGATCAGATACATCAGGAGGGGAAAGGTAGTGGGAGGGAAGAGGAGTGCGGCACAGAAGGACGGAGGAGACGAGGGAGAGAGGGAGAGAGACAGAGAGGATCGGAGACATCAGGAGGGGAAAGGTAGTGAGAGGGAAGAGGAGTGCGGCACGGAAGGACAGAGGAGACTCGGGAGAGAGACGAGAGGATCAGAGACATCAGGAGGGGAAAGGTAGTGGGAGGGAAGAGGAGTGAGGCACGGAAGGACAGACAAGACTCGGGAGAGAGGGAGAGAGACGGAGAGGATCAGAGACATCAGGAGGGGAAAGGTAGTGGGAGGGAAGAGGAGTGAGGCACGGAAGGACAGAGGAGACTCGGGAGAGAGGGAGAGAGACGGAGAGGATCGGAGACATCAGGAGGGGAAAGGTAGTGAGAGGGAAGAGGAGTGGGTCACGGAAGAACAGAGGAGACTCGGGAGAGAGGGAGAGAGACGGAGAGGATCAGAGACATCAGGAGGGGAAAGGTAGTGGGAGGGAAGAGGAGTGAGGCACGGAAGGACAGAGGAGACTCGGGAGAGAGGGAGAGAGACGGAGAGGATCGGAGACATCAGGAGGGGAAAGGTAGTGGAGGGAAGAGGAGTGAGGCACGGAAGGACAGAGGAGACTCGGGTGAGAGGGAGAGAGACGGAGAGGATCGGAGACATCAGGAGGGGAAAGGTAGTGGGAGGGAAGAGGATTGAGGCACGGAAGGACAGAGGAGACTCGGGAGAGAGGGAGAGAGACGGAGAGGATCGGAGATATCAGGAGGGGAAAGGTAGTGAGAGGGAAAAGGAGTGAGGCACGGAAGGACAGAGGAGACACAGGAGTGAGGGAGAGAGACGGAGAGGATCAGAGACATCAGGAGGGGAAAGGTAGTGGGAGGGAAGAGGAGTGAGGCACGGAAGGACAGAGGAGACTCGGGAGAGAGGGAGAGAGACGGAGAGGATCAGAGACATCAGGAGGGGAAAGGTAGTGGGAGGGAAGAGGAGTGAGGCACGGAAGGACGGAGGAGACGAGGGAGAGAGGGAGAGAGACGGAGAGGATCGGAGACATCAGGAGGGGAAAGGTAGTGAGAGGGAAGAGGAGTGAGGCACGGAAGGACAGAGGAGACTCGGGAGAGAGACGAGAGGATCAGAGACATCAGGAGGGGAAAGGTAGTGGGAGGGAAGAGGAGTGAGGCACGGAAGGACAGAGGAGACTCGGGAGAGACGGAGAGGATCAGAGACATCAGGAGGGGAAAGGTAGTGGGAGGGAAGAGGAGTGAGGCACGGAAGGACAGAGGAGACTCGGGAGAGAGGGAGAGAGACGGAGAGGATCAGAGACATCAGGAGGGGAAAGGTAGTGGGAGGGAAGAGGAGTGAGGCACGGAAGGACAGAGGAGACTCGGGAGAGAGGGAGAGAGACGGAGAGGATCGGAGACATCAGGAGGGGAAAGGTAGTGAGAGGGAAGAGGAGTGAGGCACGGAAGAACAGAGGCGACTCGGGAGAGAGGGAGAGAGACGAGAGGATCAGAGACATCAGAAGGGGAAAGGTAGTGGGAGGGAAGAGGAGTGAGGCACAGAAGGACAGAGGAGACTCGGGAGAGAGGGAGAGAGACGAGAGGATCAGAGACATCAGGAGGGGAAAGGTAGTGGGAGGGAAGAGGAGTGAGGCACGGAAGGACAGAGGAGACTCGGGAGAGAGGGAGAGAGACGGAGAGGATCGGAGACATCAGGAGGGGAAAGGTACTGGGAGGGAAGAGGAGTGAGGCACGGAAGGACAGAGGAGACTCGGGAGAGAGGGAGAGAGACGGAGAGGATCGGCGATCATCAGGAGGGGAAAGGTAGTGGGAGGGAAGAGGAGTGAGGCACGGAAGGACAGAGGAGACTCGGGAGAGAGGGAGAGAGACGGAGAGGATCAGAGACATCAGGAGGGGAAAGGTAGTGGGAGGGAAGAGGAGTGAGGCACGGAAGGACAGAGGAGACTCGGGAGAGAGGGAGAGAGACGAGAGGATCAGAGACATCAGGAGGGGAAAGGTAGTGGGAGGGAAGAGGAGTGAGGCACGGAAGGACAGAGGAGACTCGGGAGAGAGGGAGAGTTACGGAGAGGATCGGAGACATCAGGAGGGGAAAGGTAGTGGGAGGGAAGAGGAGTGAGGCACGGAAGGACAGAGGAGACTCAGGAGAGAGGGAAAGAGACGGAGAGGATCGGAGACATCAGGAGGGGAAAGGTAGTGGGAAGGAAGAGGAGTGAGGCACGGAAGGACAGAGGAGACTCGGTAGAGAGGGAGAGAGACGGAGAGGATCGGAGACATCAGGAGGGGAAAGGTAGTGGGAGGGAAGAGGAGTGAGGCACGGAAGGACAGAGGAGACTCGGGTGAGAGGGAGAGAGACGGAGAGGATCGGAGATATCAGGAGGGGAAAGGTAGTGGGAGGGAAGAGGATTGAGGCACGGAAGGACAGAGGAGACTCGGGAGAGAGACGAGAGGATCAGAGACATCAGGAGGGGAAAGGTAGTGGGAGGGAAGAGGAGTGAGGCACGGAAGGACAGAGGAGACACAGGAGTGAGGGAGAGAGACGGAGAGGATCCGAGACATCAGTAGGGGAAAGGTAGTGGGAGGGAAGAGGAGTGAGGCACGGAAGGACAGAGGAGACTCGGGAGAGAGGGAGAGAGACGAGAGGATCAGAGACATCAGGAGGGGAAAGGTAGTGGGAGGGAAGAGGAGTGAGGCACGGAAGGACAGAGGAGACTCGGGAGAGAGGGAGAGAGACGGAGAGAGACGGAGAGGATCAGAGACATCAGGAGGGGAAAGGTAGTGGGAGGGAAGAGGAGTGAGGCACGGAAGGACGGAGGAGACGAGGGAGAGAGGGAGAGAGACGGAGAGGATCATAGACATCAGGAGGGGAAAGGTAGTGGGAGGGAAGAGGAGTGAGGCACGGAAGGACGGAGGAGACGAGGGAGAGAGGAAGAGAGACGGAGAGGATCGGAGACATCCGGAGGGGAAAGGTAGTGAGAGGGAAGAGGAGTGAGGCACGGAAGGACAGAGGAGACTCGGGAGAGAGACGAGAGGATCAGAGACATCAGGAGGGGAAAGGTAGTGGGAGGGAAGAGGAGTGAGGCACGGAAGGACAGAGGAGACTCGGAGAGAGGGAGAGAGATGGAGAGGATCAGAGACATCAGAAGGGGAAAGGTAGTGGGAGGGAAGAGGAGTGAGGCACGGAAGGACAGAGGAGACTCGGGAGAGAGGGAGAGAGACGGAGAGGATCGGAGATATCAGGAGGGGAAAGGTAGTGGGAGGGAAGAGGATTGAGGCACGGAAGGACAGAGGAGACTCGGGAGAGAGACGAGAGGATCAGAGACATCAGGAGGGAAAGGTAGTGAGAGGGAAAAGGAGTGAGGCACGGAGGGACAGAGGAGACACAGGAGTGAGGGAGAGAGACGGAGAGGATCAGAGACATCAGGAGGGGAAAGGTAGTGGGAGGGAAGAGGAGTGAGGCACGGAAGGACGGAGGGAGACGAGGGAGAGAGGGAGAGAGACGGAGAGGATCATAGACATCAGGAGGGGAAAGGTAGTGGGAGGGAAGAGGAGTGAGGCACGGAAGGACGGAGGAGACGAGGGAGAGAGGAAGAGAGACGGAGAGGATCGGAGACATCCGGAGGGGAAAGGTAGTGAGAGGGAAGAGGAGTGAGGCACGGAAGGACAGAGGAGACTCGGGAGAGAGACGAGAGGATCAGAGACATCAGGAGGGGAAAGGTAGTGGGAGGGAAGAGGAGTGAGGCACGGAAGGACAGAGGAGACTCGGAGAGAGGGAGAGAGACGGAGAGGATCAGAGACATCAGGAGGGGAAAGGTAGTGGGAGGGAAGAGGAGTGAGGCACGGAAGGACAGAGGAGACTCGGGAGAGAGGGAGAGAGACGGAGAGGATCAGAGACATCAGGAGGGGAAAGGTAGTGGGAGGGAAGAGGAGTGAGGCACGGAAGGACAGAGGAGACTCGGGAGAGAGGGAGAGAGACGGAGAGGATCGGCGATATCAGGAGGGGAAAGGTAGTGGGAGGGAAGAGGAGTGAGGCACGGAAGGACAGAGGAGACTCGGGAGAGAGGGAGAGAGACGGAGAGTATCGGAGACATCAGGAGGGGAAAGGTAGTGGGAGGGAAGAGGAGTGAGGCACGGAAGGACAGAGGAGACTCGGGAGAGAGTGAGAGAGACGGAGAGGATCGGAGACATCAGGAGGGGAAAGGTAGTGGGAGGGAAGAGGAGTGAGGCACGGAAGGACAGAGGAGACTCCGGTGAGAGGGAGAGAGACGGAGAGGATCGGAGATATCAGGAGGGGAAAGGTAGTGGGAGGGAAGAGGATTGAGGCACGGAAGGACAGAGGAGACACAGGAGTGAGGGAGAGAGACGGAGAGGATCAGAGACATCAGGAGGGGAAAGGTAGTGGGAGGGAAGAGGAGTGAGGCACGGAAGGACAGAGGAGACTCGGGAGAGAGGGAGAGAGACGGAGAGGATCGGAGATATCAGGAGGGGAAAGGTAGTGGGAGGGAAGAGGAGTGAGGCACGGAAGGACAGAGGAGACTCGGGAGAGAGGGAGAGAGACGGAGAGGATAGGTGACATCAGGAGGGGAAAGGTAGTGGGAGGGAAGAGGAGTGAGGCACGAAAGGACAGAGGAGAGTCGGGAGAGAGGGTGAGAGACGGAGAGGATCTGGAGACATCAGGAGGGGAAAGGTAGTGGGAGGGAAGAGGAGTGAGGCACGGAAGGACAGAGGAGACTCGGGAGAGAGGGAGAGAGACGGAGAGGATCGGAGACATCAGGAGGGGAAATGTAGTGGGAGGGAAGAGGAGTGAGGCACGGAAGGACAGAGGAGACTCGGGTGAGAGGGAGAGAGACGGAGAGGATCGGCGATATCAGGAGGGGAAAGCTAGTGGGAGGGAAGAGGAGTGAGGCACGGAAGGACAGAGGAGACTCGGGAGAGAGGGAGAGAGACGGAGAGGATGGGCGATATAAGGAGGGGAAAGCTAGTGGGAGGGAAGAGGAGTGACGCACGGAAGGACAGAGGAGACTCGGGAGAGAGGGAGAGAGACGGAGAGGATCGGAGATATCAGGAGGGGAAAGCTAGTGGGAGGGAAGAGGAGTGAGGCACGGAAGGACAGAGGAGACTCGGAAGAGAGGGTGTGAGACGAGAGGGTCAGAGACATCAGTAGGGGAAAGGTAGTGGGAGGGAAGAGGAGTGAGGCACGGAAGGACAGAGGAGACTCGGGAGAGAGGGAGAGAGACGGAGAGAGACGGAGAGGATCAGAGACATCAGGAGGGGAAAGGTAGTGGGAGGGAAGAGGAGTGAGGCACGGAAGGACGGAGGAGACGAGGGAGAGAGGGAGAGAGACGGAGAGGATCAGAGACATCAGGAGGGGAAAGGTAGGGGAGGGAAGAGGAGTGAGGCACGGAAGGACGGAGGAGACGAGGGAGAGAGGGAGAGAGATGGAGAGGATCGGAGACATCAGGAGGGGAAAGGTAGTGAGAGGGAAGAGGAGTGAGGCACGGAAGGACAGAGGAGACTCGGGAGAGAGACGAGAGGATCAGAGACATCAGGAGGGGAAAGGTAGTGGGAGGGAAGAGGAGTGAGGCACGGAAGGACAGAGGAGACTCGGGAGAGAGGGAGAGAGACGGAGAGGATCAGAGACATCAGGAGGGGAAAGGTAGTGGGAGGGAAGAGGAGTGAGGCACGGAAGGACAGAGGAGACTCGGGAGAGAGGGAGAGAGACGGAGAGGATCAGAGACATCAGGAGGGGAAAGGTAGTGGGAGGGAAGAGGAGTGAGGCACGGAAGGACAGAGGAGACTCGGGAGAGAGGGAGAGAGACGGAGAGGATCGGAGACATCAGGAGGGGAAAGGTAGTGAGAGGGAAGAGGAGTGAGGCACGGAAGAACAGAGGAGACTCGGGAGAGAGGGAGAGAGACGAGAGGATCAGAGACATCAGAAGGGGAAAGGTAGTGGGAGGGAAGAGGAGTGAGGCACAGAAGGACAGAGGAGACTCGGGAGAGAGGGAGAGAGACGAGAGGATCAGAGACATCAGGAGGGGAAAGGTAGTGGGAGGGAAGAGGAGTGAGGCACGGAAGGACAGAGGAGACTCGGGAGAGAGGGAGAGAGACGGAGAGGATCGGAGACATCAGGAGGGGAAAGGTAGTGGGAGGGAAGAGGAGTGAGGCATGGAAGGACAGAGGAGACTCGGGAGAGAGGGAGAGAGACGGAGAGGATCAGAGACATCAGGAGGGGAAAGGTAGTGGGAAGGAAGAGGAGTGAGGCACGGAAGGACAGAGGAGGCTCGGTAGAGAGGGAGAGAGACGGAGAGGATCGGAGACATCAGGAGGGGAAAGGTAGTGGGAGGGAAGAGGAGTGAGGCACGGAAGGACAGAGGAGACTCGGGTGAGAGGGAGAGAGACGGAGAGGATCGGAGATATCAGGAGGGGAAAGGTAGTGGGAGGGAAGAGGATTGAGGCACGGAAGGACAGAGGAGACTTGGGAGAGAGACGAGAGGATCAGAGACATCAGGAGGGGAAAGGTAGTGGGAGGGAAGAGGAGTGAGGCACGGAAGGACAGAGGAGACACAGGAGTGAGGGAGAGAGACGGAGAGGATCCGAGACATCAGTAGGGGAAAGGTAGTGGGAGGGAAGAGGAGTGAGGCACGGAAGGACAGAGGAGACTCGGGAGAGAGGGAGAGAGACGAGAGGATCAGAGACATCAGGAGGGGAAAGGTAGTGAGAGGGAAGAGGAGTGAGGCACGGAAGGACAGAGGAGACTCGGAGAGAGAGACGAGAGGATCAGAGACATCAGGAGGGGAAAGGTAGTGGGAGGGAAGAGGAGTGAGGCACGGAAGGACAGAGGAGACTCGGAGAGAGGGAGAGAGATGGAGAGGATCAGAGACATCAGAAGGGGAAAGGTAGTGGGAGGGAAGAGGAGTGAGGCACGGAAGGACAGAGGAGACTCGGGAGAGAGGGAGAGAGACGGAGAGGATTGGAGATATCAGGAGGGGAAAGGTAGTGGGAGGGAAGAGGATTGAGGCACGGAAGGACAGAGGAGACTCGGGAGAGAGACGAGAGGATCAGAGACATCAGGAGGGGAAAGGTAGTGAGAGGGAAAAGGAGTGAGGCACGGAGGGACAGAGGAGACACAGGAGTGAGGGAGAGAGACGGAGAGGATCCGAGACATCAGTAGGGGAAAGGTAGTGGGAGGGAAGAGGAGTGAGGCACGGAAGGACAGAGGAGACTCGGGAGAGAGGGAGAGAGACGAGAGGATCAGAGACATCAGGAGGGGAAAGGTAGTGGGAGGGAAGAGGAGTGAGGCACGGAAGGACAGAGGAGACTCGGGAGAGAGGGAGAGAGACGGAGAGAGACGGAGAGGATCAGAGACATCAGGAGGGGAAAGGTAGTGGGAGGGAAGAGGAGTGAGGCACGGAAGGACGGAGGAGACGAGGGAGAGAGGGAGAGAGACGGAGAGGATCATAGACATCAGGAGGGGAAAGGTAGTGGGAGGGAAGAGGAGTGAGGCACGGAAGGACGGAGGGAGACGAGGGAGAGAGGAAGAGAGACGGAGAGGATCGGAGACATCCGGAGGGGAAAGGTAGTGAGAGGGAAGAGGAGTGAGGCACGGAAGGACAGAGGAGACTCGGGAGAGAGACGAGAGGATCAGAGACATCAGGAGGGGAAAGGTAGTGGGAGGGAAGAGGAGTGAGGCACGAAAGGACAGAGGAGACTCGGAGAGAGGGAGAGAGACGGAGAGGATCAGAGACATCAGGAGGGGAAAGGTAGTGGGAGGGAAGAGGAGTGAGGCACGGAAGGACAGAGGAGACTCGGGAGAGAGGGAGAGAGACGGAGAGGATCAGAGACATCAGGAGGGGAAAGGTAGTGGGAGGGAAGAGGAGTGAGGCACGGAAGGACAGAGGAGACTCGGGAGAGAGGGAGAGAGACGGAGAGGATCGCGAGATATCAGGAGGGGAAAGGTAGTGGGAGGGAAGAGGAGTGAGGCACGGAAGGACAGAGGAGACTCGGGAGAGAGGGAGAGAGACGGAGAGTATCGGAGACATCAGGAGGGGAAAGGTAGTGGGAGGGAAGAGGAGTGAGGCACGGAAGGACAGAGGAGACTCGGGAGAGAGTGAGAGAGACGGAGAGGATCGGAGACATCAGGAGGGGAAAGGTAGTGGGAGGGAAGAGGAGTGAGGCACGGAAGGACAGAGGAGACTCGGTGAGAGGGAGAGAGACGGAGAGGATCGGAGATATCAGGAGGGGAAAGGTAGTGGGAGGGAAGAGGATTGAGGCACGGAAGGACAGAGGAGACACAGGAGTGAGGGAGAGAGACGGAGAGGATCAGAGACATCAGGAGGGGAAAGGTAGTGGGAGGGAAGAGGAGTGAGGCACGGAAGGACAGAGGAGACTCGGGAGAGAGGGAGAGAGACGGAGAGGATAGGTGACATCAGGAGGGGAAAGGTAGTGGGAGGGAAGAGGAGTGAGGCACGGAAGGACAGAGGAGAGTCGGGAGAGAGGGTGAGAGACGGAGAGGATCGGAGACATCAGGAGGGGAAAGGTAGTGGGAGGGAAGAGGAGTGAGGCACGGAAGGACAGAGGAGACTCGGGAGAGAGGGAGAGAGACGGAGAGGATCGGAGACATCAGGAGGGGAAATGTAGTGGGAGGGAAGAGGAGTGAGGCACGGAAGGACAGAGGAGACTCGGGTGAGAGGGAGAGAGACGGAGAGGATCGGCGATATCAGGAGGGGAAAGCTAGTGGGAGGGAAGAGGAGTGAGGCACGGAAGGACAGAGGAGACTCGGGAGAGAGGGAGAGAGACGGAGAGGATGGGCAGATATAAGGAGGGGAAAGCTAGTGGGAGGGAAGAGGAGTGACGCACGGAAGGACAGAGGAGACTCGGGAGAGAGGGAGAGAGACGGAGAGGATCGGAGATATCAGGAGGGGAAAGCTAGTGGGAGGGAAGAGGAGTGAGGCATGGAAGGACAGAGGAGACTCGGAAGAGAGGGTGTGAGACGAGAGGGTCAGAGACATCAGTAGGGGAAAGGTAGTGGGAGGGAAGAGGAGTGAGGCACGGAAGGACAGAGGAGACTCGGGAGAGAGGGAGAGAGACGGAGAGAGACGGAGAGGATCAGAGACATCAGGAGGGGAAAGGTAGTGGGAGGGAAGAGGAGTGAGGCACGGAAGGACGGAGGAGACGAGGGAGAGAGGGAGAGAGACGGAGAGGATCAGAGACATCAGGAGGGGAAAGGTAGGGGAGGGAAGAGGAGTGAGGCACGGAAGGACGGAGGAGACGAGGGAGAGAGGGAGAGAGATGGAGAGGATCGGAGACATCAGGAGGGGAAAGGTAGTGAGAGGGAAGAGGAGTGAGGCACGGAAGGACAGAGGAGACTCGGGAGAGAGACGAGAGGATCAGAGACATCAGGAGGGGAAAGGTAGTGGGAGGGAAGAGGAGTGAGGCACGGAAGGACAGAGGAGACTCGGGAGAGAGGGAGAGAGACGGAGAGGATCAGAGACATCAGGAGGGGAAAGGTAGTGGGAGGGAAGAGGAGTGAGGCACGGAAGGACAGAGGAGACTCGGGAGAGAGGGAGAGAGACGGAGAGGATCAGAGACATCAGGAGGGGAAAGGTAGTGGGAGGGAAGAGGAGTGAGGCACGGAAGGACAGAGGAGACTCGGGAGAGAGGGAGAGAGACGGAGAGGATCGGAGACATCAGGAGGGGAAAGGTAGTGAGAGGGAAGAGGAGTGAGGCACGGAAGAACAGAGGAGACTCGGGAGAGAGGGAGAGAGACGAGAGGATCAGAGACATCAGAAGGGGAAAGGTAGTGGGAGGGAAGAGGAGTGAGGCACAGAAGGACAGAGGAGACTCGGGAGAGAGGGAGAGAGACGAGAGGATCAGAGACATCAGGAGGGGAAAGGTAGTGGGAGGGAAGAGGAGTGAGGCACGGAAGGACAGAGGAGACTCGGGAGAGAGGGAGAGAGACGGAGAGGATCGGAGACATCAGGAGGGGAAAGGTAGTGGGAGGGAAGAGGAGTGAGGCATGGAAGGACAGAGGAGACTCGGGAGAGAGGGAGAGAGACGGAGAGGATCGGCGACATCAGGAGGGGAAAGGTAGTGGGAGGGAAGAGGAGTGAGGCACGGAAGGACAGAGGAGACTCGGGAGAGAGGGAGAGAGACGGAGAGAATCGGAGACATCAGGAGGGGAAAGGTAGTGGGAGGGAAGAGGAGTGAGGCACGGAAGGACAGAGGAGACACAGGAGTGAGGGAGAGAGACGGAGAGGATCAGAGACATCAGGAGGGGAAAGGTAGTGGGAGGGAAGAGGAGTGAGGCACGGAAGGACAGAGGAGACTCGGGAGAGAGGGAGAGAGACGAGAGGATCAGAGACATCAGGAGGGGAAAGGTAGTGGGAGGGAAGAGGAGTGAGGCACGGAACGACAGAGGAGACTCGGGAGAGAGGGAGAGAGACGGAGAGGATCAGAGACATCAGGAGGGGAAAGGTAGTGGGAGGGAAGAGGAGTGAGGCACGGAAGGACAGAGGAGACTCGGGAGAGAGGGAGAGAGACGGAGAGGATCGGAGACATCAGGAGGGGAAAGGTAGTGGGAGGGAAGAGGAGTGAGGCACGGAAGGACAGAGGAGACTCGGGAGAGAGGGAGAGAGACGAGAGGATCAGAGACATCAGAAGGGGAAAGGTAGTGGGAGGGAAGAGGAGTGAGGCACGGAAGGACAGAGGAGACTCGGGAGAGAGGGAGAGAGACGGAGAGGATCAGAGACATCAGGAGGGGAAAGGTAGTGGAGGGAAGAGGAGTGAGGCACGGAAGGACAGAGGAGACTCGGGAGAGAGGGAGAGAGACGGAGAGGATCAGAGACATCAGGAGGGGAAAGGTAGTGGGAGGGAAGAGGAGTGAGGCACGGAAGGACAGAGGAGACTCGGGAGAGAGGGAGAGAGACGGAGAGGATCGGAGACATCAGGAGGGGAAAGGTAGTGGGAGGGAAGAGGAGTGAGGCACGGAAGGACAGAGGAGACACAGGAGTGAGGGAGAGAGACGGAGAGGATCAGAGACATCAGGAGGGGAAAGGTAGTGGGAGGGAAGAGGAGTGAAGCACGGAAGGACAGAGGAGACTCGGGAGAGAGACGAGAGGATCAGAGACATCAGGAGGGGAAAGGTAGTGGGAGGGAAGAGGAGTGAGGCACGGAAGGACAGAGGAGACACAGGAGTGAGGGAGAGAGACGGAGAGGATCAGAGACATCAGGAGGGGAAAGGTAGTGGGAGGGAAGAGGAGTGAGGCACGGAAGGACAGAGGAGACTCGGGAGAGAGGGAGAGAGACGAGAGGATCAGAGACATCAGGAGGGGAAAGGTAGTGGGAGGGAAGAGGAGTGAGGCACGGAAGGACAGAGGAGACTCGGGAGAGAGGGAGAGAGACGGAGAGAGACGGAGAGGATCAGAGACATCAGGAGGGGAAAGGTAGTGGGAGGGAAGAGGAGCGAGGCACGGAAGGACGGAGGAGACGAGGGAGAGAGGGAGAGAGACGGAGAGGATCAGATACATCAGGAGGGGAAAGGTAGTGGGAGGGAAGAGGAGTGAGGCACAGAAGGACGGAGGAGACGAGGGAGAGAGGGAGAGAGACGGAGAGGATCGGAGACATCAGGAGGGGAAAGGTAGTGAGAGGGAAGAGGAGTGCAGGCACGGAAGGACAGAGGAGACTCGGGAGAGAGACGAGAGGATCAGAGACATCAGGAGGGGAAAGGTAGTGGGAGGGAAGAGGAGTGAGGCACGGAAGGACAGACAAGACTCGGGAGAGAGGGAGAGAGACGGAGAGGATCAGAGACATCAGGAGGGGAAAGGTAGTGGGAGGGAAGAGGAGTGAGGCACGGAAGGACAGAGGAGACTCGGGAGAGAGGGAGAGAGACGGAGAGGATCGGAGACATCAGGAGGGGAAAGGTAGTGAGAGGGAAGAGGAGTGGGTCACGGAAGAACAGAGGAGACTCGGGAGAGAGGGAGAGAGACGGAGAGGATCAGAGACATCAGGAGGGGAAAGGTAGTGGGAGGGAAGAGGAGTGAGGCACGGAAGGACAGAGGAGACTCGGGAGAGAGGGAGAGAGACGGAGAGGATCGGAGACATCAGGAGGGGAAAGGTAGTGGAGGGAAGAGGAGTGAGGCACGGAAGGACAGAGGAGACTCGGGAGAGAGGGAGAGAGACGGAGAGGATCAGAGATATCAGGAGGGGAAAGGTAGTGGGAGGGAAGAGGATTGAGGCACGGAAGGACAGAGGAGACTCGGGAGAGAGGGAGAGAGACGGAGAGGATCGGAGATATCAGGAGGGGAAAGGTAGTGAGAGGGAAAAGGAGTGAGGCACGGAAGGACAGAGGAGACACAGGAGTGAGGGAGAGAGACGGAGAGGATCAGAGACATCAGGAGGGGAAAGGTAGTGGGAGGGAAGAGGAGTGAGGCACGGAAGGACAGAGGAGACTCGGGAGAGAGGGAGAGAGACGGAGAGGATCAGAGACATCAGGAGGGGAAAGGTAGTGGGAGGGAAGAGGAGTGAGGCACGGAAGGACGGAGGAGACGAGGGAGAGAGGGAGAGAGACGGAGAGGATCGGAGACATCAGGAGGGGAAAGGTAGTGAGAGGGAAGAGGAGTGAGGCACGGAAGGACAGAGGAGACTCGGGAGAGAGACGAGAGGATCAGAGACATCAGGAGGGGAAAGGTAGTGGGAGGGAAGAGGAGTGAGGCACGGAAGGACAGAGGAGACTCGGGAGAGGAGACGGAGAGGATCAGAGACATCAGGAGGGGAAAGGTAGTGGAGGGAAGAGGAGTGAGGCACGGAAGGACAGAGGAGACTCGGGAGAGAGGGAGAGAGACGGAGAGGATCAGAGACATCAGGAGGGGAAAGGTAGTGGGAGGGAAGAGGAGTGAGGCACGGAAGGACAGAGGAGACTCGGGAGAGAGGGAGAGAGACGGAGAGGATCGGAGACATCAGGAGGGGAAAGGTAGTGAGAGGGAAGAGGAGTGAGGCACGGAAGAACAGAGGCGACTCGGGAGAGAGGGAGAGAGACGAGAGGATCAGAGACATCAGAAGGGGAAAGGTAGTGGAGGGAAGAGGAGTGAGGCACAGAAGGACAGAGGAGACTCGGGAGAGAGGGAGAGAGACGAGAGGATCAGAGACATCAGGAGGGGAAAGGTAGTGGGAGGGAAGAGGAGTGAGGCACGGAAGGACAGAGGAGACTCGGGAGAGAGGGAGAGAGACGGAGAGGATCGGAGACATCAGGAGGGGAAAGGTACTGGGAGGGAAGAGGAGTGAGGCACGGAAGGACAGAGGAGACTCGGGAGAGAGGGAGAGAGACGGAGAGGATCGGAGATCTCAGGAGGGGAAAGGTAGTGGGAGGGAAGAGGAGTGAGGCACGGAAGGACAGAGGAGACTTGGGAGAGAGGGAGAGAGACGGAGAGTATCGGAGACATCAGGAGGGGAAAGGTAGTGGGAGGGAAGAGGAGTGAGGCACGGAAGGACAGAGGAGACACAGGAGTGAGGGAGAGAGACGGAGAGGATCAGAGACATCAGGAGGGGAAAGGTAGTGGGAGGGAAGAGGAGTGAGGCACGGAAGGACAAAGGAGACTCGGGAGAGAGGGAGAGAGACGAGAGGATCAGAGACATCAGGAGGGGAAAGGTAGTGGGAGGGAAGAGGAGTGAGGCACGGAAGGACAGAGGAGACTCGGGAGAGAGGGAGAGTTACGGAGAGGATCGGAGACATCAGGAGGGGAAAGGTAGTGGGAGGGAAGAGGAGTGAGGCACGGAAGGACAGAGGAGACTCAGGAGAGAGGGAGAGAGACGGAGAGGACTCGGAGACATCAGGAGGGGAAAGGTAGTGGGAAGGAAGAGGAGTGAGGCACGGAAGGACAGAGGAGACTCGGTAGAGAGGGAGAGAGACGGAGAGGATCGGAGACATCAGGAGGGGAAAGGTAGTGGGAGGGAAGAGGAGTGAGGCACGGAAGGACAGAGGAGACTCGGGTGAGAGGGAGAGAGACGGAGAGGATCGGAGATATCAGGAGGGGAAAGGTAGTGGGAGGGAAGAGGATTGAGGCACGGAAGGACAGAGGAGACTCGGGAGAGAGACGAGAGGATCAGAGACATCAGGAGGGGAAAGGTAGTGGGAGGGAAGAGGAGTGAGGCACGGAAGGACAGAGGAGACACAGGAGTGAGGGAGAGAGACGGAGAGGATCCGAGACATCAGTAGGGGAAAGGTAGTGGGAGGGAAGAGGAGTGAGGCACGGAAGGACAGAGGAGACTCGGGAGAGAGGGAGAGAGACGAGAGGATCAGAGACATCAGGAGGGGAAAGGTAGTGGGAGGGAAGAGGAGTGAGGCACGGAAGGACAGAGGAGACTCGGGAGAGAGGGAGAGAGACGGAGAGAGACGGAGAGGATCAGAGACATCAGGAGGGGAAAGGTAGTGGGAGGGAAGAGGAGTGAGGCACGGAAGGACGGAGGAGACGAGGGAGAGAGGGAGAGAGACGGAGAGGATCATGAGACATCAGGAGGGGAAAGGTAGTGGGAGGGAAGAGGAGTGAGGCACGGAAGGACGGAGGAGACGAGGGAGAGAGGAAGAGAGACGGAGAGGATCGGAGACATCCGGAGGGGAAAGGTAGTGAGAGGGAAGAGGAGTGAGGCACGGAAGGACAGAGGAGACTCGGGAGAGAGACGAGAGGATCAGAGACATCAGGAGGGGAAAGGTAGTGGGAGGGAAGAGGAGTGAGGCACGGAAGGACAGAGGAGACTCGGAGAGAGGGAGAGAGATGGAGAGGATCAGAGACATCAGAAGGGGAAAGGTAGTGGGAGGGAAGAGGAGTGAGGCACGGAAGGACAGAGGAGACTCGGGAGAGAGGGAGAGAGACGGAGAGGATCCGAGATATCAGGAGGGGAAAGGTAGTGGGAGGGAAGAGGATTGAGGCACGGAAGGACAGAGGAGACTCGGGAGAGAGACGAGAGGATCAGAGACATCAGGAGGGGAAAGGTAGTGAGAGGGAAAAGGAGTGAGGCACGGAGGGACAGAGGAGACACAGGAGTGAGGGAGAGAGACGGAGAGGATCAGAGACATCAGGAGGGGAAAGGTAGTGGGAGGGAAGAGGAGTGAGGCACGGAAGGACGGAGGAGACGAGGGAGAGAGGGAGAGAGACGGAGAGGATCATAGACATCAGGAGGGGAAAGGTAGTGGGAGGGAAGAGGAGTGAGGCACGGAAGGACGGAGGAGACGAGGGAGAGAGGAAGAGAGACGGAGAGGATCGGAGACATCCGGAGGGGAAAGGTAGTGAGAGGGAAGAGGAGTGAGGCACGGAAGGACAGAGGAGACTCGGGAGAGAGACGAGAGGATCAGAGACATCAGGAGGGGAAAGGTAGTGGGAGGGAAGAGGAGTGAGGCACGGAAGGACAGAGGAGACTCGGAGAGAGGGAGAGAGACGGAGAGGATCAGAGACATCAGGAGGGGAAAGGTAGTGGGAGGGAAGAGGAGTGAGGCACGGAAGGACAGAGGAGACTCGGGAGAGAGGGAGAGAGACGGAGAGGATCAGAGACATCAGGAGGGGAAAGGTAGTGGAGGGAAGAGGAGTGAGGCACGGAAGGACAGAGGAGACTCGGGAGAGAGGAGAGAGACGGAGAGGATCGGCGATATCAGGAGGGGAAAGGTAGTGGGAGGGAAGAGGAGTGAGGCACGGAAGGACAGAGGAGACTCGGGAGAGAGGGAGAGAGACGGAGAGTATCGGAGACATCAGGAGGGGAAAGGTAGTGGGAGGGAAGAGGAGTGAGGCACGGAAGGACAGAGGAGACTCGGGAGAGAGTGAGAGAGACGGAGAGGATCGGAGACATCAGGAGGGGAAAGGTAGTGGGAGGGAAGAGGAGTGAGGCACGGAAGGACAGAGGAGACTCGGTGAGAGGGAGAGAGACGGAGAGGATCGGAGATATCAGGAGGGGAAAGGTAGTGGGAGGGAAGAGGATTGAGGCACGGAAGGACAGAGGAGACACAGGAGTGAGGGGAGAGAGACGGAGAGGATCAGGAGACATCAGGAGGGGAAAGGTAGTGGGAGGGAAGAGGAGTGAGGCACGGAAGGACAGAGGAGACTCGGGAGAGAGGGAGAGAGACGGAGAGGATCGGAGATATCAGGAGGGGAAAGGTAGTGGGAGGGAAGAGGAGTGAGGCACGGAAGGACAGAGGAGACTCGGGAGAGAGGGAGAGAGACGGAGAGGATAGGTGACATCAGGAGGGGAAAGGTAGTGGGAGGGAAGAGGAGTGAGGCACGAAAGGACAGAGGAGAGTCGGGAGAGAGGGTGAGAGACGGAGAGGATCGGAGACATCAGGAGGGGAAAGGTAGTGGGAGGGAAGAGGAGTGAGGCACGGAAGGACAGAGGAGACTCGGGAGAGAGGGAGAGAGACGGAGAGGATCGGAGACATCAGGAGGGGAAATGTAGTGGGAGGGAAGAGGAGTGAGGCACGGAAGGACAGAGGAGACTCGGGTGAGAGGGAGAGAGACGGAGAGGATCAGGCGATATCAGGAGGGGAAAGCTAGTGGGAGGGAAGAGGAGTGAGGCACGGAAGGACAGAGGAGACTCGGGAGAGAGGGAGAGAGACGGAGAGGATGGAGCGATATAAGGAGGGGAAAGCTAGTGGGAGGGAAGAGGAGTGACGCACGGAAGGACAGAGGAGACTCGGGAGAGAGGGAGAGAGACGGAGAGGATCGGAGATATCAGGAGGGGAAAGCTAGTGGGAGGGAAGAGGAGTGAGGCACGGAAGGACAGAGGAGACTCGGAAGAGAGGGTGTGAGACGAGAGGGTCAGAGACATCAGTAGGGGAAAGGTAGTGGGAGGGAAGAGGAGTGAGGCACGGAAGGACAGAGGAGACTCGGGAGAGAGGGAGAGAGACGGAGAGAGACGGAGAGGATCAGAGACATCAGGAGGGGAAAGGTAGTGGGAGGGAAGAGGAGTGAGGCACGGAAGGACGGAGGAGACGAGGGAGAGAGGGAGAGAGACGGAGAGGATCAGAGACATCAGGAGGGGAAAGGTAGGGGGAGGGAAGAGGAGTGAGGCACGGAAGGACGGAGGAGACGAGGGAGAGAGGGAGAGAGATGGAGAGGATCGGAGACATCAGGAGGGGAAAGGTAGTGAGAGGGAAGAGGAGTGAGGCACGGAAGGACAGAGGAGACTCGGGAGAGAGACGAGAGGATCAGAGACATCAGGAGGGGAAAGGTAGTGGGAGGGAAGAGGAGTGAGGCACGGAAGGACAGAGGAGACTCGGGAGAGAGGGAGAGAGACGGAGAGGATCAGAGACATCAGGAGGGGAAAGGTAGTGGGAGGGAAGAGGAGTGAGGCACGGAAGGACAGAGGAGACTCGGGAGAGAGGGAGAGAGACGGAGAGGATCAGAGACATCAGGAGGGGAAAGGTAGTGGGAGGGAAGAGGAGTGAGGCACGGAAGGACAGAGGAGACTCGGGAGAGAGGGAGAGAGACGGAGAGGATCGGAGACATCAGGAGGGGAAAGGTAGTGAGAGGGAAGAGGAGTGAGGCACGGAAGAACAGAGGAGACTCGGGAGAGAGGGAGAGAGACGAGAGGATCAGAGACATCAGAAGGGGAAAGGTAGTGGGAGGGAAGAGGAGTGAGGCACAGAAGGACAGAGGAGACTCGGGAGAGAGGGAGAGAGACGAGAGGATCAGAGACATCAGGAGGGGAAAGGTAGTGGGAGGGAAGAGGAGTGAGGCATGGAAGGACAGAGGAGACTCGGGAGAGAGGGAGAGAGACGAGAGGATCAGAGACATCAGGAGGGAAAGGTAGTGGGAAGGAAGAGGAGTGAGGCACGGAAGGACAGAGGAGGCTCGGTAGAGAGGGAGAGAGACGGAGAGGATCGGAGACATCAGGAGGGGAAAGGTAGTGGGAGGGAAGAGGAGTGAGGCACGGAAGGACAGAGGAGACTCGGGTGAGAGGGAGAGAGACGGAGAGGATCTGGAGATATCAGGAGGGGAAAGGTAGTGGGAGGGAAGAGGATTGAGGCACGGAAGGACAGAGGAGACTTGGGAGAGAGACGAGAGGATCAGAGACATCAGGAGGGGAAAGGTAGTGGGAGGGAAGAGGAGTGAGGCACGGAAGGACAGAGGAGACACAGGAGTGAGGGAGAGAGACGGAGAGGATCCGAGACATCAGTAGGGGAAAGGTAGTGGGAGGGAAGAGGAGTGAGGCACAGAAGGACAGAGGAGACTCGGGAGAGAGGGAGAGAGACGAGAGGATCAGAGACATCAGGAGGGGAAAGGTAGTGAGAGGGAAGAGGAGTGAGGCACGGAAGGACAGAGGAGACTCGGGAGAGAGACGAGAGGATCAGAGACATCAGGAGGGGAAAGGTAGTGGGAGGGAAGAGGAGTGAGGCACGGAAGGACAGAGGAGACTCGGAGAGAGGGAGAGAGATGGAGAGGATCAGAGACATCAGAAGGGGAAAGGTAGTGGGAGGGAAGAGGAGTGAGGCACGGAAGGACAGAGGAGACTCGGGAGAGAGGGAGAGAGACGGAGAGGATTGGAGATATCAGGAGGGGAAAGGTAGTGGGAGGGAAGAGGATTGAGGCACGGAAGGACAGAGGAGACTCGGGAGAGAGACGAGAGGATCAGAGACATCAGGAGGGGAAAGGTAGTGAGAGGGAAAAGGAGTGAGGCACGGAGGGACAGAGGAGACACAGGAGTGAGGGAGAGAGACGGAGAGGATCCGAGACATCAGTAGGGGAAAGGTAGTGGGAGGGAAGAGGAGTGAGGCACGGAAGGACAGAGGAGACTCGGGAGAGAGGGAGAGAGACGAGAGGATCAGAGACATCAGGAGGGGAAAGGTAGTGGGAGGGAAGAGGAGTGAGGCACGGAAGGACAGAGGAGACTCGGGAGAGAGGGAGAGAGACGGAGAGAGACGGAGAGGATCAGAGACATCAGGAGGGGAAAGGTAGTGGGAGGGAAGAGGAGTGAGGCACGGAAGGACGGAGGAGACGAGGGAGAGAGGGAGAGAGACGGAGAGGATCATGAGACATCAGGAGGGGAAAGGTAGTGGGAGGGAAGAGGAGTGAGGCACGGAAGGACGGAGGAGACGAGGGAGAGAGGAAGAGAGACGGAGAGGATCGGAGACATCCGGAGGGGAAAGGTAGTGAGAGGGAAGAGGAGTGAGGCACGGAAGGACAGAGGAGACTCGGGAGAGAGACGAGAGGATCAGAGACATCAGGAGGGGAAAGGTAGTGGGAGGGAAGAGGAGTGAGGCACGAAAGGACAGAGGAGACTCGGAGAGAGGGAGAGAGACGGAGAGGATCAGAGACATCAGGAGGGGAAAGGTAGTGGGAGGGAAGAGGAGTGAGGCACGGAAGGACAGAGGAGACTCGGGAGAGAGGGAGAGAGACGGAGAGGATCAGAGACATCAGGAGGGGAAGGTAGTGGGAGGGAAGAGGAGTGAGGCACGGAAGGACAGAGGAGACTCGGGAGAGAGGGAGAGAGACGGAGAGGATCCGCGATATCAGGAGGGGAAAGGTAGTGGGAGGGAAGAGGAGTGAGGCACGGAAGGACAGAGGAGACTCGGGAGAGAGGGAGAGAGACGGAGAGTATCGGAGACATCAGGAGGGGAAAGGTAGTGGGAGGGAAGAGGAGTGAGGCACGGAAGGACAGAGGAGACTCGGGAGAGAGTGAGAGAGACGGAGAGGATCGGAGACATCAGGAGGGGAAAGGTAGTGGGAGGGAAGAGGAGTGAGGCACGGAAGGACAGAGGAGACTCCGGTGAGAGGGAGAGAGACGGAGAGGATCGGAGATATCAGGAGGGGAAAGGTAGTGGGAGGGAAGAGGATTGAGGCACGGAAGGACAGAGGAGACACAGGAGTGAGGGAGAGAGACGGAGAGGATCAGAGACATCAGGAGGGGAAAGGTAGTGGGAGGGAAGAGGAGTGAGGCACGGAAGGACAGAGGAGACTCGGGAGAGAGGGAGAGAGACGGAGAGGATAGGTGACATCAGGAGGGGAAAGGTAGTGGGAGGGAAGAGGAGTGAGGCACGGAAGGACAGAGGAGAGTCGGGAGAGAGGGTGAGAGACGGAGAGGATCGGAGACATCAGGAGGGGAAAGGTAGTGGGAGGGAAGAGGAGTGAGGCACGGAAGGACAGAGGAGACTCGGGAGAGAGGGAGAGAGACGGAGAGGATCGGAGACATCAGGAGGGGAAATGTAGTGGGAGGGAAGAGGAGTGAGGCACGGAAGGACAGAGGAGACTCGGGTGAGAGGGAGAGAGACGGAGAGGATCGAGCGATATCAGGAGGGGAAAGCTAGTGGGAGGGAAGAGGAGTGAGGCACGGAAGGACAGAGGAGACTCGGGAGAGAGGGAGAGAGACGGAGAGGATGGGCGATATAAGGAGGGGAAAGCTAGTGGGAGGGAAGAGGAGTGACGCACGGAAGGACAGAGGAGACTCGGGAGAGAGGGAGAGAGACGGAGAGGATCGGAGATATCAGGAGGGGAAAGCTAGTGGGAGGGAAGAGGAGTGAGGCATGGAAGGACAGAGGAGACTCGGAAGAGAGGGTGTGAGACGAGAGGGTCAGAGACATCAGTAGGGGAAAGGTAGTGGGAGGGAAGAGGAGTGAGGCACGGAAGGACAGAGGAGACTCGGGAGAGAGGGAGAGAGACGGAGAGAGACGGAGAGGATCAGAGACATCAGGAGGGGAAAGGTAGTGGGAGGGAAGAGGAGTGAGGCACGGAAGGACGGAGGAGACGAGGGAGAGAGGGAGAGAGACGGAGAGGATCAGAGACATCAGGAGGGGAAAGGTAGGGGAGGGAAGAGGAGTGAGGCACGGAAGGACGGAGGAGACGAGGGAGAGAGGGAGAGAGATGGAGAGGATCGGAGACATCAGGAGGGGAAAGGTAGTGAGAGGGAAGAGGAGTGAGGCACGGAAGGACAGAGGAGACTCGGGAGAGAGACGAGAGGATCAGAGACATCAGGAGGGGAAAGGTAGTGGGAGGGAAGAGGAGTGAGGCACGGAAGGACAGAGGAGACTCGGGAGAGAGGGAGAGAGACGGAGAGGATCAGAGACATCAGGAGGGGAAAGGTAGTGGGAGGGAAGAGGAGTGAGGCACGGAAGGACAGAGGAGACTCGGGAGAGAGGGAGAGAGACGGAGAGGATCAGAGACATCAGGAGGGGAAAGGTAGTGGGAGGGAAGAGGAGTGAGGCACGGAAGGACAGAGGAGACTCGGGAGAGAGGGAGAGAGACGGAGAGGATCGGAGACATCAGGAGGGGAAAGGTAGTGAGAGGGAAGAGGAGTGAGGCACGGAAGAACAGAGGAGACTCGGGAGAGAGGGAGAGAGACGAGAGGATCAGAGACATCAGAAGGGGAAAGGTAGTGGGAGGGAAGAGGAGTGAGGCACAGAAGGACAGAGGAGACTCGGGAGAGAGGGAGAGAGACGAGAGGATCAGAGACATCAGGAGGGGAAAGGTAGTGGGAGGGAAGAGGAGTGAGGCACGGAAGGACAGAGGAGACTCAGGAGAGAGGGAGAGAGACGGAGAGGATCGGAGACATCAGGAGGGGAAAGGTAGTGGGAGGGAAGAGGAGTGAGGCATGGAAGGACAGAGGAGACTCTGGAGAGAGGGAGAGAGACGGAGAGGATCGGCGATATCAGGAGGGGAAAGGTAGTGGGAGGGAAGAGGAGTGAGGCACGGAAGGACAGAGGAGACTCGGGAGAGAGGGAGAGAGACGGAGAGAATCGGAGACATCAGGAGGGGAAAGGTAGTGGGAGGGAAGAGGAGTGAGGCACGGAAGGACAGAGGAGACACAGGAGTGAGGGAGAGAGACGGAGAGGATCAGAGACATCAGGAGGGGAAAGGTAGTGGAGGGAAGAGGAGTGAGGCACGGAAGGACAGAGGAGACTCGGGAGAGAGGGAGAGAGACGAGAGGATCAGAGACATCAGGAGGGGAAAGGTAGTGGGAGGGAAGAGGAGTGAGGCACGGAACGACAGAGGAGACTCGGGAGAGAGGGAGAGAGACGGAGAGGATCAGAGACATCAGGAGGGGAAAGGTAGTGGGAGGGAAGAGGAGTGAGGCACGGAAGGACAGAGGAGACTCGGGAGAGAGGGAGAGAGACGGAGAGGATCGGAGACATCAGGAGGGGAAAGGTAGTGGGAGGGAAGAGGAGTGAGGCACGGAAGGACAGAGGAGACTCGGGAGAGAGGGAGAGAGACGGAGAGGATCGGAGACATCAGGAGGGGAAAGGTAGTGGGAGGGAAGAGGAGTGAGGCACGGAAGGACAGAGGAGACTCGGGAGAGAGGGAGAGAGACGGAGAGGATCGGAGACATCAGGAGGGGAAAGGTAGTGGGAGGGAAGAGGAGTGAGGCACGGAAGGACAGAGGAGACTCGGGTGAGAGGGAGAGAGACGGAGAGGATCGGAGATATCAGGAGGGGAAAGGTAGTGGGAGGGAAGAGGATTGGAGGCACGGAAGGACAGAGGAGACTCGGGAGAGAGACGAGAGGATCAGAGACATCAGGAGGGGAAAGGTAGTGGGAGGGAAGAGGAGTGAGGGCACGGAAGGACAGAGGAGACACAGGAGTGAGGGAGAGAGACGGAGAGGATCAGAGACATCAGGAGGGGAAAGGTAGTGGGAGGGAAGAGGAGTGAGGCACGGAAGGACAGAGGAGACTCGGGAGAGAGGGAGAGAGACGAGAGGATCAGAGACATCAGGAGGGGAAAGGTAGGGGAGGGAAGAGGAGTGAGGCACGGAAGGATAGAGGAGACTCGGGAGAGAGGGAGAGAGACGGAGAGAGACGGAGAGGATCAGAGAATTCAGGAGGGGAAAGGTAGTGGGAGGGAAGAGGAGTGAGGCACGGAAGGACGGAGGAGACGAGGGAGAGAGGGAGAGAGATGGAGAGGATCAGAGACATCAGGAGGGGAAAGGTAGTGGGAGGGAAGAGGAGTGAGGCACGGAAGGACGGAGGAGACGAGGGAGAGAGGGAGAGAGACGGAGAGGATCGGAGACATCAGGAGGGGAAAGGTAGTGAGAGGGAAGAGGAGTGAGGCACGGAAGGACAGAGGAGACTCGGGAGAGAGGGAGAGAGACGGAGAGGATCGGCGATATCAGGAGGGGAAAGGTAGTGGGAGGGAAGAGGAGTGAGGCACGGAAGGACAGAGGAGACTCGGGAGAGAGGGAGAGAGACGAGAGGATCAGAGACATCAGGAGGGGAAAGGTAGTCGGAGGGAAGAGGAGTGAGGCACGGAAGGACAGAGGAGACTCGGGAGAGAGAGAGAGAGACGGAGAGTATCGGAGACATCAGGAGGGGAAAGCTAGTGGGAGGGAAGAGGAGTGAGGCACGGAAGGACAGAGGATACTCGGGAGAGAGGGAGAGAGACAGAGAGGATCGGCGATATCAGGAGGGGAAAGCTAGTGGGAGGGAAGAGGAGTGAGGCACGGAAGGACAGAGGAGACTCGGGAGAGAGGGAGAGAGATGGAGAGGATCAGAGATATCAGGAGGGGAAAGGTAGTGGGAGGGAAGAGGAGTGAGGCACGGAAGGACAGAGGAGACTCGGAAGAGAGGGTGAGAGACGAGAGGGTCAGAGACATCAGGAGGGGAAAGGTAGTGGGAGGGAAGAGGAGTGAGGCACGGAAGGACAGAGGAGACTCGGGAGAGAGGGAGAGAGACGGAGAGGATCAGAGACATCAGGAGGGGAAAGGTAGTGAGAGGGAAGAGGAGTGAGGCACGGAAGGACAGAGGAGACTCGGGAGAGAGGGAGAGAGACGGAGAGGATCGGCGATATCAGGAGGGGAAAGGTAGTGGGAGGGAAGAGGAGTGAGGCACGGAAGGACAGAGGAGACTCGGGAGAGAGGGAGAGAGACGGAGAAGGTCAGAGACATCAGGAGGGGAAAGGTAGTGGGAGGGAAGAGGAGTGAGGCATGGAAGAACAGAGGAGACTCGGGAGAGAGGGAGAGAGACGGAGAGGATCGGAGACATCAGGAGGGGAAAGGTAGTGGGAGGGAAGAGGAGTGAGGCACGGAAGGACAGAGGAGACTCGGGAGAGAGGGTGAGAGACGAGAGGGTCAGAGACATCAGGAGGGGAAAGGTAGTGGGAGGGAAGAGAGAAACAGGCAGACCCAGGAGGCGGGGTAGGGAGGTCGACAGAGAAAAGAGAGACAGGCAAGGCTTGAGACAGAGAATAGTAGAGAGCAGGGGGAGAAGAAAGAGAGGAAGGAAAGTCAAGCAGAAGAGGAGAAAGATAAGGAAGGCGAAAAGGGAATCAAAACAAAGAAGGCGCACCCCAGAAAGAGGGCAAGAGAAAGAAAGGCAGTGCGTTATTGTCAGCATCGAGGGCACCCGACACTAGCTGACATCAGCTGGGGTCCTAAGCCAATCATGCTTTTTATATTATCATTTTTTATGTTATTTCTTTCCTCGAATAGGACGCCACCCTTAGCTTGGGGCCTTAGGCAATGCCCTAGTTCTCCTTTGGATGGCTCGCCTGTGGTGAGCAGATATTTAGGGGTGTAGCTTGGTCGGTGAGATTCGGGCGGTGAGGTCCACAGGGTGAATATGTGGGGTGACCATGGTTCCGGATGGACAGTTCCCATGAGGAGCAGGGTCAGTGCTGACGGTGGGTCTCTGTGACTGATTTAGAGTTTGATGGCCAGGTACTGGAGCACCGTGTCTGCCAAACTCAAGGCCCACCTGCCCTATTTTTAGTTGGGTGGACCGCAAGTGTTACACCAACAGAGTAAAAATTTACTGTCAATATAAAACTTCCTTCGAAAGCCCACCAGAGTAGGTGCCATCCGAAGTAAGCCATCTGACTGTCTGCCCTATTTAGAGTGAATGGTCAGATGGCTTTTTAATTTTACTATCCGTCACCACCAGGTATGTATGGCCTGGAAAATAAAAAAATAAAAAGGACCCCTACAGCATGGGATAAAACTTGTGTGGGGAATCATTAGGTTTTTTTACTCATTTTTTAAAAACAAATTCACACTTTGAGAGATTGTTTTTGAAACATAAAAAACTTTGGAAAAGTTTAGCAGCCACCCGTCATGTTTGACGGAGCTGTCCGTTAAACTTTTTCCTACTTTGACACGAATGTTCATGACAGTGGTTCCTGCAAATGTATGGAGATGTCCACCAGGCTGGTGGACCTCTCTAAATTTGGCCGGCAGAGTAAAGGCAGCCAAGAGCTCCACCACCTTGCCTGCCTTTACTCCATCTGTTAAATACTAAATCAGGCCCTCTGTCTTGAGTGGCAGTGGGTGGAGAACCAATGTTTGGAATGCTGCTCTGAGGGATTGCCAGTGGTTTGATATTTGCAAGCAGTCATCCCATCGCCTTTTGGGTCTTTGATTGTGAGTAGGATGTCTGGAAACCTGAGACTGGCACAGCTTTCCAAGCCTACTACTGCCAATGTTTGCCAATTCTAAAAGTAGCAAATTTGCATCCTTTCAAGGAGTGTCTAATATGGGTGTAGATTTGTTACTTTTTTAGTACACTGGTCACTAAGGGGCGTATTTGTGCAACGCAGCATAGCAAGAAAAGTTGTTGTGCTGCGTTGTGTCACCTGAAGAGAGAAGAACGATGCCATATCTTTCAATAAATGGTGCAGCTCTGCTCCCTCATGCGCTGGTGCACTTTGGGCGCCTAGAACCGACGCAGGGTCTCTTGTACCATAGTGCAAGGGTGTCTGTGTTAGGGGTAGTATAGTTCTTGGACAGGAAATGGTACCTTCCTACACAAAAGTTATATTTGGAGGCTTTTCCTCTTAGTATGTGTGCTGCAGAATATTTCGCCTTATTATGGCAGCCTCAGGCAGGTGCACCATTTTGGCGTAAACCCATGTCTACATCTCTTCATAAACATGGTTTGCGTCACAATCCATGGGTGGGTACCAGGAAACGCCCATGCACCACCCATGGAATGCCTCTCTCATGCAAAGCAACTCAAGGCAGTGCTTTGCACTCCATTGAGATACTTTTTTTTACAAAGTCGCAGAAATCGACATTTGTGTGCCTCTGTAGGTACCAAAAAGGATTTTGCTCTGGGTCTGTGCCAAAAATGTGACACAACCCAGAACCAAAATCTTTGTAAATCTGGGCCTTTGTAACTATGGGATTGTGTCAAAATCCATGGGTGGATGCACAGGAACACTCATGCACAACCCATGGAACGCCTACCTGACACAAAGAAACACAGGCAGCGTGCTGCCTTGCTTTACTTTTGCTTCCAAAGCCACGCCAATCGAAACTTGTATGGCTTTGTAAATACCAAAAAGGATTTTGTGTCAAGCTGCATCAAAAAAATGATGCAACCTGACGTGAAACTTTTGAAAATATGGGCCTAATTATATTTAAGTTCCTGATACAAAAAATGAACAAGGTAAAACCTCTTGGAGGAATCAGGATGACAAAAACACCAACACAGACATAGCAGGCCCAACTGACCCAAGTACCAACACGGGGTTGGCGCTCCTGTGCCGTTTGGTCGCCCCGCCCTACCGCTGCCAGCGACCGGGACTATAACTGAGCCACGACTGAGATAGCCAGTACCTCTCGGCCCCAGGAGCGTTCAGGTAGGTCTACTGACGACCTCGCGGTTGGCGACACGTAAGTACTGGCCCCCTGTTCCTCACGGAGCGTCCACAATCGATACCCTGAACTTGCATTTGAGTGGGGAGTTCGCGCCTGGTAGAAAGCGAGGCAGCGGACCCACCTGGGACCTCCAGGAATTGGTTGGCACTACGGGGACCCGGCATATTTACACTACCCTACGCTTCTACATAATACCAAACGGAGACCCTTCATGACCGACATCTTTACCATACCACTTAGAGGAGCACACATCAAGGATCTCTAACCTCTAATCGCCGTCCATATTTAGCGCGGGGTGATATATCTGTGCTGAGAAGTAGTCGAAAGTCTTGCAACCACTAGACATATGCCAAACGAAATAGCCTTCCCTGCTATCTGTTTCTGCCTTAAGATAAGTCCCTTGTGCCATCTATACTATCGTCACTCATGTCATTGTGCTGTCGCAGTGCTGATGGTTTACTCACTTACTCTGTCCCTATCTGTAGATCTCTAAGATTCGAAATGTGCTGTATTTCCATTTGCAATCTGTATATTATTTATTTAATTATTATTTATCTAACTTTTATTTATTTGCTATATTATAAGTATTATATGTATTATATATTGTTTTGCTTCGAACAATCAATAAAAATTTATTGAATTCAAAAATACATACAATCATACAACCTTCAATATCAAGAGTCAGTGCCACATGGAAAACTAATGACTGACTAAATGGGACATTTGAAATTTATTCCGTAAAAATGCACAAGCAAAGTTAAAAACATTTCATATTAAAATACAGTTTACAGTCATATATATCACAAGAAAACCAAAAAAGTCGACGCGGCGTTTCGGTGAGTTGGTAGTCGTTCACCTTCTTCAGGACAGTTTTCTAAGTAACAGAAACATTTTATTATTATCATTCTCATATATATTGTCCCCATCTTGCTTGGCCTAAAAAACTACACAGTTTAATTATGCACCTGACTCTAAATAAACATGTATATATCAATCAATTCAAATTCCAGTTGTACAGCATTTTATCTGGTATTAATAAACCTAGCCCCAAAGACAATATTCTTTATTGTACTAAAAGACCTAACTTCACATTATGGTTTAGTCACTACCCATGATCCCTGTTGGTCCAATAGAGCAAAAGTTTTTTTCAGACCTACCTAAAGTAGGAAGTCGCTACGATTCAATTTCACTAGACATTTGTAGAAGCGATGTGCTTAAATGAAGTTTAGGGTTGGAGATGTCCCTCTTGCTGTTTGAATTAAAAAATTCCCTACAGTGGAAAGGGATAAGGAGAAAAAAGGGTTGTCCTCAATGGTAACTCCAAAGTATATCTCCCCATAACGACAGCCAACCCAACTCTTACATACCTTAATATAAAAACCAATTGATATTGGTTGAGTTCGTTGGTGCCACCGATATATTATTGTTCATGAATAAAAACCAGGTCTAAGGGGGAAATTTACAGAAAGCGTTACTCATGAATAACGCTTTCTGTAAATTTCCCCCTTAGACCTGGTTTTTATTCATGAACAATAATATATCGGTGGCACCAACGTCCTGAAGAAGGTGAACGACTACCAACTCACCGAAATGCCGCGTCGACTTTTTTGGTTTTCTTGTGATATACATGACTGTAAACTGTATTTTAATATGAAATGTTTTTAACTTTGCTTGTGCATTTTTACGGAATAAATTTCAAATGTCCCATTTAGTCTGTCATTAGTTTTCCATGTGGCACTGACTCTTGATATTGAAGATTGTATGTATTTTGATTCTAATTTAAGTCACAGCACTGTGTGAAGCCCATGATCCTAATTAGTTTAGATATTGATTAGGGACCCTTGTTTTTTGTGTGTATTTACCCTGTCCCTTCTCTAAACATAAGGGTTTCTCCCCTGTTTTTCTTAACTTCTGTCCTCCGCATATGGCCCGTTTTTAACCTGCTTACTACCTTGATACAAGTGTTGGTTTTTGCGAATCCTTATCTGGCATTGGAGGCGCTTACACCATACCACCAGGTGCAATCGACCTTCCTGCCTTACGTTGAATAATGTGCACTTCATTGACCCCCACTTTTCCTAGGACACTGGAATTACCAGGTGTCTCTACCTGCCGGGAGTCGATGGTGTGAGTTACCAATCTAACTTGGGTGAGTCCACTGATTTAAGCTACCATATAATTACGGGTTAACATACCCGATGTGTTTTTATTAATTTTTATTCATCATTGATTCGCCACTTTCTGCACGAGCATATCACGATTGTGTGACACATCTTTTTGGCACCATGATTATATCACCAATACTGCATCATGCGCACAATGTATGGCGAATCATGTAGGGGACGCATATGTTATGGATTGAACTGCTTCTATTCATGTCATCTAATCATCTTGATTTGTTTTATCAGGTTGGCCATCATACTCACAGGTACCACATTTAGGGTGCTGCTTGTGGTCTGTCACGGTTATTTAACTAGAAAACCACAACTAGTGTAGATAGACTGTTTTTAGGTCCTGATGAATTGCCGTCAGATCTTATGACAATAAGGCAAGAAACATGCCGACCACAATGTAGAGCGCGGTATCCTGACGCATCATATCAGGAGTGCGCCACTTCTATATTTTTTAACCAGGTTGGAAGCCATATTCATTAAAATTGTTCTGGTTGGACTTCCATTTCCTGTTTTAACCCTTGCACAGTCCGTTGACCCACACTTCACACATCTACACCTTTAGGTCCCTCACACCCACAGCACCAAACTGCATGGAATTAAAGATCTCCGCCAAAGGGCCCCTCATAGGGTGCGCATCAGGTATTGCAACGCCGACCTGATGAGGAGCAAGCCCTATGATGAAGCATGACACCCAGCTGGCTGGGTGTGTGAGGGCCCTAATTCCGAAAGGAGGAATCCCCTTTTGCTCCTGCTGTTAAGTGAGGACATTTCCACACTTAGCTAACCTCATTCCCCTTGCCTTTCAGGAACTGCATACCTATATTTTTTTGTCCCCCTAGTCCATATCACATTTATCACTAAGGGGTCGATTACGATGCAGTTTGGAAAACATTCCGACCGAATCAGTCTCGGAATGTTTTCTGACCAAATAGGATCCGGGGAGTCCAACTGACCGATTACGATGCATCCGGATGCCTCCGGATACAATTTGGTCGGACTCCCATTGACTTCAATGGGAGCCTGTGTACCGACCGAATACACAGGCTCCCATTAAAGAAAGGGGTGGCTGGGTAAAATTGTACACCCTGTGGCGGGCACCCCATGGTGCCTGCCACATTGTGCATGGTTGCAAAGAGGGGTCCTTTGGGTACCCCCACGGGACTGATTCGCAAGGCCCCAGGTGAAGGGGGGTCTGCTACGGGCCCCCAAAGTCAGATTCCAACAGCCGTTCTGAGTCGGAACAACCGATTCAGAAAAGCTGTCCAAATCTGATATCGTAATCGTGCGGTCGGAAAGCTTTCGAGTTGTTCGGAAACGCGGCCTGTACACACTCACAATATGGCTCCAAAGGACTCGGACTTTCCGAATGCCGTCCAGTTTGGATCCGGAACTTATTCGGAAAGTCTGAACATCGTAATCGGTCATTCGGAAAGGTTTCCAAATCGGTCGGAAACAAGGCTTCCGAATCCGAGTCGGCAGATCCGAATCCGATTCGGAGCATTTCCAAACGGCATCGTAATCGACCCCTAAGTAGTAAACTTACACACACTGAAATCTCTCTGTAGAAATGATAGAAGAAGTAGCGGAGGAAATCTGCACTTTCAGGTTCAGCAAAACTTATCTACAGAGCAGGTGGCAGGATCTTCTCCTGGAGGAAGCATGATAAGCCCTTGAGCAGTAGACATAATTCATAAATACAATACTGAGTTCATTATGCTTAAAAAATTCCGGGCCTCTTTTACAATCCCCTTGCACCGCCACTGCATCACTTTTTTTGACGCAGCGGTGACGCAATCAGTGCTCCTCACTGCGCCATGTCTAGAAACTGATGCACTGGAGCCAAAGCGTAAGTTTGTAGAGCCCTGCGTCACAATAAACCTGCGCCTGGTATAATGTATGCAGGGTAGGCGTTTCCACACAAAAAAGTCATATAGAACTGGCGCAGTGAAATTTACAACATTTCACTGAGTCACTCTACGATTTCACTGCATCAAAATCCTTACGCCAGCTCAGAACAGGCATAAGGAATGACGAAGGGCTTTTACAATGGGACTCACCTATGTGTTCTGACGCATTGCTGAAGTTGTGTTAGTTTTATGACCAACTCCAGCAAAGCGTCACTTTTGCACAAACGGATGTGTCAGAATTTCTGATGTATCTGTTAATTCTTGCGCCATGAAGCCCTGTATTGTCAATACAGCGCATCCATGGTGTCCCAAGGACATTTGGCACAGGCGCAAGGAAACTGACGCATCAATGCTGATGTGTCAGTTTCTTTTAAATGAGTCCCACCACTTCTAGTTGCATGCAAATGTACTACTCTGAATAAAGCGGCTCCTGGGCCTGAAAGAGCTCTGGAACATATCAAGCATAATTGAGGTTCAATAAGAAACAACATCCATATTTAATTATGAAATATATCAGTACACACAGTAATATGTGGATATATATGTATATACAAACAATGTTGAAATACATAGGAATAAATCATTTTTTCACAACTCCCCTCCTTTTTGCGTGGCTAAAAATTCTCTAAAACAATTTAATAGAGAAAAGCCTCATCACTTCCTTTTTTATATCTTCATCGTCATATTCCTCATGATTAACCGTGGGCGTAGTGCTCCGCTCCGCCCGCGGAGTGTGCGTAGTGTTGCCTACTTCGCGGCCCACGAAGTAGGCATAGTAGGCAGGCTACGCACACGCCACGGCATGTGCATTTATGAGGAAGAAGTAGGCGATAAAGCAGGAAGAGGGAGCCCCGGGACGCCGCAGCTCAGGTAAGTCATTTTAAGTACTTTTAAAATGCTTTTAAAGATTGCATGGGCATTTAAAAGAGGGCGGGAGGGAGGCGGGCGGCGCGTAGTGGGGCTACGCGGAGTGTGCGTAGATTTCCCCCCACTCCGTGATGCTCCGCGTAGCCCCACTACGCCCAGGGTTACTCATGATCCTTAGAAACAGAAAGTGTGAAAGGATTTTCAGTGTCTTCATTTTTGTAAAAGAGAAGGACGATGCATAATATTAATTTTATTGACAGATTCAACCCAACCACAATTTAAAAAAAATGCATTAATTGATTCAAATAGTTTTAATCCAAGGGGTCCAAAGACTTCTAGCCACATCCAGATGCTGTTGGGACTTCGATCAGGCCCACACTGTTTCTTATGCTTTTGCAGTAGAATTATCAATATCATCTAAGATCTCTGCATTTCTTCTTATTCATGTAAAGCAACAGTACATGGGAATTAAGGCATAAAACAAATTAATAGTAGTTGAAACTTCTGCCATTTTAAAAGTCCATACAAGTCACAGACAAGTTCTGCACCAGTACCGACATATGTTTAGCCTGACCCCTAGTCAGACTTCCTGGTGCACCCACGATGTGGACACTGGAGACAGTCTGCCTGTCAAGAATAAAATCTACAGGCAACCTGACCATGTCAGGGACTGTATCAGGACTGAAGTCCAGAAAATGTTGGAGCTAGGTGTAATTGAGCCTTCAGATAGCCCTTGGGCTAGTCCAGTAGGCCTGGTACCCAAGCCTCATACCCAGGGTGGTGAAGAAAGAAATGAGGTTTTGTGTAGACTACAGAGGCCTCAATGCAGTCACTAGGACTGATGCCTATCCCATACCAAGGGCAGATGAGCTGATTGATTCTTTGGCCTCAGCCAAGTATCTAAGCACGTTTGACCTGACAGCTGGCTAGTGGCAGATCAGGTTAGCTGATGATGCAAAAGCCAAAACAGCATTTTCGACCCATGGTGGGCACTACCACTTCGTGGTGATGCCCTTTGGATTGAAAAATGCACCTGCCACTTTTCAGAGGTTGGTGAATAAAGTTCTTACAGGGATGGAAACTTATTGCTCAGCTTATCTAGATGATATTGCTGTCTTTAGTTCCTCCTGGCAGGATCACCTGGTCCACCTCAGGAATGTTTTGGAGGCCCTGCAGAAAGCAGGCCTCACTATCAAGCCCACTAAGTGCCAGATAGGGCAGAGTCAGGTTGTATACCTGGGCCACCTTGTAGGTGGAGGCCAGGTTCAGCCTTTACAGAGCAAAATCCAAACCATAATGGAATGGGTTGCTCCAACCACCCAGACTCAGGTGAGAGCCTTCTTAGGCCTGTCTGGGTACTATAGGAGGTTTGTCAAGGGATATGGATCTATAGTGACCCCCTTGAATGATCTGACCTCAAAGAAAATGCCAAAAAGGTTCAGTGGACAGCTAGCTGTCAGAAGGCATTTGAAGACCTAAAGCAGGCCATGTGCACTGCCCCCATCTTACAGAGTCCAGACTACACCAAAAGTTCATTGTCCAAACAGATGCTTCTGAGCTGGGTGTGGGAGCTGTACTGTCTCAACTGAATGATGAAGGTCAAGACCAGCCAGTAGCTTTTATTAGCAGAAGGCTGACCCCTAGAGAGAAACGTTGGTCAGCTATAGAGAGGGAGGCCTTTGCTGTGGTGTGGGCCCTGAAGAAGCTGAGGCCATACTTGTTTGGCACTCACTTCATAGTTCAGACCGACCACAAGCCCCTCCTATGGCTTAAACAAATGAAAGGAGAAAACCCAAAACTTTTGAGGTGGTACATTTCCCTACAGGGGATGGACTATACAGTGGAACCTAGACCTGGGACCCAACATGCCAATGCAGATGGACTCTCAAGGTATTTCCACTTTGAACACGAAGACTCAACTGGTCAAGGTTAGTTTAGTGTCCCTGCGTTTGGGGGGTTGTGTAGGAGAGTAGGATCTGCCTCTTATGTTGCCCCCACTTTTTTCTGGATGTTTACACTGGTTTCTGGCTATAGTCTGGCTGGGACCCTGCTAATCAGGGCCCCAGCCTCTCTGTTCTCTCTAACGATTTGGAGTGCACTCTAGGTGCACTAGTGATTGGATACTGTGGTACCTTATGAGTCCCTAGTATATGGTACCTTAGGTACCAAGGGCATAGGTACTGCACAGGCCTACCAGGGGCTGCAGCATGTATTATGCCACCCCTGGGAAGCAGACTAAATCTGACACCACAGGCCTGCTACTGCAGCCTGGGTGAGGAAGTGCTAGCACTCTCACTGAGATATAGGTTCCCTATATCTCTCCTACACACGCATATAAACCTATCAGTCACCCCTAAGGCAGGCCCTATCAATCCTGAGGGCAGGGTGCTTGGCTTCTATGTGAGGGGGTGCCTCTGCCTGAGCAGGGCCCCTCTGCAGCTCTCAGAGTCCATTCTCTGGTGCTGTTTGTGGATGCGGTTAAACCATATACTTTTAAGTGCATTATATCCTCGCGGTAAAATGCTAACTTTGGAATGGCTGCATCGAAACATGTTGTGTTTGGTGTCAAACACCTTGGAATACTACCCCCCGCCAGTCCTGGCGGCGGGGGTAGCATTCCACCATTCTAGAGGGATAGACATGTACCTACTGTGGAAACGCGGTAGAATCCTGCAGAGCCCTGGCATGACAAAATGGATGCCACCAGTCACAGACACTGGGCTGCCCTCCTGCTGATGACCAACACTCGCAGTGGAGGAAGCCCAACAATAGATATCCTGTCCCAAGGGGGTGTGACCACCTCCCAGACAGGGTTTAGTGTATTGGGGCTGGGTGGGTGCACTCTTAGAGTGCTTTGAAGTCCTGCACTGGGGAGCAGAAGGCTCCTCTGTGCATATGCCAGTTCAAACCGGCTCAGGGGCTACCTGTCCCTGCTCTGGCGCGAAACTGGACAAAGGGAAGTGGGTGTAGCCACCCACTCCCCTGACCCTCCCATAGGTAGGGTCATAGAGCTAGTCCCTCCCTTTCTTTTAGTATAAGAGGGGGAACCTGTGCATTGCACCCTAGATTTCCCTGGACGACGCTCTACAAGAAGAATCCCGGACCTTCGACGTTCCACTACCTTTGGAAGACTGAAGAATCTCCCTTGGAGTCAAGGAGTGACTCCCCTGCTTGGCAGGCACCAAAAACTACATACGACGGTCGCAAACTACGCCGCTCCCGCCGGAGTCCAAAGTCCCTGCAGCCCAAGAAGTAGATTTCCTGACTTCTCAAAGGCCATCGTGAGTCCCCAGTGAAGCTGAAGCCAGTGGACCCCAAGAGTAATGAGGAACCGCGACCCCTGGGTACCGTGCACTATTGTCAAGTGTAACCCCTTCATAACGTTCCACGAACTTGTGCTTTGGAACACGTGTGGTCCCAGTCTCCAGCAGGAAACCCTCCTAAGATCAGAGGCCTACCATGTCCCGAGTGACCGTGGGCCCCTGTGAGTGAATCCTCCCGAGGCGTCTTTGCGATCCCTGGCCAGCCGGCTTGTGGGTCCCCAGAAGACTTTCTAAAGAAACCAAAGGGCTCCTCTGGTTGCTCCAGGCCTGCCCTGACTTACTCTTGCTGGGTGAGTCCTGCAGACCTTGCTGGTCTGCGCCATTGCCTCTTCGCACTTTCCCGGAGACTTGCTGTTACCAAGGCTTGTTGTCTCCGATCGAGTCGCCGACACCGCAGTAAGCTGCAGACATCGTGGGACACGCCGAATCCAGCTCCTGGTCATTGTTGACGCCTCCTGGACCTCGTGGCTGAAGAGTCAAGTCAACTGCGGACGACCTGAATAGTGCGACGACGGTGGGCATCCATCTTCCTTGCCCCGAGTCACTGCCAAGTGACTTTGAACACTGTCCCCTCTGCTTTCAGGTCTTCCATCTTCTGAATCCAGGCTTGGATTCCACCGGACACTTCTCCTGTCGCCGCAAGCAGCAAGTCTTCACTGGCTCCCATTGAAAACGACGCCGCGACCCGACACCAAAGAACACCTATGCACCCGGCTCCCTGGGTGAGGTAACTTCAGCACTACGGTGCTCCTGTGGGTGTGGGCCCTAGAACTACTTACCCTGTAAGTGACTTGCTTGTAGCTTCCCTAGAAGTGTCCTAAAACTCTAACTTTCCAAGTGCGACAATTGCGCTGACTCGTACAGGGTTCGCGTCTGTGTTAGACACACCGCGTCCATCTCCTTTGTAACACTATCTAAAACTGTATCCTTCGACTCGTACTGAGTCCGATCGGTGTTCGCCTCGAACACACAAAGGGCCTGTAACTCTGAGATCTCCATTGCACTGACTCGCACAAGGTTCGCGTCTGTGTTAGACACAGCGCTTCCATCTCCCTTGCATCTCTATCTGTGACCGCGTCCTTCGACTCGTACAAGGACCGATCGGTGTGTTCGCCTCGAACACGCAAGGGACCTTTAACATTGAAATCTCAATCGCGTCTGAGTGCCTAGACTCGCACAGGACTCGCACCGGTGCCAGGTCACCGCGTCCGTCCCCTGTGGGTCTCCTACAACTACCTGGGGTGGTTCTTGGGGGTCCCTCGATTCTAGATGCCCTAGACCTAGGTCTAGCAAACTAAGATTGTGATATTCGATTGTGCTTAACTTATTGTGATAACATTTGACTTGTACATATGTTCCTGACCTCTAATCTCATAAAGAGATTAGTAGAGAGTGTTTATTAATAAATACATATATATTTGATATATATACCTGTGTGGTGTCTTTTCATTTGGTGATTCAAGAGATTGTGTGGTAAAACAAGCTGCTTTACATTCCTTCAAGACTTAGCCTGAAGGCTGCTCTCCACAGCTACCACTAGGATAGCTTTCATAAAGGTTGTCTTAAACCTATCTACCATAAGTGTCGAATTGTTCTGGTGCAAGGTGTCCACTTTAATTAGTGAACAGCATATACCAGGCCAACTTCTCACAATCTCCCTTGGAGCCAAGGAGTGACTCCCCTGCTTGGCAGGCACCAAAAACTACAAACAACGGTCGCAAACTACGCCGCTCCCGCCGGAGTCCGAAGGCCCTGCAGCCCCAGAAGTAGATTTCCTGACTTCTCAAAGGCCATCGTGAGTCCTCAGCGAAGCTGAGGCCAGTGGACCCCAAGAGTGACGAGGAACCGCGACCCTGGGGTACCATGCACTATTGTCAGGTGCAACCCCTTCACAACGTTCTACGGCCTTGTGCTTTGGACCACGTGTGGTCCTAGCCTCCAGCAAGAATCCCTCCGAAGATCAGAGGCCTACCTTGTCCCGAGTGACCATGGGCCCCTGTTGAGCGAATCCTCCTGAGGCATCTTTGCGATCCCTTGCCAGATGGCTTGTGGGTCCCCTGAAGGCTTTCCTACAGAACCAAAGGGCTCCCCTGGTTGCTCCAGGCCTGCCCTGACTTACCCTCGCTGGGTGAGTCCTTCAGACCGTGCTGGTCTGCGCCATTGACTTTTTACACTTTCCCCGAGACTTGCTGTTACCAAGGCTTGTTGGCTCCAATCGAGTCGCCGACACCGCAGTAAGCTGCAGACATCGTGGGACACGCCGAATCCAGCTCCTGGTCATCGTCGACGCCTCCTGGACCTTGTGGCGGAAGAGTCAAGGCACCCGTGAACAACCTGAATCTTACGACGACGGTGGGCATCCATCTTCCTTGGCCCGAGTCACTGCCAAGTGACTTTGAACACTGTCCCCTCTGCTTTCAGGTCTTCCATCTTCTGAATCCAGGCTTGGATTCCTCCGGACACTTCTCCTGTCGCCGCAAGCAGCAAGTCTTCACTGGCTCCCATTGAAAACGATGCTGCGACCCGACACCAAAGAACACCTATGCACCCGGCTCCCCTGGGTGAGGTAACTTCAGCACTACGGTGCTCCTGTGGGTGTGGGCCCTAGAACTACTTACCCTGTAAGTGACTTGCTTGTAGCTACCCTAGAAGTGCCCTAAAACTCTTACTTTCCAAGTGCGACTATCGCGCTGACTCGTACATGGTTCGCGTCTGTGTTAGACACACCGCGTCCAACTCCCTTGCAACTCTATCAGTAACCGCGTCCTTCGACTCGTACAAGGACCGATCGGTGTGTTCGCCTCGAACACGCAAGGGACCTTTAACATTGAAATCTCAATCGCGTCTGTTCGCATAGACTCGTACAGGACTCGCACCGGTGCCAGGACACCGCGTCCGTCCCCTGTGGGTCTCCTACAACTACCTGGGGTGGTTCTTGGGGGTCCCTCGATTCTAGATGCCCTAGACCTAGGTCTAGCCAAACTAAGATTGTGATATTCGATTGTGCTAAACTTATTTTGATAACATTTGATTTGTACATATGTTCCTGACTTCTAATCTCATAAAGAGATTAGTAGAGAGTTGTTTATTAATAAATACATATATATTGGATATATACCTGTGTGGTGTCTTTTCATTTGGTGATTCAAGAGATTGTGTGGTAAAACAAGCTGCTTTACATTCCTTCAAGACTTAGCCTGAAGGCTGCTCTCCACAGCTACCACTAGGATAGCTTTCTTTAAAGGTTGTCTTAAACCTATCTACCATAAGAGTCGAATTGTTCTGGTGCAAGGTGTACACTTTAATTAGTGAACAGCATATACCAGGCCAACTTCTCACAGTACCCAGCAAAGGTACCCCAGCACATGAATGGAAAGGCAACATTCGTTCCAACTCAGCTCACTCTATTAGAGTGGGGGTTTCAAATCCTCCCTTCAGTTTGTTTCATCAGACGCTGATCTGCAGACTGAAAAGGGCAAGAATCAGGAACATTTGATTTCAGGTATATTTAAAAATTATTGTTCATTCTCTGAGACATAGAGAAATCCCTGAATTAAGACGATACCTTTGTGGGGGTCAGCACTGAATAACACAAGGGCAATCTACACCTCCGTGGGGTCAGCACTGACCAAGGCATGGCCAATCAACACCTCTGCGGGGTCAGCACTGAACAAAACACAGGCGATTGACACCTCTGCAGGGTCAGCAGTGACCAATACAAGAACAATCAACACCTCTGTGGGGGTCAGCACTGAACAAGACACAGGCGATCTACACCTCCATGGGGTCAGCACTGACCAAGGTGAGGATGATCAACACCTCCGCGGGGTGAGCACTGACCAAGGTGAGGACGATCAACACCTCCGCGGGGTCAGCACTGACCAAGGTGAGGATGATCAACAACTCCGCGGGGTTAGCACTGACCAAGGCAAGGGCAATCAACACCTCCGCGGGGTCAGCACTGACCAAGGTGAGGACGATCAACACCTCCGCGGGGTAAGCACTGACCAAGGTGAGGATGATCAACACCTCAGCGGGGTCAACACTGACCAAGGCGAGGATGATCAACATCTCTGCAGGGTCAGCACTGACCAAGGTAAGGATGATCAACACCACTGCGGGGTCAGCACTGACCAAGGTGAGGACAATCAACACCTCCGTGGGTCAGCACTGACCAAGGTGAGGATGAACAACACCTCCGCGGGGTCAGCACTGACCAAGGTAAGAATGATCAACACCTTCGCGGGGTCAGCACTGACCAAGGTGAGGATGATCAACACCTCCGCGGGGTCAGCACTGACCAAGGTGAGGTTGATCAACACCACTGCGGGGTCAGCACTGACCAAGGTGGGATGATCAACACCACTGCCGGGTCAGCACTGACCAAGGTGAGGACGATCAATACCTCCGTGGGGTCAGCACTGACCAAGTTGAGGATGATCAACACCTCCGCGGGGTCAGCACTGACCAAGGCATGGACGATCAACACCTCCGTGGGGTCAGCACTGACAAGGTGAGGATGATCAACACCTCAGCGGGGTCAGCACTGACCAAGGCGATGATGATCAACACCTCCGCGGGATCAGCACTGACCAAGGTGAGGACGATCAAAACCTCTGCAGGGTCAGCACTGACCAAGGTGAGGATGATCAACACCTCCGCGGGGTCAGCACTGACCAAGGTGAGAATGATCAACACCTCTGCGGGGTCAGTACTGACCAAGGTGAGGACGATCAACACCTCTGCGGGGTCAGTACTGACCAAGGTGAGGACGATCAACACCTCTGCGGGGTCAGCAATGACCAAGGCAAAGATGATCAACACCTCTGCCGGGTCAGCACTGACCAAGGCATGGATGATCAACACCTCCGTGGGGTCAGCACTGACCAAGGCATGGACAATCAACACCTCAGCGGGGTCAGCACTGAAAAAAGGCATGGACGATCAACACCTCAGCGGGGTCAGCACTGACCAAGGCATGGACAATCAACAACTCAGTGGGGTCAGCACTGACAAAGGCGAGGACGATCAACACCTCCGCGGGCTCAGCACTGACAAAGGCGAGCACGATTAACACCTCCGCGGGCTCAGCCCAGACCAAGGTGAGGACGATCAACACCTCTGCGGGGTCAACACTTAACAAGGTGAGTATGATTATCACCTCCGCTGGGTCAGCACTGACCAAGGCGAGGATGATCAACACCTCTGCGGGGTCAGCACTGACCAAGGTGAGGATGATCAACACCACTGCGGGGTCAGCACTTACAAAGGCATGGATGATCAACACCTCCGCGGGGTCAGCACTGACCAAGGTGAGGACGATCAACACCTCCGTGGGGTCAGCACTGACCAAGGTGAGGACGATTAACACCTCTGCTGGGTCAGCACTGACCAAGGCAAGGATGATCAACACCTCTGCGGGGTCAGCACTGACCAAGGTGAGGATGATCATCACCTCCGCGGGGTCAACACTGACTAAGGCGAGGATGATCAACAACTCCGCGAGGTCAGCAGTGACCAAGTCGAGGATGATCAACACCTCCGCGGGGTCAGCACTGACCAAGGTGAGGATGATCAACACCTCCGCGGGGTCAGCACTGACCAAGGTGAGGATGATCAACATCTCTGCAGGGTCAGCACTGACCAAGGTGAGGATGATCAACACCTCTGCGGGGTCAGCACTGACCAAGGTGAGGATGATCAACATCTCTGCAGGGTCAGCACTGACCAAGGTGAGGATGATCAACACCTCTGCGGGGTCAGCACTGACCAAGGTGAGGATGATCAACACCTCTGCGGGGTCAGCACTGACCAAGGCATGGACGATCAACACCTCTGCAGGGTCAGCACTTAACCTGGCATGGATGATCAACACCTCCGCGGGGTCAGCACTGACCAAGGTGAGGACGATCAACACATCCGCGGGGTCAGCACTGTCCAAGGTGAGGACGATCAACACCTCCGTAGGGTCAGCACTGACCAAGGTGAGGATGATCAACACCTCCGCGGGTTCAGCACTGACCAAGGTGAGGATGATCAACACCTCAGCGGGGTCAGCACTGACCAATGCAAGGATGATCAACACCTCCACGGGGTCAGCACTGACCAATGCAAGGATGATCAACACCTCCACGGGGTCAGCACTGACCAATGCAAGGATGATCAACACCTCCACGGGGTCAGCACTGACCAAGGCATGGATGATCAACACCTCCACAGGGTCAGCACTGACCAAGGCATGGACGATCAACACCTCAGCGGGGTCAGCACTGACCAAGGCGAGGACGATCAATACCTCCGCGGGGTCAGCACGGACCAAGGCATGTGTAGGAGAGTAGGATCTGCCTCTTATGTTGCCCCCACTTTTTTCTGATGTTTACACTGGTTTCTGGCTATAGACTGGCTGGGAGCAATCAAACAGACAAATATCCCCTACCTATATTTTTAAACAAAATGCTAAACGTCATATAATAAAAAACTAAACAGTGCTGAAAAATAGAAAAGACAAAGGTATCACAAAATGCATTTATTTTTCATTTTTATCAAAAAAGATACACAATATTCAAATATAATACAGAATTAATTATTCAATAGATAAATATACATATATATGGTTCCACCTTTCATTCAAATAACTCACAGCAGCAAACATACTCTCATACCTCTTTCATACAAACAACCAACATACATCCATTGCATAAGACAGCACAACAGAATAATAAATACTATTGTATTCAATACATCTCATAAATGTAATAGCTCAACATTCAAACAGTCGTAGAAGTATCACAAGCGCCTAACGCGCGTTTCGGTGTACAAGCCAGGTATGGCTAAACACCTTCGTCAGGGCGTGATTACCAACATCAGTGAGGTGGTGGGAGAGTTTCGATAGATCGGACGACTGTACGAAAGAACAAGCCAAATGGTGTCATGCAGGGAGGCTCGATAAGATGATCCAAGTAAAGAAAAACATGAGCTAGCACCTGAATTAAAATGGCGATGAGAATCAAATAGTTAATGAAGTTCTACATGAGGATGGAAACGCGACCGCCGGTATGCTGGATGACTGCGTGTCCTGGGATATTTCAAAAGTGTGAAAATAAAATCTGCAGTCCAGAGTTTAATAGACAGTGATGGCACGCTGAAAACAGGGAAAGATTCGTCTGACTGAACGTAAAAAGAGCCCAATGATAAGAGAAGGGTCGAAAGTTCACCAATCGGGCCAAGTACGTGCCACAAGAGAAATAGCAGGCTTTCACCGAGGTCCCTCAATCTGAATACCAGAGGGATCTATAGTAATAAAAACACACAAATAGGTAAGATAACGCTGGAATGGGCAGCAAACTGGTAGTCGTTGCTTCGTGGCTGACGAAAGAAGGCTCAAACACCTCTGCGGGGTCAGCACTGACCAAGGCAAGGATGATCAACACCTCTGCGGGGTCAGCACTGACCAAGGTGAGGATGATCATCACCTCCGCGGGGTCAACACTGACTAAGGCGAGGATGATCAACAACTCCGCGGGGTCAGCAGTGACCAAGTCGAGGATGATCAACACCTCCGCGGGGTCAGCACTGACCAAGGTGAGGATGATCAACATCTCTGCAGGGTCAGCACTGACCAAGGTGAGGATGATCAACACCTCTGCGGGGTCAGCACTGACCAAGGCATGGACGATCAACACCTCCGCGGGGTCAGCACTTAACCTGGCATGGATGATCAACACCTCCGCGGGGTCAGCACTGACCAAGGTGAGGACGATCAACACCTCCGCGGGGTCAGCACTGACCAAGGTGAGGACGATCAACACCTCCGCAGGGTCAGCACTGACCAAGGTGAGGATGATCAACACCTCCGTGGGTTCAGCACTGACCAAGGTGAGGATGATCAACACCTCAGCGGGGTCAGCACTGACCAATGCAAGGATGATCAACACCTCCACGGGGTCAGCACTGACCAATGCAAGGATGATCAACACCTCCACGGGGTCAGCACTGACCAAGGCATGGATGATCAACACCTCCACAGGGTCAGCACTGACCAAGGCATGGACGATCAACACCTCAGCGGGGTCAGCACTGACCAAGGCGAGGACGATCAATACCTCCGCGGGGTCAGCACTGACCAAGGCATGTGTAGGAGAGTAGGATCTGCCTCTTATGTTGCCCCCACTTTTTTTCTGATGTTTACACTGGTTTCTGGCTATAGACTGGCTGGGACCCTGCTAATCAGGGCCCCAGCCTCTCTGTTCTCTCTAAACGATTTGGAGTGCACTCTAGGTGCACTAGTGATTGGATACTGTGGTACCTTATGAGTCCCTAGTATATGGTACCCTAGGTACCAAGGGCATAGGTACTCCACAGGCCTACCAGGGACTGCAGCATATATTATGCCACCCCTGGGAAGCAGACTAAATCTGACACCACAGGCCTGCTACTGCAGCCTGAGTGAGGAAGTGCTAGCACCCCTCACTGAGATATAGGTTCCCTATATCTCTCCTACTCACACATATAACCCTATCAGTCACCCCTAAGGCAGGCCCTATCAATCCTGAGGGCAGGGTGCTTGGCTTCTATGTGAGGGGGTGCCTCTGCCTGAGCAGGGCCCCTCTGCAGCTCTCAGAGTCCATTCTCTGGTGCTGTTTGTGGATGCGGTTAAACCATATACTTTTAAGTGCATTATATCCTCGCGGTAAAATGCTAACTTTGGAATGGCTGCATCGAAACATGTCGTGTTTGGTGTCAAACACCTTGGAATACTACCCCCCGCCAGTCCTGGCGGCGGGGTAGCATTCCACCCTTCTAGAGGGATAGGCATGTACCTACTGTGGAAACGCGGTAGAATCCTGCAGAGCCCTGGCATCACAAAATGGATGCCACCAGTCACAGACACTGGGCTGCCCTCCTGCTGATGACCAACACTCGCAGTGGAGGGAGCCCAACAATAGATATCCTGTCCCAAGGGGTGTGACCACCTCCCAGACAGGGTTTAGTGTATTGGGGCTGTGTGGGTGCACTCTTAGAGTGCTTTGAAGTCCTGCACTGGGGGAGCAGAAGGCTCCTCTGTGCATATGCCAGTTCAAACCGGCTCAGGGGCTACCTGTCCCTGCTCTGGCGCGAAACTGGACAAAGGGAAGTGGGTGTAGCCACCCACTCCCCTGACCCTCCCATAGGTAGGGTCATAGAGCTAGTCCCTCCCCTCCTTTTAGTATAAGAGGGGGAACCTGTGCATTGCACCCTAGATTTCCTGGACGACGCTCTACAAGAAGAATCCCGGACCTTCGACGTTCCACTACCTTTGGAAGACTGAAGAATCTCCCTTGGAGTCAAGGAGTGACTCCCCTGCTTGGCAGGCACCAAAAACTACAAACGACGGTCGCAAACTACGCCGCTCCCGCTGGAGTCCGAAGTCTCTGTAGCCCAAGAAGTGGATTTCCTGACTTCTCAAAGGCCATTGTGAGTCCCCAGCGAAGCTGAGGCCAGTGGACCCCAAGAGTAACGAGGAACCGCGACCCCTGGGTACCGTGCACTATTGTCGAGTGCAACCCCTCACAACGTTCCACAAACTTGTGCTTTGGACCACGTGTGGTCCCAGCCTCCAGCAGGAATCCCTCCTAAGATCAGCGGACTACCACATCCCGAGTGACCGTGGGCCCCTGTGAGAGAATCCTCCTGAGGTGTCTTCGCGACCCCTTGCCAGCCGGCTTGTGGGTCCCCAGAAGACTTTCCAAAGTAACCAAAGGGCTCCCCTGGTTGCTCCAGGCCTGCCCTGACTTACCCTCGCTGGGTGAGTTCCACAAACCTTTCTGGTCTGCGCCATTGCCTCTCCACACTTTCCTCGAGACTTGCTGTTACCAAGGCTTGTTGGCTCCGATCGAGTTGCCGACACCGCAGTAAGCCGCAGACATCGTGGGACACAATGCCCACACTGTTTCTTATGCTTTTGCAGTAGAATTATCAATATCATCTAAGATCTCTGCATTTCTTCTTATTCATGTAAAGCAACAGTACATGGGAATTAAGGCATAAAACAAATTAATAGTAGTTGAAACTTCTGCCATTTTAAAAGATGACCCTCACAGTGTCTCAAATAAGAAGAAAAGTTGCCGTCCAATCTAGGAACAGCTGGATAGGCTTGTTACCTGCAAATTAAATGCTCATGGCCTCTTAGCTGGTGGCGCTTATGACACAACAGAAGGTAATTCAAAAGGAATGTTCTCTGCTGTTAAATCACATTTACCATGTCCAACAAAAACACTGGAGAAATTTGCTTCACAATGCTCGCAAACAAATCCATGCTCAGTGATATGCACAATTAAAATGCTGGTCTACTCCTAGAGCTTTGCAAACTGAATGCACTGCTGCAGACACAGGGTGTGCTCTGTAGTCACTACTGATTCAGTACGGTACTCTGAAGCAAGGAATAAATAGGCCTGGGCGGAATTTTTAATTCTGCTGGCGGAATCAGAGAAGTTTGGTAATTTCGTGCTACTCTTGTAACACATCAATCACACACTCACATAGTCTTTTAGATAAATAGGACATTTATGTGTTCAGGAACTCTTACTCTGGCAGTTACTTTTCTTCTCTAGATAGTTATCAAAGGATATACATATGGAAATAGTGTTTATGTCAATAATACAACCCAAATTAGGTTCCATCTTCTGCCATCATCTGCTTTATAGAAATTTTGAACAACTTCACCACTCTGCATGTATGTGTGAATTTGGACCACTGTGCACATCCATTTAGTGTTTTGATTTTGCCTGTCACCTACTTTAACAAAACAACACTTTACATTTTTCTTGCCATCAAAATATTGCTTCCTCTTCTCCTGCAGAGCAAGCCCTTTTTACACCATTTACCAAGTCCATCAAATTTGATTCCTTTACCCCATCTTAGTCAACTGGGATAGAGTGATGTATGTGAGCAAGAACTATGAAAAGTTTGACAGGAGCTTTCCCTATAGCGGTGTGGGGTGACATATGATAAAAATGTATTCTTACCTGTAGAGCTCTTTTCTAATCAGGGCAACTTGCCCTGGCTAATTGGATGCTTTCCTTTATGTTTCATTTAATCTCTATACCTTACCATTAGTTTGGGTTGGTAAATTGAGCATGTCTTATGTGTAATACCAGAATTCTTTAAACCTTTGGTATTGTGGACTTGGCTCTGAAGTGGGTGAGGTCTTTCCTTACTGACCGCACCTTTCAGGTATTCTCAAATGAAGTGAGATCGCACATGTGAGAGTTAACCTCTGGAGTTCCTCAGGGCTCTATTTGGAGCCCCTTACTTTTTAATATATATGTTCGCCCCTTGGCCGACATTGCGGAGAAGTCGGGTCTGACTATCTTCTCCTATGCCGACGATACTCAGATTGTCTTCTCCCTTTCCGCTGCTCAGCACCAGGATCCTTCCTCATTGCAGCTTGGCCTGAGGAATGTTTCATCTTGGCTGACCAGTAATGCCCTGAAGCTTAACAGTTCCAAAACTAAGGTGCTTATTTTGGGCAATAACCCTGAGCTTTGTGGTATTAAACACTGGCCTGACGATTTGGGCCCGGTACCTGTCCCTGTCCCCAAAGTTAAAAACCTGGGCTTTATTATTGATAAAAAGCTCTCCCTTAAACCTCAGGTCTCCAGGGTGGCTTCATCCTGCTTTGCTGCTCTCAGATGGATTAAAAAAATCCTTTGGTTAATCCCACTGGCAGCTCAGAGAACGGTTCTGCAGGCTCTGGTGATATCCAGGTTGGACTACGGCAACGTTCTGTATCTGGGTGCTGATAAAGCCTCTTTACATCGGCTACAGGTCATCCAGAATGCTGCTGTACTTTACATGAGCACCAGCTGCATTGCAGACAGACACATTTATTTTGTTAGGCACAGGGAGATTAAGTGATTTGCCCAGAATCACAGGATGTTGAGCGTCCCTGCCGAGATTTGAACCCAGTTCTCCAGCTTGAAGGTCCACTGCTCTAGCCGTTAGGCCACATCCTCACCCTTCTTCGTATGGCACCCGAGGTAATCATGTGGAACCCAGTCTAGTGCTCCCCTGTCTACTATCTGTTGAGGCGATTACTGATGCCGCATGCACCTTCTGTTAAAAACAGAAGACAACACACAGGGGAGGCCTCCAGTCTAGCATGTGTGTAATGCAAAAGAGCACAACAGATTCATCTGGCCAGAGATCTCACTAGAAAAGGATCAGTGAAGCCTAATCATAAAATACAGGACACAGTTTATATAGATTTTACCTCAATACAATTCTAACTTAATTATGTGACAAAAACGTATTACTTTCATGAAAAACTTACCTCATCATCAGGTGTCAGTATCCTCTCCTTGAGGAAGTACAAGACGCCTTTGAGGAGAAGATATCATTCATGAATACAATACTGAGCTCAGGATTCTCCTGAAGTCCCGCTTCCAGTTGCCAAATACTGAAAGCGAGGTTACGCCTTGCACAAGTGTGCAATCATAAATACTGAAAGCGAGGTTAAGCCTTGCACAAGTGTGCAATCATAAATACTGAAAGCGAGGTTGCGCTTTGCACAAATGTGCAATCATAAATACTGAACGCGAGGTTGCGCCTTGCACAAGTGTGCAATCATAAATACTGAACGCGAGGTTGCGCTTGCACAAGTGTGCAATCATAAATACTGAACGCGAGGTTGCGCCTTGCACAAGTGTGCAATCATAAATACTGAAAGCAAGGTTACGCCTTGCACAAATGTGCAATCATAAATACTGAAAGCGAGGTTGCGCCTTGCACAAGTGTGCAATCATAAATACTGAAAGCGAGGTTACGCCTTGCACAAGTGTGCAATCATAAATACTGAACGCGAGGTTGCGCCTTGCACAAGTGTGCAATCATAAATACTGAAAGCGAGGTTACGCCTTGCACAAGTGTGCAATCATAAATACTGAAAGCGAGGTTGCGCCTTGCACAAGTGTGCAATCATAAATACTGAAAGCGAGGTTACGCCTTGCACAAGTGTGCAATCATAAATACTGAACGCGAGGTTGCGCCTTGCACAAGTGTGCAATCATAAATACTGAACGCGAGGTTGCGCCTTGCACAAGTGTGCAATCATAAATACTGAAAGCAAGGTTACGCCTTGCACAAATGTGCAATCATAAATACTGAACGCGAGGTTGCGCCTTGCACAAGTGTACAATCATAAATACTGAACGAGGGTTGCACCTTGCACAAGTGTGCAATCATAAATACTGAACGCGAGGTTGCGCCTTGCACAAGTGTGCAATCATAAATACTGAAAGCAAGGTTACGCCTTGCACAAATGTGCAATCATAAATACTGAACGCGAGGTTGCGCCTTGCACAAGTGTACAATCATAAATACTGAACACGAGGTTGCGCTTGCACAAGTGTGCAATCATAAATACTGAACGCAAGGTTGCGCCTTGCACAAATGTGCAATCATAAATGCTGAACACGAGGTTGCGCCTTGCACAAATGTGCAATCATACTGCCCAAATAAAATGGCTTCAGTGTCTACTTGAGTCCTGAAATTTAGCAGCATAATGAAGACTTAAGGTCTCTACAGATCCATCAGAAGAAGCTTCCACATTTGAGTATGACATATAATGCAGATATATAAACCAATAGTGCTTATTTACATAGGATTATATGATTTTATATTCACATTTATATTACGATTCTGGTTGCAGAAGCACATATCACTGGATTATGGGATTTTATATTCATAGTTTTTTGTATTATTGTGCAAACAAACATGATTTTAATGGCACATAAAAGCTAAGGAGTGGAAAAGTGGAGTCAAAATGAAGTTTAGCCATTTTGTCTAACAAGTAACCTTCCTTCTGCGTTTACACACATTCGCATCACACATAACATTGACCTTCTTGTTTCTTGGAAAGTGAAAGGACAACTTTTACTTATTAAAGCAATAAACACACATCCATGGCTCATCTACATAACATAACATAACATAACATAACTACCCACCCTAAGTCCACACATTTCCAATCCACTCATGGACTGTGTGGAAAAGGGACCAGTCTCAGCAATTGTTGGCTCGTTTTTAATTCCTCATCCAACATACAATTAAACTTATTTTCTGAGAATCAAAGAGCATAATTTTTGTTACAATTTATGAAATTATAAATATTGCATGTTATAACCTTCTTATAAAATGAATTAAATGTTACATTGATGTGTTAGTAATGTATACAAACCTCTCTAGTAAATTCATATATTTGCCGACCATTTCTTAAATACACACAGGACTAACATCCCAAAACTTGGCTAAGGATATGAGTGAATCTCTGGCAGGAGAGCGTGTGCCCAGCCCCTGATGTTATGTTTAACCCCGGGCGGGTAACTACGCTCCGCCAGCGGAGTTTACGTAGTTTTGCCTACTCCGCGTTCCGTTGCGAACGGGGAGTTCAGGCAAAACTACGACTCCGTGGCGGAGCGTAGTTAGCCGGCCTCTCCACCATCCCAAAATAATTAAAAGTAAGTAAAAGGCACTTACCTGCCCCGTGGCTGCCTCCTCCTCGACATCGCTGCTCTCCTGCCTCCTCCTCGCCGTCCTGCTTCACTGATAACCCCTACGTTGTACGTCTTGCGAGTGCGCATCTGCCAAACTCTAAACCAGGCCCTTAGTCCCTAGTGTGAGGTTAGCCTCGGCCGAAATAGGACCATTAGGAGTAAAGTTGGACTGGGCCCTGAGCCCATTGGTTGGGGGATCAGCTGCAGGCCCAAGGGTTGGACTGACCATATGTGAGACTGGAAAACACTGGGTAGACAGGAGGACAGTGCACTGCGGTCAGGGCCCGATGGGCTGAGGCATTGTCACCTCATTAATCCCTGAAAGAAGGCTGTGGGAGCATCACCAAATGTTCTCAGAAGCTCACTCATGATTTGCTGCTGCAGAGAAGCATTGCATTGTGGGGCAAACCCTCAATTCTTGGAATATTTCAGGAATTTCTCTTCAGAACTTCCTGCTGAATCCAGTGGCATAACAAAACATGAGGGCCCCCGCAAAGTACATGCAGGGGGCCCCTCCATGCTCCAGACTCAATCCGCAGCTCTCTGGCCAGGGGCCTGCCAGTGCTGGAGGGGGCCCCTGAAACTTCGGGGCCCCCCGCACCAAGGGGGAGGCAGGGGCTTTTGTTACGCTAAATCCATGGCTTTAAAGTCAGTATATATAGAAACCTGTGTTTTAAAATGATTTTTGACAACGTTTAGAAACACATTGTTATCAGACAACCTCTCTTAAGCCCTTCAAGCGGGACAGGACTTGGTCAGTGAAACAGGCGCTTGGCATTAAAGCAATTTATAGGGCTGCTTCACTGACATCACAACAAAAAGCAACAGCAAAGGAGGAGGGTCAACTCCAAGGACAGCATAATGATGATTTGTTTACCCTCTTTTTGCCTCCACCTATTGGCTGGCTGCAGTGCCTGCATTAGGGTGGTGAGACCGGTGCCGCTGCACAGGGCACCAGACTAAAGGTGGCTCCATTTGCTGGCTGGCTCAGGCGAGATAAGCACAGCTTACAGCGGTCTTTGTGTGCCCGACATTTTCAGGGGATAATAACTACTGTATGATAACTCTGCTGGTTAATGCAGTTGATGAAGAGATCTGTGATGTATCTGATAACTCTGCTGGTTAATGCAGATGATGAAGAGATCTGTGATGTATCTGATAACTCTGCTGGTTAATGCAGTTGATGAAGAGATCTGTGATGTATCTGATAACTCTGCTGGTTAATGCAGTTGATGAAGAGATCTGTGATGTATCTGATAACTCTGCTGGTTAATGCAGTTGATGAAGAGATCTGTGATGTATCTGATAACTCTGCTGGTTAATGCAGTTGATGAAGAGATCTGTGATTTATCTGATAACTCTGCTGGTTAATGCAGTTGATGAAGAGATCTGTGATTTATCTGATAACTCTGCTGGTTAATGCAGATGATGAAGAGATCTGTGATTTATCTGATAACTCTGCTGGTTAATGCAGATGATGAAGAGATCTGTGATTTATCTGATAACTCTGCTGGTTAATGTAGATGATGAAGAGATCTGTGATTTATCTGATAACTCTGCTGGTTAATGCAGATGATGAAGAGATCTGTGATTTATCTGATAACTCTGCTGGTTAATGCAGATGATGAAGAGATCTGTGATTTATCTGATAACTCTGCTGGTTAATGCAGATGATGAAGAGATCTGTGATGTATCTGATAACTCTGCTGGTTAATGCAGTTGATGAAGAGATCTGTGATGTATCTGATAACTCTGCTGGTTAATGCAGTTGATGAAGAGATCTGTGATGTATCTGATAACTCTGCTGGTTAATGCAGATGATGAAGAGATCTGTGATGTATCTGATAACTCTGCTGGTTAATGCAGATGATGAAGAGATCTGTGATGTATCTGATAACTCTGCTGGTTAATGCAGATGATGAAGAGATCTGTGATTTATCTGATAACTCTGCTGGTTAATGCAGATGATGAAGAGATCTGTGATGTATCTGATAACTCTGCTGGTTAATGCAGTTGATGAAGAGATCTGTGATTTATCTGATAACTCTGCTGGTTAATGCAGATGATGAAGAGATCTGTGATTTATCTGATAACTCTGCTGGTTAATGCAGATGATGAAGAGATCTGTGATGTATCTGATAACTCTGCTGGTTAATGCAGATGATGAAGAGATCTGTGATTTATCTGATAACTCTGCTGGTTAATGCAGATGATGAAGAGATCTGTGATTTATCTGATAACTCTGCTGGTTAATGCAGATGATGAAGAGATCTGTGATTTATCTGATAACTCTGCTGGTTAATGCAGATGATGAAGAGATCTGTGATTTATCTGATAACTCTGCTGGTTAATGCAGATGATGAAGAGATCTGTGATTTATCTGATAACTCTGCTGGTTAATGCAGTTGATGAAGAGATCTGTGATTTATCTGATAACTCTGCTGGTTAATGCAGTTGATGAAGAGATCTGTGATGTATCTGATAACTCTGCTGGTTAATGCAGATGATGAAGAGATCTGTGATTTATCTGATAACTCTGCTGGTTAATGCAGATGATGAAGAGATCTGTGATTTATCTGATAACTCTGCTGGTTAATGCAGATGATGAAGAGATCTGTGATTTATCTGATAACTCTGCTGGTTAATGCAGATGATGAAGAGATCTGTGATTTATCTGATAACTCTGCTGGTTAATGCAGATGATGAGGAGATCTGTGATTTATCTGATAACTCTGCTGGTTAATGCAGATGATGAAGAGATCTGTGATTTATCTGATAACTCTGCTGGTTAATGCAGATGATGAAGAGATCTGTGATTTATCTGATAACTCTGCTGGTTAATGCAGTTGATGAAGAGATCTGTGATTTATCTGATAACTCTGCTGGTTAATGCAGATGATGAAGAGATCTGTGATTTATCTGATAACTCTGCTGGTTAATGCAGATGATGAAGAGATCTGTGATGTATCTGATAACTCTGCTGGTTAATGCAGATGATGAAGAGATCTGTGATGTATCTGATAACTCTGCTGGTTAATGCAGATGATGAAGAGATCTGTGATGTATCTGATAACTCTGCTGGTTAATGCAGTTGATGAAGAGATCTGTGATGTATCTGATAACTCTGCTGGTTAATGCAGATGATGAAGAGATCTGTGATGTATCTGATAACTCTGCTGGTTAATGCAGATGATGAAGAGATCTGTGATGTATCTGATAACTCTGCTGGTTAATGCAGATGATGAAGAGATCTGTGATGTATCTGATAACTCTGCTGGTTAATGCAGATGATGAAGAGATCTGTGATGTATCTGATAACTCTGCTGGTTAATGCAGTTGATGAAGAGATCTGTGATTTATCTGATAACTCTGCTGGTTAATGCAGATGATGAAGAGATCTGTGATTTATCTGATAACTCTGCTGGTTAATGCAGATGATGAAGAGATCTGTGATGTATCTGATAACTCTGCTGGTTAATGCAGATGATGAAGAGATCTGTGATGTATCTGATAACTCTGCTGGTTAATGCAGTTGATGAAGAGATCTGTGATGTATCTGATAACTCTGCTGGTTAATGCAGATGATGAAGAGATCTGTGATGTATCTGATAACTCTGCTGGTTAATGCAGATGATGAAGAGATCTGTGATGTATCTGATAACTCTGCTGGTTAATGCAGTTGATGAAGAGATCTGTGATGTATCTGATAACTCTGCTGGTTAATGCAGATGATGAAGAGATCTTTGATGTATCTGATAACTCTGCTGGTTAATGCAGATGATGAAGAGATCTGTGATGTATCTGATAACTCTGCTGGTTAATGCAGTTGATGAAGAGATCTGTGATGTATCTGATAACTCTGCTGGTTAATGCAGTTGATGAAGAGATCTGTGATGTATCTGATAACTCTGCTGGTTAATGCAGTTGATGAAGAGATCTGTGATTTATCTGATAACTCTGCTGGTTAATGCAGATGATGAAGAGATCTGTGATTTATCTGATAACTCTGCTGGTTAATGCAGATGATGAAGAGATCTGTGATTTATCTGATAACTCTGCTGGTTAATGCAGATGATGAAGAGATCTGTGATTTATCTGATAACTCTGCTGGTTAATGCAGATGATGAAGAGATCTGTGATGTATCTGATAACTCTGCTGGTTAATGCAGATGATGAAGAGATCTGTGATGTATCTGATAACTCTGCTGGTTAATGCAGTTGATGAAGAGATCTGTGATTTATCTGATAACTCTGCTGGTTAATGCAGATGATGAAGAGATCTGTGATTTATCTGATAACTCTGCTGGTTAATGCAGATGATGAAGAGATCTGTGATTTATCTGATAACTCTGCTGGTTAATGCAGTTGATGAAGAGATCTGTGATTTATCTAGTCACAGTTTTGACTCATGATAAAGTAGCAGAGAGATTTAATGTTTCCACTGCAAAGCACAATGTGTAACATGCAGGTCACAGGTGTGTATTTGATGTAGATAGCTCAGTGGGTTACAGCTTTTATAATAGATAAACCTTTGTTACTTGGAATTCATAAGTTGCAAGGCTTCTAAGTTAGCACAGTGAGATATGAACTGACATCATGAAGCTGCAAGCAAACTGCAAGGCATAGATTTAGGGCTTTTTTCCCCCTTAATCTTTCAATATTCTAAGGTTGCTAATAAAAAGGTTCCATTGAGAAGTAATACATTTGTGTTGGTATAAACCACACCCCAAGCATTCTGTTATGTTTCAAATGTATATGGGGCGGATTTACTTACAATTTTCGCATGGTTTGCATCACAAGCATGATACAAACCTGGTGCAAAGTTTTGTTTTGGGATTTACTTTCCAGGGCAAACCCTGAATTGCGCTGGAAAGTAAATCAAAGTAGCACTATGCATCTAGGAAGCGTACCACGGGTGGTACATGGGCGATCCAATGCACTCACTCGTGGATTTTGATGCTAATCCCTATCTGCTAACTTTGGTACGAAGAGATTTGCATAAAAAAATTACACCTTCTCTAGGCAGGAGTAAACTTGGAGAAAAGATTCATTTTCTCCAAACCTTTCCAACTTTTCATGTGTACTGACTGCATCGTACTGCGCACACACAAAGTGGTCCAATATTAAAGTTTGTTAAAGCATATTGTGCTGGAAGGGTCCTCTTCTGCTATACAACCTATGCTAGAGATCACACACGCACACTTTCTCATGAAGGTGCAAGGGTGTGTGCATTGGCACAAGGCAGCCTAAGGTACAGCAGTGTGTGAGGTGATGAACGTATTTCACTCAAACGAAAACACTGTACTTCACAAAATGGTATTTTCTGTGCTTTGTAAAATAGACCCTGACCCCATCTTAATGCATCCATGTTTTCATTTCTCATTCTGACTCCGCACACATTCAAATGTGCACTAATGCTTTGTGGTGGCATGCTGTTCTTGGTGAGTCGAAGGAAGCTGACCGATAACTCCCAACACTCTGCGGTCTCGTGCTGCTCAAACACTGACTCCATTGGTTCCATGAGCCTGTTATTGATTTGTGCACCTAGATTTGTACTGTCACATCCAATGAACATTAGGTCGGAATAGGGCGCATTAATATCCATTTAGAGGATGGCGCTAGGTTGGTGGCATTAGATGACGTTCTATAACTCTGTATTGTGGCTCCCCTTAGGCTATCTGTGTGATTTCCATTGGTTTCTATTCTGAGTTTTCCTATAAAAAGCCATGAATCATGAGGGTGGAGGTCATCTTTTTATTCAAAGGTAGAGGTCAGACCTTTGTCAGTCTACCTCTAGAATATTTTTGTTAGATTCTTTGCTGCACTTGATTGAGCTTTATTCTAATTCTCTATATCGATTAACTATGAATTGTGACTATTATTTTTGCCTTCTGGATTGCTCTTTAATATTATTTTAATAAACTTTCATGGTTTACAGTTTGCTGCTGACTACATGGGGTTCATTTTGATGAAATGCTAATTATTTCATTTGTGCTGGGGGTGCTGTCAGGGACACATTGCCTCATGTAGTCTTGAGATTAATACCGTCCCCAATTCTGCTTATGCATTTTTTATTAAACTTTCTACAAGATAGCATCAGCTCCAGCCCTTGGGGAGAGAGCAACAGTGTCATAGCTTAGTAAATATGGACTGTTGCGCTCTCTCCTTTTCACTCAATGCAGCTCTGGTTACTGCGCAGCTTGCAAACTTAGGAGCTTATGTACAAGCCCTGTGCACCGCCGCAACGTCACTTTTTGTGACGTTCCGGTGGCGGACAAGGCTTAGCCATATTTACAAGGCCACGGAGAGCCACCCTGCGTGGCTTTTCATTGCCTTGCGGAAATGAAGTAAGGCAAAGCAGCGCAAGTCGCTGCCTTGCCTTACTCTGCATGAAAGAGGCGTTCCATGGATGTTGCAACACCCATGGGCTTTGGCGCGGCCCCAGATTTACAATATCTTGTAATCATGGGACAGCGCCAAAACCTTACGCCTCCCTAGAGCAGGCATAACGAGGAGAAATGTTTACATTTCTCCTCGTTTTTTCCTCATTCCGCAGCACACATGGAACAAGTAAAACGCCTCTTGTGATTGTTTTTGTGCAGGAGGTTGTCCCTTCCTGCACAAAAACAATCCTCCAAACAGCACAGACACCCTTGCAACATGGTGCAAGGGTGCCTGCATTGGCACTCAGCTGCAAATTGTGCACCGGCGCAGGCAGAAAGGACAGGAATACGCCATACCTTGTAAATACGGTGCATTCCTGCCCATTCAAAATGGCTCAGGGCAGCGTAGTAAAATGACTTCCGGAGCTGCCCTATGCTACTTCTTTGTAAAAATGCCCCTTAGTACATATACCCTTCCCTTCTCCAGACAAAGCACTCAACATATAATGCATACCAGCATGGATGACATGTGATTCCTACATCTTGTAACCCACACTGCCTGAAGTAACATTTCCTATACACTGATTTTACATGCCTGTATGATTCACTGTCTCTATTTCATATATTTGTGATGTAAAGTGCTCTGACACCCACCACTGGGATGAGTAGCTCTATAGAATAAATGTGAGAGAGGGGCTAAGGAGAGATGAGGGGTCTGTGAAGGAGGTCAATGGAGGGAGGGCGGCGCCAACAAAGATTGTCGCACCAGGCACAACCAATGCTACAGTCGGCCCTGGCTGGCTGCCTATTTCTGATGTCAGGGCCAACCCCACTTACGTGACCCAGCATATGGAGCACTGAGGCAGGGTAGAACGCAAGTTCAATAACGTAAGTGGGGGGGGTCACTCAGAATCCTGGCTCCTAAATGATGAAACACCCTCCCCCTATCTGCACCTCAGGTCTTCTGATCAATCAATCAATCAATCAATCTACTGGGATTTGTAGAGTGCGGCTAATCACCCGTGAGGGTACCCAGGTGCTAGATGAAGATGCCTTCTGTAAACATCTCAAGACCTGACTATTTTTTTCGGCTCTTTTGCAGGCTTCTTGTGAGCAGTCACTTTTCTCTTAGAACTGAGAAGCCATTTGGGAAGCCATGTGCCCATGTGCTCTACAAATTACTGAACATGGAAAAATTGGAAATAAGTTGCCCAAATCCCATTAAAGTAAGTGTAGAGGGCAGTATGTTTGTCCTGAGTGGCACAGCAGCGTAGACATCAAACCTGTTTGAGATCAGATAATTATAGAAAATATTCAGTGTTTGTGGAGCCCTGGGAAGCTGTTCATCATGATTCTAAACAGAGGAATCCAGACATACACCAGGGACAAGCAGATCCTACAAAGGAGACAATCATAGTTTACCGTCAATGACCAAACGCCCGAACACAATGTTGTTGAATTAAAAATGTTGCCACAGGGTAACTGTAGTGGCCGCAGCCATCTTTTCGCTCAGTGCTAATCAATGCTACCAAACTGTGCCCATCTCTGACGTGTAAATCCTCACTCGCTTGTCAGTCATTGTAGACGCAAAAGAATAACTTTTCACAGTTCTGAAAATTTACATTTTTGTATGAGTTTGAAGATCGGTTGTGTATCAACCATAATTTTAGTTTCTCCGCTGCATAGCTTCTTTGCCTCAGTTTTGTTAAGCTTCTATGACATAATATCAACGTCAAAATATTGTGATACATAAATTTCATGGCAAACAATAATGGTACTAAATATCGAGCTTACATACTTATAACGTAAAATACAGAAACATTAATGTACTAAATATCAAGATTATATAGATAACTACATATCATTAAAAGTATTAAAAAACTATAGAAACTTTAAGAAATGTACATACATATTTATAGTATACATGTAAAATGTATAGTAATACATTTAAAAAATATATAATACTTACAAATAACTTTAAATAAAATAATAAATATATATTAAATAATAGGAAATTAAATAAAAATGATTTCTACAAAACTGTAAGCCTGGGCGGAGTTTGCGGAGTTCCGCTCTCCGCTAAGTGCAAAAAAATCTCTGCATTAGATAAATGCTGTTTGCGATGATTTTCAGTGCCTGATGCTTGTCCTCACTGTGCAATCATCGCAAACGGCACCATGCACAGCGCAAGCGGGCGGTGCTTCCTTTCTGCCGCTCGAGTAGATTTTTACTTGAGCAGCAGCTTTCTCAACATGAGAAAGTGAGCATACGCGACCACTCGCAATGAGAAATCTGACCGCCCGCGTTGAGAAATCTCGCCGGGAGGTTGGTTTTCCACGCTCGCGAGCGCCAATTTGATGTTGACGATCGTGAATGAGGAAAAATCTCGCCGGGAGGTGGATTTTCCTCGCTCGCGCTCACAAAGTTGATCTTGCCGCACGCGAGCGAGGAAAAAAAGTTTTTCGGAACTCTGCAAGCTGCGCGTAACAGGAGTGCGGAAAACTCCGCAAACTCCACGAGCGGAGCGGAGTTCACTGCCCAGACTTACAAAACTGTTAGAAATACAAATAATATCTAAACTATTTAAAAGTAATATATATATTTATAATATATATTTAGAAAAACCAATAGTTAAAACATTTAATTCAGTTTACAAATATTATTAAAAATAATATTAAGCAGAAAAACGTATTAAAATGAAAATATTGAATTACAATGCAAATGTACTGTAAAATAGTATCACAACTAATATATTAAAAACAGAAAAATTACCAAACAATGAAAATAAAATCATAAAGAAACTTTAAAAAGTACTAATGTAAAGAACTACAACAATTAATAAAAATAATTACATCTCCAACAAAAATGGAAATGTTTTATACATGCTACATCCAAATTAACAAATATAAAAGGTTCAAATAGATATCAAACAAACAATTAAACTCCATTAAAATAAACAGAAAACCAAACATGTAAATAAAAGTATTCCAAATTCATCACAAACAATATTTAAAAATTTACATTTTGAAAAATAAAATGTATCACTCCCACTTAAACATAAAAAGTATTGCACTTTAAAACATAAAATGTACTATTCCCCCTCCAACCTAAGGGGCCGATTATGATGGCGGGCGGACTTTGTCTGCCCGCCATCGCCCCCCGGTAAATGGGCCCGCCCGCTATGTGTGCGGCGGTCCCGCACATGTGATTAGGATGCCACCGCCGCGGTGGCATCCCCCATTTCCAGCATTGTGGCGGGCAGTGCTCACAACACCACCCGCCACAATGCTGGAAATGCATGTTGTGCATCTGCATGCACAACGTGACAGGCACCGCGCGGTGCCTGCCACCTTGTGCATGCAGATGCAGGGGGTACCATAGGTACCCCCCATGTGCAGCCCCCACCCCCAACACCCTGGGGGCCAGCAATGAGCCCCCAACAGCAAAGACCGCGAGCCTTTCCATGGCGGCGACGCCACCATGGAAAGGCTCATCTCCGCCGGCATCATAATATGGATGGCGGTGTCTTGCAGACACCGCCACCATATTAAACCCTTTCCGCCCGGTCGACTGTTCGGCCGGGCGGAAAGCATGCAGACGGTCTTACCGTCTGCCGGGTCCCCCTCCGCCATGGTAATTTGGGGGGGGGTAATTTGTTGGCGGACGGGCGATTATGGCGGGCGGATCGCCACCGCCTTGCGGGCGGTGGCGATCCGCCCGACATCGTAATCGACCCCTAAGTTACTAGGCTCAGATTTACTATTCACACTTCAACCTAAGAAACATTGGTGAAAATATTAGACTTTGGAGCTGGGGGTGGGCGGGATTGACTATTCCCACTCCACCCTGAGCAAAAGTAGTGAAAGTGTTGGGATTATATTTACTGTTCCAACACCAACTTAAGCAACAGTAGGGAAAGTGTTAGACTTTGGAGGGTGGGGGCGGGCTCAGATGTATTATTCCCACTCCAACATAAGCAGCTGTAGGGAAAGTATTGAACAAATAACTACTAATTATTATAGAATATACATAAAAACTCACACTAAAAACTAACATAAACATTAAAAAGTATTCATTAAAAATATTTGTATTTACAAAATGAAAAATCCTAAGAGCACAGACAATTAAAACATTTCCCCCTACTCCTATACAATTCCAACAGTCCACAAAAAATTTGAAATGATTCTATAAAAACTAAATAAATCACAATTTTAAAAAAATTGTCAATTTTAAAAACATAACACAAAGAATCAATTAAATTGAATAAATAATTTAAATAATTAATAACATAACTATACAATTAAAATAACAAATAAATGATCAATTTAAAAAAATATTTATCTCATAGATGTAAAAGAAATGCATAAATAGTATAATTAAACTATGTAATACAATTAAATAACAATGTTTAGTATTATTAATTAAACAAAGCACCAATTAATTAATGTACATAATTATTGATTTAATTAGCCAATATATATATATATATATATATATATACACATATATATGTGTGTGTGTGTGTATATAAACATAAGTGAAGAAATAATGGTAAACCTAAAATGAAATAAAAAAAAAAAAAATTGCATATTTAGTTACTGCAATATAGTACAATCATATGTTCAGTATACACATCTTTAACTTATCCCCCATTCTCTTCTTTCCAATGTCTGTGATAGTATGGAAGACCAGGGGCATTTGCTCGTGTATTGACCCACCAACGTAATAGGCACCTGGAATACTATTGCGCAGTAACTAAATATGCAATATTTTTTATTTTTATTTCATTTTTGGTTTAGCATTATTTCTTCACTTTGGGCACGTTATGCACTTCAGTGTAAATATATACAATGAATTTGGCAAATCATGCACATGATAAGTCCATAGAATATGACAGTAAGTTGGAAGTACTTATTGTGACCAACATGATCTTTTGAATGTGATATCTTTATTGATTATGTTTAGGAATGACATTGAATGTATTTGGAATATTGTATTATATTACAATCACTTCGGTGGTTATTATGCATAAAAGATGCAATACTGATTGATATTCATTAATAATGTGGATGAAATGGAGATAACTTACTGTACAGCAAATTCTGTTTTTCAATTCATTATGATCGCAATTTGGTCGAGATTGCAGTTGTAGTATTTTGTCGATGTCTATGGACTCACGTATACTATTTCTATGGGAAGTGGGGCGTGTGCTCACTTGCTTGACAAAGGCTTTTGCCGGAACACGTTGCTTGCACAATAAATGAAAGCGAGTGCAACAGTAGGGAAAGTGTGGGATAGCGCAGGGGTAAAAATTACCATTCCCACTCCAGCGAGTACAACAGTAGGGAAAGTGTTGGATAGTGTAGGGGTATAAATTACTATTCCCACCCCTGCGAATGCAGCAATAGGGAAAGTGTTGGATAGCAAAGGGGTAAAAATTACTATTCACACTTAAGAAAATTCAAATTTTAAAACAAACAAAATATCAACTACTATACAACATATAATAAAACACCCAAAAACAAAACATATCTAGTATACATTTTTACAGATCATAGAAACATATAGTAATATAAAAAAATATAAAATTCGCAAAAAAGATTATTTTTTACATTTTAACAAGAAATTATCAAACAAATAAATATTTTGTAATAGAAATTAATTGTAATCTAAAAAAAGAATTATTACATAAATGTAATATTTTTGTTCCTACCCTATAACACCACACAATTTACAACACACATCTAAATTAAATAACAAAAAAGTACCTCCATAATTAACACAATTAATTATCAATTTAAAAATTATTAATAATTAAAAAACATATTTAAAAAGGTCAAAATTATTGTAGTAACCAAACATTACAGCTATACAACATAAATCCCCAAACAAAAAAATAACAATTACCAAAAATATTTAACATTTAATAAATACATATTAATCATCAAGTAATGATTAAATCATGTAAACTAAATTACTTTCCATCATCTACCCCAATAAACACCATAACACACACCAAAAAATATTTAGACAATTTCCATAACTAATTTTACATTAATAAATTCATATCAATGAACAACAAATAAGTAATTAATTTTAAAAATTTACTTCCCACCATTTACCACTATAAACACCACAACTCACACATCAAAAGTATTACACAAATGACAAAATTAAAATGTAATTAATTAATTAGCATCAATTAACAAAGAATTAATTAATTAAAAATAAAATACCTCCCAACATATTGTCTTATAAATGCCACCAACAATTCCGTAAAAAATTATACAATTAACATAATTAATTAACAATTAAGTAATTAATTAATAACAATTAACAATAAAAAATAAATAATGATTAATAAATTAATTCACACAATTAACACTATAAAATAATAATTAATAAATATTATATAAAAATATTATTAAATTTATTAAAATTTAATTACTTCCCACCCTACTCCCCTATCAACACCCAACCTACTCCTAAAAAAATCACACAATTAACATAATTACCAATTAATGAATAATAATTAATAACAAATTAATAAATAAATAATAATACATTATTTCCCACAGTTAACAATATGAAATATTAAATAAATAAATATTAATTATGAAACAATTTAATAATTTAATTATAATTAAATTACTTCCACCCTATTCCCCTGTAAACCCACATCCCACTCCAAAAACAATGACACAATTAACATATTTACCAATTAATTAATCAATAAAAATTAACAGCCAATTATTAATTAATAACAAATTAATTACCATAATTAACACTATAAAATCAAAATTAAATAAATACTAATAAATAACAATTAATATTCAATTTATTATAATTAAATTACTTCCCACCCTATTCCCCTATAAACCCACAACCCGCTACGGAACTAAAACGCAACATTTAATTCATTTAAAATTAATATTCAATTTATTATAATTAAATTACTTCCCACTCTATTCCCCTATAAACCCATAACCCGCTACGGAACTAAAACGCAAAATTTTATTAAAATAAAATAAATAACTTCTAAAAATGTAACACATACATTAAAAAAACATGCAATACTTAGACAAAAAAATATAGCACATACATTTAAAATACATACTAAAATACATAACAATAACCAAAAAAAAACAATATTTTTAACAACTATATTTTTGCAAACGATATTAATTACTTCGATATTTTAGAAAACGATATTTCTTACCTTAAACTCGATATTCTTGACCACGATATTCTGGCAGTCGATATTTCTGTGTCTCAATATTTCAAACTCGATATTAGTGCAAGTCGATATTTCCTACTCAATATTCTGACTGTTTACCATATCTTCCCACTCTACTCTCCATCAAACTCTACATCCCGCCAATATCGTAATTTTTTAAAAATAAACTCAAAAACAACACCTAAAAATATTAGCAAAACAATAAAAAACTGTTAAGATACATTACAAACAACTGAAAATTACATATTAACAACTGAAAAAACACAAAATCATAAACATTTAAAAAGTAACACAAATCGACATTATATACAACTACATTTAAACAAATGATAATAAACACTTTAAAACACTATGGGGCTTATTTACAAGCCCCTTGCGCTACACGGTGCGTCACTTTTCACATATTAAAAGTGAAGTACCAGTGGTGCACTGGGCTTGTAAATACGGCCCTATATTCTGGTGTTCTGTAGCACAATATTCTTGAAACCTCCATATTAGTTGATGATATTTGTGACTGATGATATGCTTGAGACAATATTAACATTGTGCACCTTTGTCACGTGATCTTCATGAGAGCTGTGTGTATGAAGATATACACGTGTGTAATGTTCTGATGTGTTTCAGCTTTATGCTCATGGGGTCCCAGGGAGTCGCTCTGTCGCCTGGCTCTGTGATTCCCAGACTATTTTCTTTCTGTTATTAAACATGTTCAGCCTTCAGGTTTCCATGAGCACAGAGTACTTTGACAAAGTGTGCCCTGACTCATGGTTCAGACCAGGACAGTGTGCATGTTCCTTCGAGGTACATGAAGGCACATAACTGAAGCTGGGGGAACAGGACAGTTTCACACTCCTCCTAAGTGCTGCAGGGACGGTGACTGGAATGTAAAAATAAAAACAGGACCACGGAGTGAGACAGCCGCCCTCTCAGCTCAGGTGTGTCGAACCTGTCCGCGAAGAATCTTGCCGGGAGTCCAAGGTTACCTGCTTCCACCTCAATGTCCTGGCCCTCTTGCCCACAGGAGATATAGTCTGCAGCAAACCCTAAAGTACATAAAGAAACTAGTGTCTAGGATGGTGCTGAAAATAAGGAAACCAGGGCCAAAGTACCATTAAGATGAATGGGGTAATTATCCAGGACACAAACAGGACAGACTTTCAAAAATATTGTTTTAATAATTCTGGGAGCATTAGACGAGCCATGAAATTCGGCTTGAAATAGCCAGGCCACTGCTTGTGATGATTGTGTGAGCGTTCTCTCCTATAAAGGCTATATCAGCATTTTATAATACCATAAAAGCCATCAGAAGGGCATGTACATGTTTTATGCTATGTAGGCCAAGCAAGTGTTCCATGCTATAAGGCCATTGTAGACATCTGTGCTATGAACACCATATAAGTGATCTATACTATAAAGGACATGGCAGCATTCAATAGTAAATAGACCATGTGAGTGTTCTCTGCCATAAAGGACTTCAGCATTTGATACTATAAAGACCAAGTGAGTGTGCTGTGCCATAAAGAACATGTCAGCATTAGATACTGTAAAGACCATGTGAGTGTTCTGTGCCATAAAGAACATGTCAGCATTAGATACTGTAAAGACCATGTGAGTGTTCTGTGCCATAAAGGACATGTCAGCATTAGATACTGTAAAGATCATGTGAGTGTTCTGTGCCATAAAGGGCATGTCAGCAATAGATACTGTAAAGACCATGTGAGTGTTCTGTGCCATAAAGGGCATGTCAGCAATAGATACTGTAAAGATCATGTGAGTGTGCTGTGCCATAAAGGACTTCAGCATTCGATACTATAAGACCATGTGAGTGGTCTGTGCCATAAAGGACTTCAGCATTTGATACTATAAAGACCAAGTGAGTGTGCTGTGCCATAAAGAACATGTCAGCATTAGATACTGTAAAGACCATGTGAGTGTTCTGTGCCATAAAGAACATGTCAGCATTAGATACTGTAAAGACCATGTGAGTGTTCTGTGCCATAAAGGACATGTCAGCATTAGATACTGTAAAGATCATGTGAGTGTTCTGTGCCATAAAGGGCATGTCAGCAATAGATACTGTAAAGACCATGTGAGTGTTCTGTGCCATAAAGGGCATGTCAGCAATATATACTGTAAAGATCATGTGAGTGTGCTGTGCCATAAAGGACTTCAGCATTCGATACTATAAGACCATTTGAGTGGTCTGTGCCATAAAGGACTTCAGCATTAGATACTGTAAAGACCATGTGAGTGGTCTGTGCCATAAAGAACATGTCAGCATTAGATACTGTAAAGACCACGTGAGTGTTCTGTGCCATAAAGGGCATGTTAGCATTAGATACTGTAAAGATCACGTGAGTGTGCTGTGCCATAAAGAACATGTCAGCATTAGATACTGTAAAGACCACGTGAGTGGTTTGTGCCATAAGGAACATGTCAGCATTAGATACTGTAAAGACCATGTGAGTAGCCTGAGCCATAAAGAACATGTCAACATAGATACTGTAAAGACCATGTGACTGTTCTGTGCCATAAAGAACATATCAACATTAGATACTGTAAAGACCATGCGAGTGTGTTGTTCCATAAAGAACATGTCAACATTAGATACTGTAAAGACCATGAGTGTTCTGTGCCATAATGGACTTCGGCATTACATAATGTAAAGACCATGTGAGTGTTCTGTGCCATAAAGGACATGTCAGCTTTTGATACTAAAAAAATTACGTGAGTGTTTTGTGCTGTAAAGGACATGTCAGCAGTGGACAGTATAAAGGCAACATGAGTGTTCTGTGCCATAAAGGACATCAAAATGCAATACTGTAAGACCATGTGAGTGTTCTGTGCCATAAAATACATATCAGCATTAGATACTGTAAAGACCATGTGAGTGTTCTGTGCTATAAAGGACATGTCAGCATTAGATACTGTAAAGACCATGTGAGTGTTCTGTGCTATAAAGAACATCAAAACATGATACTATAAGACCAAGTGAGTGGTCTGTGCTATAAAGGACTTCAGCATTAGATAATGTAAAGACCATGTGAGTGTTCTGTGCCATAAAGGACATGTCAGCTGTTGATACTAAAAAACTACGTGAGTGTTTTGTGCTGTAAAGGACATGTCAGCAGTGGACAGTTTAAAGACCATGTGAGTGTTCTATGCCATAAAGGACATCAAAACACAATACTATAAGACCATGTGAGTGGTCTGTGCCATAAAGGACATGCCAGCTTTTGATACTATAAAAACTACATGAGTGTTATGTGCTGTAAGTGACATATCAGCATTCATTCCTATATAGACCATGTGAGTGTGCTGTGCCATAAAGGACATGTCAGCGTGTGATATTGTAAAGACAACATGAGCATTTCGATGCCATAAAGGACATGTAAGCATTCTGTTCTATAGGCCATATGAGTGCCGTATCCCTCAAAGGTCATGTGAATGTTGTAGGTACAAAGGACTGAACCTTTTCTATGACACAGAGTCCATGTGACTGTTTGGTACCTTAATGGACTCGTCAGTGTTTCTACCACAAGAGAACATGTGAACATTCTAGTGCTTGCAAGGACATGTGAGCGCTCTACATTATAAAACCCATACACATATTCACAGCACTGATAAAGGCAAGGTAGGCCGTGCAAGCATTGTACCCCTCAAAGGCCATGAGTTCGAGGACCCGTGTGTGTTCCATGCTAGGAAGGTCACACCAGCTCTTTCAGTCATCCATTCATCCTCTTATCCTAGCAGACACACCACAGCCCGCAATTAAAGCACAGGTGTCCTGGGAACCGACGCAAGGGCTCTGTCTGCTTGTGGGCTTACCACATATGGCAACTGCATTACGTGAAGGAATGGTGGATACCACTGACATCTGCAAACAACCCCTGTGAGAGCATGAGAGCAGCCTAGGGGGTCTCCAGCTCTCACAGAGCTGATGTCCTCCCACTCAGGTGAACACAGGCTCAGCCTTGGTATCTAGAGAGCTCACAGGCTGAGTCCGCCCTCACCTGGGGTAGCCCAGGGGACCTCTCAGCAGCAACTGGGCCTCAGGGGTGCAGCGTGTGCTGGGTTAATGTGATTGTGATGAATGAGAGAAGCAGCGACTACACGGAAGACAACTATTGAATAATTAAGAAAAATAAATTATTGAGTGGAATAATCCCACAGAGCAGGCGGGCCTCAGAGGGCGCTGTGAGGAATTATAAAGATATCAATACGGTTCCGAAAGCAACAGGGCTTGCACAAAAAGCTATGAAAAGCCATGAACAAGAACGTTCTATTCTATTCTAGAAAGCTACTTACATAGCGCAAACATTCACCTGTGAAAAGGTTTCTTGGCGCTGTAGACAAACCCCTCCCAGGTGGCGAGTTGCCTCCCCCTCCCTTAGCCATTTTCCACCTGCGCCCCTTTGACCTCTTGACACATCATGGACAACTTGCTTGGTGCCAAAAAAGGTCGCAGTTTATAACAGACTTAAACATTTATACATTCGTTTCTCATGGTTATACATAACATTTGTTCTTCGCTTAATGATTTGCCATAGTGGCTCCTTCAGTCCATTTTTTTGCTGTTCTCTGCTCTCAGACAGATCACCTTCGGGTGGGGCCCCAAAACCACGGCCACTGTTGCCAAGGGGTTAGGCTTCAACTTGCTACCGACTTGGTGGGTGTCCGGACGCAAGTGCCGTCCCGCTCGCCTTCAGCGCCATCTTGGCCCCTCCCTGCTCTTCGGGGTCCCTGCCGTGTGGCATCCCAAGGACCCCATGTGAGCACCTCATCTATCCAGCCTGCGCCTGAGTTCTACCTTTCGCTCCTTTGGTACCCCTGCCGTGAGGCATCCCAAGGGCCCTGCGGGAGCCTTCCATCTACCCTCTCCGTGGCTACTGGCCACTGCTTGCTCCCTCAGTGTCCCTGCCGTGAGGCATCCCAAGGACACTGCGTGAGACTTCCATCTCCTTCTATCAATTTCTCTTCCTTTCCTATCCTTCTAGGTTGTCTTCACGCCACGCTACCTACGGTCTCACCGATCGGAGGGAGCTCCCCCCACTTCTAGGCCAGCTCTACCCATGCCCATACTTCTTCGGGTACCGGGGTCATCCTTTGGTCCGCATTTGGAGCGAGTTCTTGGAATCTTGCCCATTGAAAATTAGAAATGGCATCCGCAACCGAGTTGTCTATACCTGGGACGTGCCGTGCCCTCAACGCTACATTTTCCCTCAGTTAGCACTGGACCAACCTTCGTAACAGGCCGACCACAGATGCGCATTTTGCCGTCCCTGAGTTGATTGCCTGCACTACTGCGTGGTTGTCAGACCACAGTGTTATCTGCCTGTTTGCCAGCTGCTCTGCCCAGATGTGGAAAGCCACTATTATGGGGAACAGCTCCAGTAGTGAAATGTTCGCTGTGGCCCCTGCTTGTTTCCAGGCTTCTGGCCATGCCCCTGCCGTCCATGCTGTCCCTAGTATGGCCCCGAAACCGAGGCCGCCTGCTGCGTCCGTGTACAGCTCAAGCTGATTTGCTGGTACCCATGGCTCGCGCCACATGAGGGTGCCATTGAAATCGGACAGAAAGGATTCCCACTGTTCTAGGTCTGCTTTTACCCCTTGCGTTAAGCGGACCCTGTGGTGTTTTTGCATCATGCCCCTGGTCAGCCATGCCAGCCTCCTTGCAAATGACCGCCCCGCCGAAATCACTCTTGTTGCGAAGTTCAGTTTCCCCAGCAACTGCTGCCCCTCGCCTAGCGTGGCCTTCCTTTGTAACCTCAGCCTGCCCATGATCTCCTTGAGCTCCGCTACCTTGTTGGGTGGTAATCTACATGTCCCTGCGATCGTGTCTAGCTCTATCCCTAGGAAGGACAGTTTCATGGTTGGGCCCTCTGTCTTGTCTTGCGCTAGCGGTATCCCTAGTTCCTGTGCCAGTGCCGTGAAACTGTGCAGGAGGCGGGCACAATTGCCAATTCCTTCTTCCTCTATGCTGTCGGAGGGGATTGAATGCTCGATGGGGCTGCTTGCCCCCTTCTTTATCCCCTCCGCGGCTTGCGGCCTGGTCCCCTGATTGGGAGAGGCTGAGTTAAACTTGGGGCGACCAATCGCGGTCGCCCCCTTTTCCTGGGCTTGCGCCCCGGGGGTGAGGGGGCTTCCCGCCTCCGGGTGGCGTTTGGCCCGGGCCCCCATTGGGTCCGGCTTTGCCTTCCCCGGCCCAGGCTCCAGCTCGGCTGCACGTCCACTAGACCTTCAGTTGTTTCTGAATCTAAGCAATTCTGTACAATAAAGATAGTCAGGTAAAATGCGGTCCAGTTTCGTTCCCTGAAACTGAAAAAAGACTGAGTCGCGGAATCTGTCTTCTGTGTCTATCACGAGTGTATCCTGAAACAGACCGATGGTAGGAAGCAGTGTTGCCAGATTGGGATATTTCTCGCACAATTGGGCTATATTTTGCCTGATTGTACGAGAAAAAATCGTGTTGGCCGGGCTACCGAAATTTGGGTTAGAATCCGCCCAGTGTGCGGCGGATTCAGGGCTTTGTGCGGCGTAGCCGCGCTGCAGCCCATGGTTGCCTGCCACGCCCTTTCCTAATTTTAGGTGTGTCTGTGCCCTGCGGCCCCTGCCCACAAGTAACACCTGCAGGGCCATATATCTTTGCAGGCGGGAAGCTTCTTCCAATTAGGGTCCTGCAAGACCTGCAGTGACCTCTGACCTGCCCCCAATAATGGGCTGACCTGGTTTTATAACCCATCACCCCCGTTCCGAAATTTAACAAGAGACACTTTTAACTAGGTTGCTGAAGCAACATGTCGGGGAAGAAGTCAGACAAGGTGAGTGAGACGCTGTACAGCCCTGTGGAATATTCTGGGGACTAATCTCGCGAACAGTAGAACATGTATTTTAGCGAACGAGCCCAGGTTACAGGCACCCCTCAATAGATGCACAGACCAAAGAAATGTAATTTTAATTTGGAGCCTTCCTGAAAATTGAACAGTGCCATGTAAATCAAATTACCTCAGCGAATCTTGATCAGTATTTTACTGCTAAATAATTATTGAAAAGGGAATGAATGACGCACGTACCGCATCCATCACAATGCTGAAGAATCTTCCTGAACGCAAAAACCAGTGAAATGTTCTGTGCTGGTTTGTTTGAGCGTGTCTACTATCTGTTTATGAAATATATAGATACAGGCACAGGTTATTGGGTAGAACATTATGACTGAGCTTTTCAACCAGGCAATAATTACTAGAATTAAATAACTTTTTTTAAAATATGACTTTTTTTTTTTTACATTAATTGTGAACACTTGGACATCACCTTGGAATATATTTGAGAGCAGATCAAACCCTTTGGGTTAAAGTCCTTTATCAATAGTGGGCACTACTTGGTTTGAAACAAGCAGGGCACATATGTATTTTTTCTACGTTTAATGCGTGTCTCGTCCAAATTGTTTTTTATTGCTGCTGCAAACGTCCTGTCATTTAGTGGCCCCTAGCGTTTTTCATGTCTTAACATTTTCATTTCTTGCCTAATCTAATCTCTAAAATCTCCGCCCCATCTTTTGCTCTCAGCGCTTCTTCTCAGCAGTCATCAGTCACACCCTCAAGCACAAACATCACACTGACTCTCTTGGTGATTGCCACTAGGATGAGCACTACTGAGGATGGGATGAAAGAATAAACTTTTAATTCTGAAAGTAGATGAATTCTTCAAACAAATAGCCTGAATATAAAACAACTGTGTAACTTGGCCTTTTTACAAATAGTGTGAAAGCTGCCACTGAAGTGACAGGTGGTTTGGATTCTATTAAAGGCTCAGAGGCAAATGTTATGTCTTGCACTACTTTTGTGAAACGTTGAGCAGCAAAGGAATAACCATTGAAAACAAAATGCAAAATTGATGCCAATGTAGAACATATAAAATCCTAAGCAGCACTCAGTCATTATGACCTCACACTGTGTCCCCAATTCCAGCACAGTGCTTCCGTTAAGCACATCCTATTATTTGCAGGTCTGAAACATGACAAAACACAACAAAACAGAATGATGAACAAGCTGAAACATCAGGAGAGTCATAGAAGCACAAACAGATCAGCCTGCAACGGGTTAAGCTCAGTCCTAGAACCAGTAATCTCCAAGAAAGCCTCATATTTTATAAGTAATCAGACTAAACCAGTCAGAACAATTCTGCCCACCTCAACCTGCCACTGCCAGACCCTGAAGGATGCTGCTATTTTTGGCTCAAGGCGCTATGATGGGTGCAGGTTACTCTTAACCTGAGTGATAATACCTCAGGCTCAGGACACTGGCCTAGCCAATGGCCATGGGCCCTAGTGCAAAGAAGGATCCCCCCCCCCCCAGGGCTGCTGCTTGAAGTCTGAAAGACAACAATTATCAGGGCTCAGTGTGCCCCTCGGGCCTCTGTCCCCTGGTGCTACTGCACCTGCTGCGCCAATGGAAGCTAGCCACCTGGCTCAGGACTCGCACAGTAGCATTAGCCATCAGGCTACAGCTGTCCCCATGACGCAAGGTTATTAATTGCAGCACAGTCCCAGAGGGTAGAGCACACACTGACATGCAATTTTCCAACATATTTCTGGTAACTGAGCCTCATTTGTATTTCCAACCTCCCCCAGTTCTACAATATAACTGCAGCACTGGTTTCTATAAGCTCTACTGCCGGGGATTGGGGGGGGCCTTACTTCTCTTCTTCTGCCTTCTCTTCTCCTTCCTCTCTCCCTCCCTCGGTGCATCTCACGCCTACAAGAAACGATGCAAGGTGAGAAGTCTACTCTTCCTTCGGTTGCAATGAGTCAAACCAGCAACCAATCGGTGCAAATCCCAGATGTGGCTTGAATCCAGTGGCATGGTGAGCCCGGGACCCATGTCTGGGCATACCCAGCGCACTTAGGGCGCAAAAAAACGATGGATTTAGGCCCAGATCTCTGTACTGGGGTGAATGTATGACATTGTTCTGCATTCTGTCCATCAATTGTTCTTTTTGCATTTGTCACCCCGTGTGGGACGGGTATGCCCAGACGTGGGTCCCGTGCTCTCCATGCCACTGGAGCCATTTGCAATGCAATAGGTCTCGCATTTACGCGAGTTTGAGCTACTGACATTGATAATAACAATGTCTTTTATTTTTGTTTTCGTTTTTAAAACATAAATTAAAGGCATTGTCATTTACAATGCCAATAGCTTAAACTCGCGTAAATGCAAGACCTATTGCATTGCAAATGCTTGTTTAATGTTGTAGTCAGGCTACACGTAAGTTAATGGAGTGGCAACATTGGGCTATTTTGGGTTGCTTTTGGGCTTGAAAGTTGTGAAAAAATCTGGCAACGCTGGTAGGAAGTGGAAGGAGAAGGAGTGAAGCAAGAACACACCGTGCTCAAGATGCAAGGTATCAGTGTGAAGTGGACAGAAGAGAGAAGGGGTGGAAGAGAGGACAGAACAGGGGAAGGAATATCAGAGGGTGAAATACACCCTTATAAAATGGGTGAAACGGCCAAATATCAGTCTTTTGGAAGAAAGTGCAGTTATTAGAAGAGTTCGAGCAATGTGCCCTGACAATGCAACATTACCAGGGCCGGACTGGCCGTTGCGGGCACCGGGCGTTTCCCCGGTGGGCCGCCAGGGTGGGGGCCGGTTTTGGTCCCCTGGGGCGCCGTTTTTGTTACGGAGGGCCGGCAATATCGGCCGCCTGTAACAAAATCGGTCGAAATCGGCCCTTGCAAACAGCTCCGGCCGCACCCCCTGCCCCACAGGAGGGCCGGCCGAGCAGTTTGCCAGGGCCGATTTCGGCTCTCAGTCCGGCCCTGAACATTACCCAGATGTCATCTCCTTGTATTCACCAGGTCGGATGCCTCCTGGGAGCCAAGTCCAGGCTGCCACCCGTCAGCAGAACCCAGAGCCGAGGGACGCTCAGCGGACCCTTCAGTGGCGACCCCGCCGCAGGCTCAAACTGTTAATTAGCTCTCGGGCTCGCCAGGCGAAGCAGCTCCCTTCAGGGCTGCGCAGTTACAAACACACTTCAAAAGAGCAGCAAATGTTTGGGTATAATGAACAGTTAGTCGAGTATTGCTGCAACGGGTTGACTCTGCTCCGCCGTGTCACACTGGAGATAGGTGAAGTCACATGAATGTAATAAGGGGGACAAACTCCAGACATCAGCGCTCCATGAACTGCGACTTTAAACTTTGCAACAACAGCATAAAACCAAGATTATACAGAGAAGCAGAAGGATTAGCAATAGAGAGCTGATGTGGGCGACGGGACTGTCCCAGTGGCAGGTAAAGTAGGGCTCAGAGCTGTGATGAAAAGACTCCTCGACCGAAGGATGCAGCAGATGGGACATGATTTTCAAATAGTTCTCTAGAGGCCCGAGAAACCCAGAGCAGCCAGCATAAATAAATGATCAGTGGTTCCCTTGGGATGAGTGTAACAATGAAGAACATTGTCACTCACTCTGCAACTTCTCGTGGCTCAGGGAAGCGCGTGAGTCTGAGGACAACAATTGGCAGGTAACACAAGGATGCGCCCCAGGTGTGGCGAACAGAAAGTGTCAGTGCGACAACAGGCTTGTTACTGCACATGGAGGCCTCAACGACATGTAATTAACTGAAGTGAAAGTGCCTAAAATAGATGTCCTGATGGTGTCCAGAAAATATACTTTCATTATGGCAGGCGGCCTAGTTTGTCCTCAAATTGACATAAAACTTGATCTAAAACAGTTGCAGACACTAGAAAATGTGAACAGGTGAGTTGGGTAAAGTCATAAGTGGATGTGAGGCTGCAATACTATTATAAAAACTGTAACAAAACTGTACTTTCTCTAAATTCTATATATGATAGAGTGGGGAGCTAAATAAACTGATATACAATCAAAGTTCTCTGGCAGGTATAGTGGCCTGAAACCTCTGGGCGCTTTCGTCTCAGTTGTGAAATCTGTCTTCTAGACAGCTCTTGTGAGACTGTGGATTATTAGTTGGGCTGGAAGGTGGTCCACCACAAGTAACAATGGAACTCAGGGCTTAATTTGAGCCGCTGGTGGCTGGTGGGGCCAGCTGCACTTATGATGGGGACCGGCATCATTTACAGAGAGCAAGAGAGGGTAAACAAACACAAAGCGGAAAGATGGGAAAACAGAAAAACTGGCACCAATGGGAAAGAAGGAGCCTGCGAGAGCGAGATAAAGGGGCGGGGAGTGTCTGGTTGTGGATTAAAGAGGGCTCAGGCGGTTTCGGACCAGGCAGCCGTGGGACTCCGTGCGCCTGCACACGGTGCGGGCTTCTGAGCAGAGCTTCTGGCACCGGAACTTTCTTTCACATATTAAGCACTGACGGATCTATTCTTGTTAGTCCCGTAAAGGTTTCAGTCATTTAAACCTGAGCTTAACCCTTGGTAGCAATGGCACAGAGCAGATAGGCTTAACTTAAGAAAATGTGTAAAGCATTTAGAAGAACCAAAACAGTTAAAAACGTTGAAAACAGAACACAACAAATATCTCCCACCAAATTATAAAAATATAGAATAATTTAATGAACAAAATGAAGCCAAAAGAATACAAATTCAATAAAGGGAACTGTACATATTCATTTCTTAAAGTTTTAAATGAAAATTGTACCAAAAGTGTTAAGCTCCAACTGCAGTCATCTGGTTACACTGGGCCAGTACCTAGGCACATGTTAAGGCTGATGGCGATGGCACGTGGGTCGGATAAAGGGACCAGGTTTATCCCAGTGGAAAAGTTACCTTCCTGACTGAACAGCCTTCAGTGTAAGCTGGGAGTAGACTGGCGTGGCAAGGGGAGGGGAGGGGGCTTGCCTTCCATGGACTCCGGGCCTGAGATGGAATTTTGTTTAGGAAAGTTTTGTGCACCCTGGAGGTCTTCAGCATCGCTCAGGTCCTTTTCAACTGCTGCCTTGGGGTACCTGCAGGATGGAGTCGAAGCGGCCACAGCATCCACAAATTTTGGCATCCAGTCGCTAGCATGCCGGTGGCTACGGTGAAGTCACACCCATCAGCGATGCTCCCTCAGTGGAGCATCTGGCCGATTTCCTCCGGAAGAAAGTTTGCAGAAAATTTGCTAAGTGCCTTGGAGACGGTAGTGCGTGTGATGCAAGATGGCTGCTGAGCTCTAATCATTTTGCCTTACCTGCTGGATGACAAGTTTCTGCACTAATGTGGGGCCACTAATTTCATTTCCGACTATAGCGATGGATTGCCAAAATTGCCTGGACTTTCTGGCGGGTTTAAATTGACGCTGTCACTGCTGGCCTTCTTCTACTGTTTTCTTGGAGACTCAATCCTGCAATACTCTGTATCTGGGCCATTTCATCTCATATACTCTATTGGGTCACCGATAATATTTCGTTTTTTCCTGCCATCTACTGGTTGTCTTAATACACTAACAACGGAAATAAAATCAACGTCAGCTCACACAAACAAAAGGAAACAAACTCCTCACCTCCAGCCACTAAGTCCATAGTAGTGGACTCACAGGAAGGACCATTAAATAAGATTTTAGAGGAAATACAGGGTATTCACGTAAATACAGATTCTATCCCCTCAGACATTAAGCACATTCAACGAGACGCTGATTCTCTGTCTATGAAGATGATGAGATCAAAAACTGTGATAGTGCGAAAGCGCTTTCAGCTAGAGCACCACTTGTGCATCAGATTTCGCCCATTCAAACGACGTTACTTGATCTGGAAAATAGAAACCACCAGTCCAATCTATGGACCTTCAATGTTCAAGACAATATTGACGGCCAGCTGTGGACTCTTCTTGGACTCTACCTTACCTAAGCTGCTCAACCTTACATTTCCAGAAAGATTAGAAATCGATAAAGCCCACTGTATCCCTTCACATCGAAAGCCTCATCAACCTAAGCCCAGGTAAATCATATTTAAAGTTTTATAACATCATCATCCTCGTCTTATCAGAAAGGTGGCACAAGAAATTCCAACTTGTCTTATTGAAGGCAATAAGGTATTCATTCACCAGGATTTTGCCAAACAAACGGTGAAAATTCATCAACAGGTTTCAGATCTATGACCAAGACTGAAAGAGGCAGGATACAAATCTGGCCTTTTTGACCCATCTATAATGTGTATTTTGAAAAATTATGTCTCTAAATCATTTTCTTCCCCTTCAGACCTGATCCAGTTTCTAGACCACCGTGATCCTATTGTCATGGAACCACAACCTTCAGGTTCTGCTGGTTAAACTTAGTGCCTCTCAGTCTGCGATGTCATATTGCATCAAACAGCAGGTATATGCAGCGTGTTCCTTGCTTTGTACCATCGACTCTATTATGAGGTCTGGGTCTATGGCCTCAGTCTGTGCTAGTCAGCATGCTTGTCTTGTTTCCTATGGGCTACTTTCTTATATATGTTTTCTATTTTTGTTATCTCTCTGCCTATTTCTATGGCTCATCAACAAAAACTGAATATTGTCTCTCTCAATGTTAAAGGTTTACTGCATCCAGTCAAGAGGTGTTCCATTTTAGAATATCTCACAAAATGTAATACTGGTATTTGCCTTAGTTTTTACAGGAAACTCATAGTAATGATACAATTTTACATTCTATGCCTAAGGGATGGATAAGTTCCATTGTCTCATCCCCAGCTGTGGGACACAAACATGAAGTGGCTATTCTCTTTTCACACAACTCTCACACGCAAATATTAACTCATCATCATGATTACGAAGGCAGATTTATTTATGCCCAAATTAAAGTGGATAAACACATTCTTAACCTAGTAAATATTTATGCTCCCACATTAGATGACCCTTCTTTTTGGAAAAACATTACTATGGAAATTGCCAAATTAGATAATGTTCCCCTTATTGTGGAGGGAGACTTTAATCTTATTTGTGATCCGTTGTTAGATCACTCCTCTATATTCAAATTTAGGCCCACTAAATCTTTTCACTTATTGAATCCTTTTTTTCTACCACTAAACTGATTGATTTTTGGAGACTAGTACATCCTCAGATAAGGAACTTACTTTATTTGCTAATGCACATTCCACTTTCCCTATGATTGACTACCTGCTGTCCTCTCACCGCTTATGTCACATGATTACTAAGCCTACCAGTGAACATATTACAATTTTTGATTGTGCTCTTATCGCCTTTTCTTTGACCCAAAATTCTTGCCCTACTAAGAATAGATGGAGAATAAACTCTGACATAATCTTAAAACCAACTAATTCTTATAAACTTTCTACTGCCATTAATGAATATCCTCTAAATATTAAGGGGCCGATTCCGATCTCGGTCGGAGGCGTACCCAACACCATTCGGTCGGGAAAAAAGCCATGCGAAAGCCTGTTTCCCGACCGATCCGTACAGTACACCGAACGAGCAAGTACGATGCGCACAACAGCAAAAAATCCGGCCGAGCCGTACTCACCCAAACCAGGTCCTGTTCTCCGACCGAGGCAAATCCGGAAACGCCGAATCGAGTCGCACGGAAGGAAAAATGCAGCCCCGTCCGGCCGGACAAGTACGATGCGCTTCCCGTACGCGCCGAACCCTTCGCTACGCACGGCACGTCAAAGCATCCGGGAGAGGCGCACATAAGCTCCGATTCGCGCCACAACACGATCCACGGCTACGAGACGAACACGGCACCGACGAGGACGAGGCGAAGTGACGAGGACGACGCGAGCAACGAGAAGGACGAACGACACGAACCAACCATGAATCCCTTCGTCCCGATCATACCAATATTCTACATCTACTACCGGAACAGGCACGGACGCGTACGGCGCAGAAGGTAAGCCAGATGCCTACCACTACTACCACCCTTAGCTAGGGGGGGCAGGATGCCTACCACTACTACCACCCTTAGCCAGGGGGGGCAGGATGCCTACCACTACTACCACCCTTAGCCAGGGGAGGCTTGATGCCTACCACTACTACCACCCTTAGCCAGGGGGGCTTGATGCCTACCACTACTACCACCCTTAGCCAGGGGGGCAGGATGCCTACCACTACTACCACCCTTAGCCAGGGGGGCTTGATGCCTACCACTACTACCACCCTTAGCCAGGGGGGCTGGATGCCTACCACTACTACCACCCTTAGCCAGGGGGGCTGGATGCCTACCACTACTACCACCCTTAGCCAGGGGGGCTGGATGCCTACCACTACTACCACCCTTAGCCAGGGGGGCAGGATGCCTACCACTACTACCACCCTTAGCCAGGGGGGCAGGATGCCTACCACTACTACCACCCTTAGCCAGGGGGGCAGGATGCCTACCACTACTACCACCCTTAGCCAGGGGGGCTTGATGCCCACCACTACTACCACCCTTAGCCAGGGGGGCTGGATGCCTACCACTACTACCACCCTTAGCCAGGGGGGCAGGATGCCTACCACTACTACCACCCTTAGCCAGGGGGGCAGGATGCCTACCACTACTACCACCCTTAGCCAGGGGGGCTTGATGCCTACCACTACTACCACCCCCACTCATAGGATGGACAATGCATGACACAACAAGCACACCACAACCTAGGGAATGCAAGATAAAGACATCCCCCCACCACCATGACAAGCGTGTGTAGGCTGTGTCAAATGCCTACAACACCGAACATGACTTTGAACATACAATGTGACCCCCTAGCACATGTGCCACACATATATGTGTGTGGCACCCACAATGCAAGCAGCCCATGACCATTGTGGCAATGGGGCCTAAACCCCCATCATCACAGTGACCAAAAGGTAAGTGTGGGGTCCATAGCCGAAGCACATTTTGACCATTGTGGCAATGGGGTCTAAACCCCCATCATCACAGTGACCAAAAGGTAAGTGTGGGGTCCATAGCCGAAGCACATTTTGACCATTGTGGCAATGGGGTCTAAACCCCCATCATCACAGTGACCAAAAGGCAAGTGTGGGGTCCACAGCTGAAGCACATTTTGACCATTGTGGCAATGGGGTCTAAACCCCCATCATCACAGTGACCAAAAGGCAAGTGTGGGGTCCATAGCTGAAGCACATTTTGACCATTGTGGCAATGGGGTCTACACCCCCATCATCACAGTGACCAAAAGGTAAGTGTTGACAAAGAAAGAGCTGCAACTGCCAAACTGCATGGATCATTCCTGGTCACAGAACCAAAAACTCATCTGTGGCAAAGTAGTGTATGTGTCCCATTGCAACATAAATTGGGTGAGCCAAATACTGCAGTGCAAATGAGACATTCCTTTGGCCATGTGCAGACAAACAACACCCATGGGGGCTGACACCGTCAACATTCATCAATGACACAATGACAGAAGTGACCATCAGAATGCAGAACCACATATTTGCACCAATGGGCACACAAATGCAGATATCCTGTGGAGACAGCAGATGTGAGGTGAACAGATACCATACCATGGCAGCAATGGGACACACAAACCATGATCACTGTGCTGACCGATGACCTAGGAGTCCCAGGGACAGCAGGGGAAACACACCAAACAACATACAGCCAATGGCACACCCAAGATATGCCAATGCAGTGGTGCAGATGCACAAACACAAACAGGCAGACCAACACTGTCATCATACACAGCAGGTGAGGGGTGGGGGTGCCAGTGTCCCCAGGCAACCACACAACACATGAGGAGAGCTGAATACCAATCATACAGATGTGCATACACTGCCACACTAAGGTAACTCATGGATCCAAATCCCCTATGTGGGCAAGCAGGCATTGTCAGATGAGAGGGAGCACAAAACACACATGTCACACAGGCACGTAGGAACAACAACTGACACAGCAAGACACAGACACACCACAGCACCACCCCCAGGGCCCCCACAATGTGGTGACCCTGGGCTGAATAAAAATCCCACTGTGATGACAAAGCTAAATGTCGTTCACACTGTGAACCACAGTCAGGTGTCCTGAGCAACAAACTACCATCACACCTACACAAGCACAAATCAATCAGCATGGCCAGTAAGCCAAGGCCAACATGGAGGCAGGGGACTAGCTGGGCAACGACTCCCATCTGCACACACTCAAGACCACACCCCTCGACCTCCAACAATGTGCAGCAGTGAAGTACACATGCACTGGTGACATTGCACATGCACCCATGACTATTCCAGGGTGGTGGGTGGGAACCAAGGTGCAGAAACACATCACACATGGCCACTCAACAAGACTCCTGAATGTCTGACACACTGCACACTACGCTGTACATGGACATGACGGCGATACCACACCAACCAATGGGATCCCAGCCACAGTCACACACCAATGAAGAAGCCAAGGTCACCCACAAAGAACACACATAGACAACAACCAACATTGCAGCCCGGACCCTGAGGAGTGCCAGCAGTCACACACACAACGTGTCACAATCACTGAAAGATAACACGAACTGAAAATCACATGACAGGGGCAAACAACAAGTGCCAAGGGGAAACCTGACTGTGACCCATCTGCGTCTGCACACAAACTCAGCCCTGACAGCAAACACACCTATGGGTGACACCCTGATGACCAGTAATGTGCCATGCACCCACATCACAGAGAACACAGGGAGAAGACTTTGGGGGAACATAGCTCAAGTCAGCAAGCATCACAAACAGGTACAACACTAGGGATCACAGCATGCGCAGATAAATGGAAGTGAACACACAGACATGCACATACAACACACACCTTGGGCGCAGGCAATGTCACACGTGTACACACTGCCATGAGGGGACTCCACTCCTGTGTGAGGAAAGCTGTGCCATATGTTGCCTCAGTAGGGCCCCATCATGTCAGCTGAGCACTTGGTCACACAATCAACAATTAGCACCAAATGAGGGCTCCCATCACATCAGCCTGGTCATGGATGTGCCAACGGAATCATCAGCACAGATCCAACACACTTGTATAGCAATGTTGCACTGACTACACGGATGAGTCCTTCCCCATTGATGCCCAAACCTGCATGTCCAGTGGAGATGGCAACACGGTCAGGGAAGTAGACAAATGCAACGATGGCAGGCACAACAGATGTGCAGGGGTGGAAGCCACAGATATGAAATTGCTAATGTAAGTAGGAAATCCCATTGCCAAATACTGAACACATGACACCCTCAGATGCTGCTATGGATGACATGGATACACCACATGATAGGACACATTCCCCCTGGACCACATGGGTTCCTGCACAGTAACACTTCATAATCATGAGACCAGATATCACCATCACTGCAGCAAGGGCATGGTTAGCAGCACCAACAACATGTACATCTGAAGCATGAGCACTAGAGAAAAGAAAGTTGCTTTATTCAGCATATGTGTTGAATGAAAACGACGTCCAGAAAAAATAGAGCAAAGGCCAATGGCCAGTCCATTGTCAAAGTTCAAACAGGGTGACACTGGCAGATGTCACCCTACGCATGCCTGCACAAAACCAGGGACAATCCACTAGGAGGGGCAACCGGGGGGCAGGCCAGGCACCGCAGGGACAGGATCAGGGCTCACCAGGGGGAGTCAGGGAAGGGGTGGTGGGTGCTGGAGAGCCACTGACAACTGCAGTGGAGGTGTCTGACATGGTGTGTGCCGGCACAACTGGGGGGCATGACTCAGATGTCGTGGGTGCCGGCACAACTGCAGTGGACCCTGCAGATGGAGTGGACAGGTCCGCCACTGCAGTGCCCAAGTCAGACAGGGCGGTAGTGGACTCCACTGCAGTGCCTACCTCCAGGGGAGGAGAATGGGGAACAGGCAAGGTGGGTTGGACAGAGGGGGAGGACACCCTCACCACATCAGTGGCACAGACAAGCGCAGCGGGGGTGTGGTGCTGGGAGAGCAAGTGGCAGGGGGAGAAGGCCTGATCCTCTTGGGGATGGTATATCTGTGGGTGGGGGAACCTGGGGCAGGGTGTGGTGGGGGCACCTGTGCAGTGGGGGCCTGAGGGATGGAGGACGGAGACCTTGTGCCTGAGCTGCAGAGCGGTGGCGGGGTCTTGCTCTTAGGACTCCGGGGGACTTGCGGGTGGGGGCCTCAGTCCGTCTGCGCCTGGGGGAGGGTGTCCGGGGGCGAGGGGCACTCTGCTCCGTGTGGGTGGGCTTCCTCTTCCCCCGGGATGCTGGAGCAGCTTCATCGGTGGGGAAGAGGCCGAGGTCACAGAGGAAGAGCTGCTGTGACTTTGGGGTTGCAGGTGAGGCAAGGGAGGGTGCTTTGGAGGGAGAGGGAACTGAGGACTGCGCAGTGCATGTGGATGCGTGTGTGTGTTCCAGGGCCCCATCCCCTGTGAGTCTGGCTTCAGTCCCCTGAATGTGCGTGCGTGTGCGTTTTGTCATTGGCGTGTGTGTCAGTGTGCTGGATGTGTGTGTGCTGGTGTGTGCCTGTGCCAGTGTGTGTGTGCTTGGGATGGGTAAGGTGCTGGGGAGTGTGGATGGAGCAGAGGCAGGAGGGGTGAGGGACCGTTTGAGGAGGGACACTGCTGCCGTCAGGGAGGAGTCCATGGACCTATTGCCCCTCTGTAGGTCAGACATGCCCGATGAGATGCCCTCCATGAACGACACCAGCTGAGTCAACAGCGCGGTGTGCGCATGGAGGACACTCAGCATGGCTGTCTGCCCTACATGGAGCTGGCGAAGGAGGTACACAGACTCCTCACTCAGGGCAGCAGGGGACACAGGGGCAGGGGCTGCGGTGCCTGGCCCAAAGGAGACACGCTCCCGGACATGGGAGCCTCCACGGACCTGGGGAATGGGAGCCGATGGGAGGGCGGTGGTGGTGCTGGTGGTGGCGGGGACAGCAACACTAGCTGGGGTGTGGTGGCTGCTGACACCCGCCTCCACAAGGGAGTCATCCTCCGAGTTGCTCTGGTCCTCAGCTGAGGTGGATGCTGCTGAGGACTCCTCGGTGTGGCTCCCCTCGCCCTCCGTGCCACTGGGTCCCTCCGACCACTCCTCGGCTGCTGACCCAGTCTGGCTCTCTGGCTCCTCCTGGTCCGTGGAGCTGTCCCCTTCCGTGGCCGTGGATGTATCTGCAAACAATGGGGAAACAGACAGACATCAGTCACCTGCACATAACGCACACACCACTGTGAGCACAGCACATCACAGAGCAAGCCCTGGCATCATTAGTTGTACATTGCTAAAAGTGCCCTAACTGAACAGGAGAAGCCAATTGTCAGTCTGATGCCAAGCATGGCACTCACATCCCACATGGCCTTGCACCCATCTGTCTGGTGTCTGTTGGATTGCAACACCCCAGTGTTGACACATGCACCAAGTACACAGTAGTTGGACAGTGCAGAGGACACGGTGTGGCATGTGGACATGCACACATCACAGCTCTTGCCACTGAGTCAGTACAGGTTTCCGGATGAAAGGGATGCCCAGAGTCAAATAGGAAATGCATGTGATGCATACCAGCGACAGACACCATGATGCACCCATGTCCTGATAGCCAGCGCCACTATGGTGTGCATGTAGCACATGTCACTCCCCTGCAGGCTCAACAATCAGTAGACACATGCCATGGCGGAGGCATGACTGCAAAGTCATACATCACTGTCTCAGTGATGTATGACTTTGCAGCCAGGCAACAACACTCTGCACTGTGTCACAATAGTAGGTCATGGGGAATGCAAGTCCTGGAGCTGCACAAGTGCACATGTACATCCCCCACAACACATCCTCTTAACCCTCATCTGTCCAGGTCATACCTATTGGACATATGGTAGACCTGTGACACTACCCTCTGAACCTGAGCCCCTCACACTCTGCTGTGCATGGGGAACAGCTGCCTGAACTTCACATTCACATGCCCCAGTCTGCATGGGCAGCTGATCAGACACCTATGTGTCACACAAGTATCGTCTCCTATGGTCACATCTCCAGTGGCATGCTGAGCCCCTACCAAGAAACTCCACAGCAGTCCTGGCGACTAATCCACAGCACACTGACACAGAGGCAGACACCTGAGGGGTCAAATCACTGCGCACAATGTGTCAGCTGATACACGGGAGTGGGAGTACAGAGTGTATTGTATGGCCTGGAGTAGGCATGACTGTCCAGCCCCACATGAATGAGGGATGAGCCCTGGACTGTAGGCAGCTGGCTAAGTATGTGTGACACACGTCATATACATACTCCTGGGGCCCAAACATTGTTCCCACCCGCAGCATGGGTGTGTGCCAGATACCCCAGCCACATGTGGTGGATCAGCTCAGCAATTGGACCACAGATCAAAGTAACACGCTGAATACATGTCAGAATACAGGCATTGTGTAAGCAATGGACCCACCCATGATGCCCACCACAGAGTCAGGGAAACAGATGCTGTCTCCCACCTTGAGTCAAGCAAACTGCAAGGACACAGTCCTAAGTGACAGAATCCCCTGCATGTAAGGGCCACACCTGGGTATCAGATGAGGAGTGGGCAGTGCACAATAGAGGGACATGGCTCCTGGACAACATGACTGCTGTACTGTGGCAGTTTAACCAGGCCCGAGGAGGGCACATAGCATGTTAGACAGAGTTCACAGTGCAGTCTTTGACTCACCCCCTCCTTGCTGCTCTCTGGCCTTCAGCTGCCCATCCAGGTCTGGAAAGACCACCGCCAGGATCCTGAGCATGTGGGGGGTCAGGGTCCGTGTTCCGCCCCTCCTGCGAGGAGGCGACAGCTTCAGCTGGACCCGTGCAATCCTCCGGGTCCAGCCCCGAAGGTCCTGCCACCTCTTTTGGCAGTTGCGGATCCGGCGCTTGTAGACCCCCACGGACCGGACAGCCCGGACGATGTCCTTCCATATCTCCTGCTTCCGATGGGCAGAAGCCTGTCAGGATGACAAAGTGATAAGGCCATTACTACACATGCAACATATCCGTGCATGACACAGTTGCATATACATGTCGCAATCACAGGGGCACATGGTGTACACAGGCAGTGCACGGCTGCCCATGGACAGTTTTCCAGAAGTCACTACATGGTATCATTGCATGGGGAGTAAAACCCTGTTCAGAAGCACTGTCACTGCACCATACCTGTCCAGTGCAAGTCACTACACACTATGGGGGGTGACAACTACTCAGTGAGCCTGCTAGCCAGTGGCGTGCAGACTCTCAGCCTTGCTAGTCTGACAAAATGCACATTCAGAAAGGCAGTGCACAGGACACTCACCTGCTCCCCTGGTGTCCCATACAGCTTGCTGTACTGTGGAAGTAGGCTGTCCAGCAGGGCCTGGTTCTCTTCAAGGCTGAAGGCTGGGGCTCTCTCCACAGTACGTGCCATTGCAGGGTCCAGAGGGGCAGAGACAGCAGCAGTGCAGTGGCAGATGTCGTCTTGGAGCATGTAGTGCAGGCAAGTGGGCTCTCAGGGGAACAGCCAGCAATATATATGTGCTGGAGAGGCAGATACTGTCCCTTGTGTCCAAAGTGATAGGTCCAAGTCGTTTGCATCTTCTGAATCTGGCCAATCCATGGAATAGCAGCACCTAAACACGCCCACAGCATCCTTCAAATCTTCAACTTCATGACATACATGATTTTGCAACATTGTTGTGGGTGACCAACTGAATTTCCAGCAACCGACTCGTTCGAAATTCGAAAACGCGTCCGTTGCCAGGCAAGCCCATTGTCAATGGGTGCGCACCGATCGGTCCATTGCGGTACAACGCGCACAGGGGTACAACGCGTACCCGCACACATTGAAGGCAATGGGCCGGCCGGAGGCACCGATCGGTCCATTGCGGTACAACGCGCACAGGGGTACAACGCGTACCCGCACACATTGAAGGCAATGGGCCGGCCGGAGGCACCGATCGGTCCATTGCAGTTCAACGCGCACAGGGGTACAACGCGTACCCGCACACATTGAAGGCAATGGGCCGGCCGGAGGCACCGATCGGTCCATTGCAGTTCAACGCGCACAGGGGTACAACGCGTACCCGCACACATTGAAGGCAATGGGCCGGCCGGAGGCACCGATCGGTCCATTGCAGTTCAACGCGCACAGGGGTACAACGCGTACCCGCACACATTGAAGGCAATGGGTCGGCCGGAGGCACCGATCGGTCCATTGCAGTTCAACGCGCACAGGGGTACAACGCGTACCCGCACACATTGAAGGCAATGGGCCGGCCGGAGGCACCGATCGGTCCATTGCAGTTCAACGCGCACAGGGGTACAACGCGTACCCGCACACATTGAAGGCAATGGGCCGGCCGGAGGCACCGATCGGTCCATTGCAGTTCAACGCGCACAGGGGTACAACGCGTACCCGCACACATTGAAGGCAATGGGCCGGCCGGAGGCACCGATCGGTCCATTGCAGTTCAACGCGCACAGGGGTACAACGCGTACCCGCACACATTGAAGGCAATGGGCCGGCCGGAGGCACCGATCGGTCCATTGCAGTACAACGCATCACTGTACATGTGACTGGCATAGGTCAGCATGCCTGTCTCAGATGGACATATGCCAGACACAGATAGCTCCCAGGGAGTGAGGGGCACACCTACATCACGACAGCCTGTCCAAACCTTATCATAAGGCATGTAAGGCTGCATTTCCTATTGTGTGTATGTTGGTGTACATGTTGTCCTGTGGGTGTCACCTGTGGGCAGCCACCCCCAGGCTGTGCACGTGTTCATGGGGACAGGATCCTGGGTGTTACGTGTACGTGACCACTGTGATGTGCAACTGTTCATATCTGTGCATGTGTCATGGTCACATTTCACAGTGGTGTTTGTGTATGTCATGTCACATACCCCGTGAGTCCCATGTGGGACGGTATGTTTGAGCCAGGGTGTCCCAGTGGCACAATAGTGATGGACCTCCACAGTCTTTGTGCATGTAGTGTTTACAATGTCTCTGATTTCATGTGCACAATGGGAGACAGTCTCCACATCCACGTTGTGTGTGCATGGACTCTGATGTTGTGCGTGTGTGTCACAGACGTCCATGTCTGTCCTGCCATGGCAAGTGTGGCCACTACCTGTGGGGGTCATGTTTGTTTTGCTGTGGTGTACACATGATACTCCAGGTGATGCCAGTGTCCATGTGGCATTACAGGGTCCCTGGGAATGTACCTGTCGTTGAGCTGTGGTGCCTGGGGCACATCTGTCCTCACATGTCACTGTGGGGGGTGACTGTGACACGGCATCATGATATCCAATGGGCCAACCTGGGACAAATTGATGCCACCTGTAGGACCGTGTTGACAGATGTTGGCCATGTATGTACCATACATGTCCTTCCGGTACTGCACACTTCATGTAGTTGTGCCTCATGATGATGTATGTTGGGATCTTGAGTGTGTTCAATGCCGCATATGTGGGGTGACTTACGATCTTGCTTACTTCTCCTCTGCACTGCAGGGCTCCTGCTGTCCATCGGCCATTCCCAGACCTGGCAACGATGGTGGAACGGGACAGCATCCGACGGTACCGCTTCACCAGGCAGCTGATTGAGGATTTGGCAGTGCAGTTGTCCCCACATTTGCAGCCTGGCCGGCCGTATCCTACAGCGCTGACCCCCAAGGTGAAGGTGATGGCAGCCCTACACTTCTTTGCCACCGGTACCTTCCAACATACTGTGGCGTCTGCTGGTGGGATGTCACAGACCATGTTCAGCCGTGTGCTCCGCGATGTTTTGGCGGCAATGTTGCTCTTCCTGAACCGGTACATCTATTTCCCTAGACTGCGACGACTCACTGATGTGAAGAGTGACTTTTATGCCCTGGGGAGGATGCCGCATGTCATTGGCTCCATTGATGGGACACATGTGGCTTTGGTACCACCACAGGCCCAGGAGCAGGCCTACAGGAACCGCAAGCACTACCACTCGGTCAATGCACTGGTGGTGTGTCTTGCAGACATGACCATCACACACGTGTGTGCCCGTTTCCCTGGTTCAGCACACGATGCCTTTGTGATGAGGAGTAGTCGCATCCCCAGGATGATGGCACAGATGCAGAACCAGCGTGCCTGGCTTGTCGGTGTGTACTGACTTTGTGCCATTGTGTGTGATCTGATCTGTAGTATTCCGCCCACTTTTCCAAGTCAGCTAATGTGCACTTGTCTGGCCGTAGGTGACTCGGGATACCCCAACATGCCGTGGTTGCTGACACCCCTCAGGAACCCTGTGACACCTGCCCAGATGCGCTACAATGAGGCACATGGTCGGACCAGGAGAGTAATTGAGCGGACCTTTGGTCTCCTGAAGAGCCGCTTCCGCTGCCTGGACAAGACCGGAGGGTCCCTCCCATATGCCCCTGCGAAAGTGTGCAAGATTATCATCGTCTGCTGCATGCTCCACAACATGGCAGTGCGGAAGGAGTTGCCTCTCATCCAGGATGACGATGACCAACATCCGCCACCTGTGGAGGATCCTGGCCTGGACCACGATGCCAGTGACGATGATGATGATGATGGTGATGGTGATGTCCGCACACAGCTCATCACCAACTTCTTTAGCTGAATGTGAGTATCCTGAGGTGTCATGTCAATGATGTGAGTTGGCATGATGTGTGGGTGGTGCTCTGGTGCTGTTGGAGTGTGTCCATGGGCTACTTGACTGGATGTGTGTTGCGATGTGTGCTTACAGGTGGGCTGTACTCCCCAACAGTGTTGACATGCTAACTTGGTTCTGGGTGGGTATCTTGTAACATGTATTGTGCATGAGTTTTGCTGTTCTGTCCTGTACTCCATTGCTTTTGACTGTGTGTCATTTCTGTCCTTCACAGGGTACTTTCAGATTCGTTTGGTCAACTGTGTCCACCGACGACGTGATTGCACATCCAGGCTGGTAGCTGTTGTGTCCCTACAGGTGATGTGCGCCACACCCATGGACTTCCTTCCGTCTACAGTTGTTGACTGTGTGCCCGCTACCAGGTGGGGTTACCTTGCATCTGTAGTGGTTACGGCATGTTGCTACTGTGTAATAAACCTGTGCTTCACTTAGTGATGTGCGTTGTCTGTGGTCACACATTTGACTGCCATTTGCTTACTGCACCTGTGGGCTACTTGACTACAACTGGGAATGGGTGTGGTGTCTGTGCATTGCACCGTCTTCCCTGGCAACATCAGTGTAGGCAATGAGTCAGATGGCCTAGGTGTGTATGTGTCGTGTAGCCCTGGTGGTGTGTCTCCCTCATGTGTGTCACGTTGCCTGTACTCACATACCTGTGTTGTCCTTGCTGTTGCAGTTCGCATACACAGTGTAATTTTGCAGTTCATCATCCCCATAACAGCACCCACGTTGGAATCACGACAGAGGCAAGTATGGTGTATTAGTGTGTTTATTGTGATACATTTGTGTTAATAGTGCATAGGATGGGTTGTGCTGTACATGAATCTTGCAATCCCAAGTTCCTAGGTGAATTGAAAGTCCGGGTAGACAGGATCCCCAGTATCGGGGCCACAGTTGTCTGACACATTGGTCCAACTTGTACTCCCCATGCAATGTGTGGGAGTAGTGTTGCCGTCAACAGGGTGAACAGTCTGTGCACAAAGGCGAACATCCAGAACAGGTTCAGGCTTCCTGGGAGTTGCGCTTGGCCATCGGCCTCTCACTTTTCCCTCCTCGGACGACCCCTCTTCTTGGGGGGGGGCCCTCAAGTGCAGGCTGCTGCGGTGCAGGGGACTCTCCGCCAGAGTCCTCCTCCCTCCCTGTGGCAGTTGCAGTTTGTTCGGCACCAGATGTTGTTGGCACACAGGGAGGTGTGGACTGGTTGCTGTTCATCTGGCGGAGGCATTGTAAAATGTCCCTGTGCACCGCCGTCATCTCATGCAGTGCATCCCACTTGGACTCCACGCGGGACATGTGTGAGTCCACACGGGACATGTGTGACTCCACGTGGGACATGTGGGAGTCCAAGCGGGCATGATGGGCAGCCTGCTGCTGTTTAATGTCTCTGAGGAGCCCCACTACCTGGCTGAGCTCTCCGGTGCTGGACTGGTACGCATCAGCTATGCGTACCAGTTGTGGGTCGTCATGCACACCAGCAACGTCTGCAAGCAGCGACCTCTGTCTCCCACCCCTCCCACCACCCCTGCTGACATGTGCAGTGTGTGCAGTGGCACGCACAGATAACCCTGGTCCACCTTGGGGGTTGGTGGTGGTGGTGGTGTCCATGGCCCCAGGTTGGTCCAGGGTCACTGTGCTGGTGTTGCTCCTTATTCTGTCCATGTCGGCAGGGATGGTATTCGTGGTGACAGTCGTTGTAGGGGTGGGTGCAGGGGGTGCAGCTGGTGGTCCTGCTGGTGCTGCAGCTGGTGGTCCTGCTGGTGCTGCATGTTGACTTGCACCGGATGTGCCAGGTTGTTCTTCATCGTCCGAGGAGGACAGAGGCTGTACGACGCCAGTGAGCTCGGCATCCTCTTGAGCCTGGGACTGGGACTCCTCAGCGTCTGCTGCTGTGTCCCCATCATCACCTGTTTTTGGGAGACACAAACAATGTATGTCATGTTTCTGCAGGCATCAGTGGTTGACACACATGACAGTTGTGACTGTGCCTCTGGGTGCGGGCCTGTACATTGCATTGTCCTAAGTCGTCACAGTCAGGGGTTGATATTGGTGTGGCACATTGTCCTGCATTATTTGGGCATTTCTATGTATTTTCTGGGGTGTGAACATGGTCTGCATTGCTTGTGTTTGGTTGACAGCCAGACCTCCTTCCCACCCAGCCAGCCAGTCAGTTATCCCACCATGGAACGTGCTTGCGTTGCAGGGAGTGTAAGTTGTCTCTCAGGATGTCAGTCAGTGGTGTCCTGCTGTTTGTTGGTGCACAGTTGGCAGCAGGGCCTTGTGCTCCCCACAGCAGTAGCCAGTGTCAGCCATCTTGTGAGTCCTTCTCCACTCCCTGTGATGTGAGCATGGTTCAGGGTGGTGTTGATGGGACAGTTGTGGGGGTGAGCTATGTCTGTGACTACGACTCCCATCATGCCATTGCCTCCACCCCACTTGCCAGCATTCCCATACTTACTTGCTTTTGTGTGGAGTTCAGTGGGTGTGGGTGTGAGGGCAATGGCAAGATGGCTGACAGTGGTGTCCTGCTGTTGGTTGGTGTGCAGTACCCAGCATGCCCTTGTGCTCCCCACGACACAGCAACAGTGTCAGACATCTTTGATGGGCCTTTCCACTCTCTGTGGGATGTGCATGCGTGAGTGTGAGCTTGCTGGGCCATGTGGTGGGGGATGTAGGGCTGTGACTACAACTCCCATCATGCTATTGCCTCCACCCCCTTCCCAGCATGCCCATGCTTCCTTCCTTTTGACTCTGCTTCCCTGTGGGGTGGGCTGGCTGTGCTGACAGGATGGCTGGGAGTGTTGTCCTGGCAGTTGTTTGGCTAAGAGTCCCAAGAGTGTCCCTGTGCTTCACACAACATAACCCAGGGTGGTGGTGCTTTGTGGGATCTTGTGTTAGGATGGAGGGCATTGCATTCTACCAGGTGGGTACTGTGGAGTTTGTGTTGGGGGGTGTGAGGGGAGGTGCTGGTGACTATAGTCAGTGCTGCAAGTCCCCCTTCCCACCCAGCCAGCCAGATATCCCACCATGGAACGTGCTTGCATTGCAGGGAGTGTAAGTTGTCTCTCAGGATGTCAGTCAGTGGTGTCCTGCTGTTTGTTGGTGCACAGTTGCCAGCAGGGCCTTGTGCTCCCCACAGCAGTAGCCAGTGTCAGCCATCTTGTGAGTCCTTCTCCACTCCCTGTGATGTGAGCATGGTTCAGGGTGGTGTTGATGGGACAGTTGTGGGGGTGAGCTATGTCTGTGACTACGACTCCCATCATGCCATTGCCTCCACCCCACTTGCCAGCATTCCCATACTTACTTGCTTTTGTGTGGAGTTCAGTGGGTGTGGGTGTGAGGGCAATGGCAAGATGGCTGACAGTGGTGTCCTGCTGTTGGTTGGTGTGCAGTACCCAGCATGCCCTTGTGCTCCCCACGACACAGCAACAGTGTCAGACATCTTTGATGGGCCTTTCCACTCTCTGTGGGATGTGCATGCGTGAGTGTGAGCTTGCTGGGCCATGTGGTGGTGGATGTAGGGCTGTGACTACAACTCCCATCATGCTATTGCCTCCACCCCCTTCCCAGCATGCCCATGCTTCCTTCCTTTTGACTCTGCTTCCCTGTGGGGTGGGCTGGCTGTGCTGACAGGATGGCTGGGAGTGTTGTCCTGGCAGTTGTTTGGCTAAGAGTCCCAAGAGTGTCCCTGTGCTTCACACAACATAACCCAGGGTGGTGGTGCTTTGTGGGATCTTGTGTTAGGATGGAGGGCATTGCATTCTACCAGGTGGGTACTGTGGAGTTTGTGTTGGGGGGTGTGAGGGGAGGTGCTGGTGACTATAGTCAGTGCTGCAAGTCCCCCTTCCCACCCAGCCAGCCAGATATCCCACCATGGAACGTGCTTGCATTGCAGGGAGTGTAAGTTGTCTCTCAGGATGTCAGTCAGTGGTGTCCTGCTGTTTGTTGGTGCACAGTTGCCAGCAGGGCCTTGTGCTCCCCACAGCAGTAGCCAGTGTCAGCCATCTTGTGAGTCCTTCTCCACTCCCTGTGATGTGAGCATGGTTCAGGGTGGTGTTGATGGGCCAGTTGTGAGGCTGAGCAATGTCTGTGACTACGACTCCCATCATGCTATTGCCTCCACCCCCTTCCCAGCATGCCCATGCTTCCTTCCTTTTGACTCTGCTTCCCTGTGGGGTGGGCTGGCTGTGCTGACAGGATGGCTGGGAGTGTTGTCCTGGCAGTTGTTTGGCTAAGAGTCCCAAGAGTGTTCCTGTGCTTCACACAACATAACCCAGGGTGGTGGTGCTTGTGGGATCTTGTGTTAGGATGGAGGGCATTGCATTCTACCAGGTGGGTACTGTGGAGTTTGTGTTGGGGGGTGTGAGGGGAGGTGCTGGTGACTATAGTCAGTGCTGCAAGTCCCCCTTCCCACCCAGCCAGCCAGATATCCCACCATGGAACGTGCTTGCATTGCAGGGAGTGTAAGTTGTCTCTCAGGATGTCAGTCAGTGGTGTCCTGCTGTTTGTTGGTGCACAGTTGCCAGCAGGGCCTTGTGCTCCCCACAGCAGTAGCCAGTGTCAGCCATCTTGTGAGTCCTTCTCCACTCCCTGTGATGTGAGCATGGTTCAGGGTGGTGTTGATGGGCCAGTTGTGAGGCTGAGCAATGTCTGTGACTACGACTCCCATCATGCTATTGCCTCCACCCCCTTCCCAGTATGCCCATGCTTCCTTCCTTTTGACTCTGCTTCCCTGTGGGGTGGGCTGGCTGTGCTGACAGGATGGCTGGGAGTGTTGTCCTGGCAGTTGTTTGGCTAAGAGTCCCAAGAGTGTCCCTGTGCTTCACACAACATAACCCAGGGTGGTGGTGCTTTGTGGGATCTTGTGTTAGGATGGGGGGCATTGCATTCTACCAGGTGGGTACTGTGGAGTTTGTGTTGGGGTGTGTGTGAGGGGAGGTGCTTGTGACTATGGTTAGTGCTGCAAGTCCTCCTTCCCACCCACCCAGCCAGCCAGATATCCCACCATGGACTGTGCTTGCATTGCAGGGAGTGGAAGTTGTCTCTCAGGATGTCAGTCAGTGGTGTCCTGCTGTTTGTTGGTGCACAGTTGGCAGCAGGGCCTTGTGCTCCCCACAGCAGTAGCCAGTGTCAGCCATCTTGTGAGTCCTTCTCCACTCCCTGTGATGTGCGCATGGTTCATGGTGGTGTTGATGGGACAGTTTTGGGGCGGGCAATATGTGTGACTGCGACTCCCATGATGCTATTGGCTACACTGACTTGGCCAGCATACACAGAATTCCTTCCTTTGAGTTGTCTTCACTGTGTGTTGGTGTTGTTGTGGTGGCTACATGTGTGGATGTGTTTGTTAGTTCTATTTGTGCCACTGCCTAGCTGTAGTTGTGGTTGTGTTTGTACATGTGTTGGCACGGTTGGATGTGACTTTTTTGATGGCATGTGTTGTGTTTCTCTGACTGACATACACATTTTGGGATGATTCTGTTCTGGTTGCTGTGTGATTGCTATGAGTGCATGGTTTGACTCTCCCCTTGACAGTGATGTGTGTGTGTTTTGTGGCAGTATATTGTGTACATTTGTTGTGTACTCACCAGGCTCTGGGATGTCCTCTAGTCCATATATGCTCACTGGCGGTAGGATGGCCCGCACCTTCTCCTCCCAGGGCCTGAGGTATATTGGCTTGGCAGGAGGGCCACTGCCGGTGTGTTGGCTGTTGATGTAGTCTTGCTTCAGCAGTTTCCGTAGCCTCCTGCGCACGTCATACCACCTGTTCTGGATGTCGGTCTTTGTGCGCCGACATGGTGATTGGGCGTTCACCCTGTTGATGATCCTCTCCCACATCTTGGTTTTCTGCGACATGGGGGTCTGTTGGACCAATGTGCCAAACAGCTGTGGCTCTACCCTGAGGATCTCGTCTACCAGGACTTCCAATTCACAATCTAGGAACTTGTGATTCTTCTTGGGGGGCATGGTGATGGGTGGTGATGGTGAGTGATGTGTGTGTTGGTGTGCAGGTGAGGGTGTGTGAGTGTGTGTTTTGCTGGGTGTATGTCAGGTAGGTATTTGTTGGGGTGCTGATGGTGTGTGGCTTGATTGAGGGATGAGCTGTGGGTGTGTGGTTGCTTTCTCTTGGGTGCTGGCAGTGGAATGGCATTTGCAAAGGCTCATGGTAGTGATTTGTGTCCTTTATATAGGTGGAGTTGTGGGTGTGTCTTTGTTCTCTGTCCCCACCCCCCCAGTATTTATTGGCTTGGTAATTGCTTGTTTGGCCTTTTTTTGGGTGATTTTTCCTTTGTGCTGTTTGTGTATGTTGGAAACGTTCTTGTGACCGAGTCGGACCCTGCATTGGTCTCGTACGGTGTTTTCCGTTTCGTTCACGCTGTGTTTGTGCAGTTTTCTATGCTGCGTACGCGTCGGTCGCGGTGTATTGTGTTGCTTCGGCTCGGTTTTGTATGCGTGTCGGTCGTACGGCTTGTCCTCCGTCCGACTCACTCGTGGTTTTCGCGCCTTGCATCGTACTTAGCGGTTTGGAGTTCGCGTGTACGTTTCGGTCGGATTTGTTCCGGGTGCGTGTCGGTCGGTTGGATTCGCGTGTTTTTCCGGCCGGATTGCTGTTTTCCGTGCGGCTCGGTCGGTCGGCTTGGTTTCGTTACGTGTCGGTCGGATTTTTCGCGCCTTGCATCGTACTTGGCGTGTCGGGCGCCACGGGTGCGTGTCGGTCGGTATTTTTTCCGGATCCGAGTCGGTCGGTGCTTTTTCCGGCCCGAATCGGAATCGACCCCTAAGTCTAAGGAAGCTGCTAAAAATACCCACTGGGATGCATTCAAAGCATGCAAATGAGGCTCCAATATATCCCTTATAGCTTATGAAAGAAAACATTTTTATGCTCAACTATCCATGCTAGAGAAGCAGTTAAGCATCCTTGAAAGACTTTTTATATCTTCACGAGATAAATACAAATTCCAACTTCAAAAAGTATGATATGAATATAACAATTTGTTAAATAAACAAGTAGGATTACTTATATCTAAAGAAAAATCAAACTACCATTTCACTCAAATAAATCTGGTTGACTATTAGCCCACTACTTACTGATCAAAAAGACAGGACTCACATATAGGCTATTGAAAAACCTGATGGTATCTTACATCTCACTACAGAAGAGATAACAAGAGAATGTCTGTCTTTTTATTCTTCTCTTTATCACAAGTCTGCAGAGCTCCAAGTTGATATTATCGATATATTCCTAAAAGTTTGCAATTTACCTCAAATTTCTACTGATGATAGACATGCATAAGAAAACCCAGTTGATATTCATGAGATCAACATGGCAATCAATTCACTAAACTCCAATAAGTCTCCCGGACCTGACGACATCCCAGCTGAATTCTATAAATGTTTTCAATCCCAACTCCCCCATTCTACTTTCATTATTTATTGGCTTCCAAATCCCTTCTATGGTGAGTGTTTTTTTTAAAGAAGCCACAATTATTGTTATTCTGAAACCAGATAAAGACCCTACTTTAGTTTCCAATTATTTGACGAATATCCCTCATTAACTAGGATTGTAAAATCTATGCTAAAATCTTAGCTAATAGACTAATACCCAAACCTAATTCCATTGTACTGCCAGACCAGACGGGATTTACGGAGGGTAGATTGGCTGCACATAACACCCGTCTTCTGTGTCACATCAGTTCTTCTGCTAATAAGCTCAAATGTCCAGCGGATTTGTTGGCTTTAGATGCAGAAAAAGCATTCGGTTAGCAATTCCTGGTTAAAACACTGAAAGTTTTCCATTTTGGTCCCACCTATCTGAGTATGATTAAAGCATTATACACCACCACCTCCACTACAATTTATGTCAATGGTGCCTTTTTCACTCCATTTAATTTATATATAGCTGCTAGACAAGGATGTCTTTTGTCTCACCTTTTATTTCTTATTGCAGTTTAACTTCTCATGCTTTTTCTGGATCAATAATCAATATACTGGAATTGTTCGAAAGGATATTGTTTTAAAGGGCTTTGCTTATGCTGACAATATTTTGCTATATGCAAATGACCCTGCTACTTCTCTGCATATTTTTCTTCATTGTATTCATCAATATGCTCTTCTTTCTGGCTATTCTTTAAACTTCAATAAAACAGAATTTTTTTCCATTAAATATTTTATGTAATTCCAAGATGAAAGCAAATACGAACATTCTGTGGTCTCCTACCGCCCTAAAATATCTGGCTATTACTTTTTCAAGCGCCATTAATGCAGCAATTGCTCTAAAGTGGTGACGAACGCAAAGGAAAAATAGATAAATGGCCAGCTCTTCATTTCAATTGGTGGGGCTGACAAACTTTATTGGTCATTTTTTCAAATACTTAATGACAATGGCAAACCCATTACGTAACGTCAAAAGGACCACAAAAAACAAAAAAGAATTGACTGATTAATCACTGACAAAGAGATGCACAGGAATCCTTTGCACAGTATTGTAAAGTCGCCAAGCTCTTCAACATAAGATGCAATTGTAAAAAATTGTAAAAAATAAAATAAAACTCAAGAATAGCCATCAAGTGCATGACATCAAAAACATGAGTAAGAATTGATTTGGGCAGAATTGAATGAAACAGGGACATAAGGCGCTTCTGGCTTTTAATTGGTTTTGGCACAAACAGTTGCAGCAATCAATATAATATGACTTTTGATGTTTGGGAGCCTATTATATCAAAGTTGTACCCCGCTCATGAGACTAGTGTTGTACCCATACATCAAGGGCAAATAATCACATTTCCATATCCAAGAATGATGTGTTGTTATTAGTAAAATTCAGCCTCTTGGGGCGTTTTTTTTTTTAAGGAGTGCGTGGAACAAGCCCTTTCCGCTCTCACTTCCGTTTTGGCTTTCTGCAATCCCACTCCGAGGTGCCATTTTGGTTGGAGTGTGCTCCAGTGTTTGGGATCGCATGTTGATAAAAAAGGCCTCTATGCGCCGGACGCGCAGTGGTCAGCTCTTATTTTCATGCTTTTAATGTTTTTACTCTGAATTGCCTGCTAATTAAATTGTTTTTAAAAACTGCTTTGCTGCTTTGCACATTTTTAACCCAAAATTGCATTGTTGGGAGGGGCGCTCTAAAAAGTAGGAGGAAATGAGTGTTTGGCCTTTTCTTTATTTAACCAGTGCATGAGACAAGTCGTTCCCACTTTCACTTCCGTTTTGGCCTTCCGCAATCCCACTGTGAGGCGCCATTTTGGTTGGAGTTGCTCCAGTGTTTGGGATTCGAGTGCTGATAAAAAGGACTCTATGCACCGGAAGCTCATCGAACACGCACAGTGGGCACGCCTAAGGCAAGCCCATCTGTGCCCGTCCGAGTCCAGATCGCAGCCAGCGCCAGCCATGCTGCTGGTAAGCTAAGCCACAATGCTCCAATCTGAACTTTTTCTAAGGCCAATCTTCTAAAGTGGAACAAGGTTTCTTGTAAGCATAATATTGATCCTGGCAGGCTGGCATGCGGGTTTTTGCTGCCCTGGCTGTTCTTTCTCCTTAGATAGTTTATCTAACTCTACTTTATCGACTTGTTTGGTGCCAGATGCTATAACCTCATCTACCCCTCCCCATACTTTCTCTGCTTGTCTTATCAACTGATGCTCCTTACCCAGATATGCCTTGAACATCTACAACTTACTCACTGAAATTGCCTGGGATCTGTTGTTTTTGACAGAACCTTGGCTTAAGGAATGGTCGGCGGCTGATATAGCCTTATCCATCCCTCTTAATTTTTCTATCAAGCATCTTGATCGTGAAGGTAAAAATGGTGGAGGGCTTGCTATTATACACCGCTCGTTCTACTCATGTTAAATCTCTAAACTGGTGGCTGGTAATATCATTGAAGGTTTGTCTTTCACCGTTGCTTTATCTCCCACCTTCGCCCTTTCAGGAGCCCTCATTTATCTTCTGCCTGATGCTTCGGCTGACTTCCTCTTTCCTCTTTCTGGCATTTTTGGCCAACTATCCCCTCTACACATGAACTTCGTGGTACTTGGGGATTTTAATCTCCATGTTGATGATCCCAACGATCAGCACAACAATTTGTGTCATCTTTGGACGGTTTCAATTTACAACAATTGGTCGGGAAACCCACTCGTCTGGCTGGTCACACACTTGATTTTATTTTATGCTTATTGTGAGAAGTTGGCCTGGTATATGCTGTCCACTAATTATAGTGGGCACCTTGCACCAGTCCAAACAACCCCTTATTGGAGATAGGTTAAAGACAACCTTATTGAAAGCTATCCTAGTGGTAGCTATGGAGAGCAGCCTTCAGGCTAAGTCTTGAAGGAATGTAAAGCAGCTTGTTTTACCAGTCTATAATCTCTTGAGTGATCAAATGAAAGAGCACCACACCAGGTATATATTCAAAATATATGTATTTATTGCTAAACACTCCCCTCTAGTCTCTTTATGAGGCTAGAGTTCGAAGTACACAAGTTATAAGTTATTTAAACACAGTAATAGCACAAATACACGTTTGGGCCCTAGGGGCGTACCAAACCATATACCAATAAAGTGGTATAAGAACCACGACTGAACTAGACACTAGGCCTAGAGCCTCTAGAAGTGCTTGGACCACAAGGAACCACCCAAGGTAGTGACACAGGGGACCCACGGGGGACGCGTGCAGTGTAAATACACAACCGCGATACGCCGTTGACTTCTATGGAGAAAGTCGTGATCGGGAAATTAAAGAAAAGGGACACTTAAAGGAGGACTTGGAGCAAACCCTTTGAGATCTAGGACTTTGAAGAGTCTCTACCCACGGGAGCACCGGAGTACTCGTGTTACCTCACCCAGGGAAGCCGGGTGCATAGGTGCCTTTCGGGGTCGGGTTTCGTCGTTGATTTGAATGGCGATCTGCTGCAAAGTGCTGCTGGCGACCAAGTGGAAAGTGTCCGGGTGGATCCAAGAGTGGATCGGAGTTCTGAAGAACCTGAAAGCAGAGGGGACAGAGTCTGGGTCACTAGCCAGTGACCAGGAAGGCGATGGACAGATGCCCACCGATGTCGAGTGCTTCTGGTGCGTTGACGGTCATCTTGACTCTTCAGCCACGAGGTCCAGGAGGCGTTGTTGGCAACCAGGAGCAGGATTCGGGCTGGTACACGATGTCTGTCGAGTGCTGAGGTGTCGGCGACCGGATTGGACCCAACAAGCCTTGGCAACGGCAAGTCTCGATGCAGAGGAAGATCGTCGATGGTGCAAACCAGCAAGGTCTGGGGAACTCACCCAGCGAGGGTAAGTGAGGGCAGGCCTGGAGCAACCAGGATGCCAAGTAAGAAAAAGATTGGCCTTCGTTAAGGGCTACTAGCCAACGGGCTAGCGACCGCGAAGGAGCCACGAGACGTCGCACGTGGATCTGGCTCACAGGACACTCGTGGAGTGGAGGCCAGTGATCTTCGGTGCAGTTGGTGCTGGAGGCTGGGGCTACTCGGAGCCCAAAGCACGACTTCGTGGGAGACCCAGAAGAGGATGCACTTGCAAATGTGCTCGGTATCCAGGGGTCACGGTCTCAAGTCACCCACGATAGCTACGGGCCTCAGCTTTGTTGGGGACTCAGGGTAGCCTCGGGGAAGTCTGAGAATCCACCTCTGGTGATGCGATGACTTCAGCGTCCGACGGGAGCTTCAGAAATGCGAACCGGACAGATGCTTCTTTGGTGCCTGCCAAGCAGGGGAGTCACTCCTTGACCCCAAGGGAGATTCTTCTGTCCTCTAATCGTGAGTAGAGCGTCGAAGGTCCAGGATTCAGTTTCAGAGTTTCGTCCAGGGATAATCTAATGTCCTAAGGACTGGGTTCCTATACTTATACTAAGTATAGGGGTTGGACTACTCTGTGGCCCCACCTATGGGTGGGTCAGGGCAGAGGGGTGGCTACACCCCTTTCCCTTTGTCCAGTTCGCGCCAAAGCAGGGGCTGCAAGCCCCTGATCCGGTTTGAACTGGGGTATGCACAGGGACACCAAGTGTGCCCCCAGTGCAGGACTTCAAAGCACCCGAAAGTGCTCCCGCCCAGCCCCAATACACATTATCCTGTCTGGGGAGGTGGTCACACCTCCCTGTGACAGGAAACCTATTGTCCAGGCCTCCCCTGCCGGAGTTTCGTCTAGCAGCAGGAGGCCAGACTCGTGTCTGTGGCAGCAGCATCCATTTTGTGATGCCAGGGCTTTGGAAAGAAGTTACCGGGCTAGCCAGAGTTAACATCTCTTTCCCTCTAGAAGGGTGGAATGCTACCCCCGCCGCCAGAATTGGCGGGGGGTAGTATTCCAAGATGTTTGACACCAAACACGACATGTTTAGGTGCAGCCATTCCAAAGTTAGCATTTAACGCGAGGTTATAATGCGCTTAAGAGTATATGGTCAGGCTGCACTACAAACAGCATCAGAGAAGGGTCTCCGAACGCTGCAGAGGGGCCCTGCTCATGCAGGGGCACCCTCTCACATAGGAACCATGCACTCTGCCTTTAGGATTGATAAGGCCTGCCTTAGGAGTGACTTATAGGTTTATATGTGTGTATGTATTTAGTGATATAGGTAACCTATATCACAGTAAGGAGTGCATGCACCACCTTACCCAGGCTGCAGTAGCAGACCTGTGGTGTCAGTTTGGATGGCCTTCCAGGGGTGGCATAATACATGCTGCAGCCCCTGGCAGGCCTCTGGGGTACCTATGCCCTTGGTACATAGTATACCATATACTAGGGACTTATAAGGGCACTCCAGATTCCAATCAGTGATGTGCCTAAGGCACATGGAAACCATTTTAGAGAGGAAGCAGCTAGGCTGGGGTTCTGATTAGCAGGGCCCCAGCCAGACTAATGTCGAAAAACAGTGAAGCATCAGCAAAAAGTGGGGGTACCCATGTGAAGCAGATCCTACTCTCCTACACTTATTTTGGTCAGACCATTTTATGGTCCCTTTTTGCATTTTTTCCCTAGCCTCCTCGTCGGGTCCAAGGACCAATCGTGATAACTTCTAGACCTTGGGCCAAAATAACTGAAGCATCTTTTATGCAGGTCCTGCATGTAGGAAGCTGGCTCTGTCTATACTATACCAAAGTGAGGTATAGTGTGCACAGAGTCCAGTGGAACCCCAAAGGTAGGCAGAGGTTAAAGTTAGATAGAACCTTACTCTCCATTTGTAGTAGAGTGGTCGAGCAGTAAGGTAGTATCAGAGGACAGTGTTAAGCATTTGTTGTACACACTCAGTCAGCAAATGAATTCACACACTCAAAGACTGAACTTCAGACCAATTGGTTTTGTATAAAAATATTCTTTTAGTTATTTTATTTTCTAGATCCAAGCAAACCTGGCACAGGTAAGCAATAAATACTTTACAGTAGTAATGCAGTTTGTAAACAGTTTGAATTGCAATTGTATATGCACTTTGATTTGATTACAGTAGAGCTACTAGTAATGCAATGCTTTTGATATACTGTACATATACTTTGTATTGGCTTTTTAGTAGAAAGTCAAGTAGATTACTTTACAGATTACTTTTCTTACACAGTGCAGTATACCTGGATACTGCACTGGGACATTTCCTGTAAACAGGTAAGTAAAAGCGTTTTTGTTATTTAGTTACAGTTTTAAAGGGTTTCTTAGATTTTCCAACTCCACACAAAAACTTTTCACAGAAAAACAGTCAATGTTATTCTAGGGAGGGAAATAGGGTTATCGGTTCAAAGGTAAGTATTCAGTTGTGGGAGTTGGTATTCTGGGGGTAGACTCAGGGGTCCCCCAGGGTTTAGGATGCACTCTTGTTACACCCTCAGCGGCACTAGGGCGGCCGGGTGCAGCGTGCTGAGGCCCAATGTTATCCAATGGGGGATAGGAGGCCTCTGGTTGGTGGCTGCTGACAAGCAGGCCACAAGGTTGTGGGAGCAAAACTCCTGGGCTTAAGCTCAGGGAAAATGGGGTTTCAAGCCAGCAGAAAAGGTGCACCCTCAGCGGCACGGGGGCGGCTGGGTGGAGAGTGCTGTTTTGGCGTCGGGCGCCCTGAAGCTTTCAATGGGGAGTCTCCGGTTTGCAAACACACTGCAGGCTCGGGGACAGAGGTCTTCTGGGTGCGACCACCACTTGGAGAGGTAAGATGGGATGCTGGGTGTTGATTAGGCACCATCGGTTGGGCCACCCAAGGCCGTGGGACGTCGGGTGCAGGGGTGCCTTTTAGGGTCGGATCTTCTTACCAGCTCCTGGTCGCGGTTGGGGGGACCTTCCGGTTTGAGGCTGCAGGCGTTGGCTGGAGGCTTGAGGCAGGTCAGGGGTCACCAGATCTCGGGTCAGGATCGCCGGGGAGACCTCTTCTTGGTGTTGGGCCACTCGAACTCGGGCCGTGGGCGTCAGGTGCAGAGTGGTGCAGACTCACGGACTTTGCTGGACCTGGAGTCTGTTGGTGAACAAATCCGGTGTTCACAGGAGACAGAGTTTTTTCTTTTGAAGGCCGGGCAGGTCCTTGGGGTTCTTGAGGCTGCTGGCTGCAGGTCACACCGGAGTTTCGCTTCTGCAGGTTCGAGGTGGGGACAGGCCGGTAGGGCTGGGGCCAAGTCAGTGGACGTTCTCCTCTTGTTAGCTTCAGCACGGCTGTTTGGCCCTTCTTTTCTTCTTCTGGTTTCTTGTCTGAGGAAGCAAGGTTCAGGGGTGCCCCTAAATACTAGATTTAGGGGTGTTACAGGTAGGTAAAAGGTTGGGACCAATGAGTCCCTTCTCTGGGGTGGGTACACCCCCTATTATGTCACACTCCAGTGGGAGGGGGCATAAGTCTCACCCTGGATGGCTGGGTCCCCCCATCTGCAAGATGGCGTGGACTGAGAGTTGTGCTTCACCTCGCCTCCCCTACCTAAGGGGTGGAGTTGGCAGAGGTGGGCACACCTCCCTTCCTCACTTGGTTTTCCCGCCGGTTCTCCTGCGCAAAGTGGGGGTCAGAACTGGTGGGGACCAGTTGCTGAAAGCAGCAAAAGGCCTGGGGAAGCTCACAAAGGCGGCAATCCTTTGAAGCTTCCCCTTCGTGGACCCTGCCCATCCTGGGGGAGGAGGGTTTGCACCTCGTCCCAGAATCTGCATTGTTTCAGGCCCCGGAGAGCAGCAGGCTCTTGACCCAGGGGTCCAGAAACATGTCTGGTGGTGGCAGCTGAAAGCAACCACTCAGCTTGGACACTGGTGGTTTGTCGTTTTCTCAGGGGGCATCTCCAAGATGCCCTCTGTGTGCATTTTTCATTAAATCCCACACTGGCATCAGTGTGGGTTTAATGTGCTGAGAAGTTTGATACCAAACTTCTCAGTTTTCAGTGCGGCCATTATGGTACTGTGGAGTTTATAATGACAAACTCCCAGCACCATATACTCTTAATGGCAGCACTGTACTTACAGTGTCTAAGAATGGACTTAGACACTGTAGGGGTACAGGGCTCATGCACCTGTACCCTCACCACTGGTTTAGTGCACCCAGCTAGAGGGGTGACTGATCTATGCCAGGGCAGTGGGTTGTAGGCATGGCACACAGGGATGTGTGCCATGTCGACTCTTCACTTTGTTCTGCACCAAAACACGCAGCCTGCAAAGGTAGTGTTTGTGTGTAAAGGTACAGGGCCTCTAAGGGTGGCACAATAAATGCTACAGCCCTTAGAGGTCTTCCCTGGTCACAGTGCCTTGGGTACCTGTGGTATCATTTACAAGGGACTGACCTGTGGCCAGAGATGCCAATTGGGTTTTGTTTTCAATGCAGTTTTAGGGAAAGAACATAGGCCCTGGGTACCTGATTGGCAGGAGCCCAGGGCACACTCAGTCAAAGTACATCAGCAGTTCAGCAAAAAGTGGGGGCTGCCATGCAGAAAGAGGGCACTTTCTCACACTGCAGGCTACTTCTTATATTTGCAGTGGAGTATTGGAATCAGATGTCTCCAGCTTCAATAACTGGTTGATCACTGCTTTAGATACGATCACCCCCATAAGAACAAATTCCTCCTGCAGATCATCTCCTTCCGCACGTTGGTTTTCAGAAGACCTTAAAGCTATAAAATCGCATTGTAAAAGACTTGAAAGGCGCTGGAGTAGGTCGTATGATAATGAGGAAAAAGTCATTTACCTATCCAAGCTGAAATGCTATCATTCCTCTAATTGGAAAGCGCAGAAATCTTTCATTGCGGCTTTCATTTCCAAGGCAGCTAATAAGTTGCGTGAACTTTTTAAAACTGTAAAAAGTTTTCTGTCCCCTACGGCTACATAAAATGTTCTCGCTCCCTCGATGGATCTCTGTCAAGATCTTTCTAATTTCTTTCATGAGAAAGTTCAAAACTTCTTGAACCTTTTCACTGCTCCTACTTCTTCTGATGTGGTCACCCCGGTGTTCACATCTCCAGGTCCTCTGCTTTTTGAGGTTTGACCCCATTTACCTGGCTGATTCAGCATCTGAATTATAAGGTGTAAATCTGGATTACAGCGAGACCCCTGTCCTCCAGCCTTCCTAAAGCTTGCCAC